>BSBN01001085.1:1247293-2494587 GCA_027924645.1 Cunninghamia lanceolata | reverse complement strand
AGGAGATAATGTGATGTTCAAGGAGAATAAAGAGACTCAAATGAGACAAAATGGAAAATGACAAAGACACACAGAGATAAGACAAAAGACGAAAACTAATAGAAACATACTAAAACAAGACAAACACAACTAAAACACCTAGTTAACATATATACATGGTAGGTGACTCCTACCTCAAACTACCTAAGAAAGATCACGTGAATCCATTGACAAGTTGAGAGAAGTAGGCACCTATATGAAAAAGAGATGCTTACGAATGAGGCACCTATGAACTCAGTAGCCATTTTAGGATGATGAGAAAAATAAAATATGAGAAATATGTGGACTCCTTCAATTGTACACCAAACAACCATTTGTCATCATAAGTTTTTGAGTCCTTTTGAATCACATTTGGTATTGCCCTATGTAGTGCTGATCATATCTTCTGGCGTCATGTCGAGCATACCAATTTTCTCTATCTGAAGATTCTTTTGATAGCTTGAATCAAATAAAATTAAGTCACAAACTAAACATCCTTCATGTGAAGTAAGAAGTGAAGAAAAATTGATATCTTGTGATTGATCTTTCTTATGAATAATGTCCTCCTTTATCATTGAATCATCGCTTGCAAAAGAAAATTCCTCCTTCTTTAGCATTACCAACTTAGGATGTGTTTTATCAAAAGATTGCACATGAGGAAGAGAAAGTGATGAATCTACATTATGTACTTTATCCTCCTAAAAATCCTCTTGTATAGTTGATGAAGAAATAATATTTTCTTCCCTTCGAAGTAGTGAAGGAGGTGTTAAAACATGTAGCACTTTATTAATCCTTTGAATATTTGCAATTTCATGCATATTCTTACAAACATTAGAATTTTGACCTCCTTTGTCACTACTATGGACATTACACATGGTACCTTCTTCAACATTATCGCTTAAACAAAGATATTCGAGAATGAATTCAATTCTAACCTCTCTTTGTGCAAATTCACACCCATTATCCTTATGATATTATTGCACATTTGGAGTGGGAGTACTCAATGCTTTGTCTTAAGTAGTACCTTTAGTTTCAATAATTGAGTACTCTTCTTCAATAGATGATAAAGGAGAAAGGATGACACCTTCTTCACAAAGAAAATCATCATCAAGAGCATTTAGACACTGATCTATGATGGAAACCTTATGAGAGAGTTCTTGCAATGCTATTTCATCATCATTCTCCTCTTGTTTAGGTCACATGCATGTAAGGAAAACATTTTGTGTCTCATCTTCATGCTCTTTACTCACACTTTTGTCCAAAATGTCTCCTGTACTCCCTTGAACATTGACCATGTCATGGAAATCTTTCTCAGAAGTTATAGTTATGGAACCAGAGCAAGTTGTCACAAGAGGAGTGACATTCTCCAAATAAAATGAGAATGTGCCATCGTTTAGAAAGATTTCTTCTTCATTGTTGCATGTTTCCATATAGTCTTCTTTTTCAGTCTCCATTAATTCTTCTTTTTCATCTTGCTTAAGTGGACATGTCCTATCATGAGAAAATGTAATAACTTCTTCTCTAGTACATGCATGTTTTGATGAGCCCCTTTCAGACCTTTGATTAGAAGATGTTATATTCAATACAAGTTCATTTGCAGGAAAAACATTTTCCTCTTCATTTTTGTCCTCATTACGTGAATGTATATCTCAGCACAATTTCTTTTATCTTCTGGTGCATGAATCTCTTCTGATAGGGAATTGTGATCACAAGAAAGAAAATGAGTCGCCTTCCCATCTTTTAGTTCAATCTTCTACAACATTTGAAGCAAAGAAAGATGAACCTGGTCAGATGCAAATTGCATGCCACCATAGAAATTTTTCAATAATTCTACTTTCTTAGGTTTATCAAGAACTTGATTTTGTTGAGTAAAGGATGTAGAAAAAGGATAATCTTCATCATCATTGTCACTATCTGATACCGCTTCATGTAATTGTAAGTTACTCCTTTAGGTTCTTTGACATCAAACTATTTTTTAGGGTTCTTCTAGATAGAGTCACCAACCTCTTTTATGGGGGAGATACCTATGGATTTCTAAGGATGAAAGGCACCAATGCTTCAATCTTCCCCAACAGACTCACCAAAAATCTGTTGGTAAATAGATTGGTTACTACGAATGAATTCTCAAAAATGTCTCTGTTTGACCCAGAAAGTAGCGACAAACTGACCAACAGTTGGAGAGATCACAACAGAGCAATGATCTTCCTCTATGTTTAGAGGGGGAGCTCCCTCGTATGATCAAAATAGGGGGTTTTGTGGTATTTTAACTAGAAATAACAAAGGTAAAGGGAAACTAAGGGAAAATAAATTATAGAAACCCTAGTGGTAGACACACGAATACCGACTAGGATTTTATAGATTTATAATAGTTTATGAGGGGATTCCACCACAAAAGCTAGAAACTGCGATCCTAAACTTCTATGATGAATTTCACAACAATATATGTTTTAAAACACATCGATGAAAGAAGGATAACACATGGATCTTGACATATGAGGAGATAGTTTATCGACACATTCAAATCAGGATACCAAGAAGTGAATGTGTTTCTTTACATCAATTGCATGGTTTATATATGCTTCAAAAGATGACTAATGATTTCCACATAGACAAAAGAGATCACCAACTCGACATACGAAGAATTAGTAATAAAAATTTAGAAGAACATTGGAACACATGAACCAAATGCACTCTTTATTATCTTTTTGAAATTATACAACTTCAAACACTCCTTTGTACAAAGTATGATCTCAAAAGTCTCTGAAAAGTTCCCCTCTTCAAAAGTCTCTCTCCCAAAAAGTCCCTTTACATTTTAAATAACCTTGTATTTATAGGCTTTTCCCTAGTAACTACCTTGTAACCACCTGATAACTACCTTGTAACTATCCTTTTTGAAATAGAATAATTTAAAAATAAGCTTTATTCTAGTTAGATTTTACCTAACTTTTGCAGAAACAAAACTCATTTTCTAACTTTTGAATTACAATAAGTGATGTAAGTCACTTTTACAAAAATGTAACTAAAATTTGTAAATTTTGAGTTGTGAACTTCGCTAAGTTACTTTCCATCTCCATTTGCTCCATTTTGGTGGTCAAACTTTGCCAAATTTTGATGAATCCTTTGTATACCTGAATCTTAGACTCTTGTGTCCTTGCATACAAACTATGAACTGTGAAGATAGCTTGTCCTTTACATAGATTGAATAACATTGCATATTTCCTCACTTTGATCACAATCATGAAATGTCATTGCTATCTACTTAATGTTCACTCTCATATCAAAAAATGAATGCGTACATTTTGAATACTAGGAACATATAAACCATGAATAATGTAATCTAGATATGGATATCAATTATAAATTATAAGACTTATCATGGTTTATATTACCTATTTCTGAATTTCTATTATACTTGGGCTACAACCATATCTTCATGTGGGTTCAAATGAAATTTCTTGTGAGTTCTAATTGAATCTTGATATTGGTAGCACATAACAACCAAACATCCTTTGTACAATTTCATTGTTTGTGTATAGTGCTACTCATTGGATCTCCTTTTATTGTCATGGGAATGCAAACCATATCAAGTCCTTTTACTCTAGTGAACTTAGCCATCAACTGATAATGTAAAACTATGGTTCTTTCTAGCATACTATTCAAATTATCCCCATACCTCATAGCTTAGCACTATGAATTGAAGTGCGACTGGTTTTCATGTTGCCAAACTAAAGAGCACCAAATGTATCTTGTCCAAAGGAGTATACTTCACCACTTCTATAAGTGCAAGAGAATGTGTACTGCTAGGTACAACATGAAAATCACAAGTTTCTTTGACTATGCAAGGCTAAATAACATCTACAACACTAATAGTATTTTTGTGGCTTGACTAATCTAGATTTGTTGCACCCTATGGCACTAATGCCTCAACATCCATAGAAAATGTTGCATGAAGATCTTGATTACAATATACACAAACTTCTTGTACAATAATGACTTGATGGGTGTTGGATGATCATGACTTTTTATCATGACACCTGTAACTACAACATTTGACAATTTTTCTATAACATATAATTCTAGAAAATGTGAAAGACATATTTTGTAACCATTACATTACATGGGACCAAATTTCTCTGAGGCATTTTGCTAATCAGTTCACGTTCCTTGTATATGCTTCCACATGTTTCTTACATGTCTACTAGAGCATTGCTAACTACAAGATCAACAAAATATTAGTTTTCATTCTTCTTTGATGAATGTCCATACCTTCTTCACAATCCTTCATTTTGATATAGAAGAAGAAGATCCTAGCAATGGTCATGAAGCTTAGCTTTGCAACGACATAATGCATTTGCTTGAAAATTTCTAAGACCTTTTCAACAAACCTATTTTGTCCATGTCCTTCCATTATTGCATTCAATGAGGTTACATCTCTTTTAACCATTTTGTTAAACCTTTCTTGTGTGCTGTTTATGTTTCTACATCATGCATATATATCTGCCAGAAAATCTCCAACTTATAATATCAAACAAAAGTCCTCTTTCAATATTCTTTGATGGATGTCTATACCCTCTTCTATGACTCTCATCCATCCACAAGCAAATAGGATGCTTGCCAAGTTGTGAGTAATGGCTTTACACTAGCTAGTTGCATTTCTTTGTAGTCTCTAACAAATCTACAAATCCATTTTATACATACCCTGTGGTCATTGAATTCTAGGAGACCATGTTTATTTGAGGCATTATGTCAAACAGTTCATGTGCTTCATCTATTTTTCCACATTTTGCAATGATGTCTACCAGGGTGCTTCAAACTATAATATGATTTTCCAAAGATCCCATTTGGGCATTGGTAGTGAGGATGCTAGCCAAGGACATGAAATTTGGCTTCATATAGCCAATTGCATTCATTTGAAAGTTTATAATGTCTTTAACAAAATCATTTCGTGCATATCCTATAGTCATTGTATTCCATGAGATGACATCTCTTAGAGGCATTATGGCAAAATAGTTCTCATATCTTTCCATTCATTGCATGCCATAAGACCATGTATCTTTCTAAGGTGATTTATCAAAAAGTTCATATGCCTTGTCTAGGCATCAAAATTTTGCAGGTATGTCTACTAGGGCACTTGCATTTTTCATAAGTCATTCGATTCCCATTAGAGGTTTTCTTCAGGTGTTTATAACTGCATGCCATAAATCTCAAGCAAATTGTAATTGTTTCATCTTCATCAACATCCAAAGCACTTTTCAAAAGCCTATCAGTGGTTGACATTACTTAGAAAACCTCTTCAATCTCCTAATGATAGAAAAGGCTTCGCTTCGTTTGTGGTTTAGGATGGTTTTGAAACTTCATCAAAGTTGAAAGAAGCTTTTAAGGCTTATTATATTTGCCAAAGATCACAAGGATCTCCTTTATCAGCATTTAGAATAGGTTTTGAAACCTTTCCATATCACTGATGATAGTTTTAAAACCTTTAATTATCTCTGATGTGTTCTTTGCAAATCGGTTACCAAACAATTATAACTACCTTTCTCATGAAATTTCTCCACGTCCCCACTTAGCAACTTCTTCTTTCTCTTGTTTCAATTCTCAATGGCATTTGAAGATGATTTCAAAAGTTCATTGGGACTAAGTAATACTTTCAAAAATATTTCAAACCCCCGATAACAAAGGCATGAGTCTCCTTTATCGGTGATTTAATGAATTTCCAAAACTAACATAAACAACTGATAAAAGGAAGGGATCTCATTTTACAAAGCTTTATTGGTAACTTGATGTACTTTAGAAACTTCATCGAAAGTAAATGATACTTTCAGAATTAATCAAAACCTTTGATATGAATGTCCTTTGTTGGCATATGAAGCACTTTTTCAAACTAACATTTACGAAGTCATTTATATTTTCCCATGGTGCAAGTAAACTTTTCCCTTGATTGAAATTTTTGGAGACCTAATAATTTCATGGGTGCCATTTTAAAACTTTTGAAATTGATTATGTTATTGACGTTACTTTAATAAAAAATTGCCCTAATTGATTTGCAAGCATGAGAATGGCGAAAGGCATATAAATTTTGAATGGGATAGTATTTTCTTGCAAAATCTTGCCACATTATCCACAATAGTGCCATGAGATCCCATACCAAGTGATTCTACTCCAAACTTTACATAAACCATGATTCAATTGTTTCCGTAAGCTACCCACCAAAAAAATGAAGTTTTAAAATATTGCAAACTAGAAGGGGTATGAGCCTAAAAAGTTGGCACATTAGGTAAAATAGCCATAGAAATGTCCCTGTAAAAGGATTTCTTTCCATCCCTTGCATATTTTGAAATTTAATTATTTTCGTGATTTACTGCATAGCAGAACTGCTTCTAAGACTTTGGCTGAAACAGGCAAACAATTCCTCCTTCAAATTGGCAAATGACTTAACACTCAAGGAGAATTTGTTACTAGGATTGACTTGACATAGGACTTTTGATGCAAAATTTTAAAATTTGGTAATTTAGAAATGAGGCCAATAGGCAGTGAGCCTCTTGTAATTTAGTGTTGCTACTACTTTATATTGTGAGCTAATCCTCACCATGGTTTTTCCATTTTAGGGTTTTCCACATAAAAATATGATATTCTATTATGCTTGGTGTTGATGTGTTTAAGTTTTTGTTATTTGATTTCCATGTTTAATCTTTCTAACATATTAAGGGTTTAAGTAAACTAATGTGGACGTGATTATGCTTATGAGGATTTGAAATTTTTGATACAACTTATTCACCCCCCTCTTAGTTGACTTGTGCCTTTAAAAATTGGTATCAGAGTGAGGTTCCTTTGAAGAAATTTTAACAACTTGAGGTAGATCTAGGATGACACACAAGAAGGATATTCCCTTATTTGATGGATCAGACTATGCACTCTGGAAGGTAAGGATGGAAGCCTTTCTAATTTCTCTTGGTTATGAGGTCTGGACATGTGTCAAGTCAAATTGCACTGCACCTAAGAAAGGTATAAATACTGAAGATGAAATCAAAGCTATGGAAATAGATGGTAAGGCAAAACATGCTCTCTTAAGTGGACTTACTAATTTTGAATTGGTGAAAGTTATGGATTTGAAAACTACTAATGAGATTTGGAAAAGGTTGGAAAGTGTTTATGAAGGAGATGGGAAGGTTAAAAAGGCTAAATTTCAGAATTTGAAGCTCACTTATGAGATCATGCGAATGTCTGAAGATGAAAACATTACAAGGTAATTGCAGAAGGTGTAAGTTGTTAGTGGCATAAAAGGACTTGGTGGGAAAATAGATGATCAAGAGGTGATATTGAAGGTACTTAGAACTCTTCCTAAAGCTTATAGTCATAAGGTTTTAGCTATTGAAGAATTACAAAATTTGAATCAATTTACCAAAGAACAATTGCTTGGCACTCTAACTTCTTTTGAAATAAGAGAGTTTGGTACAAGTAGTGGAACTGTAAAAGATGAATCTACCTTTAAAGATGACAAAATAGAGAAGACTGTTGAATCAGATCCCAAAGACTTTGATGAAGTAGAAGCTAACTTTGTGAGAAGAATGAAAAAGGGTACCGGTAAGTTACCTTTTAAATGTTTTAGTTGTGGAAAAATAGGTCACTATGCTTGAAAATGTCCAGATAGAGCTCTAAGAATTAAGAATAAGGAAAATAGAGGAAGGTTGGTCAAGAAAAACTACTATTCAAGATGATATTGATGATGAATGTTTAAGAGATGAAACTGGTTCTACTAAATCTGGAAGATGTCTGAAGGAAAGGAGTCCGAAAGCATGTGCTAACCCTAAAGGCACTTTAATATCTTCTTTTCATGTTAGGAGTGAAAAAGATGACTAGGTCATTGATAGTGGATGCTCAAATCATATGATAGGTGATAAGAGTAAGTTTATTAAACTTGAAAATTTTGATGGTGGATTAGTTAGGTTTGGTGGTGATGAAGTTGCTAATATTTGTAGAAAAGGTTCAATTAGTTTTGATGGAAAGCATAACACTGACAATGTTCTCTATGTCAAAGGTTTAAAGCATAATCTCTTGAGTGTTGGATAGATGTGTAGCAAGGGTACGATCTTATGTTTTAGAATGATGGCTATGAGATTAGAAAGGGCTCTAGAATAGTAATTGTTATTGAAAAGAAGACATGTGGAAATTTTTATTATCTCAAAGGTGGTGTTAGTTATTGTCTTACATCTCAGATCAGTGAGAGTTGGCTATGGCATAGGAGATTGTGTCACATCAATTTTGATAGCCTGGTAAGGATAAGTTTAGTCCAAGCTGTGAGAGATCTTCCAAAGTTAACAAAGCCTATTACTACTATCTGTAAGGAATGTCAGTTTGGAAAGAAAACTAGAAGAAGCTTCAAATGCAAGGATCAATTATCTACCAGATTGTTGGATTTGGTGCATATAGATCTGTGTGGTCCTACCAGAGTAAGGAGTTTTCAAGGTGACAGGTATTTCATGTTATTTATTGATGATTTCTCTAGAATGACTTGGGTCACTTTTCTTAAGGAAAAATCAGAAGCCCTAGATAAGTTTAAACCTTTTAAAGCAATGGTTGAAAATGAATTGGATATAAAAATTGAATGTTTGAGGTCTGACAGAGGTGGAGAGTTTACTTCTAATGAGTTTAACATGTTCTGTGAGAATCATGGGATAATGAGGCATCTATATGCTCCCAGAACTCCTTAGCAGAATGGAGTGGTTGAAAGGAAGAACAAGACTATTCAAGAACTTGCAAGAACAATGATAAAGGAAGCAAACCTACTGGAAGTCTACTAGAGAAGCAATTCATACTACTGTCTACATACAAAATAGAGTACAAGTGAAAGAAAATAATACAAAGACTCCCTATGAGCTATGGTATGGAAGGATTCTCACTGTTAAATATTTCAAAGTTTTTAGAAGCAAATGTTATATCAAAAGAGATGAAGAACTAGGAAAGTTTGATGCAATAAGTGATGAAGGTATTTTAATTAGATACTCTAACAAAAGCAAAGCTTACCATTGCTATAATAAGAGGCTAAGAAAGGTTGTTGAAAGTGCTAATGTCAAGGTTGATGAAGATATACAAAAGTTTTCAAATATTAATGAATATGGATTAGATGAGTCTTCTTGTGAAGAAGAAAAGACCAAAGAGAAGGAAGTGCATGTTGAAGCTCAAGAAACTCTAGAAATAGAAGTACAAGTTGAAGAACAAGAAACTCTAGAAAAAGCTCCTAGAACTCCCAAATATGTGCAGAGGCATCACACTAAAGATCATATCATTGGCGATAAGAGAAAAGGTGTACTGACAAGAAGTAGAGCTGTTGAAGATCAGGTAAATTTATGCTTACTTTCCAAAGTTGAACCTAAAATAATAGTTGAGGCATGCAAGGATGAGTTTTGGATCAAAGATATGGAAGAAGAACTAATGTAGATTGAGAAGAATCAGACCTGGGAACTTGTCCCAAGACTAGAGAATAATAATATGATTGGAACTAATTGGGTTTATAGGAATAGGTTGAATGAGGATGGAGAAGTGGTAAGGAACAAGGAAAGACTTGTGTGTAACGGTTACTCACAAGTGGAAGGAATAGACTATGAGGAAGCCTTTGCTCCGGTAGCAAGAATGGAGGCTATTAGACTATTTCTAGCTTTTGCAGCACATAAGGATTTCAAGGTATATCAGATGGATGTGAAGTCTACTTTTCTGAATGGTGAGTTGGAAGAAGAAGTCGACATAGAGCAACTAGATGGATTTTAGTTGTTAGACAAACTAGATATGGTATGTAGATTGAAGAAAGCATTGTATGGATTGAAGCAAGCTCCTAGAGATTGGTATGCAAGGTTAGACATGTATTTGTTGTAGTAGGGATTTAGTAAAGGGTCTGCAGATAGTAATTTGTACATCAAGGTAAGTAAAGCTCAAATCCTGATTGTTGAGGTCTATGTGAATGACATAATCTTTGATGGAAATGAAAGTATGTGTAAGGACTTTGCAAATGAAATGCAAAAATAATTTGAGATGTCAATGTGTGGAGAGATGAACTTCTTCCTTGGGCGGGAAATCAATCAAACAAATAAGGGCATTTTCAATTCACAATCAAAGTATGTCAAGGAATTGTTGAAGAAGTTTGGAATGGAAGATTCTAAACTAGTTTGTACCCCCATGACAACTGGTTGCAAGATGAGCAAGAATGATGAATCCCCTAAGGATGATCAAAGCAAATATAGATCAATGATTGGAGGACTATTATACCTAACTTCTAGCAGACCAAATATCATACATGAGGTCTATCTTGTGGCAAGATTTTAAGCAGATCCTAGAGAGTCACATGTCATGGCAGTGAAGAGAATATTCAGGTATTTGAAGGGCACTTCGGATCATGGTTTGTGGTATCCCAAGAATAATGACTTTAACCTAAGTTCCTACATAGATGTAGATTGGGCCAGATGTGTAAATGATAGAAAAAGTACAAGTGGTGCATTCTTTCTTGGAGATAGAATTATAACTTGGCTAAGCAAGAAGTAGGATTCAATATATTTATCTACTGTAGAGGCAGAGTACATTGCAGTAGCATCTTGTTGTACATAGGTGTTATGGATGAGACAAACCTTGAAGGATATCAAAGTTGAGTATGATGATCCAATTCCTATCTTCTATGATAATACTAGTGCCATTAACATTTCAAAGAATCTGGTGATGCATTCAAAGACAAAACATATTTAAATTAGGTATCACTTTCTTAGAGAAAAGGTTGCAGAGAATGAAGTGAAGCTTGAGTATGTGCCTATAAAGGATTAGGTTTCTAACATACTCACCAAGGCTCTTCTTAAGGATATATTTGAGTATATCTGGGAGAAGTTAGGGGTTATTTCCCCTTCTTCTATGAACTAGATGCATAGAGAGATGCATTAGTCTAGTGTGATTCAAGAATCATTAATTTATGGACTGATGATGGAGGCTACTACTCAGGGGGAGTAGGTAGTGGTGTTAATAATTGTTGTAGATAGGGGGAGTATACAGAATAATTGAGGATAGTGCAAGTATGTTTAGTATCACAATTAGGGGGAGAGAACTTTGAAAAAGTATGTCACCCTTTGCCATTGATGTCAAAGGAGGAGAGAGTTCATGTGAAAAATAAAGGTAGAGGAAGAGACCAAGATGTGTAAAAGAAATGGGGAGAGTGAGATTAATGTAGAGTTGTGTCATGATGGGTTTTCACATCATATGTTACCATCAATTACAAAGGGGGAGATTGTTGCAAGTATGTGCTAATCGGTGTTGTCATTGATGTCAACATGTTTGTGTTGTCATTGGTGTCAATTATGTCTTCTGATGAAGTTAGTTTTGTCTAGTGTTGTTTGATTCAGTTGCTTTGCTAAAAGGTGATATGGATGCCTTGTATAGATGCTAAAAGTGTTAAGAATATGTCTATGTAGTTGGGTTTCCAAGTGCTTTTGAGAAAATTTGAATAATACTGAAAATAATGTGTTGAAGGAGTCTTTTGGCTTACAATATACTGCTTGAGTTTTTTCTTTGCATTTATTTTGTTTTAGAGATCTGAGTGTATGGTTTGGATATATTGTTGATAAGTGGTGTAAGATGCTAAGTCCAAAATTTGGTGCTCTGGATCACTGTGAAGTGAAAGTTATGTTCACTAGTTTGAGAACAGGATTTAATAGTTTTTTTGATTTGTGCAAAGGTGTCTAGGAGAAAGTATTTTGCTCCACATTTTTCTGTAGAGTGATTTTAGATCTTGTAGCTCTAGATTTAAGCCTATAAGATCTTTATCTACCTTCTATCCAAAATTTTTGTGGTATGATGCTCCAGAAAGCAAGTTATTGTGTAGCAGAGTTTGACAGTGTTGGTTGTGAGCAGATAGTGAGCCTTCTTCAGGTGAAAGTTGTTGTGGATGAATTTATTGATTTCTAGGTGACCTCAAGTTGTTTGTAGACATTTCTAGAATGTTTTAAATCTCTAGGTATGGTTTTCAAGTTATGGTTGTGATCGTGGAAGCATGTGATGAAGAATCCCCTATGTTTACACTGTTTGGCTAACCTAGAAGTTTGCATTGATTGAGGAGTTGATTTGATGATTACATGAGTGTTGTGTAGTATGCGTAGATAGATTTGGGTCTAAGATAAGGCTTAGAGTGGTTCACCTTCATTCCCTTACTTCATGGAATTTTTAGGTCCAAACCTAATTCAAATTTTGTAAGTTTACCGACCTTGGAGACCATTTCAAGGATTGAAGATTGTGTTGTTGACCTTGAAGATTGTTTCAAGGTTGAAGGTGATATAAATAAGTGTTAGTAGTTCATGTGTGTGGGTGTAAAGATGGTAGAAATGAAGGTTATGATGTGAAGGTGCCAAAAAGGGCAGTACGAGCTTTCATGAGTTAGATGACTGGATGCAGTGAGTAGAAGGTGTTTACTATCTTTTGGTATAGGTGAGAAGGTGTCTACTATCTTTCGGTATGGCAGTGAGCCTCTTGTAATTTGATGTTGCTACTACTTTATATTATGAGCTAATCCTCACCGTGGTTTTTCCCTTTTATGGTTTTCCACGTAAAAATATAGTGTTCTCTTGTGCATGGTGTTGATGTGTTTAAGTTTCTATTATTTGATTTCCATGTTTAATCTTCATAACAGATTAAGGGTTTAAGTAAACTAATGTGGATGTGATTATGCTTATGGGGGTTTGAAATTTTTGATACAAGTGATTCACCCCCCTCTTAGTTGTCTTGTGTCTTTAACGGAGCAACCACATGATAATGAGGTTCTTGCGATACATTTTGAACACCTTGATTTCTTTGAGTAATTTGCTTTGCAATATTGAGAAAGTAACCAGGAGGTTGAGATGGTTTGGGAACACCTTGAATTGTGATCACACATTTAGAGTAAGGAGGTAGATTAGGTGCCTCATGTACAATGAATTTAGGAATATTTTGAACATTAATGTACTTATTCAGTATTCCCTTAGTGGGCGGAATAAGTCTATCAATGATGATAGAATTGACATTATTATCTTGTTGAGAAGTACAAGATTTAGGATGATGGGATGAATGCTTAGTATCTACCCATGGAGGATACCTTGTGAGAGAAGGCTATTCATCCACCAATGCTTCATCTTTTGAAAGGAGAGCATTGGAAAAAAGAGAGGGTAGAGTTGTTGGGATAAGTTGCCATTAACTTGCAATCTTAACCAATTCATGTGTCTCCAAAGTTCTTGGAATGTGTTCCCCAACACATAAGGACTTTGAGAGATTAATTAATATTTAATTATATCACTTGGCTTATTTTAATTAAGTCCTAAATGTTAGGGTCAAACTTGGACACCCACTTTTGGGGTGGGGTCCATGAAGACTTGTTGACAACTCCTTAAAGTCATTTTTGAGAGTTTGATAACTCCTAGTGAATTGGAGTTAACTTGGACATCCCCTTTTGGAGGTGTCTTATATTTAGACTTGGAGTTTACTTTTTTATGTACATGAGTGGATATAATGTTGGAGTTAACAAAAGTGTTAGAGATGCATGACATTGGAATATTGCTTGCATGAGTTCATAAAAGCTTGCATGGACTTGCATATTTTTGCATGTGGTTGCATGATCTCATAAAAGATTGCATGTTCTTGCATGCCACTTGCATGTGCCTACATGTTGTTACATTTCACTTGCCTATTGTTGCATGTTGCTGTTGCAAATATGTGCCTATGATGTGTTGTCATTGATGTCAACATATCTCTTTGTCAAAAATAGGGGAAACAATGCAGATCAGGGAAATAGATTGCTCTGCATTTCTAGAGGAATGAAGATACAAGTACATAGACCATATGGTTGTATAGAGGATTGTCTAAAGTAGCTCCAATTAAGATTTGAGAGGTCCACATGAAGATTTGAAGAAGCTGTAGCTATCTGAGTAGAATCAGGTTTTGCAGTGTTCAAAATAGATAGAGTGATAGGAAATTGGTTTGGATTTATCCATAATGAAAACTTATGATTTGCAGATCTATAGGCATGTTTGGGACATCAGTGTGTATCCTCAAGTCAAGTGGTTCATGGCTTGGAGGTCCACAAGAAATCTTTCTAGTGTGAAAGTCATGGAAGACAGTGTTCTTGAGGTACCAGATGAAGATGCAAGTGATTCTCATGATTTGGAGTAGTGTGGATGTTATTGTTGAATTTAATGTGCTTGTGGAGGTCTTTGGATCATGTACTTGCTGTGTTGGAGTTTCGCATTGAAGGCTAAGCTCATTGTTGAAGATTTCTTCCTTTGTGTTGCTGTTCTTCCCAGTCTTGGCCGACCGGATGATTCAAGCATGTTGCGGATGATCTAAGAGCAATTCTCTGGAGTGTAGCATGTTGATCGAAGAAGATTCAAGTCCTAGCTATGATTGGCCAATAGTACAATGATCCGCATTGAGTCAACCTTACCTTGATGTTCATTCCAAGGTTGATGAAGCATATAAATACTTGTGGATGAGTTGTGGAAAGTTGTCCTTGTGTAAAAATGATAAATCATAAGAAAGGTACAGAGGCAGAGCAAAGAAAGGAGAAGCAGTAGAGGATGAAGAGTTAGGGAGAAAGTATTTGGGGCAATGCAGAAAGTTTTGTGAGCTTTCAATGGGACTGAACCGGGCATAAAGAAGATGCTATTTCTTAGTTCATTCTTTCTGTATTAAACATAAAATCTTGTAGGCAGTGAGCCTCTTTGAGCAGTGAGCTCTGGGTAGTGCACCCAAAGGTAGGTGCCTTCCCATTTATTTTAAGTACTTTTAATAGGGTACGAATCTTGTGGGTTAACCCCCACCATGGTTTTCCCTTAACTGGGTTTCCACGTTAAAAATCTTGTTGTCAAGTGTGTTAATTGTGTTTCTGCTCATGTGTTGTTGATTCATGCTTTAATGTTTACATCATTACTTTGTTTGTAAGTTGTGAAAGAAGATTAAAAGAAGAAAAGGTTAAATTGTGGGACAACTGATTCACCCCCCCTCTTAGTTGTCCAGACTAATTCTAAAAATTGGTATAAGAGCTGATTCCTCTAGAAGAAGCTTGACCACTTGATGAGATCCAAGAGGTCAACTTACAAGAAGGAAAGTCTGAGATTTGATGGAACAAATTACTCCCTTTGGAAGGTACGCATGCAGTGTCATTTGCAATGTATGGGTGACGCCTTTTGGATGATAACTAAGAATGAGTATAAAATTTTGGAGAAAGGCCCTTCAACTATAGATGAACTCAAGGAAGCTGAATACAATATTTGAGCTAAAGAAGCATTGTTAAGTGACTTGATTGATACTGAAATGACAAATGTCCTAGAATTAAAAACTACTCATGAAATCTAGGAAAATTTGGAAACTCTGCATGAAGGTGATGAATATGTCAAATGCGCCAAGCTATAGAGCTTGAAGGGTAGATACAAAAGTTTGATGATGAGTGAAGATTAAAATATTACTTCCTACATGTAGAAAGTGAAAGAACTTGTGACCAGTATCAAGAGTGCTGGTGGAACATTGGAAGAATCAGAGATTGTTGCCAAAGTGCTCATATCTTTACCTGCAGCATACAAGCATAAAGTTGTTTCCATTGAAGAGATCAAGACTGTGACAACTGTTACAAGGGATCAGTTGGTTGGTAAGCTTTCAGCTTTTGAAATGAGTGAGTTTGGTGATTCTCTTCGTAAGTCTGAATCTTCATTTAAGGCTAGTGTTTATGGAAAACAAAGATATAATTTGGGTGAAAGCTCTTTAGGAAGATCAAATAGATTTATGAAGGCAAGGAAGGATCTTGAAGATGATGAAATTGAGGCTGCAGAACTTGAAGCCCTTATTGCCAAAATATTGCCAAGAGGATCCAGTAAGTATGAAGGAAAGTTGCCTTTAAAATGTTTTGCTTGTAATAAGATTGGTCATTTTGCCTCAAGGTGTCTAGAGAGGGTTTCAAAGCCAAACCCTAACAGATCCAGGTCTTAGAAGAAATGTTACTATATCCAAGAAGCTGATGAAGGAGTCACAGATGATGAATTTGATATGGGAAGTAACTCAGGAAATGAATGGGTGTTCATTGCCATCAAAGAAGAAGATCCGGTGTCTACTGAATCTACTAGCTGTGTGGATGTGGAAAGTGCCTTGGCTACTTAGATTCAAGAAAATGATGAATGGGTGATTGATAGTGGATGTTCTCATCATATCGCTGGTGATAAAAGTAAGTTCATAAGTTTGGAAAGATACGAAAGTGGAATTGTGAAGTTTGGAGACAACTCAGTTGGTAGAATTTGTGGCAGAGGATCCATCTCTTTTAATGGTAAGAATAACACTAATGATGTTCTATATGTAGAAGGATTGAAGCATAATCTTCTTAGTGTTGGACAGCTGGTTGACAAAGGGTATGATATCTAATTCAAGGATGGAAAATGCAAAATCTTAGCAAGCTCTGGAACTGTGATTGCATTAAGTACACAAACTAAAGGTAACATCTTTCATTTAAGTGGTACTGGAAAAAGTTGTTTGATTGCTTAGATTGATTAGAGTTGGTTATGGAATAGGAAAATGTGTCATATGAATTTTGATAATATTATCAAAATAAGTTCTACTCAGGCTGTGAGAGATCTTCCAAAACTTGTGAAACCTGTTGATAGAATGTGTAGAGAATGTCAATTGGGTAAAAAGAACATAACTTCATTCAAGAGTAAAGAACAATTTTCAAGTGGACTATTGGAACTTGTGCATACTGATCTATGTGGTCTTTCTAGAATTAGAAGTGTGCAAGGAGACATATATTTTATGTTGTTGATTGATGATTACTCCCGGATGATGTGGGTAACTTCCTTGAAAGAGAAATCAGAAGCTCTTGACAAATTCAAGGTGTTCAAGGTTATTGGTGAGAAGATAAAGTGTCTAAGATCCGACAGAGGTGGAGAGTTTACCTTTGGTGAGTTTGATACATTTTGTGAAAAGCATGGAATAAAAAGATAGTTATCTGCTCTTAGGACTCCTCAGCAGAATGGAGTTGTGGAAAGGAAGAACCGGACCATTCAAGAAGTTGCCAGGACCATGATGATGGAAGAAAACATTCTACAAGTCTATTGGAGAGAAGCTATGAGTACTATTGTCTACACTCTTAACCGAGTGCAGATCAAAGGCAATTCTGGTAAGACACCTTATGAACTATGATTTGGTCATCCTCCTACTATGAAATATTTTAGAGTTTTTGGTAGTAAATGCTATATCAAAAGAGATGAGGATCTAGACAACTTTGATGCAAGAACTGATGAAGGAATATTTCTGGGTTACTCTACTCAAAGAAAGGCATACTGATGCTTCAACAAGATATTGAAAAAGATTGTTGAAAGTGCTAATGTCAAGGTTGATGAGAGCAAAGAAAGACCTTCCAGGCCTTGTGGATATGATTCAGATGATCGAGATGAAAGTCAAATTCAAGGAAAGCAAATTCAAACCCAGACTTAGATCCATATTGATCTAAAAATCCAGTGACTCAAGAAGTTAGTGCAGATGTTGAGGAATGAGCTCAAGAATTAGAAGTTCAAGAAACTCCTAAAACCCCCAGGTATGTAAGGTTGAATCATTATGAAGATGAAATCATAGAAGATAACAATAAAGGCATTCAAACTAGAAGAAGAATTATTGAAGATCAAGTAGAGTATTGTTTGATTTCAAAGATTGAACCAAAAATAGTGAATGAATCTTGTAATGATGAAAATTGGGTAAAGGCAATGGAAGAAGAATTAATACAAATTGAAAATAATCTTACTTGGGATCTTGTTCTTAGACCTAAAAACAAAAATGTAATTGGAACCAAATGGGTCTTTCGGAATAAATTGAATGAAGATGGTGAAGTTGTGAGAAACAAAGCAAGATTGGTATGCAAATGATATTCTCAAGTAGAGAGAATTGATTTTAAAGAAACATTTGCTCCGGTGGCAAGAATTGAAGCAGTCAGATTATTTCATGTATTTGTTGCTTTCAAAGATTTCAAAGTTTACTAGATGGATGTCAAGTCAACATTCCTGAATGGAGAGTTAGAGGAAGAAGTCTACATTGAGAAACCAGAAGGATTCCAATTGTCTAATCAAGGAGATATGGTTTGTAGACTAAGGAAAGCTTTGTATGTACTCAAACAAGCCCCAAGAGCCTGGTATGCAAGATTAGATACGTATCTACTAAAGCTTGGATTTCAGAAAGGCATAGCTGACAGTAATCTTTATTTCAAGATTGATCATGAGGACATCCTGATTGTTGAGCTATTTATTGATGATATCATTTTTGGTGGAAATAGAAGCATGTGTAAGAAATTTTCTAATCAGATGCAAAGTGAATTTGAGATGTCCATGTTTGGTCAAATGAATTTCTTCTTAGGTTTGCAAATCACTCAGTCAGATAAAGGTATCTTCATATCTCAATCTAAGTATGTGAAAGAATTGTTAAAAAAGTTTGGAATGGAGGACTCAAAACCAGTAAGTACTCCTATGGTAACTGGATGCAAGTTGAGTAAAGACGATGATTCACCTAAGGCAGATCAGAAAAGGTATAAATCAATGATTGGAGGACTGCTTTATTTGACTCAAACCAGACCTGACATTATGAATGCAGTTGGACTTGTTGCTAGATTTCAAGCTAATCTTAGGGAATCCCATGTTGTAGCAGTCAAAAGAATTTTTAGATATATAAAGGGAACATTTGATTATGGCTTATGGTATCCAAACGATAATGACTCCAATCTTCATGCATATACAGATGCTGATTGGGCAGGAGATGTGGATGATAGGAAAAGTACTAGTGGTGGTGCATTATTCTTGGGAAGGAGATTAGTTTCTTGGTTGAGCAAAAAGTAGGAGGCAATATCTCTGTCTACTATAGAGGTAGAATATATAGCAACAATAAGCAATTGTACTTAAGTCTTGTGGATGAAGTAAATGTTGAAAGATATTAGAATTGTGTTTGAAGAGCTTCTTACAATCTTTTATGATAATTCAAGTGCAATAAACATCTCAAAGAATCCGGTGTTGTATTCAAAGACAAAGCACATATCCATCAAGTTTCACTTCTTGAGAGAGAAGGTAAATGAGAATGAAGTCAAATTAGAGTTTGTTTCTTCAAAGGATCAAATTACTGATAAATTCACCAAGCCTCTGCCTAAGGATACTTTTGAGTATCTCAGAGAGAAGTTAGGGGTTATTACCCTCCTGATCAGAACTAAGATGCACTAGGATGCATCAGTCCAGTGGAATTCATAGCCATATCTTGTGATCCAGATTGATGTTAAGGAGATACTACTCAGGGGGAGTAGTTAGTATGCAATTTTTGGAAATCAGTCTGAAAAAAAAAGGGGGAGAAAAGATTGTAGATATGTTCCCTTTTCCATTGATGTCAAAGGGGGAGAGAAGTCATGTGAAAAACTAGTTGCTAATGAAAGGGGGAATAGTGAAGAAAGTGGTTGCAAAAGTGACAAGAGAAAGGGGGACAAATCCTTGTCTTCATGGTTGAATCAAATTTTTACATCATATGTTGCCATCAATGACAAAGGGGGAGATTGTTGCAAATATGCGCCTATGATGTGTTGTCATTGATGTCAACATATCTCTTTGTTAGAAATAGGGGAAATAGTGTAGATCAGTGAAGTAGATTGCTCCGCATTTCTAGAGCAATGAGGATAAAGGTACGCAGACCATATCGATGTATAGAGGATTATCTAAAGTAGCTCTAGTTAAGATTTGAGAGGTGCACATGATGATTTGAAGAAGCTATGGCCATCTAAGTAGAACTAGGTTTTAGAGTGTTCAGAAGAGATAAAGTGATAGGAAATTGGTCTGGATTGCTCTGCAATGAAAACTTATGATCTACAGATCTAGAGGCATGTTTGGAACATTAGTGTGTATCCTCAACTCAAGTGGTTCATGGTTTGGAGGTCTGCAAGCAATCTTTCTAGTGTGAAAGTCATGGCAGATAATGTTCTTGAGGTACCAGATGAAGATGCAAGTGATTCTAATGATTTAGAGTAGTGTGGATGTTATTGTTGAATTCAATGTGCTTGTGGAGGTCTTTGGATCATGTGCCTACTGTGTTGGAGGTCCGCATTGAAGATTGAGCTCATTGTTGAAGATTTCTTCCTTTGTATTGCTGTTCTTCCCAGTCTTGGCCGACCAGATGATTCAAGCGTGTTGCAAATGATCTAAGAGCAATTCTTTGGAGGGTAGTGTGTTGATCAAAGAAGATTCAAGTCCTAGCTATGATTGGTCGACAGTACAGTGATCTGCATTAAGTCAACCTTACCTTGATGTTCATTCCAAGGTTGATGAAGCATATAAATACTTGTGGATGAGTTGTGGAAAGTTGTCCTTGTGCAAAAATGATAAAATCATAAGAAAGGTATAGAGGCAGAGCAGAGAAAATGAGAAGCAGTAGAATAAGAGTAGTAGAGGATGAAGAGTTAGAGAAGAATTGTTTGGGGTAGAGCAGAAAGTTTTGTGAGATTTCAATGGGACTGAACTAGGCATAAAAAAGATGCTATTTCTCAATTCATTATTTTTGTATTAAACATAAAATCTTGTAGGCAGTGAGCCTCTTTGAGCAGTGAGCTCTGGGTAGTGCGCCTGAACACAAGTGCCTTCCCATTTCTTTTAAGTACTTTTAATAGGGTACAAATCTTGTGGGTTAACCGCCACCATGGTTTTCCCTTAACCAGGTTTCCACATTAAAAATCTTGGTGTCAAGTGTGTTAATTGTGTTTCTGCTCATGTGTTGTTGATTCATGCTTTAATGTTTACATCATTAATCTATTTGTAAGACGTGAATGAAGATTAAAAGAAGAAAAGGTTAAATTGTAGGACAACTGATTCACCCCCCCTCTCAGTTGTCTAGACTATATCCAACAGTTGCTTCTATGGACTTACATGTGCTTGCATGTTGTTGCATGTCACTTGCATACTGTTGCAAGTCACTTGCATGTGCTTGCATGTTATTGCATGTTGTATGTCAGTTTTGTGAGGTTGCTTGCTAAACACTCCAACTCTAGAAACTTGCAGGATAGTTCATCTTAGAGTTTCAATTAATGGGTATATCTTGCATGTTGCTATAGGTGTTTGCATGTCACTTGTATGTACAGAACAAGTTAATTCAGAATAATAGTGGAGACATCAATTGTGCAAGTTGTTGCATGAGAATTGGTGTGTGTTGATCACTTCAGTTGACTAAAATAGATTGGGCTAACTTGGGCACTCAATCTTGAGACTTTCAGTTGTTGCTTTTATTTGGAGATATGTTTGATGTTGGCTAAGTTCACTTGGGCAAACTTGGGCACCCACATTCAGAAAAGGCAGTTAACATGAAGCTTTAGATTGTTTGACTTCAGTCTTCTCTATTTGGAGTGCTTAGTTTTTGCATGAGGACTTGTCTCATGTTATCAATGACAATTTATTGTAATTTGAGTTTTAAGATTTTGAATTAAGAAGCTTTTGTATTAATTAAAAAGCACCATACATTTTCCAGAGAGAAAGATTTCAAGGACTTAGAAAAAAAAGCAAGAAGCTTTTTTGAAGTGCATCAAGGACTTAGAGGAATTTAAGTATTGAATGTAATCTTTTCCAAAGAGATTTAATACAAGCATAAACACCTTTGAGTGTGGAGTTTTTTCCCTTAGGGGTTTCTCCACGTAAATACTCATCTTCTTCTTGCAAGCTATTTTCTTCTGTTCTACATTGGATTGAAATTGCAAAATCACTACACATTAATTGTTACAGATTAATCTTATTTTGAGCTTTGTAATCACATAATTTTAAAGTTTATAGCAGCAATTCTACCTTCATTTTCAACAAGAGTGATTTTAAGAAATGTATCAATGATTTCATCCTCCTGCACCAAAATATCCTCACAAGTGGGAACACTTTTGGGAGAGGAATCCAAATCATAGGATGACATAGGTAAATCTATGTCACCATCATATGTATTAGAGAGGAGATCCATGGGAATAGACATGGCATTATCATGGCTTGTATAAGAAGTAGAAGAACTATCACCATCATCTTTCTTATGACAATTCATGGAGATAAATTTAGTAAAGTCTTCTAATATCGAAGGATATACACCCATGAGAGACATGAAGCTAGCAAAATAAGATATATAACAAAGTATATCATATATGGAACATATAGAAATATCAATATCATACATGGATGTTATGTGATCTAAAATATATTAATGTATATTAATGAATTTAGAGAAATATTCAAATCTATGATATATGCATGCAAAGATACAGAAGAGGAACAACTAAAAGAGGCCACAATGAAATGAATTGTCTAATATATGTAAATATGATATGAAACAACAATGTACACTCAGATTTTTTCATTAATCAAGCACCACCAATAGTAAAATAATATTGTAATTCAATGACCTACAACTTCAAGAGAAGCGGGGTCTTCCAACAATGCGATGTTCTTGGTAGCCACAACAACTAAGTCTTGCAAATGTAAGATGTGTAGTATGTGAAAAATAAGTGCCTAAATGATTTAACCACTTAAATTCAACATAGATTTATAGAAATTTGTTTTGATTATGATGCACTAAATGCAAGCCTAGCTAGGGTTTGCCAACAAAACCCTAGATCTTAAATGCTTATTTACTAAATCAAAATTCTTTAATGCAAGGATGATTTTTGAATACAAATAATATGAAATGATACATAAATGCAAAATCAGATTTGAACAACAATTATCATTAGCAAAATATGGAACAAGAGTTTTAATCAACACACCTTAGGTGCAAGACTAGCTAGTTTTTCCAAAAATGCAAAATTTTGAAAACCCTAACATTGAATAAGTGAAAATGTCAAATATATCACTAGGAAAATGATTAAATTATGTGATACCAATTATATTTGATGCAAAAATAAGAAATTTATATCATTCTATGATGATCTAAACTTATGAAATATGGACCATGTGACAAATATGTTTTTTTTCTACCTCTTCATCAAATGGCTTGATTTTCTAATTTTAAATGCAAAGATGCAAGAATGTTCTAAAAACCTTGAATGATAAGGTACATGAAATAAAATCACTTTAACCAACCTAAAACTGCAACAAGATCTGAAACAACTCACTAATCTACAAACCTGAGGTTCAAGATTAGCTATATTTTCTAGAAATGCAACGTTTTTGTAAACCCTAACAACAAAATGATGTTAAAAGAAGCTTTGTAACTATGAAAAATGATGAATGAATGTAACCTAATTAGATCTAGGATAGAAAATAGCTTAGATTTGAAGCAAGAAGGATGCAAAAGTACAAGATATGTCGGTTTCACCTAAATGTTTAGTAGAAAAGAGAGACCTAGCCCAAAAGATTAAACTTAGAGGTCAAAACCCTATTCTATCTAACATTAGAACACAAATCAAGCTTGGCTTCTCCCCAAGAAGGAGAGCCAAACCATAGGGGTTTTGTCCCTTTATTGTATAGAGCATAATCAACCAAATCCAACCAATCAAGCTAGGGCAAAGTAGAAACCATAGTTAAGCAAGATCTATGAAAATACGACTGTCAAAAATAAATAATATAAAAAATCTAACATCACAATGGAGATCAGAGGGTAGAGTAGAACCTGGATCTAGATTTAGGAGTATAGGAGGACCAGGGTGCTTGGGTGCCCTAGACCTTTATTAGGGTTTTTATAGAATGTTAAGTTTCATGTTTCTTCACCTTTCTTTGTTCCTGCTTCCTGTAACTTATTTTCTATAGATTCTTCTAGATGCTACCTGCACACACAGAAGAAGGAAAATGGTTGGGTTCTATTTAGGAGCTTGCCTAAGTCAAGCTCTGTGATTGGTGTTTCCACCTCCACAATAGAAATGATGAGATCTCTAAGAGTGTGTGCCCTAGGTGGGTACACACAAATATGAAGTAGAATGGAATGCTAGAATAAATCATGAAGAGAAGAAGTCACCATGAGCATGGAAACCCTAGCATGCTTGATGTAGCATCATGACTTGAATCAAGAAGTTGGTGTAACCCAAAGAAGTAGAAATATCTTTACAGGACCTGTAAGAAGTTAGTTCCACTGAAATAATCCACCACAGAGAGCTTTAGAGAAGAATAAAAAGTACGAGAGAGAAGAAGAGAAAGTGCAAGTATGCCTAGATTGCATAGATAACTTAGAGATATTAGAGATTAGAGAGAGATGTTCAAATGAATAAACTAACTTGATTTATATACATTCCCACTCACAAATAATGAATAAAACCAAATGGGGCTGACATGTAGAAGCTAAGGAGGTGTTCTAAGCTGACACCACAAAAGAAGGGCTAAGGGACCCATCTAAGACTAGGGCGCTTGAGCACCCTAGTCCTTTAGGTCCACAAACTCCAGGGAGTGTCTAATTTTGTGGGCTTAGGCTTGTCCTAAGTTAATTCTATCAGGTTTATTCATCAAGATTGAGATTTAATTGTTTAATGTTTAAAAAGGTGTTAAAATAGGTCTTGATTAACAAGTGTAAACATTTTAGGTCCACCCAGGTGCTAAACTAGGTGTAAAATACTAGTGTTCAAATTTTACTCCATAACACACACCTCCTCCAAAATTTGGTATTTCACAATAAATTTCTTCATGTTACTTCTTTCCATGCACACAATAAACACAATCATTAATTAATAGTGAACTTTATCAAACAAAATCATAAAATACCTCATGGAAAGTAATACTATCTTGTGTATCATTAAATTTAAAACATGAGGATTAATTCTTGCTAATTATGAAACTTGGATTAGTATCACAAGAATCAATCTCACTACCTTGAAAAGATTTAGATGTTCCACCATTATTAGAAAATGTTATACAAGATACACAGAAATGTGCCTCCAACACCTAATCAAGAAATCCATACCACTCTTTAGTTTTACTCATCTCGATGTATTCATCTACCTCCTCATCAAGTGAAAAATTGTTCCTTATTTGGTTATTCCCACACACAAATTATGATAAATCTAATTCAATGCATGAACCATAATGATTTACATATTCACCTATCACTTAGGGGATTAATGCTAATGAATCATCATCCATTAAGAAAGAATTTGGGTGTAAACCATTTCCATTGAAGACTTAACCTACACACACCTAAGGGTTAGATGAATTACTTAAGCTCCCCTATATACCTAAGGACACTCTAAGAATTTAACTTGCTACATGTTGTCATCCTCTAAGTCATCTAGGGTCTCATAAACTTTATTTTTAGATTAAAATAATTTTGATTCTTCCTTTTGTTGTTCAAAATTTGAATAAATACTAGAGGAGTCATCATCCCATTTTGTAACATCATCTAGATTCCCAATGTAAACAAGAGGATTAGGGATAGTGAAGACGTTATAGGCCTGGTTACTTTCATTGGAGTAATCAATGTTTTATCCTTGTCAACTACTTGTAAAAATTTATATGGATCATCATTAGTTGTCACCACGTGTTACTTATTATGAGGAATAAACTTGATTTTAAAATGAACAATGGATGGGACAAAACTTGTTACATGAATCAAAAGATTGCCTAAAAAGGAAATTACACATGGAAACTCTAAGCATCACATGAAAAGTAGACTTCAAAGTAACATTCCATAAAGTGATGGGTAAAGTGACATAAATATGGCTTGTCAAATTTTGACTTGACAATGGGCTCTACATCAATAATCCCATTTTAGGGTTTCACATCATCATCCTCACCTTTCAACATTGTAAGTAGGATTTTTAGTGCCTAGTACTCCACATTGAAAAGATTACTATTCTTGTGAAAAAACAAAAGCCAACAAAAGGCCCAACATAGAAGACATCTTACAAATCATGAACTAACACATGTATAAGTTGAAATAAACATTCATGTTTTTCAACCTACATTTTTCATTCCCAACATTCAATTACACAATATTAATTTTGATAATGTACAAATCCTAACATTTCAAGCAAAACAAATTATGAATCAACCCAATGTAGTGTCGAAAATTGTTACCACTTACAATTCCACACTAGGTTTAGCACTCATTTTTACGTGTATGTTTATCTCTGTTCATGAAATGCTTGTTTTAGCACCTGAATAAGAAATAATGGTAAATTCCTTAATTGTTGAGATTTCAGGAGCTAGTTTAGCTGGGACTAGGATACCCAATGCCTGGGTCTAGCCTTTTTATCTTGAACAAAGTTTGGAATTATATTGTCGGCCTTCTTACATTAGGTGGTACACCTATTGTTGGCCTAACATGACTCTTTTGAAAAGTAATTGGTATTCATATATATGTAGCTCTTTATCTCTCATTTGAGGAGGATGATGAAGTGACATTAGAATGAATATTTAATCTATCTATCTACAATCTCTCTATACAATTCTGAAGCTATCTACTTGTGAATTATTATTACTACTATTACACTAACCTTTGCAGGAATTTGAGGAAGCTTCTTCCTTCTCCAACATCTCCTAGTATGTGACTAGTGTTGCAACATCAAGTCCAACTAGGGTTTCATGCGCATGGTGAGTTCATTTCATTTGATCATTATAATCTTTATCAGTTATCTGCTTCTATTCATTGTGAAAACACACTCTCTCTATCATCTGCTATTATGGAAGTGGAAACACTTACACGGGATTTGACCAAGGCAAGCCCCTATACAAAAAAACCATATTTCCCCCTCTTGTGTGTGTAGATCTAGAGCAAAGGTTTCTAATATCAATGAATGATGGGCATACGAAGGTTATAGAGATGGAAATCTTCGTACAAAAGTTTATCTTCCCCAAAACCCTAGGACTAGGGCAACCAGCGCCTGTGTCTAGCTTTGACAAGCCCTATTTTTGGTGATAGGTTCCTCTCTATCTACTTATTTCATTCCTGCTACTAGTTTCTATCTTCTATAACTATTGTTTGGACTTTTACTTAGTTTTCTCATTAGGTCTCTTCATTGCATAGTTTAGTCAACACATTTGTCATTAATCCCTAATCATTGCAAAAAAGGAACAAAGTCCCCACCAACCTATAGCTTGGATCTTCTCTAGGGACAATGACCAAGAATATAGCTGTTGGTGGCTTGTGTTCCAATGTGTGATGAGGAAAGATTGATCTAATTAATTCATTGTCGATCAATCATTATGAGGGATCCTCCTCATCGGCTCCAGTTGATCAGTCCAATGTTGCCACTACACATTATCAATCATTCAATAAATAATATAAAAACTACCAAAATTAACTCTAATTCTTCAAACAATATTCAATCACATGTTGCAGTCGTAACACCTTCTGTTGTGACCCCCTATAAGTTTAAACCAAGGACTCGACAGTTTTCCCAACTTTTTGAATCTCTTCATTCCATCATGCTACATTTATATTAATAATAAACTCCTTTAGCTTCCCCCTATTCACCCCATTGACACTTCTAAACCACTACCTCCTTCTTTCAATCTGAAGGTCTTTTGTCAATGGACCATCGAACTCTTGGACATGACACCAAGTGATGCATGCATGCATCTTAAAAATGAAGTGCAAGACCTCATTGACTCTAATGTTATTTAGGTAGCTGGTGAGAATGACAAAGGGAATAAGTCTATAGCCTCACCAAACCAAAACTTACAAACTTACATAAATCTGCTTCCCAACCATGCTATCAACCTTGTGGAACCATCTGTAGATAGAGTACCTACTTCAATAACTTTTGATCATCAAGATAAGAACCTAGACAACCTAGTTTCCTTGATAGATGCTTACCCTCACTAAGAACCAGATGAACCCAACCCTAACATCTCCTTTACCCATGTTGATGCCTCTAATCATGCACCTAACAGTCCTCTCTACATTACCGCTAGGATTAATGTTAAACCCACAAGGGGAGTACTCATTGATCTTGTATGCTTAGAAAATGTAGTTACATAGGAGTTCCTCTACATGCATGAATTATACCAAGATAAATATGAGAAATAAAAAATCTTAGAGCCCATGATGGTTGCACTCCACCTACTCTTAGTGCCTTGACCCTTTCTATCAAGGTCGCACCAAAAGTCCTGGATGTATCTTTGCCATTATTCCAATCTCGGATCAATTTTGTGTGAAGTTGGTCTATCCATGACTCACTTCCATGGCTATCACAATGGTTTCAAGCCCTTGTCTCTCAGTGGAAAATTTTTGCTTTATTACTTCTAGCCTCAACCAGTTGAGCCCTTCACCCTCACAATGGTTTTCTATTTATCTCTTATTAGAAATTCAAAGCTAGCCAAATTGCTTAATTGTCTACTGGTGCCTCCTCATGTGCTATCCCAAATGCTACCTTCAAGGTTCCTCAATCTTCTATGATTGTGACAATAGTTCCCCCTATTTCATTGGTGTTGAATGAACCACAACTTGAATGAGGAATCCTTCCCCAACCTCGAGCATCTGGTATCTATGTTGAGGTTCCACCTCAGTTGTCCTACCCAAGACCATGAAGCAAATGCCCTGCATAGACCAGACCTCCCCACCCATCAAGGATTACTTTTTCTCCTCTTGCTTCTTCAGAGTCTAGAGGAAAGTAATCCATGGCATGGGAGCTTTTCCCCACAACTTCTCAATTGCCTGTGGATGTCTCAATACCTCTTCCTATCCCACAGGCTATGAGAGAACAACAACCCATCTTGAGAAACCCTCCTCCCATTATCTCCCAACCTTTGGCAGTTTTTTCTAATCCTCCTCCAACTCCTCAAGCAGAGGAAGAAAAGGAACCCACGTTGGGAAACACCCCAGTTCCCCCTAAGAATGCTCTAAATAGTACAAGACAAAATCAAAATGTGAAGCAATTTAGGAGAGGACGTCGTGTTATGGCTCGCTATCTTCCTGTAGGGATTGAACCCATTCCCTCTAATCCTTCTCCTAGGAATTCATCCCTTGACTTGGCTCCACCCTCTGATCCTATTGGGACAGGAAAATTTCAAAATTTTCCTATATTCTTACCCACCCCATGTCCAACCAAATCAGAAAATCATGTACACAAAATCATAATAGAAATGGATGAATTCAATAAGATCGCATGATCTTTACCACCAACATTTGTCTCACCCATCACACCATATAAAATAAGGGACCTCAGTTCCTTAATTTCAGCAAGACCTCACTTTCTTTATACCGATCCATGAGACGGGCTAAAATGAGTATCGGCATGAGAATAATGATCAGGGAGAAGATTTTAGGAATCAATGACAGAAAGTAACACCGATGACCTTTCATCGGAGAGAGAATTTGCAGTCACGCTGAGTTGATCCAAAGTGAGAACTATCGGCATAATAAAACACTATCAGAGAATACTCCAAAATCTCCCTCGACAGTATAAATCATACCAATGAAGGAATTCGATAGGACTCTCACCAAACAAGCCCTGGAACGGATGGAATTAGTGATCATCAGTAGGAGATGAACATCAAAGCGAAGAATTAAAGTGTCTCTGACACTTTAGTGTCTCAACAACTAAAGAGATTACTTTCAGCCTAAGTCACACCGATATGTATAGAAGATAAAAACCATCGGCGAAAGTGAACAAGTCAGAACAAAGCTTACAAGTATTGCCGAACCAATGCTCACAACGATGAAGGATGTTGGTAACATGTTGTGATGATCACTCCGATGAAGGATGTAAAGGAAGATATCAGGGAAACAACCATGATCGGGTAGTTGGAATCAAGACATTCTGATGTCATATCTTGTTCCGATGATAACAATGGCCACGTTCATTGATAAGACTCTTACTGATATTCATATTGGAGAGACTTAAGATATCAGAGTAAAATGTTATTCCCACAGTGATAAAGTAAGTCAAGCTGACGATGGCCATGCCCATTTCTATATCGCGTAGACCTCAAAATATCTTGCCAATACAAAACTTATATATGTTTTTATAAAAGATGTCATCGAGGAGATAAAATGAAGGGTCACAACAATTGATCCACATGCAAATGTTCCAGCCATAAGAAGATATTAGATCGCCCTAACATTACAAAAGTCCTACCAATGAAGGGAGTTATGGCGATGTGACATCTCAGAATGATTATGAAAATCAATACACTGGAACAATTAATTGCAGACAAGGAAGAAATCCTTTCAAGAGCCATTCAAAATCACTGCAATTAGATTCAAACAAATTGTCTAAGAGGAGCGCATAAGTGAGAACTTGGAGGAAAGGATAGAGTTCAATCATCACATAAAAGGTTCATACTCAAAAAACCTTTGTATGATAGACTATAGTTTGAATTTTCCATCCATAAGTGTAATGGAGACTCTAGTGAAAGGAAAGGGCAAAAAACAACTGGGTGAAACTAGTAAGCCCAAGAAACAAAAAATAGATAAAAGCCCTGATGAGAAAGTAAATGACAAGAAACTAAATCAAGATTTAATTGACCAATTTCTTGGATCGACCCCTAAAGCCCGAAGGTCTGCAAAACTTAGGGTAGAAGTAGAGAAATTAGAAGACAAGTGAAAATACCTTGGAAACGTGTGGACTCCAATTAGAGGTTATGAATTGTTCAAATTCCATTACAATAGAAGATTCAGGAATTTCCCAGTGTCTAACCCATGGCACTTTAATTTGGGCAAATTGGTCATTCTCAATGTGTTTTTGAATGCATAACTCCTCAAACTCCTAGCTAAACATTATAATCCAAGCCTCAAGGCCATATGCAACCCGCAAGGGGAGCCTATTATACATTTGTCTAAGAATGCCATTTGTGAAGTATTTGACTTAGATGATTTGTGTACTGTTCCCATAGTTTATGAAGATTTGGATAAAGAGTACTAGAGAATGGACGCCGCGTATAATGGATGGAGATTACCTATTCATAGGCCTAGGACAGAAGGAGAAATGGTGCCTCTTAATGAAAATGATGGACCTCCATTCCATGTGTCATTATTTGAACCATATATACAATACACATATTATTCCGTGGGCCAAGTCTTAGGGTCAGACGTTCCTAATTTTATGACAATTCCTTTGATGGTGATAGCCATAGATATCCAGTGCCACAATGTTAGGCAGTTTGAGTATGCTGCCTATATTTTTGGAAGGATTGATTCTAGTTTAACTGCAATCAAGAACAATGCCCCATCAATCTATTTTGAATACTACTCACTCCTCATACACAGGGTGCTTTATTATGGCCAGGAAATAGGATTATGACCATGTGAATTCAAAGTTGCTCTAGTGTACCAGAGGGGGCAAAAGTCACCCATGCAAATGTGGACGAGGATATGGGACATTACGTATGCCCATTCTAGTTATCTTCATTTTGAAGAATACAGTGTGAAAGTGCTGTATAAATATTTCAATCATCCTTGTGAGTATTCACTATCAAATGAAATAAAGAGGTTTCTTAGACCCAAAGATTTCGGTGGTCCTCCTACTGTCAGCCACAACTAGGGTGATTGGTATTATTTTGAGGATTCAACCATGGTCAAAATGTATGGTTTTGTGGACACCCCGTTTATATTTCCTAAGATAGTTCTTGATAGAATTGCCTACTTAGAGATAGTTAGGAAAATGAACTGCTCTAATGTGATGAATTTGAGCTCCTATGACAAGCAATCCTTCATGCCTAGTACTCTATGCTTTGGAGATTTTACTGTGGTATCTAAAGAGGGTTATGGTCTCATTGTGGATAAATTGATGCATTATAACATGAGATATGTAGAGGCAAGAAAATGATTTGATCCTAAGGGCTTCATTGGTCTTGCTAAGAGAAAACAAAACCTCAGTGGATATACACATGTCCCATATCCACATGATGACATTATCAGGAATATGGAAGAAGCTCAAATTGAATTGATGATTGAGAAACATAATCGAGAACTAGAAGAGAAGAAGAGATAGCTTGCAGAGATAGAGTTGTTGTCCTTTGCTAATGAGGGGTCTAAAGGAGAAGAAGAGCCACATCAACAGACAACTAGAATATCCAAACAGAAAATGCAATGCTGTCAATCTCTTGATATAGAATGTGATGAGGAGGGACCTACTGATGAAGATCCTAGACAATTAGCATATGATTCTTTTATTTTAGACGATCAATTTATTCATTCTAAAGAGTTTAAATCATTTTTATAAATGCAAGGGAAAAGAGATCAGGGAGTTAGTTGATAATTTCATGACTGACAATGAAAGATAATTAATTGATGTGTTAAAAACAACGGTGGATAATGAATTGAAAGCTATGACTCCTAATAAGGGTAGACAACTGCTTAGAGAAGCAGGTTATATGATATTTCCTGGACTTGATTTAAATTCTATTTTGGTGTTTGAGAGTTTTTTGCATAATACTGATGATAGATATAAGCTCACTCCTGAGGGTGTCACAGAAGTATATATGGGCACCAAATATAACAATACTAAAAATTCACTAATGATATGGGCCTTGTACCTGCCTCATAATAAGGCAACCATTATAGATACTAAAAAGGCTTTTGGGCATGTCATGACTTTGAAGGTAGGGGAAACTGACCCCTTGATTACTACAGAAATTGGATGGCAAATTATAATTTGTCAATGCACATTTGTTGTATTTGTGTGATTGGATTAATTGGTTTCCATAAAAGGAATTAAAATCCTTTTGATTAGTCACAGTAATCTGGAAGTGTTGGTTTGGATCACTAAGAAGAATCATATAATTAGGTTTGTCATTCTGTCTCCATGTTGATATTGTCTGTTGTTCTTGTATAATTCATTCAATTGGTTCCTTCAAGAAAGGATTAAAACTCATTCTGGTGAATAACAAGAAATCTAATTGTGTCAGTTGGATTATTAAGAAGAGTCTTTCAATTATTTCCCTACATGTTTATACAAGATATAAACCAAAGTATTGTGCCAAACAGTTAGAGTTATTTCCCACTATAAGCCACTGGTCTTAGATTTTCATTTGACTCTGTTTACCCTACAAGGCACTAGTCTCATCCTAAATTATCAATTAGTTTTATCCAACACCCATTCATTAGTTGAGCATAGTTATAAAATTTATCTTGATATTGCTTATACAATTCACATTAATCATCTTTCAAGTATTAGAATTAGAAGTAGTTTACAAGCTTTCATCTATTCCACACCCTTTGCCCCTATGGGTAGAATCAACTCAAACACGTTCATTCAGTCTATTTTAAGCTATTAAGGTTTACCCGTCTAGGTCTAGCAGAACCTAAAGTGCAGGGAGTCATCAACCATATAGGTTAAGTCCGTTGCATTTGTTCAAAAATGTTGCCAATTTGATCATAGAGCCTGGCATCCTCTTAGGATTTGTAACCTACATTTTTGAGACCTAACAAATTGGTGATTCTACTGGGGACCCAAATAAAGGACCTTAGTAAGAAAACATTCTTTTATAGAGTCAGAAATTTCAAGAATAGAAATTGGTAATTCTGCTGGCAAGAAGAATCTGGAAAGATAAATTATAAACTTTTCCCTATTTACGGAAATAGGTGGCGACTCTACAACCTATTATAATAGAGAGCTAGTACCAAATGTATGGTAGAAGATCCAAGATGGAAGGGAAGAAATTGCAATCATCTCCACCAATTAGAACCATCCCCAAGAGAAATGGAGCATCAAATTATTTTCATCAGAATAATAATCAGGAGGCTCAAGAGGATAATACAGAACAAACTATCACAACTCACAATAGTTTTACCCCTCTGCATTAATCAAATGAAAATTTCACTAGAGTAACTAATGATATATAGGCTAAATATAGACCCAATTCTCAAGAACAACTTGAGTGTGAAGCACGGGCCATGAGGGAAATTGATCAAAGACAAGATGAATATGATTATAAAATGTCATTACAACAGGAAGATGGGGTAAAGCATGGATTCTCAAATCAAGAAATAAATGAAAGTCCAAATAATACCAGAAGTATGAATGAAGCACAATAGAATGTGCTTAAGCTCTAGGAAGAACTTGAAATGATCAAGATAGAGGAAACTGAGAGGTTGTTAAAACAAGAAATTCAACACATAAAGAGTAGGACTAAAATAGCCGCCCCAAAATATGTACCTCCACATAGAGGAAACATTTTGAGGAATCCATAACAAAACTTGCACCAAAATATAGGTGGTGTTTCCAATTCACAAGCATCTAGAAGTCATCAAAATACCCTCCCTAAAAATCCTAGACCACCTCCCATGCACAACACATCTCAACATATGGCTAATCCATACCGACCCCCTGGCCAACAGTATTATAGACCACAAAATCCTTATATGAATCCCCACATAAACCCACAATAGCAACATGCTTATCATCAGCCTCAAGGAGGATATAATTATTACCCTAACCCACAACCCATGAATCTTCCACCTCAAAACCTCACAAACATATGTGGCCAATTCGATTTGACTGGATATCAATTGTATCCATATCCTATTGACAGTAATTGGAGAAATATAGTTCCCAAGTTCACTAGAAACAATGCAGTATCAGTGGAGGATCACATCAAAAGCTTCAATGCTTTTGTACAAGATATCGATATGGATTATGAAGATGTTAAAATGAGGTTATTCATGATGTCTTTGACTGAAGATGCAAGAGACTGGTTCAACAGCTTTCCTGATACTTTAATCAGTTTAAGAACAGATTTCCATAGTCAATTTAAGGAGCAATATGGCAATCAGTATGCCCCTAAATTTGCATTGCACGAATTGATAGGCATCCAAAAATATCAAAATGAGTCAGTGTATGATTTCAATATGAGATTTTCCAAGTTACACAACAAAATACCACTGGATCTAAACTGACTGATCTAGCAACACTGAGCATTTATTTGAAAGCATTTGATCCCAAGACAAGGTACGAACTTAGAAATTAGTGTCCTATGACCTTAACTAAAGCACAGAAAGTGGCGTTAACTATTGAGAATAATAGGAAAGCTGCAGGTATGGTTAGCAAAAGAGATAATCCTAGAATTCTTCAAAGCCCAAACATTCAACAGACTAAACAAGAAGGTCAGCATAGACATGAAAGGCCCAGGTTGCATGATATGCCATATAATACAAATTGGAAAGATGGGAGACCCATTGAAAACAACAGAAAGCAACATTATGGAAAAGATACTCCTGACCCTCTAAAAAGAAATGGGGCACATATGGTAGAAGATAAACCTTGGTGTTTGGTATGTAATTTACCACACTCACCTGAATATTGTGCTGTGGCTAAAACTATATAACAAGAAGAAGCATTATACAACTATAATAGAGATAATCACACAATAAACATGATGCAAGATACACCATACTTGCTGAATGAAGACTATTCTTCTAGATAGGATGATGAATATGAATATGATGTGGGAAACAAGAAACATCATATCAACATGGGAAAGAAAGAAATATTTTCAGATCAGGAGGATGGCTACGAAGAACCTGCTTATTATAACAGCTTGCCATATGATCAGTGGAGAAAGCCTACTACAAATGAAAGAGAGACTCTTACAATAGCTGCAATAGCCCAAGCTAAAAATGCCTATAATCTAAGGAACAGAACAATAAATGTTGAACAAGGAACACCTGGGAGTATCTTTATAAAAGATCAAAATCACAAAAAGAATAATGCAAAGTCATCATTCAGAGAACCAAAAAAAATTGATAAAAATAAAACAAAAGATAAATCACAAAATCAAGAAAAAGAACATATAAAAATAGAAAGGAATGATCAAACTATGGCCCATTCATTTGACATTGCTCATGTGATATCTCAAGTAAAGATATCAGTACCACTTTTGGAAATGATGAAGATAGATAAATGTGAGCTGCTGTTGCACCAAAAGATTGACCTATTAATGCCTGATACAACCACTTGACTTAACAAGCACGGGAGGCAGTTAATCCCTTGTCGCAAACCACCCCAGTGCAACACTAAACAAGGAGACCAAGGGCCACACCTTGCAACAATCCCCCCCAGCGCAAGCATGGGGTTTGAACCTGTGACCTCCACTTTTATACCAATTGTTAGCTACCGTTGCACCAAAAAATTGACCTGTTAATGCTTGATACAACCACTTGACTTAACAAGCACAGGAGGCGGTTAAGCCCTTGTCACAAACCACCACAGCGCAGTGTTGAACAAGGAGACCAAGGGTCACACCTTGCAACAATAAATACAAAAATACAGTGGTTAAACTGATTTTAGATATACCAAATAAAAAATATAAAGAATCAAAGAATAGAACAATCAATGTTCACCAAGAAACATTCCAAATTCTTGAAGTATGCCTAGGTGATACCTTGACAAATAATCCCTCACAAGTGGACCCTTTCTACACTACCTTATTAATAAAAAATAGGATAGTAAGGAACTGCATGATTGATTCAGGCGTGGCCATGATTATCATGCCAATAGCAGTCATGAAAGAACTAGGAATGTGGGTTGACACTACATTTGGAAGGTGTTATGCAATGGATAATAGATCCATCCCATTCGTTAGCATTATGAGGGATGTGGAAATAAAACTTGCTTCATACCCTGAGGCAACCTATAACATTGATATCACTGTAGTTGATATTCCACCATATTATGGAATGCTCTTATCAAGACAATGGGCTGCAATGGCAGGAGGGAATGTCCAATTAGATTTATCATATGTCACAATACCAGTGGGAGGAAAAGAGATCAAGCTGTGTAGGGAACCAAGATATGAGAACATCATAGAATGCTTGGATCAAAATCAAATAAACTTATTTTGTGATACAGATTTGGGAGCCTTCAAGGTTAAAACAAGTCAGCCAAAATTGCAGAATACTGATCCAATACATGTAGAATCTAAGAAAGAGAAGAACGACGTGTGGAAGATGTATTTTGACGGTGCTTGTAGCAAAATGGGAAATGGGGTAGGAGTATTATTCATTTCACTAGCAGGTAAAACTTTCAAATACTCATTTGTATTGACATTTGAATGCACAAACAATGTACCAGAATACAAGGCTTTGCTCATTGGTTTGAACATAGCCACCAAGCATAAGATAAAAAAGTTGGATGTATACGGTGATTCAAAATTGGTTACTTCTCAAGTAAGAGAGAAATACCTGTCGAAAAATAAGATGATGAAGCAATATAGAAATTCTGTTTGGGATGATGTTGAGTTGTTTGATGCCTTCTCAATCAACTGGATTGATAGATCAAAAAATATTATGGCAGATTTTCTAGCAAATATCGCATTAAAAAGGGATGATATCACATAAGGAGGTATTACAGAAATTAAATTCAAAATCAGACCCACTATCCTGGATAATGTATAGGATAATGTACATAACTGGCAAGTGTTTGATAATGATACTGATATAATCAACTTTTTGCATTGTGTTGATCACTATGAAAACCAAGAAATTGATTTTAATGCATTTGTGGAAGAACATGATGGAAAAGAGACTCTCTTTGGTCAAGAGATAGTTTAGCTAAAAATAAACAAAATACCTAAGGGACTTATAGCACTGGAAAAAGCATTTGATGGATGTGATAGATTTAAAATGAAAGACACACCAGTAGTACATAATGACCTTGAAGAGATTAATTTGGGGACACAGACAGCCCCAAAGAATGTATACATTGGAAAGAATCTCAATCCCAAAAATAGGAGCATGCTCATTAACTTACTCAGTAAGTATAGACATGTATTTGCATGGTCATATGATGACTTGAAAGCATATAGGGAGGATCTTTTTTAGCATGAAATACCATTAAAACTAGATGCTAAACCATTTAGGCAAAAATAGAGGCCTATCAATCCTACATTGGCCCCCAAGATGCTTGAAGAACTCACAAAACTAAGAGATGGAGCTATCATTAAACCCATTAGGCATTCTTCTTGGGTTTCTAATTTGGTGCCTGTCAGAAAGAAAAATGGTGATATTAGATTATGTGTGGACTTCAGGAATCTAAACAAATCTTTTCTTAAGGACAATTATACCCTTCCTAATATGGAAGCAATACTACAAAAGGTTACTTGGTGTGAACTATTGTCAATGATGGATGGTTTCTTAGGATATAATCAGGTGAAAGTCAAAGAATCAGAACAATATAAGACTGCATTCACCACACCATGGGGAACATATGTATATTTAAGGATGCCATTTGGACTCACGAATGCTGGAGCAACATTCCAAAGAGTGATGGATATGGCTTTTGCAGAGTTGATTAATAAAATCATGATAGTATATCAGGATGACATGAGGACATATTCCAAAAAGGATGAGGATCATTGTACACATTTAGAACAAATTTTTATTAAAGCCTTAGAATATGGAATATCATTGAATCCTAAGAAGTGCCATTTCGCAGTAATAGAGGGCAAGTTGCTTGGTCACATAGTCTCAAAAGATGGAGTAAGAATAGATCTTGAAAGAGTAAAATCCATTGACCAAGTTTCCATTCCTAAGAATGTAAAAGCTATACAGTCATTCTTTGGCCAAATCAACTTTGTTAGGAGATTCATATCAAATTTTGCAGAAATTGTTAGTCCCATATCAAGAATGTTGAAGAAGAATTCAGAAGTGAAGTGGACAATAGAAATAGTAGAAGCATTTGCCACCATTAAGAAGGCAATCAAAGAAGCCCCAGTTTTGATATTCCCTAATTTGAATAAGCCATTCCAACTATTCTCATTTGCCTCATATCATACAATTACAGTAGTACTATTGTAGAAAAATGATGGACATGAACAACCCATTTTATTTTTTAGCAAATCTTTTCAAAATGTAGAATTAAAATATGAAATAGCTGAGAAAGAAGCATATGCATTGGTAAAGGCAGTTAAAGCTTTTAGGCCGTACCTGGTAGGAGCTGAGATAATAGCATATGTGCCTAATGCTATGGTAAAAGATGTATTAGTCCAAACTGAGGTCATAGGCAGAAGATGCAGATGGATCAATAGAATTTAGGGGTTTAATATTGAAATCCAGATTACCAAACTAGTGAGAGGACAAGGTCTTGCTAGATTAATGGCTGAAAATTATCTAAAGGCTTCTCAGATATGCAATGCTAATAATGTTGATAACACAAGTTCTAGCATTGAGCATACTCCATAGTATATTGACATCATATATTATCTAAAACACATGAAATGTCCTAAAGGGTATGATGCTAACATGAGGACACTTAAATTGCAGGCCTCAAAATATGTATTTATTGATGGAGATCTTTACTAGAAGAATAGGCATGGTATTCTACTACTATGCCTAGATGAACATCATTCAAAACATGTCATGAGAGAGTTACATGAAGGTATGTGTGGAGGACATTTCTTAGCAAAGACTACAACCCACAAGATCCTAAGGGCTAGATACTATTGGCCTAGAGTTTTTAATGATTCATATCTTTACACAAGAAAATGTGAAGCATGTCATAAATTCTTAGGAAAATTAAAATATCAGGGAGCACTACCCTTGACACCCATGCAGGTGGAGGCTCCATTCTATCAGTGGGGCATTGACTTCATAGGAGAAATTGTAGAGAAGTCAAGTGGAGGACACAAATGGATTTTAGTGGCAATAGATTACTTCACAAAATGGGTGGAAGCAATCCCAACTAAGCAAGAAACAAGCAAGGTGGTGATCAAATTTTTGATGGAGAATATTATATTTAGATTTGGCACTCCAGTGAGGTTGATTATAGACAACAGAATGTGTTTTAGGTCTGATGAGTTCAAAGATTTCTATAATACACATGGCATCACTGTGTCCTATGCTGCACCCCTTATCACCCACAAGCAAATGGGTAGGCATAATCTAATAACAAAAATCTTCTCAAGATTATAAAAAGAATGTTGGAAGGAAACAAAAAGGCATGGGATTTAAAATTGAGGATGGCTATGTGGCTTGATAGGATTACTGTGAAGAGAGCAATTGGAAGATCTCCTTTTGAATTGGTGTATGGAACACAAGCAAGGATACCATTAGAAAATCTTTTACCGGTGTACAAATTTGTTCTTCAAGAGGATTTAAATGTCCTTGAACCAATGGAGGAGAGATTAGAACATCTTGCGAAACTTGATGAGACAAGGAGACTGGCTCAAAAGTAGAACATCAAGTTGCAATCACAAGTAAAATACCTTTTTGACAAAAAGGCCAAGGACAAAAAATTTGAGATAAATGATTTGGTATTGATGTGGAATGCCAGATGCCAAGAAAAGGGAGAGCATGGAAAGTTTGAAGCCTTGTGGTTGGGTCCTTTTGTTGTCACTAGTAAAAAGGGAGAGGATTCTTATGATTTACAAAATATGTCCGGAGAAGAATAGGAACTACCAGTGCATGGACAATTTCTGAAACCTTTCTTTTCATGAGAATATCAAAATCATGCACAAAGAGAAATAAGTATTTCCAGTGCATGGACAACTCTTAAAAAATTCTTGAAATACTCTTATTCCATGCATAGTAGTCTAGGATAATCAAAAGGTATTAGGATCTGCCAGTACATGGACAGTCCTATAAATCTCTCACAATAACAAAGAGTCTTCCATGTACAGTAGTATAGGAATTTAAAAAAAAAAGAATATATATGGTCTACTCCCCAGGAGATCTGAATTCTTATTATACCTGTGAGGGGTATACATCCCAGACAGAGCCACTGTTGGGACATGAAAAATTCAAAATTTTCCTATATTCCTACCCACCCCATGTCCAACCAAATTAGAAAATTAGGTGCCCAAAATCATAATAGAAATGGATGAATTCAATAAGATCGCATGATCTTTACCACCAACATTTGTCTCACCCATCACACCTTATACAATAAGGGGCCTCAGTTCCTTAATTTTGGCAAGACCTCACTTTCTTTATACCAATCCATGAGATGGGCTAAAATGAGTATCGGCATGAGAATAATGATCGGGGAGAAGATTTCAAGAATCACCAATAAAGAAAGTAACACCGATGACCTTTCATCAGAGAGAGAATTTGCAGTCACGCCGAGTTGATCCAAAGTGAGAACTATCGGCATAATAGAACACTATCAGAGAATACTCCGAAAACTCCCCCGATAGTATAAATCATACCAATGAAGGAATTCGGTAGGACTCTCACTAAACAACCCGTGGAATGGATGGAACTAGTGATCATTGGTAGGAGATGAACATCGTAGCGAAGAATTAAAGTGTCTCTGACACTTTAATGTCTCAGCGACTAAAGAGATTATTTTCGGCCTAAGTCACACCAATATGTATAGAAGATAAAAACCATCGGTGAAAGTGAACAAGTCAAAACAAAGCTTACAAGTCTTGCCAAACCAATGCTCACAATGATAAAGGATGTTAGTAACATGTTGTGACGATCACTCTGATGAAGGATGTAAAGGAAGATATCAGGGAAACAACCATGATCGGGTAGTTGGAATCAAGTCATTCTGATGTCATATCTTGTTCCGATGATAACAATGGTCACGTTCATCGATAAGACACTTACCAATATTCATATCGGAGACACTTAAGATATCAGAGTAAAATGTTATTCCCATGGCGATAAAGTAAGTCAAGCTGACGATGGCCATGCCCATTTCTATATCGGGTAGACCTCAAAATATCTTGCCAATACAAAACTTATATATGTTTTTATAAAAGATGTCATCGAGGAGACAAATCAAAGGGTCACAATGATTGATCCACATGCAAATGTTTGCACCATAAGAAGATATTAGATTGCCCTAACATTACAAAATTCCTATTGATGAAGGGAGTTATGGTGATGTGACATCTCACAACGATTACGAAAATCAATACACTAGAGCAATTAATTGTAGACAAGGAAGAAATCCTTTGAAGAGCCATTCGAAATCACTGTAATTAGATTCAAATGAATTGTTTGAGAGGAGTGCATAAGCGAGAACTTGGAGGAGAGGATAGAGGAGTTCAATCATCACATAACATGTACATACTCAAAAAACTTCTGTGTGATAGACTACAGTTTGAATTTGCCAACCATAAGTGTAATGGAGACTCCAGTGAAAGGAAAGGGCAGAAAATAGCCAGGTGAAACTAGTAAGCCCAAGAAACAAACAATAGATAAAAGCCCTGATGAGAAAGTAAAAGATAGGAAACTAAATCAAGATTTAATTGATCAATTGCCTAGATCAACCCCTAAAGCCCAAAGGTCTGCACAACTTAGGGTAGAAGTAGAGAAATTAGAAGACAAGTGAAAATACCTTGGAAACGTTTGGACTCCAATTAGAGGTTATGAATTGTTAAAATTCCATTACAATAGAAGATTTAGGAATTTTCCAGTGTCTAACCCATGGCACTTGAATTTGGGCAAATTGGTCATTCCTGATGTGTTTTTGAATGCAGAACTCCTCAAACTCCTGGCTAAACATTATAATCCAAGCCTCAAGGTCATATGTAACCCGTATGGGGAGCCTATTATACATTTGTCTAAGAATGCCATTTGTGAAGTATTTGACTTAGATGATTTGTGTACTGTTCCCATAATTTATGAAGATTTGGATAAAGAGTACTAGAGAATGGACACCACATATAATGGATGGAGATTACCTATTCATAGGCCTAGGGAAGAAGGAGAAATGGTGCCTCTTAATGATAATGATGGACCTCCATTCCATGTGTCATTATTTGAACCATATATACAATACACATGTTATTCTGTGGGCCAAGTTCTAGGGTCAGAGTTTCCTGATTTTATGACAATTCCTTTGATGGTGATAGCCATAGATATCCAGTGCCACAATGTTAGGCAGTTTGAGTATGCTGCCTATGTTTTTGGAAGAATTGATTTTGGTTTAACTGTAATCAAGAACAATGCTCAATCGGTGTCTTTTGAACACTACTCACTCCTCATGCACACCGTGCTTTATTATGTCTAGGAAATAGGATTATGGCCAAGTGAATTCAAAGTTGCTCTAGTGGACCAGAGGGGGCAAAATTCACCCATGCAAATGTGGATGAGGATATGGGACAATAGGTATGCCCATTCTAGTTATCTTCATTTTGAAGAATACTGTGTAAAAGTGTTGTATAGATATTTCAATCATCCTTGTGAGTATTCACTGTCAAATGAAATAAAGAGGTTTCTCAGACCCAAAGATTTCGGTGGTCCTCCTACTGTCACCCACAACTAGGGCGATTGGTATTGTTTCAAGGATTCAACCATGGTCAGAATTTATGGTTTTGAGGACACCCCGTTTATATTGCCTAAGACAGTTCTTGATAGACTTGCCTACTTAGAGATAGTTAGGTAAATGAACTACTCTAATGTGATGAATTTGAGCTCCTATGACAAGTAATCCTTCATGCCTAGTACTCTATGCTTTGGAGATTTTACTGTGGTATCTAAAGAGGGTTATGGTCTCATTATGGATAAATTGATGCATTACAACATGAGATATGTAGAGGTAAGAAAAGGGTTTGATCCTGAGGGCTTCATTGATCTTTCTAGGAGAAAACAAAACCTCAGTGGATATACACATGTACCATATCCACATGATGACATTATCAAGAATATGGAAGAAGCTGAGATTGAATTGATGATTAAGAAACATAATCAAGAACTAGAAGAGAAGAAGAGACATCTTGTAGAGATATAGTTGTTGTCCTCTGCTGATGAGGGGTTTGCAGAAGAAGAAGAGCCACACCAATAGACAACCATAATATCCAAACGAAAAATGTAATGCTATCAATCTCCTGATATAGAATGTGATGAGCAGGGACCTGCTGATGAAGATCCTAGACAATTAGCATATGATTCTTTTATTTCAGATGATCAATTTATTTATTCTAAAGAGTTTAAATCATTTTTCTATAAATGCAAGGGAAAATAGATTAGGGAGCCAGTTGATAATGTCACGACTGACAATGAAAGATAATTAATTGATATGTTAAAAACAACGGTGGACAATGAATTGAAAGCTAATTCCTAGTAAGGGTAGACAGGTGCTCAGAGAAGCAGGCGTTATGATATTTCCTGGACTTGATTTAAATTCTGCTTTGACGTTTGAGAGTTTTTTCATAATACTGATGATAGATATAAGCTCACTCCTGAGGGTGTCACAGAAGTATATATGGGCACCAAACATAACAATGATGAAAATTCACTAATGATATGGGCCTTGTACTCGCCTCATAAGAAGACAACCATTATGGATACTAAAAAGGCTTTTGGGCATGTCATGATTTTGAAGGTAGGGGAAACTGACCCCTTGATGACTACAAAAATTGGCATAAATGTTGCAAAGTTGAACAAAGCACAGGCTCAGATGCTGACCAAAGAACGGGATGCATATAAACTGAGTTGTGAAAGGTTAACAAAAGAAAATGATTTCTTGAAAGATACTATTAATAATACCTTTAGAGGGTCAATGAAAAGGTTAACTCAAGGAGAGAGCTCACAAAGTGCCCAAATACCATCTATTGATTAGATAGCTCAGGTCCAAATTGACACACTTGCAACAGTACTCCAGAATAGGCATGTTAACATGATGCATTGGATGATCAAATTTTGGGATGTTTATTCTGAAAACTATAAAGTGATCCAAGAGCATGAAAGGCTAAACAACAATCTCTCCATGAAATACAGAGTAAGGATGTTTCTGACACTACAGGTACTTCTAGTGCAAAAGACTTGATTAAGCTTCATCAAAAATATTATGACCAGATTAAAAACGATGCCAAAGAATGTATTAAAGTTTCAAAAGCAGGAGTACCCATGTTGTTCAGAAATGACAAAGAGCTAAAGAGAAAAGATGAGTGGAGTAAAGAGTGTCAAGTGATACTACATGAAACCTTAGGATCTCTCAAGGACAAATACTCTGCATCTGGGGAAGCCTGCAAGCATCTGGAGAAGATGGTGACGATAGACGTGATCATAAGGAATTCTACTGAATTTGTTGATACACATCATAGCCAGGAATATTTGGATCACCTTGCTCAGATATACTTATGGCTCAACAGGGCTTAAAATCATTTTCTTTGTTTATGTTGTGTTAATCAATTTTATTCCCAAAAGACATTTTGAAGAGTTATGTCTCTTCATAGATATTTCTATATAAGTTGGACATATGGTGATGAATAATCATCAGCAGTAGGATATAATATACATGAAGTTTATGATGTTTTAAAAAGACTATGTTGCAAGCTTTATATTAAAGAAGTAAATTGAAGTTCTCTGATTCTGTGGTTTCATTTTGGCATCAATTGTTTGTTAAAATTATTCAATTATATGGTTGTCTCCAATTCAATATCTCCTTGTTATTCAAATTAATATATCAAGTATATATTTAATTTGTCAATGCACATTTGTTGTATTTGCGTGATTGGATTAATTGGTTTCCATAAAAGGAATTAAAATCCTTCTGATCAGTCACAGTAATCTGGAAGTGTTGGTTTGGATCACTAAGAAGAATTATATAATTAGGATTGTCATTCTGTCTCCACGTTGATATTGTCTATTGTTCTTGTATAATTCATTCAATTAGTTCCTTCAAGAAAGGATTAAAACTCCTTCTAGTGAATAACAAGAAATCTGATTGTGTCAGCTAGATAATTAAGAAGAGTCTGTCAATTATTTCCTTGCATGTTTATACAAGATATAAACCAAAGTATTGTGCCAAACAATTAGAGTTATTGCCCACTATAAGCCACTGGTCTTAGATTTTCATTTGACTATGTTTACCCTACAAGGCACTAGTCTCATCATGAATTATCAATTAGTTTTATCCAACACCCATTCATTAGTTGAGCATAGTTATAAAATTTATCTTGATATTGCTTATACAATTCACATCAATCATCTTCCAAGTATTAGGATTAGAAGTAGTTTGCAAGATCTCATCTATTCCACACCCTTTGCCCCTGTGGGTAGAATCAACTCAAACACGTTCATTCAGTCTATTTTAAGCTATTATGGTTTACCCGCCTAGGTCTAGCAGAACCTAAAGTGTAGGGAGTCATAAACCATATAGCTTAACTCCGTGACATTAGTTCAAAAACATTGCCAATCTGATCATAGAGCCTAGCATCCTCTTAGGATTTGTAACCTGCATTTTTGAGACCTAATAGATCCATCATTGCCCATCTCTTCACTGATCAAGTAGGTTGAAAAGAGTGTTCTTGAGGTCCAAGTAACCTTTGCTCCATCTATGGAGAGTTCTATCCTACCATCTATTCCAGATAGCCAACCATTTTTTGAGCCTTTAGACCAACCTAATGACAAACTTGTTTCGAGTAGTGCTCTATTGCAAATGGTTCTATCCCAACATACCTAGTTCACTAGGTGTTTCCTAATATCTTGCATCCCACCACCATTGACATTAACACTCCACCTCCCTTACCCAAGCGTAAGCGTAAGCCTTATCCATATTAGCCATTCCATATGTTTAAGTTCTCATTGAGTCTATGAGACCCCTCTATTTCTCCTCCTCATATGATTGATAGTGCTTGTGACCCTATTGTTAGCACTATTATATCACCTATTATGGTTTATTCTAATAGTGATTCAAAGGACACCCCCAAACTATTAGAAAATGTTTCAAAGTTGTCCTTGATTATAAAAAAATAGACTTGGCCTTTGGGGGCATGCATGAGGATCCTTCCCTAGTGATTGATTCAACGCATTATGAACCATGCATCACTCCTTGTACCACACTTACCATAGTACCTCTAGCATCTTGTCCACCATCTCTTTATGATGACCAAGATTGGGAGGAGGATGATTTTCTATAGTCTAACTCACAAGAGTGGTACCCTTGTATTATGTGTAATTTTTGTGTTATGCTTGTATGTAATGTTATCCTCGTATGTGTCTCTTGGCATGTATTTTGTTTGTTAGTTCTCTTTGGATGACCCTTGATGCTCTTGTTGGTGCAAGGGTACAAGGGGAACGAATCTGTCATGACATTCCTCTTTATGTATCTTCATTCTTATATTTTTTGTAAATGTAATTTTATGCCTTTTGGGGATGATGCAAAGCATTGGATGATTTAGCATCCCTCCTTTGTTGACTTGAAGTTTATTTTCTATTATTTCATGTGATACTTCTTCCTCTATCTTGGCAGTTCTATTAGCTGGAGGATGATGACAGTTTTGAAAATGAGTGTTCCTTTATAAAACCATTCATATACTAATTGACTCCAATCAAGTAGATCCCTTGGTGCTATTATATGATGTTACTTTATACTTGGTTTCATGTTTGGAGGCAATCCCTTGTTGCGATGTAGCTTTTGGAAATATATCTTTTGTGCATCTGCTTCTAGAAAGCTCTCATGCCTATTTTGTGTGTATGCTTTCTCTACCTTAAAGACAATTGCTCCCTGATGGCATTGGTAATTACTTTAAGGTGGGGGCATACACTCTTCTATACACTTTACTTTATTCACACACCACGTGCTTGGTTGTGCTATCACAATACCTTTTGATCATCCTTGTAGCACTTTACTAGAGTTACCTAGAAAACAACACACTTTGCTTGGCTTGTAATTTCTAATATTGTTGACATGAAACTCACCTAGTAAATCTGTGGATCTTACTAGCTTGTGGTGCTTTAATTTGCTACCTATTGACATGTTAATCACCTAGTAAATCTGTGGATCTTACTAGCCTGTGATGTTTTTATTTTGCCACACATTCATGACCACCTAGCAAACAATATATTTTACTCGCTTGTGCTCATGATGTGTGTTTTTGGTTTGATTCCTAGCATAATGCAGCTTGCTAGCCTGAGAATCATACCTTGTATGCTTATGTTTTTCACGTATGCTCTATGTATGCTTTGTGTATGTTTGGATTTGACCATATTATTTTTCTAACTGTAGTTGTTTTGGCATAATATTTGGTCTCATCTTGTGTTTATTATGTTTTTAGATTATGTTATATGTGTATGTGTGATTTGTACTATGTGTCTTATGTGTGTAAAATATTTTTCTAAGCATTGTAGACTCATAGAATCCTATGCTTGGGGGCTATCACGTATCCTGACTTAGTGACATTCTACTTATTCAATGTTTGGTGAAGAGATTTGTCTTCTCTATACTTTAGTGTGCGTATAAACATAAGCTCATACCCTCACTAAAGTGGGGGCTAAATGTAGTGTCAAAAATTGTTACCATTTACAATTTCGCACTAGGTTTAGCACTCATTTTTACATGTATGTTTATCTCCATTTTTGAAATGCATGTTTTAGCACTTGAACAAGAAATAATGGTAAATTCCTTAATTGCTAAGATTTTGGGAGCTGATTTAGCTAGGTCTAAAGTGCCTAGTGCCTAGGTCCATTCTTTTTCCCTGAACAAAGTTTGGAATTATTGTGTTGGCCTTGTTACATCAAGTGGTACACCTCTTGTTCGCCTAACACAACTCTTTTGAAAAGTAATTGAGGTTCATATGTATGTATCTCTATCTCTTTCATTTGATGAGGATGATTAAGTGCCATTAGATTGAATATTTGATCTATCTATCTACAAGCTCTCTATACAATTTTGAAGCATCTACAAGCTCTCTACAATTTTGAAGCTCTCTACTTGTGAATTATTATCACTGCTATTGCACTAACCTTTGCAAGTATTTAAGGAATATTCTTCCTTCTCCAACATCTCCTAGTGAGTGTCTAGTGTTGTGCCATCAAGTCCAAGTAGGGTTTCATGCTCATGGTGATTTCATTTTATTTGATCTTTATAATCTTTATTAGTTATCTTCCTTTGTTCATCATGAACACACTCTCTCTCTATCATCTATTGTTTTGGAAGTAGAAACACTTACATGGGGTTTGACCGAGGCAAGTCCCTATACATCACAACCATTTGCCCCCCTCTTGTGTTTGTAGATTTGGAGAAAAGGTTTCTGATATCGACGAATGACATGTAGACAAAGGTTACATAGATGGAGATCTTCACACAGAAGTTTGTCTACCCAAAACTTAGGACTAGGGTGCCCATCACCCATGTCTGGCTTTGATAGGCCCTGCTTTTGGTGATAGGTTCCTCTCTATCTACTTATTTCATTCCTACTATTGTTTCCTATCTTCTATAACTCTTGTTTGACTTTTACTCAATTTTCTCATTAGGTCTCTTCATTGCATAGTTTATTCAACACATTTATCATCAATCCCTAATCATTGCAACAAAGAAACAAAGTCCCCACCAACCTATAGCTTGGCTCTTCTCTAGGGATAATAGCCAAGCATATAGTCATTGGTTTCTTGTGTTCCAATGTGTGATGAGGAAAGATTTATCTAGTTACTTCATTGTTTATTAGGCACTATTTTTCACATCTCACACCAAATAAGACTAAAAACTAAAATGTGTCTTAGAAATAAAAAACTAAACATGTGCAGGTTGGAATACATAGTGTGTTTGAACTTGCAATTTTCCTCACCAACATTTAGTTACACAATATTTGTTTTCACATATATGAATCCCAACATTTCAAGCACAACAAATTACAAATCAACTAAGAAGGCCATAAATTTGAAAGGAATCTTACAAATCATAAACTAAACATATATGTGGGTTGAAAAACACATTGAGTTTTTCAACCTATAATTTTCTATACAAATCAGATCTTAACATAGAAAATCAAATCTAATAATTTCTATATAGCCCTAGAAAACTTACATTTAGACACACACTTTAATTGGTGCTACATTGACATAAAGGACATTAAAATTTCATATTCCTATCTAATATACTATCTAATCTATATATTATATCAAATTGTTACCTATCTTATTTAAAGTTTAAACTACTTACTTTTTAACTCTATAATGATGCACAATACAAATAGAGATGGAAAACGGGAATGGTAGCTATATGATGAAATAACACAAATTAGGAACAAAAATCTCATATGAACACAATAATAAATAAAAATAAAACTTGCAAGAATTTTGATTCAAAAGTAAAATGAGACCTATATACATCCACAAATTTCCAAGCAAGTGACTAACTTGATGGATTATATAGGTACAACTGGTTTTACCTACAATGACATCCAAAAGAGTATATTTTCTAGACCCAAAGTTCCCATGAGAGTGTTTGAGGGGTTACTATTAGGGTTAGCCGGCAGATGATATCAATCAAATGGAAATAAAGATTAAATAGAGGAATGGAAATACACAGAAATAATAACAGCGAGAGACAATATTTAACGTGGTTCACCCAAACTTAGGCTACATCGACCAACAAAGAGTCCAATATTATTATCTAGTAAATCAATCTAATTGCAACCAACAATCCCTGCAACTCAATACCGCTACAAATGCTACAATACAATATCGAAATCCCACCCACTTATAACAAGATTTTGGAAGCTTCTAGAATTAGGGCATTACAATGTCATTTTTCTTTTGTCGGTTAACAAAAAAAATTAACAATTGACTCCAAACTCCTTACCTCTCACCTCAAATCCCTGTGGTTGTTCCATAAATATCTCCTCCTCCAAATCACCATGGAGAAAGGCAGTTTTCACATCTAGCTGTTCCAAATGCAAATCTTTAGTAGCCACAATACTTAAAATAGTATGGATAGAAGTCATATTAAGAACTAGAGAAAAATAGATCATCAAAGTCAATGCCCTTTTTCTGTGCAAATCCTTTTACAACTAACCTAGCTTTAAATCTTTTCTTACCTCTATCTTCCTCTTTTAGCCTATAAACCCATTTGTTTGGTAAAACTTTTTTACCTGCAGGCAACTTGCATAATACCCAAGTCTGATTATTCAGCAAGGAGTCCATTTCTTCTTTCATTGCAAGTTCCCATTGGACCTTTGTATTCACCTGCATAGCTTCATCATACCCTTCTGGTTCAGTAGCATCTGTTAACAAAATAGAATACAAAGAGGGAGAAAACTTTTTAGGAGGTCTACTTAGCCTTTTTGACCATCTAACATTCACTAGAGTTTGTGGTATTTCTTGTTGCTATTACAGAGCATGAGGAACCACTAGAACATCACTATTTGGAGTATCATCCAACACCACATAATCCTTTTCTTTCTTCTCATGCTACTGCAACTGATCTTTGTACAACACCTTCTCATTGAATACAACATCCTTGCTTCTCACAATTTTTAGATTTTCAACATCCCAAAGCCTATAACCAAATTCATCAATGCCATATCCAACGAAGATACACTTTTTTGATTTTGCATCCAGCTTAGTTCTATTTTTAGAATCTACATGTGTAAATGCTTCACATTTGAAGGTTTTGAGAAAAGAATAACTCACCTTCTTACCTGTCCACGCTTCCTCTAGAATACCACAACCCAAAGGAACTAAAGGACCTCTATTAATTAAATATACAACACTATTGCCAACCTCTACCCACACGTTTAAAGGAAGCCCAACATGCAATCTCATGCTCCTTGCACACTCCATTATTGTCCTATTCATGCACTTAGTCACTCCATTTTCTTGTGGAGTCCCTGGAACTATTTTCTGCCTATGAATTCCATTAAAGGAACAATAATCCTCAAATTATTTGCTGTAATACTCACCACCATTATCAGATCTGAGACATTTTAATCTTTTACCCGTCTCATTCTCAACCAAGCTTCTCCATTTCTTAAATGTTTCAAATACATTAGATTTCTGCCTAAGGAAATAAATCCAAACCTTCCTAGTTTCATCATCTATGAATGTAACATAATATCTAGAGCCACCGAGAGAAGATACATGAGCCGGTCCCCATACATTAGTATGCACAAGCTCCAACTTTTCATCTTTCTTTTGCTTCCCATCCTTGAGAAAACTAACTCTCTTTTGTTTTCTATATACACAACTTTCACATAAATCCATATTAATACATTTAAAACCTAGTAAAACTTTCTTAGAATGAAGTACCTTCATACCTTTTTCACTCATATACCCAAGTCTATTATGCCACAATGTTGTCTCATAACCTGCAACAACTGTTTTAGTCTCTTCCTGCAAACCCACAACAATTGTTCCTGAACCTACTTGTTTTTTTCTACAACAACTAAAGTAGAAGGAACAATATGACCTGTACAAAGATATAACTTGCATACTTTCACACCTTTTTCTACTACTAAGGTACCTCTTGAAACCTTCCAATTTTTATCATTAAAAGTAATTGTGTAACCTTCATCACCTAGCTGCCCTACTGAAATTAAATTCTTACTCAGCCTTGGAACGTGCCTTACCTCTTGTAGTAGCCAATGATTCCCATTCTGTAACTTAATCTTAATTCTTCCCTTTCCAACAATATGATAGGGTTCATTATCTCCCAAATAAACCAACCCAAAATCCCCTTGGACATAATCAAGAAAATAACTTCTATGGGGCGTAGCATGAAATGAGGCCCCTAAATCTAAAACCCATGAATCATCAGAATTATCTAGGGAAATAATCAATGCATCATTTTTAGATTTATTACTTACCACATTTTCCTCCTTATAGCCTTCTTATTTGTCTCCTTCTTTATTCTTTCGAGACCATCAATCGTTCTTTAGATGACCTAGTTTCCTACAGTACTAGCAATCCTTTTGTCCTCTGGATTGAGACTTCTTGTCCTTTGATTTTCCTCATGACTTCCCATGACCTCCAGAACCTTTTCCTCTCTCCTTTGATCCGCCCCTACTTTTTGTATTCAAAACACTACCTAATGTGGACCCTCTTGATCTTTTCATCACATTTCCTTGCTAAGGATAACACCAACAACATCATCAAATTTCAAAGTATTTGAGCCAGAGACAAAGTTACTTACAACCATTACCAAGCTATTCCAGATTTTTGGCAAAGAACATAAAACTAAGAGAGCCCTCACCTCTTCATCAAATTTCACTTTTATAGAAGTTAACTGACTGGTAATTGTATTAAACTCATTTAAATGATCTATCACAGATCCACCTTCAATCATTTTTAGATTAAACAAATGCTTCATGAGAAATACCTTATTTGAGGCTAAGGGTTTTTCATATAATTTAGCCAAAGATTTCATCAGTTCATTTGTTGTCTTCGCTTCTGTTATATTAAATGCCACAAATGGTGCTAGGCACAGCTCAATGGTTCCCAGTGCCTTTTTATCTAGAAGTTCCCAATCCTCATCAGTCATTGTTGCCAATTTATTGGCTATTCCTTCCAATGACCTCCATAAATTCTTCTGATAGAGATAATCTTCCATCTGTATCTTCCATAACTAATAGTTCTGCCCATTGAATTTTTCTACCTTCAATTTACCCTCGTTTGCCATTGCTCCCACTTAACCGTGAGACTCCCACTCAACTGTGAGACCTTCCTACAGTCGATAATCAAACACAACCTGCTCTGATACCACTTGTTAGGGTTAGCCAACAGATGATATCAATTAAATGCAAATAAAGATTAAATAGAGGAATGAAAATACACATAAATAATAATAGCGAGGGACAATATTTAACATGGTTCACCCAAACTTGGGCTACATCCACCAACAGAGAGTCCAATATTATTATCTAGTAAATCAATCCAATTACAACTGATAATCCCTACAACCCAATACTACTACAAATGTTACAATACAATATCGAAATCCCACCCGTTTATAACAAGCTTTTGGAAGCTTCTAGAATTAGGGTTTTACAATGTTGTTTTCCTTTTGTTGGTTAACAAAAAATTAACAATCGACTCCAAACGGGAAAAAATGAGGGAATTTTTTTGGGGGGTTGCACCCTTGAACCCCTACTTCTTGGGGGCTTTTGCCCCCAAACCCCTGCTCAGGGACTGACCTGACCTGGAACCCTGGCGAGGATACATAACTAGTGTACAATACTTGCATGATCAGTCGCCACCTACCAATAGTTATCAAATGAAATTTACATAGACAATAGTAAATGGTATCTTACATTATCTACTTCAAATGAAAATGTAGCCTTGTGCCCTATTATCACCCTATGAAATCACTAAAACTATTTCGTGGAAGCCACAACTATATTTGAAACTTTTAGCTCATTTAAACTATCATTCTTTGTTAATTTCAAAGGGCTCCCTCTTAAGAAATTAAAAAAATGACCATAAGAAGAGTGTCATCACATGTGACCCTCCATATCAAAAACTACTTTCTTATGTGTATTTTTTTTATCTTTGGGGTTTGTGATACCTAAATTTGAGTTGTACAATGGAAATGGTGACCCAAATTTTCTCTACAAAATTTTACCATAACATGCTTAGATTTTTCTCATTAAGATAAGATCTTGGAAAAATTATTTCCATGAACCATAAAGGATCATTTTATCTAAAGGTTTTACTCTTTACCTATAAGCTCCATTCATTCTTTTAATGAGTTAACCAATACTTTCCTAAAACATTTTCACATGAACATTGGCTTGAAATTAACCATCAATGACTTACTAAATGTGCCTAGAAAAGAAATTATCCAATCAATGATTATTCTATTCATTTCTAAACTTTATGTGGAAAACTAAAGCACCAATTTGATGATGACAAATTTCAAATCACATTGCTTGAAGGACTTCTTGCCATTATTAAGAACAATGTACACTTGAGTAGTTTTCTATATTTTAGAGATGTGCAATCACTTGAAAAATCTTGAGGTCAAACTACTCAACTATGAAACACTACAATATGGGTTATCATCATCTAATGTTCTTACACTTTGAAGTCTCAAAAGCCTAATTTTTCAAAGGGTGATGAGACTAGTGAAACAAAAGAGAATGTGCATCAAGTGGCAAAATCTTATAATACCCCATCTTTCAAACATAATTCTCCTTAAAATTTTACTAAGTTACAAGAACCAATGATAAAGTGCTTTAATGTATTTTGAGATCAAATTTAATTACTCTTCCTGTCATTCACCTATTGGATCCTACAAAGGTTCTTGCAAGGAATTACAATTACCAAGAATTTTTTCACCATCATAGAGTCAAGGGACATCACATTCAATATTGTGTGGGTCTTAAGCATAAGCTATAAGATCTCATTGATAATAACATTACCACAATAAGGGTGTCAATGATAATGGAAAACACATTGTTGGAACTCCTAACCAAAATTTACAAATCTATACAAAACCATTTCCTAACCATGCCAATAATATAGAAACACAAGATTCTATTGCTATGGAAATGACATTGTAGAAGATAATTATGTTGATTCTAATAATATATCACATATCGATGATTTTGGGGGAGTTATACACTCTCAAGAAGCACCTTCTACTCTACATGTTACTCTATTGATTACATTTTTAATGAGTAAATCTCATAGAATAATCATTATGGGCCATTATATGTTATTGGAAAGATACAAGACGAATTCATTGATGACATTCTTATTGATTCTACTAGTCAAATGACAACATATGTATGCGTTTATCAAAAGTTTAATACATAGCTAAGCCTAAGGCTTGATAAGGTGAACTGAGGGAGGTCTAAACAAGCCTTGGATGAATTCTTAGAATCCTTCAAGGATGAGTATTATTGGGTATATGCAAAGAGATGGGGGACCAAAAAGTCACCACCATGGGACTTTTGGGTCCAAAATAGAAAAAAAACATGAGTGAATTATAACACGCTCGCATTTTATTTCGCTTAAAAGTAAAAAAACTCATTTTATTGTCATTTAGTTGCAGCCAAAGGAGTTAACCAGCAAAAAAAAGAGTTTAAAGCATGATCACGTTGAAGGGAAGCCTCTCCAAGCAAGTGCAAGAGAGAAAATGATAAATTCATGATCCCACCTCGTCGCCAAAGATGTCATCAAGCAAATTTGGAGGGTCTAGCAACTAAAGAAGGTAGGGTTTGACTATTTTTGTTAGTTTGAGAAGAATTTTTGAGTTTTGCAATGTTTGATTTGTTTTTATATTGCATTTATAGTTATTGAGGCAAGAGAAAAACCAAATCTAGCTGAAGAGAGTCAAAACAACCCCCAAAACCCTCAAAACCCTCAAAACCCACCTTTGCATCCTCACAATGTAAGGGATAGTCAAGAAAACTACCTACGAATAATAGAAGAAAACAAGAAACATATTCAAATTCTTATTCAAATGCTAAACAATCCAATTGCAAGAACCAATCGTAGGAGAGCACTTGCAAAGTCACTAGAGGAGATTGTTTCCCACACTGATTCGGTGACAAAACAAATCACCAAATTTCAAGACTATAGGGAGAGGTGTTGGCAATACTATGCCAACAAATTGTCATATGAACAAGTGAAGAATGAAAAAATCACAAAATCTCAATTATGTGCACTCTTTATTAATCCCAAAACTGGCCAAAGATTAGAAGAAACTTGCAAATGGTTCCTTATTCATTGGTGTAGGAATGAAGAAATATCCTAAAAATTTTGGGATAGATGGTACATGGTCTTTGATGAGCACCCATGCAACAATGATGAGGTGCCATAATGTTTCTTGAGGACACTCCATTACAAGTTCTTCCTCAAGAAGATTCCCAATTATTTTGACATTCATGAGTTCCAGGGTAGAGGTGGTGGCTCTACCTAAGATAGAGAGGGGGCTCAGTGAGGTGAAAAACCATGTACCTAGACCACTGTTGAGGCCAAAACATAGGTCACTCCCTTCAACTTTGAAGGAGAGTGTGGAGGTGGAGACATTACATTCATTGACTACTCTTATGTAGTCTCTATCACAACATGTCAATGATCTTACCTAGGCCGATGAGGGTGATAGCAGTAGGCATCATTTGTCCCCACATTTGTGCATTTCATATGGGAACCTGTGCGATTATGGGATGCAGGATGTACGACAGGACTCTCGGTAGGATGCTGTGACCTAGGGGCAACATCCATTGATGGAGGTATCCATATTGGATGAGATTGTTATCATTGATGATGTCTTACAACATACATTTGGTATTGACTCCCAGGTAAATTTTTACAAGTTTCATCTTGATTTAATATATTGTTATTTGAAATTTGTAATTAATTTTATATGACTATCTATATTATAATTCAAAAATAATGTATGTAATTGTCTGTGCAATAAAATTCTAGGGTCAAAGTCTTCATCCTACCTCCGTTAGCCATCCATTGGCGGGTTATGAGAGGAGGTTAAGTCAACAGGTATGTAATTTATCAAATGATCATAATTATTGTAGATATGTCAATGGTAATATTATTTTGTGACAATTTGATGATTTCAATAGTCACCAACACGTCCATGGTTTCCTTGGGCCCCTGGATCCAAATCCACCACTTTTATGGAGCTAAATTTAACTATTTCTAATCATTATGCATTTTTAAAATAATGTTATGTATTTATTTTGGTCGAATAATATCGAACTTGATTTTTAGATACTGAATGTGGAGACTCCTCCTCATCTTTGTGAGTCAGTGCAGATAGGCATTGTTGCAGCCATGATGTCTTCAAATCCTTTGACCAAGGTATGAGCCAATAACATGAAAATGTCATAATTTTGTATTTCTTGTTTTATCTCATGTCATTTGATGTACATAAATGATATTTATGTTTAGTCAATTTTGCTTCTTGATGCTTCTCATAGGAGGTCATAACTCCAGCCGGTCCAACTATGGACAAAGAGAGAGATAAGATGATGGAGAGTGATCATCGAATAGTGATAAGTGATCAATTACATATGTGATGTTATATATTTCATGTACATTTTCTATAGTAATGTGTATATTGTTTTATTGTATTAATAGGTGGAAATGGATGAACTTCTGTCGAAGAGGTCTACTTGAGGGAAGAGAGAGGATTGTTGGAACAAGGTAGATAACTGAGAGGGGGGTTAAATCAGTTATCTCTAATAACTTTACTTTATTTTTCTTTTTATAATTTGAGCAGCATCAAAACACAAGCATATATAATCATGAGAGCAGAAATGAAATCAACACACATAACACAAGGATTTTAATGTGGAAAACCCTGTTAAGGGAAAAACCATGGGGTGACTAACCTAAGATTGTATTCTCTATTAAAAGAATAAGAAGTACAAAATGGCACTTGCCAATTAGGGTTCACTGCCTGAGCACACTGCTCACAAGAAGCACACTACCTACAAGAGACTCACTATCTACAAAGTTTATAGAAGGTAACTAGGTGTTTGAACTGATGAGAGGCATCCATATATGTTGAGGTTTAGTTCTGGTTAGGCTCAATATACTGATCTAATGTACTTCATTCTTCCTCTGCTTTTAGTGCTGCTGTTCTATCACATACTAGACTTGTATTGCTGCTTCCACACTTATCTCTGCCTTTCCTCACACACTGTATCTTCACACACACACACACACATTCATACCAAAATCCATCTGGTATATATATCTGCATCAAGGATTTCAACATCTTTCTAGTCAACAATTGGAATACTCAAGATATTTATAAAACACTGGTCTGTCAGTTGATTCCATGCTTAATATGTGATGTGTATCAAAAACATAGACATGGAAATCATCAATCATGTTGGCCAACCATGTATGATCCCTTAAATAGCTTGATCAACATCAATTACTCATCCGGATTGAAGTCTGATACTCTGCTGATCAATTCTTCCTCAGTCTACTCTGCCTGTTTGGAACCCAATCCTTAGATTCTCATATCTTTTCCATGATTCATCAATGGAGGCTCAATCTTTGGAATATAGTAGTCATGATACTCCTCTTGACTTTCCCAAGTCTGCAACTTGTTGAGTTACACCCTCTGAGAGATCTGAACCTAATTGTTGGACCTTGCTGCATGCTCTATTCTTGTTCACCGGACCAGAACACTCTTCAATCTAACTTCTAGTATAGGCATACTATGTGTTGCGAATGTGTGGGATAGACTTTGTTGCCATTAATGACAACATTCATGAATCTACACAGTGTCTCTTGGCAACAATCTCCCCCTTTGGCATTGATAGCAACACTTAGTGAAAACTAAATAAGTGTCGTAGAAAACTCCCCCTTGGTTGATGCTCTGTCTTATGTACTATTTTACTAGAGCTCCCCCTTAGTTGGATTCCACATTTTTCACTACTCCTCACTCCCCCTTTGACATCAATGGCAAAGGGTGGAATCCACACACCAAAATTTGCAAAAATCAACCTATACATAACCGCATAAGTATATATACATGTTATACTTACATATACTTAAGTATATCCGCAAAAGTGGTCTTCAACTGTACAAATTATATTGCCCAACTCTGCTTCATCCTGACCAAAATTGAGATGTGACCACTCAACAAAAATGCATAAACTTCTACCCTTCTTAAGTTTGCTGGATCACTGGTTTGGGCTGTGGTCTGAGCATCAGTTAAGGCCTCATGCATTGCCTCTAACTTAGGGATAATTATCCCTCTAAGTTCACTCGTCCTGCTTATTATATTATTCTTCTCCTTTTCAAACCTCTTTATTTCATTTATAATGGAAATAGCCTGGCACTCTTGATTCATTATGGATGTGGTGAGGGGATCAAAATTCTGAGATAAACTTGATAGTTTACCTTCTTGTTCTTTCACCTTCTTTTCAATATCCTCTGTCACTTTAGACCAAGATAGGCAAAATTTGTACATTTCTCCACCATCTTCTATAGCATTTTCTAGGATCTTTATCCCAATATCCAGGGTCCTCCTATCATTAGCTATGAGTCCCTGTACTTCAATGAATCTCTTTCCCAAAAATTCTTTCCAGACTTTTTCTTCTACCAATTTCTCTAAAGAAACAAAATGAGTGTTGACAGAGTTTACCAGAGATTTCAGGTTACCAGATGGAGAGGCCAAAGGATCCTTTTGGAAGGATGGGATGATCTTCTCCAGCATCCTGGATGTAATCTCTATCAGCTCACAATCTTCCATGTGAGACTTTAGAAGCTTTTCTTTTGCTTTAGCTTGGGCAAAAGATGCTATCTTCATTGTTTGGACCGGAGAGAGGGAATCAAAATTTAGTGGTCCTTGAAAAATTTCCATTTCATCTATCTCCATTAGCTCTTTGTTCAAGAATTTCTTCACTACCTCTGCAGTGTCTCTTGCTAGAGACTGAGTGTTGTTTTCTTTTGGAAACTCTGAACTATCATCATAGATCTTCTCTGCTTGTTCTTCTTCTCTTCCCTTTACCTCCTCTTCTTGACTCACTTTTTCTTCTTTTCTTCCTTCTCATTTAGTTCCTGAGTCTAGAATGTCTGCAGTGGGATCCAGAGGAGAGATGTTAACTGCTTCATGGACTTCCTCTTCCAGAACAGAGGAATCCAAGTCCTTAGACTTCTCCTCATCTATCTCTTTTGGCTCTTCTACATTTTTCTCAGTAGATTCTTCTTTTGATGCATTTAATCCTTCAACATCCATGGTAGAAGGTTCTTCATCTATTTCCTCTATAACAGGAAGATTGAATCTTTTGAAGGCATTCCAGAGGATGTCTTCTATTTCTCTTGCTACCTGATCAGTCTCTCTAAGAATTAGTTTGTTCATTCTTGCTTTGCTCTGGAACTCATCCTTGCAGTCCTTAAAGATCATGTTCATTTGCTTTGGAGTAATGGAAGGATAGAGATGAATAGCAATCTGTTCTTAGATCTCTAAGTCCTTTTCCTTAGCATTCTCTTTTCTAAGTTCAAGTACCTTCTCTAGAATTTTGCGAATTAGAGAAATGATTTCAATGAATGCTTTATTATAAATGTTTAGGTACCTAACTGTAGCATCTTCCAATATCCTCTTGTCAGTATAACTATATTCATCATAAAATTCTATGATTGGTTGCAGGTTCCCATCCACTGTGACTGCCTTGATGATATCATCAATAGAAAGAGTGGGCTTTTCAACAAATTCTTCTACCCCTTCTTTGTTTTTTTGGCAGAGGATTTCTCGGATGTTTTCTTCTTCTTTTTCATTTTCTTAACTTCCTCATCAGACTCTGTTTCTTCATCATTCTTTTGGCTTATGTAGGACCTTGTGGCCTTTGTTTTCGTTCTCTTTTCTCCCTTTCTAGATGTCTTGGCTTCCAGTTTTGAGGCTTTTGAGCTCTTAGAGGTGGCAGGTGCAGAGCTCTTGGAGGATCTAGTTTGGGAGGAGGCTTACACCGAAACACTTTCTTTTTCTGCCTCTTGTTTCTCTTTCTCAGCTCTTTCTATTTTCTCTCTGTTTGCATCAACTGCCTCTTTTGATATGCCATATCTTTTGGCAATTTCCTCTACTTCCCTTCTCACTTTTCTTTTTATCTCTGGTTGTCTCAGTTCAACATGTATCTTTACACTTAATTCTTCAAAGGTTCCAAACCTTTCTGCCTTAGGGTCTTTAGGCTAACTCAGCAAGTGTTGGACATGCATCTCCAAGATTTTCTCATCAACCTCATATCCCATTGGCATAATTGAAACTGTTATGGGATCAACTGCCTCCATTAGGCATTGATCAGTGTCTACCATGAAGCATACTATATCCTTATATTTTTCAACTATTGTTTGAGGAATTCTTTCTCTGGCCTGCATCATACTTTAGAAGTTCTTAAAGTATCCCCAGAGCACTGTGCTTTGAGCCTTAGCATCACCAAGTCCATACATATAGTCTCTGATTTGTATGGCAACCGGTCTCTCATTTTGCCATACCCAACCACTTGATCCGGGTAGCTCATTCATAAAGTTAAATAATAGACACAGTATTAGCCCACCATACTTGAATGAGTTCTTCTTATCCTTCTTGATCTTCTGCAACTTTTCTAATAGTTGATTCAGAAGAAGATCACATAGGTCATAATCAACATTTTCCCTTAGCATCTGATATGCTGTATAAATTACAGTTTCAGACACAGAATTCTCCCTGCTAGAATGATAGATTTTATAACCAATTATCATAGAAGAAAATTTGATATCTGGATTTGTGATATCTTCTATTATCATTGCTCTTTTGTCAAACTTAGATCTGGTAGCTTCACTTACTATCTGGTTCTTGATAGATTTGAGTGCAGGTAACCCACTGGATGAGTGTAGTCCAGTTACTGCCCTAATGGCATATTTTGTTATCTTGAAGGGCTTCATCAACCACATGAAATTGTCATGTATTCTGCTAAGAACATACCAGACCCATTCATCTTCAGCAAAATAGGGAAAGTGGATGCAATGTCCAAAATGCTTATCTCGGATGGCCTTGTATTGAGGTTTGAGTTCAAAAGTTTCATCTATTAATTGTTTGTGGTAGATATCCATTATCTTAGATTCTTGAAATTCCTTAATATTTATGTGGATGTAGACCCTAACATCTTCTATGTACAAAACCCCATGCAGAATGCTAGAAAAAATGCCTAAGGGATCAATTTCTAGGGATTTGTAGGGGCGTTTCTTGAACTTTGGGCGCGGCCTATTAGTGATCTTAACAACCATTGGAGTAGCCATCTTTGCAAAATATTTGGAAAGAGATATTTAGAAATGGAAATACACTTTTACACTTTTAGGGTTCACAATAAGAGCCAGAACAGGTCGCTAGTTGAATCGAATTCTGCGGTTGATCTTTGAGAAAGTTGTAAAAACTTGATGCAGAGCTCTTCCTTTCTTCTTCTTGAATGCAAATGTGCAAATGATGAGTAAAAGAATCCTTTTATCTCTGCTCAAACCCTAATTTCCTTTTGCAATAAATGCACAACTTAAGTCATCTGATTGCCTTGTTATGAGAGAGATCTTTCTGAATCATTGAGAGGCACTTAGAATCATTTTTAGTGATAATTGTCAATGCATCTTCTTTCCTCCAATCATGCCATGAATCTACAGATCAAGATATTTCAATTTTGAATCATATCAGATCTGTCTATGAAGATCCTGCTTTACCAGATGGTTGTCAAACTGGATCAATCTTGGCTGAATAAACTCTTCAAACCTCCTTGCAGATCGTTTATATTTTTACCGAGGGTTATTTAGATATTCCTCTAAGAACCCTTTAATCTGTAACATTCCATGTGCCAAATTTAAGAACCAATTGACTAGCTGAGGGAATTTGTTTTCCTTTGTGACTCCCCCTAAGCCAGAGCTCATTTGTTTAGTTTCTGGAAGGAATATCAGCACCAGATTCTAGTGCAGATCCATCCCCAACATTTTTTGTACTCTTCTTCACCCAAATCTTGTTCATCTTCCTTCAAACTTCATCCACATTAATTTTTCCTTTTCCTTTATCTTGATTTTGATTATGATGCATCGAACCCTTTTTATCCTGATTCTTACTTCTGCAGAATTTGGCAATATGACTGGATCTATTGCAATTGTAGCAAACAACATTTCTTTGCATATTTGAATAATATCCTCTTGATTTGCATTGATTAGCCATATGTCCCATTCTATTGCATGCAAAGCATCTACCATTGAATGAATTGTTTATTTACATATTTCTGCATTCATGAGATTTGTGACCATACCTTTTGCAGTTGAAACACTGTTCGGAGAAGGATGAATTAGTCTGATTCATTCTTCTTCTGCATTAAGTTGCTTTATGACTAAAATTGTTGCAACTATAGTAGTATCCATTTAAGGATGGATATCTTTGAGCATTTGGTTGCCTTACTGGAGGTCTTCTAGGCCTGTTCCTTGGATTTCCTGATCCAGAGTTCTTCTGACCAGATTTAGAGCTTTCAAATTTCTCATATCCCAAGCCACACTTGTCATCTACCCTCTTTTGGATTTCAAGAAGAACTTCAAGTTGAGCTAAGCTTATCTTGAATTTCTCTTTGTATTCATTTGCTATTTGAAGATCTTGTTTAAGAGTGTCTATTTGATTCTCAAGTTGTTCTTCATTATCTCTATCTTCTTCAAGATCAGATTCCAGATGCCTGATTATTCTATCCATTTTGTGGTGGTCCTCTAACTTCTCCTTGAAAGATTGTTTTAGATTATCTTCAATTTTTCTTTTCTCTTCAATTTCTTGGGTGAATCTCATAACCCCTGATTCCATTTCATGCCTTACCATAATGACCTCTTTTGATAACTTCTCACATAGCCTATTTTTCTCATTCAGATCTTCATTAGTATCATTGGCTTCATTTTGACTTACTAATTGTTGAAGTAGTTCCTTTCTCTTTTTCACAGAGATACTTAGTTTTTCTTTTAGCTCATTTATGAAATCATCAGCTTGTTTGAGTCTTTCTCTCAAGTTATTGATTTCAGAGTGAGATTGCTCAAGATCGTCGAGGGCTGACTGAAGTTGTTTCTTCATACGATACATATCCATTGAGATTCCCAGATCTTCCTCAAGATGTTAGGCTCTGTTTAGAGGAACTTAGGTCTGATACCAATTGTTGGAAATAAGGTAGATAATTGAGAGGGGGGTGAATCAGTTATCTCTAATAACTTTACTTTATTTTTCTTTTTATAATTTGAGTAGCATCAAAACACATAAGCATATATAATCATGAGAGTAGAAATGAAATCAACACACATAACACAAGGATTTTAATGTGGAAAACCCTGTTAAGGGAAAAACCACGGGGTGGCTAACCCAAGATTGTATTCTCTGTTAAAAGAATAAGAAGTATAAAATGGCACTTGCTAATTAGGGCTCACTGCCCGAGCACACTGCTCACAAGAGGCACACTGCCTACAAGAGATTCACTATCTACAAAGTTTATAGAAGGTAACTAGGTGTTTGAACTGATGAGAGGCATCCATATATACTGAGGTTTAGTTCCGGTTAGGCTCAATATACTGATCTAATGCACTTCATTCTTCCTCTGCTTTTAGTGTTTCTATTCTATCACATACCAGACTTATATTGCTGCTTCCACATTAATCTATGCCTTTCCTCGCACATTGTATCTTCACACACTTACCTTCATACCAAAATCCATCTGGTATATATATCTGAATCAAGGATTTCAACATCTTTCTAGTCAGAAACTGGAATACTCAAGATATTTATAAAACACTAATCTGTCGACTGATTCCATACTTAATATGTGATGTGTATAAAAAACATAGACATAGAAGTCATCAATCATGTCAGCCAACCATGTATGATCCATCAAATAGCTTGGTCAACATCAATTACTCATCCGGATTAAAGTCTGATACTCTGCCAGTCGGTTCTTCTTCAGTCTGCTCTGCCTGTCTGGAACCCAACACTTAGATGCTCATATCTTTTCCATGATTCATCACCAGAGGCTCAATCTCTGGAATATAGTAGTCATGATACTCCTCTTGACTTTCGCAAGTCCGCAACTTGCTGAGTTACACCCTCTAAGAGATCTGGACTTGATTGTTAGACCTTGCTGCATGCTCTATTCTTGTTCACCAGATCAGAACACTCTTCAATCTGACTTCCGGACTATGTGCTGTGGATGTGTGGGATAGACTTTAATTCCATCAATGACAAAACTCATGAAGCCACACAGTGTCTCTTGCCAACAAAGATGAGTCAGGGATTGGCTCTCCATCTTCACGATCAAGTAAGGGCTGCCGATTACTTCATAAAAGTTCATAGGAAACTAGTTTTTGGGAAATTTTTTTAACCCTAGATGGCTTTGTATACATACTTTTGTATGTTACTGATGTATATTTTCATATATATGCCTGTATGGCTTTGTTTGGACATGCCTATATGGATTTGTATATAAACTATATGTTATGTTCATGACATTATGTATATGATAGTTTATATTAAATATTTAATATGATGATCAATTATCGTTACAAGAATTTGGTTTTACACGTGCCAATTGCATTTTCTTGAAAGTTTATAAATTGTTTTCAAATAATTCATTTTGTGCATATCTTGTTGCAAGGTGTGGCCCTTGGTCTCCTTGTTCAACACAATGTTGCGATGGTTTGCGACAAAGGCTTAACCGCCTCTTGTGCTTGTTAAGTCAAGTGGTTGTATCAGGCATTAATAGGTCGATCTTTTGGTGCAACAACAACTAACAATTGGTATCAGAGCTGAGGTCACGGGTTCAAACCCTGTGCTTGCACTGGGGGGGATTGTTGCAAGGTGTGGTCCTTAGTCTCCTTGTTCAGTGTAGCACTGCGGTGGTTTGTGACAAGGGCTTAACCACCTCCCATGCTTGTTAAGTCAAGTGGTTGTATCAGACATTAACAAGTCAATCTTTTGGTGAAACGATAGCTAACATATCTTGAAATCATTGCATTTTGTGGGACTGTACATTTTTTTGAGGCATCATTTCAAACAGTTCATGTGCCTTGTCTATGCTTGCACACTTTCCATACATGTATACAAGGGTAGCTGCAAATACAATACATGTGACAAAATTCCTATATCATTTATGCTTTGATGGTTGTCCACACCATGTTCCCCAGATCCCATTTTGGTATAGGCAAGGAGGAAGTTAGATAAGGTTATGCAATTTGGTTTTAGACGTGCCCAAATTTGTGTTTGGTTGAAATTTACTTTTGTGCATTTTCTTGAGAGTTTTTAAAGCCTTATGAAAAATCCATTTCATGCATATCTTGTAATCATTGCATTCCATGAGACAACATTTCTTTGAGGCATCATGTCGAATAGTTCATGCGCTCATTGTATATGCTTCCACACTTTGCATACATGTCTTGCAGGGTACTTACAACTACAACATTTGACAAAATTCCTATATCCTTTATGCTTTGATGGATGTCTATACTGTGTTCCAAAGATACCATTTCTAAGGTTTTTGGAATTTGGCTTTACACTCGCCAATTGTATTTTCTTGAAACTTTCTAAAGGCTTATCAAAAAATCCATTTTGTTCATATCTTGCAATCATTGCATTCTATGAGGCGACATTTCTTTGAGACATAGGGCCAAACAGTTCACGTGCCTTTTCTATGCTTCCACACTTTGCATACATGTCTCTCAGGGAAGTTACAACTACAACATCTAACAAAATTCCCATATGTTTTATCCTTTGATGGATGTCCATTTTGGCACAGGCAAGGAGGATACTGGCGAAGGTTGTGGAATTTTGCTTCACACCTGCTAATCACATTTTCTTGAAAGTTTCTAAAGCCTTATCAAAAAATCCATTTTGTTCATATCTTGCAATCATTGCATTCAATGAGGTGACATTTATTTGGGGCATCATGCCAAACAGTTCACATGCCTTGTCTATGCTTCCACACTTCATATACATGTCTACAAGGGTAGTTGCAATTACAACATGTGACAAATTTCCTATATCCTTTATGCTTTGATGGCTGTCCATACTTTGTTCCAAACATTCTATTTTGGTGTACAGATAGGAAGGATGCTGGCAAAGGTTGTGGAATTTGGCTTTACATGTGCCAATTGGATTTACTTGAAAGTTTCTAAAGTCTTTTCAACAAATCCATTTTTTACATATCTCACAATTTTATTGCATCCCATGAGAGGACATCTCTTTGTGGTGTTGTATCAAATAGTCCATGTGCCTTGTCTATGCTTCCACACTTTGCATACATGTCTTGTAGGGTAGTTGCAACTACAACTTTTGACAAAATTGCTATATCCTTTATGCTTTCAGGGATGTCTATACTGTGTTCCAAAGATACCATTTCAAAGGTTTTGGAATTTGGCTTTATACCTGCCAATTGCATTTGCTTGAAATTTTCTAAAGCCTTATAAAAAAATCCATTTTGTTCATATCTTGCAATCATTGCATTCCATGAGGCAACATTTCTTTGGGGCATCATGCCAAATAGTTCACATGTCTTGTCTATGCTTCCACACTTTGCATACATGTCTACAAGGGTAGTTGCAATTATTGCATGTGACAAATTTTCAATCTCCTTTATGCTTTGATGTCCATTCATACACTATTCTAGACATCATATTTTGGTGTATAGATAGGGAGTATACTAGCAAATGTTGTGGAATTTGGCTTTACATGTGCCAATTGCATTTACTTGAAAGTTTCTAAAATATTTTCAACAAATCCATTTTTTGCATATCTTGCAATCATTGCATCCCATGAGAGGACATCTCTTTGTGGTGTCAAGTATCAAATAGTCCAGTTTCCTTGTCTATGCTTCCACACTTTGCATACATGTGTTGTAGGGTAGTTGCAACTACAACTTTTGATAAAATTGCTATATCCTTTATGCTTTGATGGATGTTTATACTGTGTTCCAAAGATACCATTTCAAAGGTTTTGGAATTTGGCTTTACACCCACCAATTGCATTTGCTTGAAAGTTTCTAAAGCCTTATCAAAAAATCCATTTTGTTCATATCTTGCAATCATTGCATTACATGAGGCGACATTTCTTTTGGGCACCATGCAAAATAGTTCACGTGTCTTGTCTATGCTTCCACACTTTGCATACATGTCTACATGGGCATCTGCAATTATAGCATGTGACAAATTTTCTATATCCTTTATGCTTTGATGGTTGTTCATATTCTATTCCAAACATCATATTTTGGTGTATAGATAGGGATGATACTAGAAGATGTTGTGGAATTTTGCTTTACACATGCTAATTTCATTTACTTGAAAGTTTCTAAAATCTTTTCAACAAATCCATTTTTTGCATATCTTGCAATCATTGCATCCCATGAGAGGACATCTATTTGTGGTGTCAAGTATCAAATAGTCCACATGCCTTATCTATGCTTCCACACTTTGCATACATGTCTTGTAGGGTAGTTACAATTACAATTTTTGACAAGATTGCTATATCCTTTATGCTTTTGATGCCATCCTATCTCAACCATACTCACATCAATTTGGCTCTTTACCTTGAACACTTGCTTACAACATATCATTCCTTCATTATTCACATGAATTCTAACCTTCATGGTCCTTTAATATGACATATATCTTGTCTAGAATCATGCAATATAATATATGATCTCAACTTGATATGTTCATGCAATGAATTGAACAATTCAATCCCCCACTAGCAAACACTAGCTTCACTCAAGGTCTAGAACAAAACTAAATCTTAATTGGAAGACTTATAGAAATTCACCATGGTTTGAAAACACTCATACATGATTAAATTCACTATACCAACCTTATCCATGCATGGATAGAGCTCTGTGATCAGTATAACATGTACTTGCTTTGTAAGTGGTCTAGGAGCTTGTAGCCCTTCTTAGAGACCTTTTGTGTAATAACTACCTTAATACACCTGATAATTTAAATCTAAGACTTGATTTAGATACCCTTTTGGCCCTTATTAAACATATGTAAAACTTAGGTAGGCATGTTTTTTAAGGAATAGATAAAACTTGGACTATTACAGCCAAATTTAGCGTATTTTAGGGACTATTTTGTAACAACAGATACCAAATAGATTGAACAAGCCCTAATATTGATAGGGAAGGTGTAAGTGGACATATCTAACATATCTAAGCACTCCCCTTGTAGATATCACTCACCCAACACAAGAGATCTCAAAAATACACTAAAATAGGGTATTTTTAGGCCAAAAAGAGTAGGGCTTTCTCAAAATGGAACTTGCACATGTGACCAACCTATGAAATATTTCTTGTAGCTCTATTTATACCTACATATGGTATCCACCAAGTTTTAGAGGATTTGAATGGTGGATTAGAGAGAAAATCAAAATTTTCTAGGTGATATTATAGGAGATGCTTAGAGGTCCTACAATTAGCTAGAATTAATTAGGTGTTTGTCATACAAAGATCAAAAACCCTACATTGACTATCATGTATCAAAGGAATTATTTTCTTCCTAGAGGATACTTATACTCTGGTGTTATGAATGCGAAGTCTACAAGTAGGGAGTGTAGAAGAGAAAAAGAAGAGGACTGTCATAATGAAGAGACAACTGTGTTGGTAATCAAAGAGTAGAAATCCTAAATTAAGAAGGGAAGATAGACCCATCAAGTCAATTATGTCATTCCCACATAAAGACAATCCTAGAAAGGCCAATAGACCAACTATGAAACAATAAACTTATGGAAAAACATGCAATCATGAATTAACATGCAATATATGGACAACCATATATCTGTTTGATGAGAAAAGCTTCCATTTGGGGGAGCTAGTAATTAAAAAATTAGTCATATGATTGCTAGGGCAGTCATCAAGGTCTTGAGAGTATTTACTAATCATCATACCATTATTCACATTTTAGCATTGTCAACACATATTAGGATAGTGTTGTCCCAGTAAAATAGAGAAGGTTGTTATAAAATCTTAGAACACTCATTTTATAAATGTACAATTATATGTAAATGGTAGTAGTCATATGTCAAGCTTAGAATGGACTACTTGATTGAATCCTTAGGGCTAGGAGTGACATTTTGCATTCCATAGGTCATGGGGCCGAATGGACATTGCCAACATGTTGGGGTGGGTGGGTAAATGCTAGGGGAGGTCTCATTTCATGTGCAAAGTGCCCCAATCATTCGAGATAGTAGGATACCAAAAAAGTCCCTTAAGATCCCTAAGATGAAAAACTGCCAAACTTTGATAGAGCAATTCTTGGTATTCATGGTAGCTGGGAATGTTTTATTTGGACCTACAGGTGTACGCGGGGTTCATCCACAATAACCTCTCTTAGTTTTGGTCAAATCCGGCCCATTTGATCATGTCAATATCAAACACTTTCTTGCAAAATGCTTCAGCTTCATGAAGTGGAAAGGTGCTAGGAGTGACATTTTGGATTCCGTAGGTCATGGGGTCAAAAAAAATTTGCTAATACATTGGGGTGGGTGGGTAAATACTAGGGTAGGTCTCATTTCATGTGCGAAGTGCCCCAGTTGTTCGGGGCAGTAGGCTACCGATAAAGTCCTTTAAGATCCCTAAGATGAAAAAATGCCAAACTTTAACGGAGTAGTTCTCAGAATTTTTGGTAGCTGGGAACATTCCATTTGGACCTACAAGTGCATGTGGGGTCCATTCACAATAACCTCTCTCAGTTTTGGTCAACTCCAATCTGTTTGACTGTGCTGATATTAAACACATTCTTGCAAAATTCTTTAGTTTAATGCAGTGGAAAGGTGCTAGGAGTGATACTTTGCTTTCCATAGGTTGTGTGGCTAAATGAACTTCACCAACTCATTGAATTAGGTAGGTAAATGTTAGAGGAGGTCTTGGTTCATGTGCCAAGCACCCTAGTCATTCGGGGCAGGAGGCTACTGACAAAGTCCCTTAGGATCCTAAGAGCAAAAACTACCAAACTTTGACAGAGTAGTTCTTGGAATTTGTGGCAGCTGGGAATGTTCTGTTTGGACCTACAGGTAAATGTGGGGTCTATCCATAATAACCTCTCTTGGTTTTGGTCAACTCTAGTATGTTTGATCATGCCAAAATCAAATGCATTCTTGCAAAATGCTTCAGGGACTTTGCACCTTCATTACTTGGACCCATTGTAGTGTTGTACCATTTGACAATAGATCTTGCATATGTGAACTTTACATTGTCTTTGTACTTCAACTCTTCTCATTCCAATTCTCTTTTGATACATGCTCCTACACCATCATGCTCTCCCTTTCCATACCTAGCCTCACAAAAATTCCACATATGTTGAACACCAATCATCTCATGCATCCTGCTCATCCATAAGAACATCCCCGCGTTCTTAAATTATGATGCACAATTATCTGACCATGTGATATGCTAACGAAATGATATGCTCTTGCTAGCTGAATAACTGTAGAACATCTAAAAGCAACCTTGTACAAACTCCATAGAATGTGTGCGATCATCGCTAATATAAAAATGATATTCCCTCAAGATCTTCCTTTTGTCCTTTGTACTATCTTATGCATGCATGAATGCTATTTGCACAAATATAGCAACCTATGTAGAGTTGTAATACTATGATTACACCTCATTCTGTGGCTGTAGTGTGTAGTTCTCTACAAAGTCAACAACTAAAATGATGGTCAAAGTGGAAACGTGTCCTTGCATAACTTGAATTACATGTCCAACTATCGAGCTCTATGGGTGTGCCTTGCATACTTGTACACTATACTATCACAAAATGTAGACATAAATTGATACATTAGAATCTTTTGAATAACCAAATCATACATGTTTGCTTCTTTACCATCTTTTGTATTGTAGGCCACTATTTAATACTTATGAAACTCTACTAGTTCATTTCCAATTGCATGTGTGCTTTCCATATGTTTACATATTGGCATATGTTGCAAGCCACCGCAATGCTGACATGTGCCATCCAAGAATAATTTTCTATAGAATATTTGACCTTCCTCTCTTTCACATAAAATTATTGATATGAAGTCTCTTGAAGATGTTAGTGGGGCATGTATGCCAGAATCCTGCAAAACATTATTAGTATGCAAATCTAAACATATAGACCGATAAACATCAAAATGGTTAGAAAATTTAATATGTAATCTACAACAACAAGTAGTGTGTCTGTGATTTATTTTGGCATAGAAAGGTTTTAGCATTTCAAAATATCTTTGATAAATTTTAACTTGAGGATACATCTCTTGAAATTTCTTGAAAAATTGTGTTTGAGTCACATCCAAAAAGTACTTTGGATGTGGCTCACAGTTTTGACAACCAATTCTCCTTCTCACAACATCTCTTGCATTAGGAGATACCCTTGTGTTGTTTTTCCAAAATTCTTCGATGAGGGATCTCAAGGCTTCAACAACAACTTTGTCTTTCCATGGGAGTCTCCCAGAGAATGCCCACAATTCATTTGTGTTTGGGTCCTCAACTCTTTCATGTCTTCCAATGGATCTCATTAGAGTTTTTCTGCTTATTTTAAATGCTTAACTTGTCTTTCTAATGAGATGAGATTTCTTTATTTGTTGGCGTACTATTGTCAATGTAATGACACATCATGTGACATTACTATCCTTGGTTTGTGAGGTGGAACCCACACTCTCATATGCAATCATTAGATTCTTGACAATTGATTTTTCACTTGAGGCATTTGTGATGTTCTTAGGCCAAGAATCTTCATAGTGGGCCTAAATTTTAGATTTCTCATCAATTCAACAAATAGTTGACATCTTCCGGTTTCATTTAAATTCTCAGAGAATGATTTCCATATCTTATTCACATATCTCTGGAAAGTGTGCTTGGGAATCTTATCCTTCATGGGCTTCAAAACATTCTCATCAATATTGATTAGAAACTTAAGCTTCCTATGCAAAATTCTAGGAGGCATTTTAATTGGTAAAGTTGACTCAAAATTAGGAATTTCTTCAATATTTACTTGAGATGGGATAGATGACTTACCTTCAATTGAAGATGAAAAAGATGAAAAGGCTTGAATTTGAGATGGAGAAGATGGTGTACCTTCAACTTGACATGTGAATGATGCCATGCCACCAAGTTGAGAAGAAAATGAAGATGTACCTTCTACTTCACTTGTGAAAGATGGAGTGTCTCCAATTTGAGAAGATAATGATGGTGTTCCTTCAAGTTGACTTGTGGATGATGGAGTGCCTCCAACTTGGAGATTCACTTTACTCATTGCACAGAGGTTTTGCAATCATTCCATTTGTACCACCAATTCCATCTCTCTGTTAGCTTCATTATATGTGTCATGTTCCTCTTCAATTGGCAATGGTGGAATGTCTTCTTGTTTGTTTGACAATTTCCTATTTTCCCAAATTTGCCTCATTCTTTCTCTTTTCCTCTCATTCTCAGCTTCATGCTCTTATGGTGTTAGAGTCTTTGCTCATTTGCTCGACATGATGGTGATTTCTACAAGCATGATGAATAAGATAATGATAATTAGAACTTTTATAATCACTGATCATCATTGATATAACAGTCATAAATGACTAATCAACAATGATATAACGGTCATAAATGACTGATAACCATTGATATAATAGTCATAATTGATAGATCAACAATGATATAATAGTCACAAATGACTAATCAACATTGATAAAATAGTCATAAATGATATAAATCATAAATGCTTGATAAATGACCGATCAACAATGATATAACAGTCATAAATGACTGATCAACAATGATATAATAGTCATAAATGACTGATCATCCTTCATTCAACTTTTGAAAATTGTGTTAAAATGACTAGATTATGATTGTCCTCTCAATATCATATCATATCAGTCATAAGAACAATTGGGTCTGTCTTTATGCTATAAGGTTATCATGAACAACATTGAAATGGTGTCACATGAGATGCAAGAACAATCATGAGTACTATGATTACTATAGTAACCCTAAGGCTATCCTTTACCAAAAGATTTTATCAGATGACCTATGAATATGATTGCCATGCTGTCAAAAGGAGAAATAGTGCTAGTATAGAGAATAAAACCCTCATCATTGAATATGGAAGGTGTTTTTAATAAGAGGGTAATTATGGTCTTTGCTTACAAGGGGTATTTTAATAGTTGGAGAAAACTATTATAACAATTAGATGCTTACCAACCCATGCACAAAATGATTGTTGTTCATCACAATGTACTCTATTATCACATGATAGAGTAGCCAACTAGGACACAAGAGTATCCAAATGATTGATATTGGTGGATGAAGGTCATTAGAGAATTGTTAAGACATCAAGAGGAATATTAAGTGCATTAGTTGTGTAATGAAGGTATAAGTTGGTTTCATGGTTGTGAGGTGCACAAAAGATCTAAGAAGGAGATCAAGAGGCTACATCAAGGCAACAAAATAATAGAAAGGGTGGCAATAAGCAGCCATGATTATGGAAGGACATTGCAAGTAGTGTGATTTATGATAAAGAGATTTGAAGGGCCATTCGGAGGCCATGATTAGATTGATTATATACATATTAGAATTGTCAATCACCTTAAATGGACTATCAACAGAACTAGGACTATCATGATAGTCAATAGGAACATCAAACAAGGTATGGAGATAATTTGATATCTTGTCAAGGTGTAAAGGAGGGGTTTTCTAGGAATAACAAGGTGCAGAAATTTAGGGCAGAGTTTTGTTTCATGATGACAAATTGCTAAGTATGGAGGTCATGTTGAGGGAAAAGACTATCAAATTGTGCTATATGACTATTACAAACAACCGCATAGACTGTCACATCATAAACGTAGAAGACTATTGTCACATCATAATGAGAGTTCTCATGTGGAGAAAGAGAGGTTACAATATCAACAATGATGAGTTTGGTATTTTATGCTTGAAGAGTACAATGACAAGTGGTTACAAAAGTGAACTCTAGTGGTGAACCATAAATGCCTTAATATTGAAAAATTATACTCTCATGTTTGTGTTTTACAAATTATTAGCCTAAGATGCACAAGACCCTACCCATGAAGGTTTGAGTACCATACAACACAAATGTTAATATTATTATGTTTTTTGTTAATTTTCAACCACACTTATTGCAGACCAATACTACCACACATGTATGTGATCCATGGTTCCACAAGTAAGACAATGTAGGACTGTCTATTGACTTAATTATCATTTTCATGACTAGAAACTTAAGAGTAAATTTATAGTTCTACTAATTTCATAATGACATGTTATAGAACCTGGTGGTGCCCACCTAGAATTTGGGTTTCAAGTATTCATCTGCAGGCTTAAACCCTTTAGAAAATGATCATACAAAGATTAAAGTCTTCAAGTACTCATGTTATTCCTTGCCAAAGGTCCCAAAAATATTTCCTAAAGACCCTTGCAAAAAACCCAGAAAAACCCAGAAATCTTTTAGCTTTAAGTATTTTCATCGCAGGGATTTGTCAAGTTCATCCTTTGTATTTGTGTATGCATTTTTAAATGTATGTTCGCATATACATTCACCATTGTATGTTTGCATATACAAAGAGTCATATGTAGAGGAAAATATACTAAGGCATATGCAATGGGGTTCATCACTATGACAAGCCTCATTGGCAGCTCATTCTAAAGTTTCTTCGATGGGCTGATAGCACATACAAAGGGAGAGTGCAAATGGAAATGTACATCGGCGAACATACAAAGGTTCTTTTGGCATGACAAAGGTCATTAGCAACTCAGCTAGGAGTTCCCTCGATGGCTGATGCAATGTACAAGGGTCAAATGCAAGGCAAAAAATACTAAGGAAATGATGGTCTCATTGGCGTCTCATCCTGTGGCCTCACCGATAGGCCGGAGAGTTTGAATATGTGAACAAGCAAAGTCAATATAAGGTGCAAGTCCACATACAAAGGCAGGAGCTTATCACCAAGACAATGTGTATCGGCGTGCCTGGAGGATGTCTCTCTAACACTTGGGGTCACTCCGATAAGGTCAAATGTTTGTACCCACCGTTGTATATTGTTTCATATATACAACCGCATGTACAAGGTAAAATATACAAGTAGTGAAATATGCAATGTGGACGTAGCCTATAAATTAACTACATTTGTGAAATGCATGAAGTATGCCATTGTATATTGGGATTGTATGTTCCCAATATACAATCGAACATGCAATGGGCACATGCAAAGAAATATACAAGGCGGGAGCAATCAAAGTCAACAGTCTTCAAAAGCATGGTGGGCCCGCACACTTGTATGTTGCACATTGTGTGTGCGATATACAATGAGAGATACAATGAGGTAGATACAAGACGGATTTCAAAGGTTATTCCAATCTGATTGATGGGTGGCTAGGGTCCGCAGGATGTATATTGCAAATTATATGTGTAATATAAAAGGAGATATATAAAGAATAAAGATACAAGTCAGACCCGAATTTGATTGCAATTTGTTTGATAATGATTTGGGGTCCGCCCTTTGTATGCAGGTGATTGTATGCAACTGCATATGCAAGGATTCAAAGGCAAGAAAGGGCGAAAAGGCAAAATGTATGTCGCGATATGAAAAGTCAAATGGGAAAATCCACCTACGTGGCATGATTCTATTGGCCGATGGATTTTTAGAGTGATTTGGAGCCACAGATCTCAGCAAGAAGAAGGAAATCAACGGCCCTATTTTGAATGCCTGAGGAAGGAATTTCTGTGTGTTCACTACATCTTCTCTAGGCAAGAAAAAAACTTCAAAAACATGTGAACCATTGTTGCATCCTAAAATCGATAGGTTGGCATTTATGGCAGAATTGTATAGGTATGGGTCGAAGGATTGATAGGACAACTACCACCTTGAAGAAGAAAATATTCAGGTAGCTGCACATCTCCCGATTTCACCTATTCTTCCTTCTTCTTCTACCTTGAGCATTGAATGTTTTAGGTGCCATTCTCATGGTGCGATGTATCTGGCAGAATTTTGAAATGCCATGTAATTAATGATAGGTGCACATTCTTGGTATATTTAGGAACTGTGTCACTCAATCAAGGTGGTTGAAGACTTGGGCAATTTTTTGGGAGGAATAATGAAAATAGAGCATTTCCTGGCTGTTCTATCTCTTTGGAGTTTATGAGTTGCATTTTGAATGCATGTTGCATACTTATTCAGTTTCATGTCCATTTTATATGAAAAATGCTTCTTTGCATGTGTTTAGCTATTTGTCTCCATTTGTTGTGTGCCTCCCTTCTTTTGAATCTGGTTGTTAAGGGTTACTAAGATTCTAGGATATAGATTTACTGTATTGCATGCTTGATCTCTAACTTCCACTCAAGGAGTGGATTAAACTGTTTTAGGTTAAGTATGAAGAAGATTGTATGTCAGCTGGGATATTCATAAGTAGAGATAGCTAAATACTCATTCTTGGGTGGTATTTGTAAGGCAAGCACCACTCTAACCCCTTGAAACTTGAATCTTTGTTGAGTTTATGCAAATCAATCACTTGTATACGTCTAGTTGACTCCTTGCCCTGAGATAGGCACCAGTCTGCTCCTTGTGTAGTAATTATGATCCAAAACTCCCTGTCTTGCATCCAAAACATTAAAACAAATCATTTCATATTTCCAACCTGTTAGTTGTAGGAATAGAAATAGGACCCCTGCATACTCTCATTTCTAACTAGTTAGATATGTCCAAGAACAGTGCCAACCTTGTGATTTATCATGCAAATCTTGGTCCAAACATGAGAGTATTTTGCCTGTTGTTGTAAAGCTAAATCTTTGTCATTGGGTGAGTCAAGGTTAAATCTTTAGCTATAGGGATACCCCCCTTGGTGCGGCAGAACCAGAAGTGAAGGGGAGGCAGCTCATGCAACCTCTTGTATTTGTTGGCCGAATCTGCATGTGCATTGGAACTAGCAAACCCTCTATTGATTCGAAGAGAAGAGACCCAACAAAGTGGTGACTCTACTGGGTAATTGATATCTGGATCTTTCATGTGAATAATGGTGCTTTACTAGCGGAATGAACTCAGAAAGATATTTGTCATGTGATGAGCTTTCAGTTGTTTGAAGGTTTTATCCTCTTTGGAGAGGTGGCGACTCTGCAAAAATTTTAGTGCACATGAAAGGCTAATGTATGTTGTGATCTAAGAATATTATGTCCAAGACATCAGCATCTGGATGAGAAAAGGTACATGGCTTCTTCCCACATGTATTTGTTGTTTTATTGCACAAGTTAAATGCCAAGGGGAAGCCTTAGGTCTTAGGCAGACATAAAATGCCTGAAAGTGAAATTTATATGAATCCAAGTATGTATTAACCCATGCTCAGCCAAAAGGGGGATGAAATTTTGTGTAAACAAATTGAAGAGATAAAGAATACGTTGATATCCTTAGAGGCTAGGCAGGCTCAGTTAAATAGTAACCCTGTTGTGTCTGCCAGTCAAAATGCTAAACCTCTTGTCAACCCTTTTGATCCTTTATATGATCAATTAGATTTGTCATGGGTTGACTATAAAGTTGAAAGTATGCCTGCTCAGATTTACAATCAGATGCCTAGATTTAGTGGACATAGTGTGTGTGATGGGGGTGCACATATCCAAAACTTTTACAGCTTTATGGAGAAACACTCATTTAGAGATGAGGATATGTGGATGAGGTTTTTTGTTAGATCCCTTGGTGCAAGAGCTAGAGATTGGTATTTCAGCTTTCCAAAGAGACCCTTTACCTGTTGGGATGAACTTATTGACTGTTTTAGAAAGGAATTTGCAAGAGAACCTACTGATCTTGTTGCAAGGTTAATGGAAATTAGAAGACAAGATGAAGAGCCTAGTATTGATTTCAGTCATAGATTTTTAGTTGCCCTTTCACAAATCCCTAAAGACTTCAAACCTAATACTCCAACCTGCATTGACATATACTTTGAAGCTTTTGAAAAGGGCTCTAGTGCAATGTTGAGGGAATTCAAGATAGCAAGTGTGCAGATGGCATATAAGTTTGTAGAAAATACAAAAAAATGAGGAATATGCACATACAAAATTCCATGTCCACAGGCTTTGGTATGAATAATAGTTGTATGGCTGCAAATGACCAAGTGATCATGGCATCATTTGAAGATAAATGTGTAAATGAGAAGATAGAAGTTGAGAATACTGTGTTTGTACACAGTGATGGCAACAATGCTCAACTAGATTGTTCACTAGTGAAGGATGCCAACAAGGGGATCAATGATGACCCCCAATTCAAGGTTGAGGTATCTGGTTCTGAAAACAATGATGAGGTTATGGGTGGAAATGAGTGTTTGTTTGAGTGGATTTGTGGAGATAATTGTGAGTATTGTGTGCAAGATAGAGAAGAAATAAGCAAACAAAGGAGCAATTCCATGTTTGAATCATTGCCCTTTATTCAGACACATGGAGATGATGAAGAGCAATCAGAGATTGAAACAAGTAGTAGTGTTGAGCATGATTGTTCTTTATTTGATTATAGTTTTGTTTATGACATACAGGCTGATACTCCACACAATGAATTCATTGGTAATGAAAATGCATGTTTGGTTGCCTATGAACCAGTGGCATACTATAATGGAGCTGAAACGTTTGGATCAACCCTCTTCCATGTAAATGATACATATAATGATGAGGATCTAGTTGAGTATGGTGAAAATCAAGGCACTGTTATTGAGGAGGATTCTGATTTTCATCCTGATGAAAGAGAGACCAACATATATCATGAAGGTTATTGCAAAGAGATGTCTGAATCTGATCCTTTCTAGTTTGGTGCAGCTAATGATTTTTTGCATGAATTGCACAAATATGAACATGAAAGCCTCTTCTTTAATATGTCAGCTTATGATAAAATGAGGCCTGATGATCCTAGCTATATGGTGGACTATGAGTGCTTTCAGTTTTTAGTCCAGCTAGGAGATCATTTTACAATGCATATTGCTGATATAGATGATGATAAATGTTATAGGTCATATGAAAGTGCATTGTTTGATGAATATGACATTCACATGTTGCTTGATGTTGAAGGTTGTTTGCATAAGATTGACAGAGGCAGTACTGATAGGGGCAAGCTCAATGAGATGTTTGAATATGCAAATGACAAGGTTTGTTTATGGGCATGTCACGGCAGTATCTTCAGGCTTGATCAAGTGAAATTAGATGAAAATAGGGTATTTGACAAAGGAAAATACTGATTTTTCTTTTTTGGTGGCCCTAGGCCACCAAGTGAAAAAAAAGTGTGATTTGTGATACAGGTTGGTGCAGCTTTGACTCTGCTACCCAATGGATAAGGCCTAGTATGCATCCCAGAGATTTGGAGTTCTTGCCATGTCTGCAAGAGGCATGCATCCCCAGACAGAGCCAATGGTGGTGCCCACCTAGAATTTGGGTTTCAAGTATTCATTTGCAGGCTTAAATCCTTTAGAAAATGATCATACAAAGCTTAAATTCTTCAAGTACTCATGCTATGCCTTGCCAAAGGTCCCAAAAATCTTGCCTAAAGACCCTTGCAAAAAACCCAAAAATCTTTTAGCTTTAAGTATTTTCATCGTAGGGATTTTTCAAGTTCATCCTTTGTATTTGTGTATGCATTTTTAAATGTATGTTCGCATATACAAAGAGTCATATACAGAGGAAAATATACTAAGGCATATACAATGGGGGTCATCGCTGTGACAAGCCTCATCGGCAGCTCATTTTGAAGTTTCTCCGATGGGCCGATGGCACATACAAAGGGAGAGTGCAAATGGAAATGTACATCAACGAACATACAAAGGTTCTTTCGGCATGACAAAGGTCATCAACAACTTAGCTAGGAGTTCCCCCGATGGCTAATGCAATGTACAAGGGTCAAATGCAGGGCAAAAGATAATAAGGAAGGAAACGATGGTCTCATCGGTGTCTCATCTCGTGGCCCTACCGATAGACCGATGAGTTTGCATATGCGAACAGGCAAAGTCAATATAAGGTGCAAGTCCACATACAAAGGCAGGAGATTATCGCCACAAAAATGTGTATCGGCATGCCTGGAGGCTGTCGTTCTGACACTTGGGGTCACTTCGATAAGGTCAAATGTTTGTATCCACTGTTGTATATTGTTTCATATATACAACTGCATCTACAAGGTAAAATATACAAGCAGTGAAATATGCAATGTGGACGCGGCCTGTAAATTAACTACATTTGTGAAATGCATGAAGTCTGCCATTGTATATTGGGATTGTATGTTCCCAATATACAATTGAACATGCACCGGGCACATGCAAAGAAATATACAAGGCGGGAGTAGTCAAAGTCAACAGTCTTCAAAAGAATGGTAGGCCCGCACACTTGTATGTTGCACATTGTGTGTGCAATATACAATGAGAGATACAATGAGGTAGATACAAGCCAGATTTCAAAGGTTATTCCAATCTGATTGATGGGTGGCTAGGGTTTGCAAGATGTATATTGCACATTGTATGTGCAATATACAAGGAGATATACAAAGAATAAAGATACAAGCTGGACCCGAATCCGATTGCAATTTGTTTCATAATAATTTGGGGTCTGCCCTTTGTATGCAGGTGATTGTATGCAACTGCATATGCAAGGACTCAAAGGCAAGAAAGGGCAAAAAGGCAAAATGTATGTCGCGATATGAAAAGTCAAATGGGAAAAGCCACCTACGTGGCATGATTCTATTGGCCGATAGATTTTTAGAGCAATTTAGAGCCACAAATCTCAGCGGGAAGAAGGAAATCAACGACCATGTTTTGAATGCCTAAGGAAGGAATTTCTGTGTGTTTGCTGCATGTTCTCCAGGTAGGAAAAAAAACTTCAAAAACACGCGAACCATTGCTGCATCCGAAATCGGTAGGTTGGCATTTATGGAAAAATTGCAGAGGTATGGGTCAAAGGATTGACATGCCAACTATCACCTTGAAGAAGAAAATCTTTAGGCAGTTGCACATCTTCTGATTTCACATGTTCTTCCTTCTTCTTCTGCCTTGAGCATTGAATGTTTTGGGCACCATTCTCATGGTGCGATGTATCTAGCTGAATTTTGAAATGCAATGTAATTAATGATAGGTGCATGTTCTTGGTATATTTAGGAACTGTTTCACTCAATCAAGGTGGTTGAAGACTTAGGCAATTTTTTGGGAGGAATAATGAAAACAGAGCATTTCCTGGCTGTTCTATCTCTTTGGAGTTTGAGTTGCATTTTGAATGCATGTTGCATACTTGTTCAGTTTCATGTCCATTTTATATGAAAAATACTTCTTTCCATGTGTTTAGCTATTTGTCTCCATTTGTTGTGTGCCTCCGTTCTTTTGAATCTGGTTGCTAAGGGTTACTAAGATTCTAGGATATAGATTTGCTATATTGCATGCTTGATCTCTAACTTCCACTTAAGGAGTGGATTAAACTATTTTAGGTTAAGTATGAAGAAGATTGTATGTCAACTGGGATATTCATAAGTAGAGATAGCTAAATACTCATTCTTGGGTGGTATTTGTAAGTCAAGCACCAATCTAACCCCTTGAAACTTGAATCTCTATTGAGTTTGTGCAAATCATTCACTTGTATACATCTAGTTGACTCCTTGCCCTGAGATAGGCACCGGTTTGCTTCTTGTGTAGTAGTTATGATCCAAAACTCCCTGTCTTGCATCCAAAACATTAAAACAAATCATTTCATATTTCCAACCTATTAGTTGTAGGAGTAGAAATAGGACCCCTGCATACTCTCATTTCTAACCAGTTAGATATGTCCAAGAATAGTGCCAACCTTGTGATTTATCATGCAAATCTTGGTCCAAACATGAGAGTATTCTGCCTGTTGTTGTAAAGCTAAATCTTTTTGTTATTGGGTGAGTCAAGGTTAAATTTTTAGCTATAGGGATACCCCCCTTGGTGCAGCAGAACTAGAAGTGAAGGGGAGGCAGCTCACAGAACCTCTTGTATTTGTTGGCCAAATCTACCTATGCATTGGAACTGGCAAACCCTATGGTGATTCAGAGAGAAGAGACCCAACAGAACCCCTTCCAATTATGCATAAACTTTATTTTTTTATGGAATATGTTAATGAACAGATTCAACTTTGGTTAGTGAATTATTATTCCCTTGATCATTTGTAGTATTGGAAATGAGGATTCCATCAAAGTGTATACCAATGAGAAAGTATCATTTAAATATACAATGCAAGAGAGTGGACATGAAGGTACTACAACACTATTCCCATAGTTGGTAGTAAGCAATAAGATATCAATTGTGTGATGTTGTTTCATCCAATTAGAAGTTTTAGATATTGTCTACAACACAAAAACTCTAAAATCCTCTAGGTGTATAATCTTAAGGAGATAACTAGTGCTACAAAAAATCATCCAAAATTAGGAAGTGTATTTTTATGATCAATTTCTTTCCCTTATGCTAGATCACAATTATGTTTTGGATGATAAGATTAGATGATGATGTGACATGATTGGTAGTTTTCTTTGACAAAAAAGACTTTTAAAAGTCTATGGTGTCGTATCGAACTTATAGAATCAATTGTGTTTGTGAACTTTTTTAGAATCAATGGTTCTACAAACTTCTTATTTTCAATAGAGTTAGGGTTAGGACAACATAAGAAGGTGTAAAACTTCAAGGAAGAATAAAAAGGTGCAGAAATTTAGGGTAGAGATTTAGGGTAGAAATTCTCATGTATGGAGCATGTTTTCCTCATGATTAGTGAGGTGACTTATACTATGACTACCCTAACTTCTCTAAATCAGTCTCCAAGGTTTGATTATGCATGAATAAACTTCCTTAATCAATCTTCAATATTTGAATAACAAAATAATAAACCCTAGGATTCTAGATCATGATGACAACATCCATAACCCACTTGATTGTCATGGCATCCCTCACTACTGTTACTAATGTAATTTCTCATGAACATGGCAATCCTTGATTGTTACAACAGTAAGCATCCTTGAAGCCTTCATGAAACTTCTAAAAATTATGTTAAAATGACCAGATTATGATTGTACAAGAATGCATGACCAAGTTGGCAAAGGAGATTTGTTGTCATTTATGAGCTAGATTGTCATAATCATTGGAGGCATTGTGATAAAGGGACTTGCATAGGATAAAATGTTGTTTGGGACAAATTTAGGACTTTTATAGGCACTAAAGGGCAGCCTTATCAACAAAAGGATAATCAATCCTAAACCCTCTCTTAACTATTATGACAATGATACCCATGCTATGTGACATTAAATGTATAAGGATTATTAGGGTTAAACCATTATAATTTCTTGTCATTAGAGGAAAAGAGTAGGAAGGTTGTCATGGATCTTAAGGATAACTAGAACTGTCATGTGGTTAGTATGGTCAATTGATCTTTAAGAACTTGAACTTGTTATAGACTAAGAAATTTGTGGATTGTTCTTGAGATCTTGTTGAAGAGTTTGATCATAAATTGATAAGATAGCAATAGAAGCCTATGTGGTAACCATGCATTAAGAGTCAAATTGTGCTAGATGACTAATACAAACAACCACATAGACTGTCACATCATAAACATACAAGACTATCACAAAACTCTAGATCACTATTAAGGTCAAATATTCAAAATATGCAATAGGCTGTCACTATCCTATTCACATGAAAGATTACTACATCAAATGCAAAGGTATTGGCACTTTGGGAGAAGACAATCATAGTTTGTAAGTTGAATGGTCAAGAGGATGATAGTGACAACTCATTACTATATGAGAACCAAATATATATCAGATTTGTAGCATCAATAGCACAAGATACAACAAATTCTATTAGTGATTCAAGATACAACAAAATCATATATATATATATATATATTGATTGTGAGTGTTCTAAAAAACATAAAGTGAATTAAATTGGAAATAAAGAACACACCTTAGAATTTGATATTCGAGTTGACCAATCCTCCAAAATTTGGCTTCAAAATCCTCAAATTGTTCTTTTTTGCAAGTTTGATTATGAAATCTGTATAACTCTAGAATAGGATTAGTGAAATTTATGGAAAAAACAAACATATATCATCAAATTCAATCTATATCAATGGTAATTAGCTTTGAAACAATATGAAACATGAAACTTTCAGTTTAAATAATCAAATTTTGCCCAAAAACATGCATAATCAGTTCTTCTATGTTGGAAAACAAAAAAGGTGGTGTATTGATCAAAAAATGATTCTTAATATGTCAAACAACATGAAAAAGTGTTTTATTGTCCGATAGAACACATGAAAAGTAGGGAATAACAAACATGTGGGGTCTAAATCATGGATCCCACATGGTTTTTCCCATTTTTTTTTCTTCCCATAATGTGAGTGTGTTCTGGGAAGCATGAAACATTATGCTTTCATTCCAACCAAATTCATTCCTAATCAATCCCAAATCATCCCTAATCCATTCAATTTCATCTCTAATAATCCCTAACCCACTTCACACGATCCCAAATCACATTCAAATAAATTTAACTTCATCCCTAATCATTTTCAAATCAACCTAGATTTCATCTCAAATACCATCCCTAAACTGTCCATAAATCATTCTAATCATTCCCTAATCATCCGTAAACCACTTCACACCATCCATAAAACCATTCTAATCATTCACAAATCATTCCTAATCTAGTTAATTTCACCTCTCATCATCCCTAAACCAATCCATTTCATCCCAACTCCATCCCAAATCAATGTAAGATCCATCTCAAGTCATCCCAAAAATAATCAAAATCAAACAAAAACCTCACCAGGAACCATTAGAACATCATAAGCACCGATTTGTCAGTCATTTGCATCATTCTATCTATCCAATCTACTACTTAGTAGCACCTACCTATCAATCAAAAGTGTCATTCTACACCTAGCCACTCATAGGTGTCATTCTACCCTCTGCTAGCCACATGAGCCATTAGAACATAATAAGCACCAATATGTCAGTCATTTACACCATTCTATACATCATATGTACCAACCCTAAACCCTAAACCTGATCAACCCTAAACCCCTATCTCCTTGTCTCTATCATCCCTCTACCTCTCAATCTCTCTGCCTGTCTCTAGCCATGTCCCTCACCCTCTATCTCCCTATCTGTCCCTCTCTAAACTCCTAACACCTAAACCCTAAACCCCCATCTCCTTGTCTTTATCATCCCTCTACCTCTCAATCTCTCTGCCTATGTCTTTGGCCATGTCCCTCACTCTTTATCTCCCTATCTCTCACTCTCTAAACTCCTAACCCCTAAACCCTAAACCCCTATCTCCTTATCTCTATCATCCCTCTACCTCTCAATCTCTCTGCCTATGTCTTTGGCCACATCCCTCACCCTCTATCTCCCTATATCTTCCTCTCTAAACTCTTAAACCGTAAACTTGATCAACCCTAAACCCCTATCTCCTTGTCTCTATCATCCCTCTACTTCTCAATCTTTCTGCCTATGTCTCTAGCAATTTCCCTCACCCTATGTCTCCCTATCTCTCACTCTCTAAACTCCTAACCCCTAAACCCTAAACCATATCAACTCTAAACATGATCAACCCTATACCCCTATCTCCTTATTTCTATCATCCCTCTACCTCTCAATATCTCTACCTATGTCTCTGGTCATGTCCATCACCCTCTATCTCCTTATCTCTCCCTCTCTAAACTCCTAACCCATAAACCCTAAATCCAGTCAACCCTAAATCTGATCAACCCTAAACCTTATCTCCTTGTCTCTATCATCCCTCTATCTCTCAATCTCTCTACCTGTGTCTCTGGCCATGTCCCTCACCCTCTATCTCCCTATCTTTCCCCTCAGTCTCCTCTATATCTCCCTATCGGTCCTCTCTCTAAATCCTAACCTAAACCTCTAAACCTTAACACCTAATCCCTAAACCATAAACCCTAAGTTATCCTTTATTTAAATAATGCCCCTAAACCCTTAAACTGAACAACCCTAAACCCCTAAACCATAAACCCTAGAAGCAACCCTAAACCTCTATCTCTCTATCTCTCCCAATATCTATAAATCCCCTCACACTCTCTCTAAATCCTAAACCCTAAACCTGAGCAACCCTAAATCCCTAACCCCTAAAGCCTAAACCATAAACCTAAGAAACCCTAAACCCCTAAACCCTAAATTCCCCTAAACCCTAACTCAAAACCCTAAACTCATAACTCTCAAATAATTCCCCTGACCCCTAAACCCTAAACTTGAGCAACCAGGCTAAACCCCTAAACATATAGTTCTATTGGAATTAGTTAGGACAACTGAGAGGGGGGTGAATTAGTTGTCCCTAAACTTTAATCTTTTCTAAACTTTTAAATCTTCTTTCTTAATTAGCTTAATGATGTAAACAATTAAGCATGAATCAACACATGAGCAGAAATAACAAGAACACACAACACCATAATTTTGACATGGAAAACCTGGTTAAGGGAAAAACCATGGTGGGGGTTAACCCACAAAAATGCTTACCCTATTAAAAGTACTTTAGAAAATAGAAGGTACATGCCTTCGGGCGCACTGCCCAGAGCTCACTGCTTAAGAGGAGGCTCACTGCCTATAAGAAATTATGATTTACATAGAGATAATGAAATGAGAAATAACATCTACATTCATGCCTAAATCAGTCCCTTTGAAGGCTCAAAAACTTCTGGTCCTATCTTCAAATTCTTCTTCACTAACTCTTCACTCTATACTCCCTTTGCTCCTCTTCTTCTCTGGTCTGTTTTTGATCATTTCTTTAGATTTAATTCATTTTTTATACAAGGATGATTTTCCACAACTCTTCAACAAGTATTTATACACTTCATCAACCTTGGAATGATCAACATGGTCGGCTAAACTTAATGTGGATCTTTATACTATTGGCCAAACATAGCTGAGAATTGAAAGTTCCTCCATAAACATACCATGCTTCATAAAATGCTCTTTAGATCATCTGCATTATGCTAGGAAAATTTGGTCGGGCAAGACTGGGAAGAGCATCAACCTCAAAGAAGAAATCTTCAATCAACAAGCTCAAACTTCAATGCAGACCTCCAACATAGTAGCCACATGATCCAGAGACCTCCACAAGCACATTGAATTCACCAATAACATTCACTCTAAACCAAATTACTAGAATCATTTGTATCTTCCTTCATAACCTCAAGAACAATATCTTCCATGACTGTCAAACTAAAAAGAAAGCTTGCAGACATTCAAACCACGAACCACTAGAGTTGATGATGCACACTGACTTCCCAAACATGCCTTCAAATCCACAGACCATAATATTTCACTGCGGAGCAATCCGGACCAACTTACTATCACACTGCCTCTTCTAAATATTGCAAGATCCAACTCTACTCAGATGGCCATAACTTTGTCAAATCTTCATGTGAACTTCTCAATTCTTAACTGGAGCAACCTCTTGTAATCCTCTACACAACCATATGGTCCGCATGCATTGATTGTCATTAATTTTCTCAATATCCTCAACAATTTGGTCTTCTATACAGATATCAAAATAAGATATAGTTGACACCAATGGAAACAAGGATATGTTGACATCAATGACAACACCACTTAGGCACTTATTTACAACAATCTCCCCCTTTGTCATTGATGGAAACATATGATGTGAAAAACTAAATTGAACCATCAAGACAAGAACTTCTCCCCCTTTCTCTTATCACACCTGTAACCATTTTCTTTAATGCTCCCCCTTTCACCAGCAAATCTTCACTTCCAAGTTTTTCACATGACTTCTCTCCCCTTTGACATCAATGGAAAAGGGCACATATTTACTATCTTTTCTTCCCCTTTTTATTTCAGACTAATCTCCAACATGTGCATGCTAACTACTCCTTAGAGTAGTATCTTCTCAACATCAATCGAGATCTCAAGATATATCTAAGAATTCCACCAGACTAATGCACATAAGTGCATCTTAGTTCTGATCAGGAGGGGTAATAACCCCTAATATCTCTTTTAGATACTCAAAAATATCCTTGGGAAGAGGCTTAGTGAAGATATCTGTGATCTAATCTTTGCAAGGCACAAACTCCAACTTGAATTCATTCTCATTTACCTTCTCTCTCAGGAAATGAAACTTGATAGATATGTGTTTTGCCTTTGAATGCAATACCAGATTCTTTGAGATGATTATTGCACTAGAATTATCATAGAAAATTGTGACTAGGTCCTCAAACACAATTCTGATGTCCTTCAACATTTGTTTCATCCACAGAACCTGAGTACAATTAGTTGTTGCTGCTATATACTCCACCTCTACAGTAGATAGAGATATTGCCTCTTGCTTTTTGCTTATCCAAGAGACCAATCTTCTCCCCAAGAAGAATGTACCACCACTAGTACTTTTTCTATCATCCACATCTCCTACCCAATCAACATTTGTATATGCATGAAGGGTGAACTCATTGTCCTTTGGATACCATAGTCCCTAATCAATTGTCTCCTTGAGATATCTAAAAATTCTTTTGACTGCCACAACATGGGATTCTTTTGGATTAGCTTGAAATATGGTAATGAGTCCAATTGCATTCATGATGTCAAGTCTAGTCTGAGTCAGATAGAGCAATCCTCCAATCATTGATCTATACCTTTTCTGATTTGCCTTGGGTGAGTCATCATCTTTGCTTAGCTTGGATCCGGTTACCATAGGTGTACCTACTAGCTTTGAATCTTCCATTCCAAACTTCTTCAAAATTTCTTTCACATACTTGGACTGAGATATGAAGATACCTTTATTTGACTGAACAATTTGCAAACATAGGGAGAAATTCATCTCACCAAACATTAACATCTCAAACTCATTTTTCATCTGATCAGCAAATGCTTTGCACATACATTCATTTCCACCAAAAATGATATCATCCACAAAGACCTCAACAATTAGAATGTCCTCATGATTTATCTTGAAGTACAAATTACTATCAACAATACCTTTGCTAAATCCTAGCTTAAGAAAATGCTTATCCAATCTAGCATACCAGGCTCTTGGAGCTTGCTTGAGTCCATACAAGGCTTTTCTCAGTCTACAAACCATATCTCCCTGATTAGACAACTGAAATCCTTCTGGTTGTTCAATGTAGACTTCTTCCTCCAAATCTCCATTTAAGAATGCTAACTTGACATCCATCTGATATACTTTAAAATCTCTGAAAGAAGCAAAAGCAAGAAATAATCTAACTACCTCTATCCTTCCCATCAGGGAAAAAGTTTCTTCAAAATTAATTCCTTCCACTTGAGAATAGCCTTTACATACCAACCTTGCCTTATTCCTTACAACCTCACCATCTTCATTTAGTTTATTTCAGAAGACCCATTTGGTTCCAATCACATTTTTGTCCTCAGGTCTAGGAACAGGATCCCAAGTGTGATTCTTTTCAATTTGCATCAATTCTTCTTCCATTGCTTTAACCTAGTTTTCATCATTGTAAGCTTCACTTACTGATTTAGGTTCAATCTTTGAAATCAAACAAATCTCCTCTTGATCTTCAGTAATTTTTCTCCTAGTTCAAACACCTTTACTCTTATCTCTTATGATCTGATCTTTTAGATGATTCAACCTTACATACTTGGGAGTTTTGAAGATTGTTTGAACTTCTGTTTCTTGTTCCTCATCTTTTGCACTAATCTCTTGAGTTACTGGAGTTATTGAATCAATCTGAATCTGAGTCTAGATTTAAACTTGTATTCCTTGACTTTGACTTTCATCTTGATCATCTGAATGATATCTATAGTACCTAGAATGTCCTTCTTTGCTTTCACCAACTTTGACATTAGCACATTCAGCAATCTTTTTCAACCTTTTGTTGAAGCTTCAGTAAGCCTTACTTTGAGTTGAGTATCCCAAAAATATTCCTTCATCACTTCTTGCCTCAAACTTACCTAAATTCTCATCCCTTTTGATATAGCATTTACTATCAAAAACTCTAAAATATCTCATAGTAGGAGGATGACCAAACCATAGTTCATAAGGAGTCTGACAAGAATTTCCTTTGATTTGCACCCGGTTAAGAGTGTAGACATCAATACTCACAACTTCCCTCCAATAAACTTGAGAAACATTTGTTTCCATCATCATGGTCCTAGTAGCTTCTTGAATGGTCTGGTTCTTCCTTTCCACATGATGCAGAGGAAATCCCACAGTCCACCCAAAATGGCAATTTCGCCCTGTATCGGCCAGACCCTTCCGTTGTTCCCCTGAAAAACCCTGAAAAATGAACAAATCTTCTAATTATTGAACCTCTCGAACCCTTTAACTTCTCGGTTGAACCCGCTGAACTTGTTAGTTTCGAACCATCGAATTCTTAAACTCATTGAACTTACAAACTATTTGTATCTTTTGAACTCTTGAACCATTCGCTTGAACCGTTCGCTTGAACCATTCACTTGAACTGTTTGCTTGAACCATTTGCTTGAACTGTTTGCTTGAACCATTCGCTTGAACCATTCACTTGAACCGACTAACCCAAATGAACCCGTTGAACCGATCAAGCGGTTCAACTGTCGATTCACCTATTCTATCGGCAACACTTCTCTTATCGGCCACCTCAGGATTTCTTCCGCCGATATGCCATCTCTCTCCGATGAGCGGCTTTGCTTATTTGCCTATCGGCCACATAATAACTATCGGGCCAACCTTCTAGCCTTTCTCCGATGTCACTACCTCACGCTGAAGTCCTCTCTATCGGCAAGACCCTAGCATTCGTTGTGCCTTCCAAATCTACTATCGATGGTGCTTCGTACACCGATGACCTTCATCGATGACACTTCACACCCGTCACCCCGATCGGTGAAACCCACTACCATCGGTGTAACTTTTCCCTTTCGGTCCTATAATACTTTTCACGCCGAAAAACATACCATCCACTTAATCATCGGTAAGATAGCCTCTATCGACAGTGTCTTCATTTCTCTCACCGACACACCAATACACGTCCTCCTCCCCACCAAATTACGCTGATAGTCTGACGCTCACCTGCAACACAAAAATCTTCCGCATAGTTTTCCTCCTCGACTCCGTTCTATACCAATCTCTCCTCGTGGCTCAAAGTCCACATTCCATCTGGTGATCAGCTCACAGCTTCATATCTCCTCTGCACTGTTAGGGTTAGTCAAATATGGTACAGGTTACTGTGGACCACTCCATGAGAACCAGACTCTTACATCCATGGATGGGTTCGTTCAGGTGTGGTTACACTCAGAAGCAAAAAGGAAAATGTCTACTTTGATGCCAGTCAGAAGATATACACAAGATTACAGAATTTGAGATAAAACTCACTGTCAAAAAGGAAATTCTTATTTCTTCAATCTAAAATCTGATTGTTCCTCTACATACACACCTCTATCCATCTAATCACAAAAGACGCTTAAAACATACTCTCCATGGGTGGTGGTTGTAGCAGTGGGAATGCCAACCATTCTGTAACCGCTCACCTCACAGTTACATCTTGATTCCTGCCAGCTAATCACATTCTTGATCACTTGGACCTTAGGAAACACATCACACCAAAATGAACCACAAAACAAAATGAAACTACCTAGGTGTTTATTACATACATTTTGGTCCTAGGGTCCTTATTAGGCCCCTTAGGATATTTTACCCCTACATTTCTATGATCATCTCTCCGTACCCTTCCTAGGTCTCTTTTCCAAAGTGGCCCTTGGATGCTCCCGCATCATACTCCCCGGAATGAAGGAAACTCTTGTCCCAAGAGTTGGGTGCTCTGTTCCAGCCAGCCTGAAAACTATTTGAAAAATTCCTCTGCTGTGTGACAGGGAACATGAACTCACCTAGAGTTATCCACCTCCTTTTTCTCCAACCTGCATATCTCTTCCAACCAGTATTTGTGTTACAAAACACATTCTGCTATCCTCTCCTAGGACTCTGCTGCTGAAGTTCTCCTACCCTGTTCACTGGAAATTTTTGATTTGTTTCTTTTTGCAATGGTTCCTATTTGGCCTCCTTCTCCTGCCTCTCTATAGGACAATCAATGTCCCCAACCTTGATGCAATTCAAGTCCTGAACTTACTGTTCGTTAGGACTGTCATCCACCTTCCCCTGCAACTATTCATGTTGCTTCCAATCGGCATTAACTTGTACATTTAGCTGTACTTTTTCCCCAAAATAGATAACAATATGGTCCCTCTTGTCTTCACAAGATAGAGGTTTTAACTTGTACTTCATACCATCTTTATGCACCAAATAACTATTTGTATATCCATCATGAATTGTTCTCCTTAAATGTTGCCATGGTCTACCCAAAATTATATGCCCACATGTCATTGGAATAACATCACATAAAATAGACTCATGGTATGGACCAATTGAGAAATCAACATATGCCTTCTTACTAACCTTAACTTGTTGTCCTTGGCTTACCCAAGTAGCGTTGTAAGGATTTGGATGCTCAAATGTCTGCAATCCCAATTTGTTTACCATCTCCCAGGAAACTAAGTTATCATGTGCACCTGAATCTATGATTATCTTACATAATTTGCCATGGCTTAAACAATTTGTTCTAAAAATAGATACCTGTGGTGCTAGCTGCACTTTGTCCACCATGAGGCACTCCCCTGTTTCTAAATCGAGAGCTACTTCTGGTTCCTTGTCTTCTTTCTTTTCCTCTTCCTGTGTCGAATGAAGTCTTTTATCTTTTCCCTTTTCAACATCCTTCCATTTTGGACAATTGAAATTTGTGTGCCCAACTTCATTGCAAGTATAACACCTGCCAGTGAATGTACCTCTACCTGATCCAAATCTGCCTCCACCTCTGTATTCACCTCTCTGTTCTGTAGTGGACTCCTTGCCTTTCTCATTGCTGTTTTGTTCCTCATTAGTAGGCTTGCCCCTACCTCTAGATCCTCTGCCAGATCCTTGTCTCTCTTGCTTCCTCTTCACCCTTTCTTCAGCCCTTATGGCCAACTGAAAACATTCACCAAGTGTTTTTGGTATACTCAGACCAATCTCATCCTGCAAGTTATACCTAAGCCCATTAAGGTATCTTGCTACTTTCTCATCCTCATCTTCCACTCCACCTCTAATACTAAGCCTATGGAATTGCTCAGTATAGGACATCACATCCATGTCCTTCTGCCTCAAATTCTGTCTCATTCTCTTTGTCTGAATGGTATAATCAGATGGAAGAAATTGGGTCTTCATCATGTCCTTCATCTTATTCCAAGAAGTGATTTTTGTTACACCTCTATCCACTCTTTTTGTCTGCACACTACTCCACCATGTAAGTGCTGTCCCTCTCATCTTCGTCTTTGCAAATTTCACCTTTCTCTCATCACTAATTTCTTCATATTCAAAGAAATTTTCAAGGGCATCTATCCAGCCTAAGACTTCCTCACTATCCATCTTTCCCTAATAGATAGGCAACTCCATAGTTGCTTTTGTTCCACCACCTTGAACTGCTTTAAGCAATCTCAGAAGTTTCTTTTCTTCAGGATCGAATTCATCCCTAGGAGCTTTCTCTTCTATCTCCTCATATTCTTCTTCATCTTCCTCATCATCTTGTTCCTCTCTTTTCTTCTCCAATGCTTCCAATTTGGCCAAGATTGTAGCATTCTCCCTTCTAACCTCTCTTAGCTCTCTTTCTCTTACATCATCCTATGCTCTTCTCTCTCTCAGTTCTCTTTCTCTTGCCTCCAATGCTTCTTTCAATTCTTCATTTGCCTTAGCCATCTTATCCTTTGGCGGCATCTTGACAACTCTGAATCTTTCCACTAGATCCCTTTTCTCCCTCAGATACACAATACATTACCTAGAGCTTTTGCTGGCTCTGATACCAATTTGATGCAGAGGAAATCCCACAGTCCACCCAAAATGGTGATTTTAGCCTGTATCGGCTAGACCCTTCCATTGTTCCCCCGAAAAACCCTGAAAAATGAACAAATCTTCTAATTATTGAACCTCTCGAACCCTTTAACTTCTCGGTTGAACCCGCTGAACTTGTTAGTTTCAAACCATCAAATTCTTAAACTCATTAAACTTACGAACTATTCATATCTTTTGAACTCTTGAACCATTTGCTTGAACCATTCTCTTGAACCATTTGCTTGAACCATTCGCTTGAACCATTCGCTTGAACCGTTCTCTTGAACCGTTCGCTTGAACCATTCACTTGAACCGACTAACCCAAATGAATCCATTGAACCGACCAAGCGGTTCAACCGTCAATTCACCTATTCTATCGGCAACACTTCTCTTATCGGCCACCTCAGGATTTCTTCTGCCAATATGCCGTCTCTCTTTGATGAGTGGCTTTGCTTATTTGCCTATCGGCCACATAATAACTATCGAGCCAACCTTCTAGCCTTTCTCTGATGTCACCAGCTCATGCCAAAGTCCTCTCTATCGGCAAGACCCTAGCATTCGTTGTGCCTTCCAAATCTGCTATCGATGGTGCTTCTTACACCGATGACCTTCATTGGCGACACTTCACACCTGTCACCCCGATCGGTGAAACCCACTACCGTTGGTGTAACTTTTCCCTTTCACTCCGATAATACTTTTCACGCCAAAAAACATACCATCCACTTAATCATTGGTAAGACAGCCTCTATCAGCAGTGTCTTCATTTCTCTCGCTGACACGCTGATACACATCCTCCTCCCCACCAAATTACACCGATAGTCTGACGCACGCCTGCAACACGAAAATCTTCCGCACAGTTTTCCTCCTCGACTCCGTTCTATACCAATCTCTCCTCATGGCTCAAAGTCCACATTCCATCTGGTGATCACCTCACAGCTTCATATCTCCTCTGCACTGTTAGGGTTAGTCAAATATGGTATAGGTTACTGCGGACCACTCCATGAGAACCAGACTCTTACATCCATGGATGGGTCTCTTCAGGCATGGTTACACTCAGAAGCAAAAAGGAAAATGTCTACTTTGATGCCAGTCAGAAGATATACACAAGATTATAGAACTCGAGATAAAACTCACTGTCAAAAAGGAAATTTTTATTTCTTCAATCTAAAATTTGATTGTTCCTCTACATACACACCTCTATCCATCTAATCATAAAAGATGCTTAAAACATACTCTCCATGGGTGGTGGTTGCAGCGGTGGGAATGCCAACCATTCTGTAACCGCTCACCTCACAGTTACATCCTGATTTCTGCCAGCTAATCACATTCTTGGTCACTTGGACCTTAAGAAACACATCACACCAAAATGAACCACAAAACAAAATTAAACTACCTAGGTGTTTATTACATACATTTTGGTCCTAGGGTCCTTATTAGGCCCCTTAGGATATTTTACCCCTACATTTCTATGATCATCTCTCCGTACCCTTCCTGGGTCTCTTTTCCAAAGTGGCCCCTTGGATGCTCCCACATCACCACAACTCCATTTTGCTGAGGAGTCCTAGGAGCAGATAACTGTCTTTTTACTCTGTGCTTTTCACAAAAAAGCATCAAACTCACCGGAAGTGAATTCTCCACTTCTGCCAGATCTTAGATACTTTAATTTCCAACCAATCTCATTTTCAACCATCATTTTGAAAACCTTAAACTTATCAAGAGCTTCTAATTTTTCTTTTAGGAAAGTTACCCACATCATCTGGGAGTAATAATCAATCAGCAACATGAAATATCTATCTCCTTGCACACTCCTAATTCTAGCAGGACCATAGAGATCAGTATGTACCAGTTCCAATCTCCCATTTCTACCTTGTTCCTTACTTTTGAATGAAATTTTGTTCTATTTACCCAATTGACATTCTCTACATATGCTATCAGGTTTCACAAGTCTTGGAAGATCTCTTACAGCTTGAGTGGAACTTATTTTGACAATGTTATCAAAATTCACATGACACATCCTCCTATGCCATAACCAACTTTGATTTGTTTGAGCAATCAAACAAATTTTTCTTGAACTACTTAAATGAAAGATGTTACCTCTAGTTTGAGTACCAGATGCAATTTTAGTTCCAGAACTTTCCAAGATTCTGCATTTTCCATCCTTGAATCAAAGATCATAACCCTTGTCAACTAACTATCCAACAATGAGAAGATTATGTTTTAGTCCTTCCACTTATAGAACATCATTAGTTTTGTTCTTATCATCAAAAGAGATGGATCCTCTGCCACGAATTCTACCAACTGAGTTGTCTCCAAATTTCACAAGTCCTCCTTCATAATTTTCAAAACTTACAAACTTACTCTTGTCACCGGTCATATGATGAGAATATCCAATATCAATCACCCATTCATCTTTTTCAATAACCTGAGCAGCCAAGGTACTTTCCACATTTGCATAGCTAGAAGATTAAGTAGACAATGAATCTTCTTCTTTAATAGCAATAAACACCCAATCATTTTCAGAGGAACCTCCATGATCAGATTCATCATCTGTGACCCCTTCTTCTCCATCTTCTTGGATATAGTAACATTTCTTCTGACCCGTGTACCTATTGGGGTTTGGTTTTGAAAACCTCTTTGTACACCTTGAGGCAAAATGACCAATCTTATTACAAGAAAAACATTTGAGTGGTAATTTTCCTTCATACTTACTGGATCCTCTTGGCATTCTTCTGGCAATAGGAGCTTCAAGATCTGTAGTTTCTATTTCAACATCTTCAAGATCCTTTCTTGTCTTTACAAATCTGTTTGGTCTTGTAGAATAACTTTCACCTAGATCATATCTTTGTTTTCCATGTATACTGGATTTGAATGCAGATTCAAACTTAGGAAGAGAATCACCAAATTCACCAAATTCACTCAATTCAAAAGCTGAAATTTTGCCAACCAAGTGATCTCTTGTAACATTTGAGACAGTCCTAAACTCCTCTATAGCAGTAACCTTATGTTTGTATGAACTAGGCAAAGATCTGAGGACTTTTGCGACAATCTTTGATTCTTCCAAAATTCTGCTAGCACACCTGATCCCACACACAAGTTTGTTTATCTTTCGCATGTAGATTGTGATGTTTTCATCTTCACTCATCCTCAGATTTTCAAAATTTCCTCTCAAACTTTGTAGTTTGGCACATTTGACATATTTATCTCCTTCATACAGATTCTCCAACTTCTCCAAGGTTTCATGAGTAGTTTTTCAGTCCAAAAACATTTGTCATTTCTGAATCAATCAGGGTACTTAGCAAGGCTTCTTTAGCTTGAAGGTTATTTTCAGCATCCTTGAGTTCATATAGAGTTGAAGGACCTTTCTCCAGAGGTTCATACTTATCTTTGGTTATTAACCAATAAGCATCACCCATGCATTGTAAATGGCATTCTATGTGACTCTTCCAAATAGAGTAATTTGTTCCATCAAATCTTGGACTATCCTTCTTGTAGGTCAACATCCTGGATCTCCTCAAGTGGTTAAGATCTTTTTAGAGGAACTTGTCTCTGATACCAATTGTTGGAATTAGTCCAGACAACTGAGAGGGGGGGTGAATCAGTTGTCCCTAAACTTTAATCTTTTCTAAACTTTTAAATCTTCTTTCTTAATCAAATTAATGATGTAAACAATTAAGCATTAGTCAACACATGAGCAAAAATAACAAGAACATACTGTTAACCTTATTTCCCCCTGTCCAGAGCCAAATAGTTAACATGGTATTTTCGTTGAAAATCCCTTTGAAAAGGTCCCTATAAAGCAAAGTGCCAAAATTCCTAGAAGCCTTGCCTAAAAACCTTACCATTGGAAAGAGCTAGAAAAAATAGGTAGGTTTGCTTTTTACAGCACTCTAAAATTTGACCAAACGAAGGAGTTATTCATTGTCAATGTTTCAGTCAACATACAGTTCAAATGTGCATTTGGTGGGCTCTCAAAAAATTCCATTGGCCTTTTAAAAATGATCGCCGCAGAACATGCCACCTATCAGCGGTAGAGTTTCATCGTAGTTTCTAAAAGTTTCAAGGAGTGCGTGGAAGGCACCACATGGAGGCACCTGAGAGACACAGAAAAAGTAACTCAAGAGCCCCGTGGATGGTGCCAAGTGGCAGCACCCTCCAATGTTTCTAAAAGTTTCATGGCCTCCGCCCAAGTTTTGCAAGCCCCTTTTATAAAGTTTCTCAGTGCGCAGCAGCTGACAAGTGTCAGCGGTGGAGAGTCTCAGTTTGTTTCTCAGAGTTACACGAAACTTGCCACGTGTCGCTGTCCGCTAAAGTTTCTAAAAAGTTTCTAAGTCATAGCAGATGACGCCATGTGCCCGTTAAGGCCGCCGTAGGTTGCGACGCATGTCACAAGCGGAGGCCACTTCAAACTTTCGACACAGACTTATAAGGCATCGTGGGGCTTGACACGTGTTGGTTTCCTCCAGAGTTTCGCTAGTCTCTACTATTGTTTCTCAGAATGAAGTGGAAGATGCCAGGTGTTGGCTTCCGCACATGTTTCCGACAGGGGCTTCTCAAAGGGCCTTTTGGCGCCCAAATACTGATACATATACAGGCCGGACCCGACTGTATTTTTTCCATAGTTTCATAATGATTCTTCGGGTCTGCAACTAATATACACGCAGATGCAAGGGGTTTCAGGAGGTTTTCTCACTTTACAGATGAAGATTTTTTGGGGCATTCATTACAGCAAACATAGCTAGTAGCTTGCATTAATGACAAAATATCCTGCCACCGCTTCATCTCCAGTCTGTTCTCTGCCATCTAATTGTCGAGAACTATCAGTTGCAACTATTAGCATTCAATGCTAGGTTATCCTCCATCATTTCTGAGGATCAGATCGATGACACGGCTGTTTGCATTGAATATCAAAAGATCTCCCACCTGCCCCTATTCTAGATCTTTTGGTGCCATGACTCTTGGCAGGTGGATGTCCCTTCAAGAAATATCTTCTGGATACAGCTTTCTGAGGGAATTGGGTACTGATTGAGGTCAAAATGTAAAATGCTATATATACATCAAAAGATGATGTAGATGTGGTTGGTAGTTCTTCTGGGCTATTCTTTGTAATGGCTACTGGGCCTCTGTAATCAATATAAAATGGTATTTTTTCCTCTCTTTTGTTATTTTTAGCACTATGTCTGGTTTTCTGGACCTCTCTAGAATTAATATAAGACCGTGTAATGTCCTTCCAATTGTGAGATTAGTACTGTGTCTGTTCAGTTGCTACCAAACACTTTTAAATCTGGTGTATCACTTAGTTCCTTTCAGCATTTCATTTCAGTTTCCTTCTACCCCTTTTCCCCTGTAAGCATTAGCACTAGGTTTAGATGTATTTCTCTAAGTTTTAAGCCTAGAAAGAGGAAGCCAGCCTTCTCCAGAGGTCTGATCTCATTTAGTAAGGTCCCACACTTTGAGATCATTCCCATGTTACTCCAGATTGCATGAGGTTTCACAGCTGCATGCAAAGGGTGCAAATCTAGGTGATAATAGTTTCTGGCACGCCCGGTGGGACCAGTATGATGAACTTATCATCAAAATACTAAGAGATTTGGTGTTTCTCCCAACATCATCAGCCTTTGGAGGTAGTACAAATAACACCATGGCAACTCTACTAGTCAAATCAGCTGGTTCCAGCAGCCCAAGTACCTAAAATTTATCAAAGGTCAAGATTTTGGTGATTTTCCTAGCCCTTTGAGCTTCCAGAAGCATCTCAATCACCTGGCGACTCCCTCTTTGGTATGCATCCAGTTTCTCCTTTGTTGGAGACCTATTTTGCTCTTATTTTGACATTTTCATGAATATCCAGCATTTAGATGCTATAAAATGTCAGAATTCTATGGGAATCATGGTTGTCCCCCTACCCCTAATCCAAATACAGGCTATTGGCCCCAATATCAGCAATACCAGGCCCCCAATGCCTCTGAATTCGCTCCAAACAGCCCCTCTCCTCATTGCAGTCAGCAATACCAACAGGAATATTTTCAAACCACTCTAGTCCATCCTTGTTTGCAACCTGCTCATTCTTACATCCAGCCTTATGAAACCCTTTATGCTCAAAATCAAGTATGCAATCCCCCTAGTCAGTCCCAAAATGCTGATTTGGGTAGCCTAGAGAGTTTGATACTGAATTACGAAAGGCAAATGTTAGAAATAGATAGAGAAGCACAGTATAACATGCAACAAGATGAGCTTGCACATCAGGCTTATTTGCATCAGCAGGAGATAGAAAATAGAAGAGTGCATGAAGAGAAATTCTTGAATATGCAACATGCAGCTAAGGAGAAACACATGAAACAGTTGCTTGCTCAAGAACAAGAGCTCAAAGTAAAAAATTTCTCTCCTATTTCTAGCTTCAAGCAGGTTCATCCTTCAAACCAAAGTGAATCTATGAAAGTGGCTCAAACTTCTCGACCATGGCAGCCTTCTTGGGTCAATCATCCTGATTATAAGATACCAAGCCTTGTAAAGGCCAATCCTCTCATGTCTGTTCAACATCAAGAGGAGGAGAAGGTTGTAGAATCTAGGCCTGTCAAGATTCCAAGTTTCAGGCAGTCTTCTGCCTTGAGGGTTCCAAGTTGGAGGGGGCCATCTTTTTCACCTTATGAGGACCCTCCATCAAATATACAAACAGAAACATGCTCTAGCATCCAGCAAGCAGAAGAAGAGCAGAGGAGGTTTTTGTTGGCTCCATATCAAAAGTTGGAAACTCAGTTAGCCCTCACTTTTCCAAACCCATTATGTGAAGAAGAGAGTCCCAAGGTCAGAATACCAAGCTTTAAGCAAGGAGAGCCTCCTAAATGTCCTAAATTGGATATTCCAAGTTTTAGAGGGCCTCATCCACTACAACAAGAGCAACCTAGACTCCACAAGTTTCCAGGCTTTAACACCTTTCTCCCTCCACAAGTCTCTATTCCTGTGCAAACTCAAAATATCATTCCCCAGGAACAAATTTGTCCAGAAGCTTCTGCCCTCCAAGAAATTCAAAAAGATGAGCCAAAAGAGGAGGTGGAAGAAGATAAAGCTAATGAGGAGCAGTTTGTTCCTACACTTACAAAGATACAGGGACTAGAGTATTCAGGCTAGCAAGAAGAGGAAGAATGCAGCCATGATGACATTATCTCAGCCTTCTTAGGCTCTTTGAAGGAAGAAGGAGAAGGCCATGAGTTCCCAAATCAGCTATTTCACACACGAGAGCAACATGAGGGTCAAATGGAGGACACCATCATGCCATTTGAGGAGCTAGGGTTTTCAGAGCAATAAGAAGAGAGGAAATCAGAACGGGGATATGAAATCAATTGTGTTGATTTACATGTCATTTCAAGGGGATGCCAAATCAGGCATCTAGCCCAGCTGGAGACATATCAAGAGAAGTCACCACTTGTCATGCTTACCTCTAAGCATGAAGTTGAGCATCAAAATGAGTGGGATCAACCTATTTTTTTACCACAAGCTAACAACATCAGCAATCAGTCTAGGTGGATAGGTGAGTTAATCTCTATTTTTTGGGGGGTGTTTTATCAGTTTGTTATATGCCCATTCCCCCCTCATCCCTTTTTAACTACCCATATGCATGATGAATATTGCAAATTGTTAAGGAAGGGCAGTTATTTTCAAGAACCAGTTAATGGCTTTATTTAGAGTCACCTCTGGCTGGTTAGTTTAGGACTAGAGTAGGTTTCATTTCTATTTTAGTTTTCCCTTTCCCTAAGTGCTTCTACACAGGCTACTTTGTCATTAGGAGAATGCAGGCCTTTTTCCCCCTTTTTTTGTGTTTTGAGAGGTAGGTCATAGTCTCCCAACATATTTTAGACTTGACTCCATGCTCAATGGATTCTTAAGGCCACTGATCTCATGTTTAGTAGGCAAACATCCCATAGAGGTGGCCAAAAATGTTAACCTTATTTCCCCCTATCTAGAGCCAAATAGTTAACATGGTATTTTCCTTGAAAATCCCTTTGAAAAGGTCCCTATAAAGCAAAGTGCCAAAATTTCCAGAAGCCTTGCCTAAAAACCTTACCATTGGAAAGAGCTAGAAAAAATAGGCAGGTTTGTTTTTTACAGCACTCTGAAATTCGACCAAATGAAGGAGTTATTCATGGTCAATGTTTTAGTCAACATACAGTTCAAATGTGCATTTGGCGGGCTCTCAAAAAATTCCATTGGCCTTTTAAAAATGATCACCGTAGAACATGCCACCTATCAGTGGCAGAGTTTCATCGCAGTTTCTAAAAGTTTCAAGGAGTGCGCGGAAGGCACCACATGGAGGCACTCGAGAGACACAGAAAAAGTAACTCAAGAGCCCCGCGGACAGTGCCAAGTGGTAGCACCCGCCAATGTTTCTAAAAGTTTCACGGCCTCCGCCCAAGTTTCACGAGCCCCTTTTATAAAATTTCTCAGTGCGTGGAAGCTAACAAGTGTTAGCAGTGGAGAGTCTCAATTTGTTTCTCAGAGTTACATGGAACTTTCCACGTGTCACTGTCCGCTAAAGTTTCTAAGTTGCAGCAGAAGACACCATGTGGCCGTTAAGGCTGCCGCGGGTTGCGACGTGTGTCACGAGCAGAGGCCACTTCAAACTTTTGACACAGTCTTATAAGGCATCGTGGGGCTCGACACGTGTTGGTTTCCACTAGAGTTCCGCTAGTCTCTATTATTGTTTCTCAGAATGAAGTGGAAGATGCCAGGTGTCAGCTTCTGCACATGTTTCTGACAGGGGCTTCTCAAAGGGCCTTTTGGTGCCCAAATACTGATACATATGCGGGCTGGACCGGACTATATTTTTTCCATAGTTTCATAATGATTCTTTAGGTCCACAAATAATATACATGTAGATGCAAGGGGTTTTAGGAGGTTTTCTCACTTTACAGATGAAGATTTTTTGGGGCATTCATTACAGCAGACATAGCCAGCAGCTTGCATTAATGACAAAATATCTCGCCACCACTTCATCTCCAGTCTATTCTCCGCCGTCTAATTGTTGAGAACTATCAGTTGCAGCTATTAGCATTCAATGCTAGGTTATCCTCCATCATTTCTAAGGATCAGATCGATGACATGACTGTTTGCATTGAATATCAAAAGATCTCCCACTTGTCCCTATTCTAGATCTTTTGGCGCCATTACTCTTGGCAAGTGGACGTCCCTTCAGGAAATATCTTCTGGATATATCTTTCTAAGGGAATTGGGTACTGACTGAGTTCAAAATGTAAAATGCTATATATACATCAAAAGCTGATGTAGATGTGGTTGGTAGTTCTTCTGGGCTATTCTTTGTAATGGCTACTAGGCCTCTATAATCAATATAAACTGGTATTTTTGCCTCTCTTTTGTTATTTTTAGCACTGTGTCTACTTTTCTAGACCTCTCTAGAATTAATATAAGACTGTGTAATGTCCTTCCAATTGTGAGATTAGTACTGTGTCTATTCAGTTGCTACCAAACACTTTTAAATTTGGTGTATCACTTAGTTCCTTTCAGCATTTCATTTCAGTTTCCTTCTACCCCTTTTCCCCTGTAAGTGTTAGCACTAGGTTTAGATGTATTTCTCTAAGCTTTAAGCCTAGAAAGAGGAAGCCGGTCTTCTCTGGAGGTCTGATCTCATTTAGCAAGGTCCCACACTTTGAGATCATTCTCATGTTACTCCAGATTGCATGAGGTTTCACAGCTGCATGCAAAGGGTGCAAATCTGGGTGATAACACATACAACACCAGAATTTTGATGTGGAAAACCCAGTTAAGGAAAAAACCACGATGGGGGTTAACCCACAAAAATGTGTACCCTATTAAAAGTACTTAAGAAAATAGAAGCCACATGCCTTCGGGCGCACTGCCCAGAGCTCACTACCTATACGAAATTATGATTTACATAGAGATAATGAACTAAGAAATAGCATCTACATTCATGCCTGAATTAGTCCCTTTGAAGGCTCAAAAACTTCTACTCCTATCTTCAAATTCTTCTTCACTGACTCTTCACTCTATACTCCCTTTGCTCCTCTTCTTTTCTGCTCTACTTTTAATCGTTTCTTTGGATTTAATTCATTTTTTATACAAGGATGATTTTCCACAACTCTTCAACAAGTATTTATACACTTCATCAACCTTGGAATGATCAACAAGGTCAGCTAAACTTAACGCAGATCTTTACACTGCTGACCAAACATAGTTGAGACTTGAAACTTCCTCCATTAACATACCATTCTTCATAAAATGCTCTTTAGATCATCTGCAATATGGCAGGAACATTCAGTCAGCCAAGACTGGGAAGAACATCAACCTCAAAGAAGAAATCTTCAATCAACAAGCTCAAACTTCAATGCAAACCTCCAACATAGTAGCCACATGATCTAAAGACCTCCACAAGCACATTGAATTCACCAATAACATTCACTCTAAATCAAACTACTAGAATCATTTGTATCTTCCTCTAAAACCTCAAGAATAGTATCTGCCATGACTGTCAAACTAAAAAGAAAGCTTGTGGACCTCCAAACCATGAACCACAGGAGTTGATGATGCACACTAACTTCCCAAACATGCCTTTAGATCCGTAGACCATAATATTTCACTGCGGGGCAATCCGGACCAACTTACTGTCACACTGTCTCTTTTGAATACTACAAGATCCAGTTCTACTCAGATGGCCATAAATTCTTCAAATCTTCATGTAGACTTCTCAATTCTTAACTGGAGCAACCTCTAACAATTCTCTACACAGACATATGGTCCACATGCATTGATTGTCATTAATTTTCTCAATATCCTCAATAATCTGGTCTTCTATATAGACAACAAAATATGATACAGTTGACACCAATGGCAACAAGGATATGTTGACATCAATGACAACACCAATTAGGCACATATTTGTAACAAGCTCGATAGAGGATGATGGAGGATCAATGGGAAATGGATATAGAATTCTTGGATCTTGATTATCAAATTATCCTCATTGGGATGTGATTTGATAGGATCCAAGTTATTTGTTTGATTATCTATGTTTTCTTAGTGACCAAGTGTCTCATCATGGGATATTGATGGATAATGAATAGGACTAGTGGGATGATGGATAGGGTTAATGGGATGATGGATAGGAGTGATGTGGGTTACTTTCTCATGGATAAGATCTTGATCATAGATAATATCATGATCATAGGGAGGATAAGCATGGATAGCGTGATATTCGATATGGATAGGGTAAGTGGGGATGCATTGATATTCATTGGATTGGGGAGTAATAGGTGGTGATGTGGGTTCACTAGGAGATGTTGGAAGATCAATGATGGGATTGATTTAGAGGGGTTGACCATGAGATGGTAAGGGATCAAGGATGGGATTAGATGGGATGGTTAGATTTTGATTAGGATGGGTGGTTGGTGTTTCCACATGCTTTGGACTAGGCTCTTAACATAGCTATTGGGTTTATTAGATGGATGTGATGGGTTCTTGGATGCAATCAATAATCATTAGATGTTTGAAAACATGGCTACATGATGGGGTTTGACTTGGATTTATGGTAGGAGAATATTCAATGAAATGGATAGACATACCCAAGTAGGTGATGGTGTTGGAGTGGTAGACATGTTATTAGGAGGTTAGGATTAGGATCAAGTGAATGGATATAGGAGGGGATAGATTAGGATTGGGAGTGTTAGAGGGGGATGAAATTGGATCAGTGGATTTGGATGGCTCCATATTTTCTTTTATTCTTAGATTTTGTAAAGAGTCTTTGGAGAGAAATTTTTAGGTGTTCATGGATTGATGGATGAGAGCTTAGAATGTTTGATGGTGGATTAGATGGTAAGTTATATGGTGGATGGATGATAGGGATTGATGGATTAGGAGATGGGTGGATTAATGTGTTAGGATTAGGAGGATTGGAGGGAAATTATAAAATAATTCCCCTTTAACCCTAACCCCTAAACCCTAAACTTGAGCAATCCTAGAAACTCATAAACCCTAAATAATGCCCCTAAAGGTCTGAGCAACCCTAAACTCATAAACCCTAAATATATAGGCCTAAATAATGCCCCTAAAACCTAACCCCTAAACCATAAACTTGAGCAACAGTAAACCCCTAAACCCTAAATAGTTCCACTAAGCCTGACCAACCCTCTCTCTCTCCAAAACAAGAAAACTAGGACTCACTCTCTCCTTATCACCCTATCTCTCCCCTCTCTCTCCCTCTCCCTCCCTCTCATCTCCCATGTCGACAAAGAATATGGAAACAAGAAAATTAGGACATGCAAAGAGGGACAATGATATAAATTGGGATGATGAAATGGAAATAAGATAATTTATGAAATTTCATTCGATAGGAAGAATGATGAGGAGAGGTAGAGAGGGGATGGAAGTAAAGAGTGAGAGAGAGGGTACGAGGTAGAGACAGGAGGGGAGTAGAGAGTGAGAGAAGGTAGGAGGTAGATAGGGGAGGGAAGCATAGACTAAGAGAGAGGGTAGGAGGTAGATAGGGGAGGGAAGTAGAGACTGAGAGAGAGGGTAGGAGGTAGATAGGGGAGGGAAGTAGAGAGTGAGAGAGAGGGTAGGAGGTAGAGAGGGGGGAGAAGAGAGTGAGAGAGAGGTAGGAGGTAGAGAGGTGAGGGAAGCAGAGACTCGAAAAGATGGTAGGAGGTAGACAGGCGAGGGAAGTAGAGAGTGAGAGAGAGGGTACAAGGTAGAGAGGGGAGGAAAGAAGAGAGAGAGAGAAGGTAGGATGTAGAGAGGGGAGTGAAGCTAACACTCAAAGAGAGGGTATGACGTAGAGAGGGGAGGGAAGTAGAGAGTGAGAGAGACGATAGGAAGTGTAGCTACCCTTGTAGACATGTATGTAAAGTGCGGAAGCATAGACAAGGCATGTCAATTGTATGACGTAACACCTCAAAGAGATGTTCTGTAATAGAATGAAATGATTGCAAGATATGCAAAAAATGGATTTGTTGAAAAGACTTTAGAAACTTTCAAGCAAATGCAATTGGCATGTGTCTAGCCAAACATGCTCAGCATAACACGAGCACATTATAATGAGCTGGCATTATGTGAACTCACATAACATGAGCACATTATAATGCACTCACATTATTAATTTCACATAATGCAAGTGTATTATTGTTGACATGTGTCAGACAACTGAGAGGGGGGGTGAATCAGTTGTCCCAAAAACTCAACCTCTTCTACACTTTAAACATTAACGACTTGTCCATAGTTATTATGATTAAACAATGAATGCATGAAATCATAAACCTAAACATAGATGCAACATCAAACACAAGAGACACTAGATTTTTACGTGGAAAACTTCAAGGTGGGAAAAAACCACAGAGAGGATTAACTCTCAATATATATTTCAATCTTTGAAAAATGATGTTCAAGCTTGGTCACTCCACAGGCCTAGAACATACTAGCTCACTGCCATGAAGTATAGCTAGGTCTAGCAGGCTCACTACCTCAACCCTAAACCTAGAAAGATTACAATGAGGGTTGTTAAACCCTACCGGTGGCTCACTGTCAAGATCATTTCTAAGATCAGCATCTTCTTCATATCTGAGATGAATACATTGAAGTATAATAGTTCCTCTGCAATGCTCTACCTTTTCAGATCTTTCCTTATCTTTGCATCTTCACACAAGGACATCTTTTCCATGACTAAATTACAAGTATTTAACACTTCATCAACCTTGGAATGATCATCAAGTTTGACATTACAATCATCAACCATTGGAACAATCTCCAAGGTTGACATTACAAACATTTACAAAATAGGTCTTGATCTAATTCAAAATTATGCTAATGAAACATAGTATAGATGTGTGTGGATCGTGCCATACCTGAGATGGGACTCAAACACAATCTTCCATGCCACAACATGCTTCTATAATCTTCAAGAGATCTCTGTAATCACTGGAATTAACCAAGCCAACTAAGACTAGTTACACACTATGTTATCTGGGAATAATCTTCAAACATGATCTCAATTGCTTAACGTGGACCAATGTCAAGGTAGGAACATGATTAGGAGGCATCCACAGGAATGTTGAAATCACTAGGAGCAACTGCACAGAATCAAACCACTTTATCCATGAGATTCTTCACACCGAAGCACATGAACTTCATTGTCTTCAACTGTCATAAAAGAAAGATAGCTTGAGGACCACCAAAACATGAACCATTGCAATTGTAGGCACTTATCATCATCCCAAACTTCCCTCTAGAACCACAGAGCAAAATACTTCAATGCAAAGGAATGTGGAGCAAAATACTTTCTCTCTGGCACCAATGAATAATCAGAAAGATCAGTCTATGAATAAATTCCAATCCACAAACCAAGATCTACAATCAGCAAGAAATGCAAAACAATCTTCTAGACTGTTCTTCAGCATGCAACTCACTGTCTTCACCACAATTCACTGCAACTCACAGTTTCTTCCGGAGAGGCAAATTTTCTCAATATCCTCAACATATAAAGCTTCTAAATAAATAACAAAATAGGATACGGTTGACACCAATGACAACAAAGATATGTTGACATCAATGACAACATCGATTAGGCACATACTTGTAACAATCTTCCCCTTTGTCATTGATGGCAACATATGATGTGAAAAACTACAATAGCCATCAAGACAAGATTCTCCCCCTATCTCTTTGCATATTTGCACTCTTTCCATCAAGACAAGATTCTCCCCCTATCTCTTTGCACATTTGTACTCTTTCTCTATGAGTTTTTCACATGATTTCTCTCCCCCTTTGACATCAATTGTAAAAGGCACATACTTGCACTCTTCTGCTTTGATCCAATCCCTCTTCTGAACTCTCTGACTACTCCCCCTAAGAAGTAGCCCTAAAAGCATCAATCTGAATTTGGCGAAGGGACTCTAAGCACCACTGAACTGATGCACTCTTGTGCATCTTAGTTTAGATAAGGAGGGGTGATAACCCCTAACTTTTCTCTGAGATACTCAAAAGTATCCTTAGGCAAAGGCTTGGTGAAAATGTCTATAATCTGGTCTTTTGTAGATACATACTCCAACTTGACTTCATTCTCTATCCCTTTTTCTCTCAGAAAGTGATATCTTATGGATATGTGCTTTGTCCTTGAATGCATTACTAGATTCTTTGATATGTTTATGGAACTTGTATTGTCATAAAAGATTGCAATTAGATTTTCATACACAACTCTAATGTTCTTCAATGTCTGCTTCAACCATAACACTTGAGTGCAACTAGATGCTACTGCAATATATTTTTCTTCTGCACTGGACAGAGATATTGAATCTTGTTTCTTTCTTAACCAAGATACTAGCCTTTTTCCCAAGAAGAATGCACCTCCACTTGTACTTTTTCTATCATCCACATCTTCAGCCTAATCTGCATCAGTGTATGCACTGAGAGTGAAATCATTATCCTTTGGATACCACAAACCTTAATCCATTGTGCCTTTCAAATATCTCAGAATTCTCTTGACTACCATCACATGTGATTCCTTAGGTTCTGCTTGAAATCTTGCCACAAGACAAACTGTATACATTATGTCAGGTCTAGTTTGAGTCAGATAAAGTAATCCTCCAATCATAGATCTGTACCTTTTTTGATCTGCCATAGGTGAATCATCATTTTTTATCAACTTGCAACCAGTTACCATGGGAGTATTTACTAGTTTAGAGTCTTCCATCCCAAACTTCTTTAACAACTCTTTCAAATACTTAGACTGAGAAATGAAGATACCTTTATTTGATTGATTGATTTGCATACCTAGAAAGAAATTCATCTCACCAAACATGGACATTTCAAATTCACTTTACATTTCTCCAGAAAAATTGTGTACATACCTTTATTACCTCCAAAGATAATGTCATCAACAAAGACTGCAATAATTAGGTTTTGTTCATTATTGATCTTGAAATAGAGATTGTTGTCAGTAGTACCCTTACTCAATGCTAACTGTATCAGATACTTATCCAACCTTGCATACTAGGCTCTGGGGGCTTGTTTTAATCCATACAATGCCTTCTTCAATTTGCATACCATGTCACCTTGATCTGATGGCTGGAATCCTTCTAATTGTTCAATATAGACTTCTTCTTCCAATTCTCCATTCAAGAATGCAGACTTCACATCCATCTGATATACCTTAAAATCTTTGTAGGCTACAAATGCCAAAAAATTCCTATAGCTTCAATCCTTGCCACTGGTGTAAATGTTTCCTCAAATTCTATTCCTTCAACTTGAGAGTATCCTTTGCATACCAACCTTGCTTTGTTTCTTACCACTTCACCATTCTCATTCATCTCGTTTCTGAAGACCCACTTGGTGCCAATTACATTTTTATCTGCTGGTCTAGGAACAAGATGCCAAGTCTGATTCTTCTCTATCTGCATTAGTTCTTCTTTCATAGCCTTTACCCAATTCTCATCATTGCAAGCTTCATTCATAGTCATAGGTTCAATCTTGGAAATTAGATAGAAATTTACTTGTTCTTCTACAACTCTTCTTCTAGTCAGGATTCCTTTACTCTTATCTCCTATGATTTGATCTTCAGAATGATTAAGTTTTACATACCTTGTGTCTTGGTAGCACTTTTTAGAGCTTGTTCCTCTTCATCTGAGCTGTCTTCATGCTGCACCACTTCTTTGCTTGTTGAAACATCTAGTTTATCTGATTCATATCCACTTGGTTCTGGACACCTCTGCTTTCTTTCATCGACTTTGACATTTGCACTCTCAGTGATCTTATTCAGCCTCTTATTATAGCACTGGTAGGCCTTTCTCTTGGTGGAGTAACCAAGGAAGAATTCCTTCATCACATCTAGCATCAAACTTTCCTAGATCTTCTTCTCTTTTGATATAACATTTGCTACCAAAAACTTTGAGATATTTCATAGTAGGAACTTTACCATATCACAATTCATAAGGAGTCTTAGAACTATTACCTTTGACTTAGACTCTGTTTAGGATGTATACAATAGTGTGAATTGCCTCTCTCCAATATACTTCTGGAAGATTAGCTTCCTTCATCATGGTTCTAGCAACTTCTTGAACTGTTCTATTTTTCCTTTCAACAACTCCATTTTGTTGTGGAGTTTTAGGTACAGATAACTATCTCTTTATCCCATGTTCTTTGCAAAAGAGATCGAATTCATTTGATGTAAACTCTCCTCATCTATCAGACCTCAAACATTTGATCTTCAAATCCATCTCATTTTCAACCATTGTCTTAAATGCCTTGAACTTATCCAGAGCTTCTACTTTTTCCTTAAAAAAGGTAACCCAAGTCATTCTAGAATAATCATCAATAAGCAACATGAAGTACTTGTCTCCTTGCAAACTTATTACTCTAGTAGGTCCACACAAATCTGTCTGCACTAGTTCCAATAGTCCATCAACTGATTGGTCCTTGCTTTTGAAACTTGTTCTTGTTTGTTTCCCAAATTGACACTCCTTGCAAATAGGATTAGCAGGCTTCACAAGCTTAGGCAAATCTCTAACAACTTGTGCAGTACTTATCTTCATAATGTTATCAAAATTGATGTGACATAGCCTTCTATGCAATAGCCAACTTTCATCAGTCTGAGCCAACAAACAATAGTTATTAACTCCTTTCAAGTGATAGATATTACCTCTGGTCTTCTTACTAGTTGTAATGATTATTTCAGAGCTTTCCTTGATCTTGCATCCATTGTACTTGAAGCTTAAATCATAACCTTTGTCACACATCTGACCTACACTCAAAACAATGTGCTTTAATCCTTTCACATACAAGACATCTTCAGTATTATGCTTACCATCAAAAGAAATAGATCCTTTTCCACAAATCTTACCAGCTGTATCATCTCCAAACCTTACTAGTCCACCATCATATCTTTCTAAACTCACAAACTTACTTTTGTCACCAATCATGTGGTGAGAGCAGCCACTATCAATAACCCATTCATCTTTGTCTTCAATGACCTGAGCAGCCAAAGCACTTTCCACTGGTTTTTCTTCCTTCACACAACTAGAAGGATTAGTAGACACAAGTTCTCCCTTAATAGCAATAAACAAGCATTCATTACCAGAAGTACTAGCATTATCTGGTTCACCATTATCTAATACTCCTTCATCATCATCAAAATCTTCAACATAATAACATTTCTTTTGGATCCTAGGCCTGTTCTCATATTTTTTCTATTTATTTCAATTCTTTCAGGGTATTTGGAAGCAAAGTGGCCTACTATACCATAGGAGAAGCATTTAAAAGGTAATTTACCTTTAAACTTACCATATCCTCTTTGTAGTCTATCAACAAAGTTGGCTTCAATTTCATCAAACTCATCATCAGATTCTACCTTGTACTTTTCTAATCCAGAGATTTTCCCAGAAGTGTTGGCTTTGAAGGCAATCTCAACTTTTGGTAGGGCATCACCAAATTCTCTCATTTCAAAGGTAGTAAGCTTACCAAGTAACTGATCTCTGTCAATAGTTTTTACTTGCATAAACTCTTCAATTGCAGCTACCTTGTGACTGTAGGACTTTGGTAGTGATCTGAGAATTTCCATCACAACTTCCTTATCACCAAGAGTTCCTCTCATAGAGTTCCTTATCACATCTTCAAACCCTCATATTTCACTTTCAAACTTTGTAGCTTGGCCTCCTTCACAGAATCATCTCCTTCATACAGATTTTTCAACTTCTCCCATACCTCATTTGCAGTTTCAAGATCCACAACTTTTCTTAGCATTGAGTCACTTAAGGAACTTAACAGAGCATCTTTTGCTTTGACATCCACCCCATATTATTTGATTTCATCTTCAGTTGTCAAACCATTTTGAGGCATGGTGTATTTTTCTTCTGCAACTTTCCATACTTTGTAACCAAGACAAAGAAGATGGCTTTTCATTTGTACCTTCTAAAGAGCATAATTTGTCCCATCAAAATGTGGCACTTCCTTCTTATAAGACATTTTGGATCTTCCTCAAGTTGTTAGACTTTCTTCAGAGGAACCTTGCTCTGATACCAATTGTTGAAATGCATTAGACAACTAAGAGGGGGGGTGAATCAATTCTCCCAAAAACTCAACCTATTCTGCACTTTAAATATTAACCACTTGTCCATAGTTATTATGATTAAACAATGAATGCATGAAATTATAAACTTAAACATAGATGCAACATCAAACACAAAAGACAACATATTTTTATGTGGAAAACCCTAAGGTGGGGAAAAGCTACGGAGAGGATTAACTTCAATATATATTGTAATCTTTGAAAAATGATGTTCAGGCTTGGTCACTCCACGGGCCTAGAACATATTGGTTCATTGCCATGAAGTACAACTAGGTCTAGCAGGCTCACTACCTCAACCCTAAACCTAGAAAGATTACAATGAGGGATGTTAAACCCTGAAGGCTGTTAAACCCTACTAGAGGCTCACTACCAAGATCAACATCTTCTTCATGTATGAGATTAATACATTGAAGTATAAAAGTTCCTCTGCTCTGGTCTACCTTTTCACATCTTTCCTTATCTTTGCATCTTTGCACAAGGACATCTTTTCCATGACTTAGTTACAAGTATTTATATACTTCATCAACCTTGGAATGATCATCAAGGTTGGCATTACAATCATCAACCATTGGAACAATCTCCAAGGTCAACATTACAAACATTTACAAAATAGGTCATGACCTAATTCAAAATTATGCTAAGGAAACATATTATAGATGTGTATGGATCATGCCACACCTTAGCTAGGACTCAAACATGATCTTCCACACCACAACACACTTCTATAATCTTCAAGAGATCTCCGCAATCATTGGAATTAACCAAGTCAGCTAAGATTGGTTACATGCTATGTTATCTGGGAATAATCTTCAAACACGATCTCAATTTCTTAATGCGGACCAATGTCAAGGTAGGAGCATGATTAGGAGGCATCCACAAGTACATTGAAATCACCAAGAGCAACCACACAAACTCAAACCACTTTATCCATGAGTTTCTTCACACTGGAGCACATGAACTTCATTGTCTTTGACTGTCATAAAAGAAAGATAGCTTGTAGACCACCAAAACATGAACCATTGCAATTGTAGGCACTTATCATCATCCCAGATTTCCCTTTAGAACTGCAAAGTAAAATACTTCAATGTGGAGGGATGCGAAGCAAAATACTTTCTCTCTAGCACCAGTGAATAATAAGAAAGATTAGTGTTTACTCTGGTGAGTGTGACTTACTTAATTCTTTACACCGGGAGATCAAACTCAGGATTTAGCATCTTTAGACATGTCTCTGAATAACTTCCAATCCGTAGACCAAGATCTGCAATCATCAAGAAATGCAGAGCAATCTCCTGGACTATTCTTCAACATGCAACTCTCTGTCTTCATTGCAATTCATAGTTTCTTCTAGAGAGGCAAATTTTCTCAATATCCTCAACATATAAAGCTTCTAAACAAATAGCAAAATAGGATATAGTTGACACCAATGACAACAAAGATATGTTGACATTAATGACAACACCGATTAGGCACATACTTGCAACAATTATAATGCACCCGTGTTATGCTGAGCTCTCTTTGACGTATTTTTACCAGTTTTAAGCAAAATTTGGAGATAATCTGGAGCATGCTCCCCATCAGGATGGCACTTTTTTAATGAAAACTCAAAAAAATACCACCATAATCTTAATTTCTCTATTAGTTATCTAACCATATAATTTTTTTCACATTTTAAGTACGTTAAGGGTTTCATCTTTAATTTCTTTTGTTAGTGTGTCCATTTTTTTAATCAAAAACTGGTGTCTAGTATTTTTGACTTTTTTTTTAACCAGTAATCGAAATTTGAAATAAGTTACATTTTTAGAAACTAGACTCCATTCTACATGTATTAAAAAAAATGATTTTCGATTAGTTTTCTAGTCTTCATTTAAAGATGATAGGCAAGACCATAAAGGAGCTATCTATAACAGCTGGGACAGTGATAATTAAAGAAAGAAAATGCAAGTCATAGAGTGACCCTGCAGATCTAAACTAGGAGAGATAGTTTTTAAAGAAACAACCAATTGAAAATATAGAAGGATAGTCTAACAAATGGCAAACACAGTCATGTCTTTGAGATTCAACAAAAGATCAATAAAGAGATCACCGTCCTTTCAAAACAACAATCATCTCTCAAATAACAGTCACAAAGACTGTTAAAGGCAACATAAGAACAACATACTCATGAAGGAGAAGTCATAGGCAAAGGAACAACCACAATGTCAAAGAGTGAAATAGAGATCAATCATGTGCCACAGAGCATAGAGGATGGTAGATAAAGGTTATGACACAGTTCCATTTCATTGTAGTTTTCATGAACTATCAATAAATTAGAGGACTGTTAAAGGGTAGCTAAGAATTAGGGCCTTGATGTTGAAGGAGTAGTCCTATATGATACTAAAGAAGAACAATCATGTAGAGTCATGAGTATGAGGATTTAGTAGTGAAGAGATAAGTAAGGTGTGACTGTCAGAATGATCAGAGACAACTAAAGCAGTAAAGTAGCCTTGGAGACTGGTATAGGATGAAAGGGACTGATAGCTCAATCTCTATATAGTTTTGTCTATTCTAAAGATACTATAGGAGAATATATGCAAAATAGACAAAAATATATAGATTCAGATTTAAATATCAAGCTACAAGCTCATTACCACATTACAGATATTTTTGAAGTAAATCTTTCCAAGTTCATGATAGGTACAAAAAATATGTTCATAAATCAAAATGCCCAGAATCTATACACTTTTGTTCATTTTAAACTATAAGAAGAGCATATACCAGAAATAATACCAAGTTCATGAATGCTAGCACACTCAAATTTCTATTTTTAGGATGTGTCCACTTTGCAAATTACTAAAAAATCAATTATTCATGAAAAAATTATCAGAAAAATCAAGGATAAACTACATGGTGTTATCTAATTTCTCATTGGAGCGATTATTGAAATACTAAAAAAAAGTTAACATTTTAGGGGGATCACACTAGATGCTATGTTATGTTTTTTTGAGAAAAACAGGACCAATTTGTGTGCTCCCCCTTTTTGAACCCCTTAATCTCAACCATTTTTGAAAAAAAATAGAAGAAACTAGATTCGGAGCACTACGAATCTTGTTTTTATTCCATCTTCAAATTTTCATCCAACATCAATGTTTCTTGATTTCAAAAAAAAGTGGCATCTTAAGACCCCATTTTGGTCCCTTATCTTTGTGCACTTACCCTATCCTAAAAATGTTTATGGTGAACACTACATGCAGTGGTAACAATTATGGAAGGATATGTCCAAATAGACACCAATGCACATTAAATGACGTGTAATATAATGTTGAAGAAAATTATAGGTTGATTGCATTTCAACCTACACATGCACCCATTTCTTACAAGTGTTAGTGATAGTTTCAATTATAAATTAGTTGCGTTCCCTTCTATAAACAACTTTAAATCATTGACAAAAATAATATATAAATTAATTTCCAAATTAAAGTATCAATAACACTTATATTATAAACTTCTAAGATGTCTTTCAAATTTTAGACCACCTTATTAGTTTATATTTTGCTCTATCTCAAATTTTAGATCTTCTTATTAATTCATATTTTTCTCTATCCCAGATTTTAAGATTCATACATTAGCAAAATAAATATAATTTAACAATGGTTGAAATACACATTGTGTATTTCAAATAGAGAGTGCACCCATTTCTTACAAGTGTTAGTGACACTTTAAATTGCAAATTAATTGTACTTCCTACTATAAACAACTCTTTTTTAAATAATTCAAAAAATTAAAATGTAAATTAATTTCCAAATTAAACTATCACTAATACTTGTAATAATTTCTAAGACGTCTTTCAAATTTTAGACCTTCTAAATTGATTTATAGTTTACTCTATCTCAAATATTAAGATTTGTCAATCACACAATATTCATTTTGCCCAACTGCAAAATGAAAATGTTAAGATTCATCAACTACATTATTGATGAGATAAAAAACGATGCATTTGTTGAACCATTGCAACTCCTGTAATTACTCTTGGTTGTGTGAAGTGCCAGGCATCCCAAAGGCCCCATATTTTTAATGACTAACTATTCAATCCATTGTATATAACCTCTCCAAAATTACCGTAAACTATTTGATCACCATCTCCATAAAACCAGGCATGCCCTAACATTAAGGAAAATAGAATTATATACGATGTAAAATTTAAGATACACAAGTCCACATAATAAACATAAAGTTAGGGAGTGCAATTACTAATGTTGCATGGAATTAGGTAATGGAAATTACATTGTCAAAGATATGGCAACTTGTCCCCTTCCATAAAAAGAAATAAACCAATTTCAGTATCTAGTTCAAATCAATCCAACACCATGCCGTTTATGTCCTCCATTCTTGGAGCATTTCTTTTCTTATCTGTGATATTACTGTTAGTGAAAGTGGAAAGGGCTCATTCAATGTCAGCTATCTTTATTTTTAGGGATTTTACATCATATCCAGAAAACAATAATGGTCTCCACACCATTTTTAAAAGCAATTTCTTCCATATGGTAGAGATTTTCCCACCCACCAACGGGAAGGTTTTGTAATGGAAGATTGGTCACAAATTTTATAGGAATAAATAGTTATCCATTAGATATATGTAGAAATGTAAATATCTTTTGTTATTCCATAGTTAGTGATTATTGGGAATAAATGATTACAGCTGAAGAATTGGGATTGAAAGAAACCTTGCAAGCTTATTTAGATCTTCAACTCAAAACCCAAGATTTTCTAACAGGCATGAGTTATGCGTCTGTAGCTAACAGAGATACTAGAAAGGAAAACATAGAGAAATAGGACAATTCATACTGAAATAGAATTAATAGTCTAAATTTTACCACCAAAACAACTATAGACAAGTAATCTATCTATAAGTGCATAAAATCTTCTATGTCAGGCATTCCCGTCAACTATACCAAAGCTAATGAATGATGCCAAGTGCCAACAATGCATAGGATAGAAAAATCCATTACCAAAATAGAAACCTGGAGGATAGAGGAAAAAAATATGACCAACAAAAGGATAATAACAAATGGAAGGAAAATAATGCACATATTTCAATAGAGCATCAATCATTTGCACCACATCCAGATTTTGCTATGAATTCATAGTGTCAAGGATATCATGTGTTACCATAAGCAAAGATCTTCCATAGGCTTCAACAATTAGACTATTATACTTTGCAAAAGAATAAACTAATTTCATATGATCAGTGGTTTGGGTTCCTTTCTCTTCCAATGTTGTTGCAACTCTCAAATACACCTCATTCATAATATGATCTAATGCAAATTTTTATACATCTGTGTCATCACACTGAAATGATGTCAAGAGTCTGAATACTACTGCCAAAATAATTGTAGACAAGCAAGCTATCTGCAAGTGAATACAGTGGAGACTTGTGGGCTTTATCTAAAATTAATGCACGAATACCCTTCACTTTCTTCAATAGTACGCTCAGAAACTCCACATAAATACTCTTACGACGTAATGGAGGTTTGTTTCATCATCAACATTTGGAGCTCTCTAGAGATCCTCATCATCTAAATGACTCCCTCCTAAATCAAAAACTTTAGCCTAAGCACATTTGGAAGAATTATGGCACACTTCATTTTTAATAATGAGGAGAAGCTTCACAACTTCTAAACATCCCACTACAGCGGTTCTATGGAGTGTCGTCTTCTACTGTAGATCAATAAACGCTGTGAACATTACTCTATGCTATTTGAACATGTTCATCAATGCTGCAAGCTAGGTGTTATGCCCACGTATGTGTAAATTCAAAAATAGAATAACAGAACCAAAATAAGAATAGTAAATCAAACAAATGCTCAGAATGAAAATAATATAAAACAACACACACAGAAGAACAAAACTATTTAACGTGGTTCACCAATTCATGGCTACATCCACAATGAAGGGCATTCTTTTATTAGATCAATACATCTCTCTCTCTATGTTTCATTTATATCAGTATCACTGTAAAAAATAGAAGCAAAAGCAAAGGCCTTGCATCCTCAAAAGACTTTGATCTCCAATGTCCTGCCAAACATCTTACATCTAGACTGAATTACCCAGAACTGGCAGCGGTTACAAGCCAAGAATGGCAATGTGCAGATAGAGCGGTTTCAAGGAATCAAAGGAGGTTGCCCTTACTATTGGGCTTCAACAGCCACATGCCCAACAATCTCCCACTTGAAGACCAGTGGGATTGGCAATGAAGCTGCTATGAGAGAGATCCCCTTCATGAAATTCAGTGTCACAGAGGAACAAGACCGAGAGAAGATCTACAGAACTTGAGCTTCTCTCGAGGAACAAACTTAGTTAATGCATTCACCAGATTAACCTTTGTGTCAATCTTCATGACTTGCAACTTGCCTTTGTCAATAACATGGCGGATAAAGTGGTATCGAAGGTCAATATGCTTGGTTCGACTGTGGAAAGCTGAATTTCTAGCCAAGTGAATAGCACTTTGGCTATCACAATATAATGGAAATACTGATTTCAGACAGCCTAGTTTGGTCAACAAACGTGTTGGTTTTTTCCCAGACTGGATGCTTACTCCCAGATTTCCCTACAAGGTAGCCATCAATGATCAACAGGATCTCTAGGCCAGGGGCCAACAGTGTAGGAGATAGACTCTATATTTTATCTCCTCTTCTTCTTCAGGCTCTGCAAAACCTAGGGGGGTATTCCCTACTCAACATCCATGAGGATATGCATACAAAGGCTGGGATGTTGACAGAAAGCAGATAAGTCCTCCTGTAAGTAGACCAAAACTATAAGATAAGAGCAAACGGGCTGGCTTTGGGCCTATTTGCAGTTGTAGATAGAGGACTTGGATCCTAAAATTAATTCTACTGTCCTAATGGTTGTTTTGGAGTTTGATTTTGATTTTATATTTGGATGCAAAGCTGGACATGGTATATAACACAAACACAAAGCTAGATCGGTGCCTATCCAGAGCTTGGATTCAGTAGACATACACCTGTGAATGATCAGCATGAACAACTGAAATTGGATTTCAGGGGGACACATGTGATATCTGCCTTACAGATATCTCCCAATACAAAGTGTTAAGCTATCTATACTTATGGCATCTCTACTGCAGTATATCCTTCCCAATATTCAATCTGAGAACAATTTAATCTACCCCTTGAGCAGAAGTTAAGAGATTAAACATTCAACACAGGAATTCTATGTTCTAGAATCTTAGATATTCCTTAAATATCTGGACTCAGAAGAAAGATACATGCAACACTGGAGACAGAATTAGCACAACACATACAAACATAGCATTACTCATATAGGATTAACCATGAAATCAGTGGATTCATGCAAAAACATACAACAGGAGATACATAAACTCACAAGTTTTGCTGCACAGAGCAACCAAAACCAACTGTATTGTATTATAGAGCTAAATGTTCAACTTTCAACAACCTAAACAATGGTAACACAGTCTACCTATATCAGCCAAAAAGTGTACCTCTAGCAATTAATTACATGTTTTTGACAAAAAACCGCTAGATACAGTCCTCAGAAGGAATGGCGCTCAGAAGTTATTGCTGCAATAGACAAGAGAGTAGACAAGGGTGGCCTCGAGCCCTGTGCCACCATCCAGAAGTCTTCATGCCAAAAATTGGGTACATGACTGTTCAACAACTTGCCCATGCCTCAGCACAGTCGCCATTTATGGCTCAACCACCTGCAGCCACCGAGAAAACAGTCGCAGCATTCAAAAAGAACTTCCCGCCAAAACACATTTTACTGAAGGTTCAAAATATGCAGGAAGATTAATCCCACATGCATGATGCGGAGACCACTTTAGCAGTTTAAAAACATAGCCGCATGTATAACAAATGTCGAGCGCCTTTTGCCGCGCTCGACGCACAAGCCTTTGCCAAAAGCCCATCACTAAGACTAACACCATCGGCCAAGCCCACGAATCTCCTACCGACCACAATTGTCTCACCGACCGCTACATTACAATCCCCTCCATCGGCCAGAGATGAACCATCAGGCCAACTCTCCAGACCCTCGCCGATCTTCCAAGTCTCTCCGACAGCACCTTCGCCATCGGCCAGACCAACACCGTCGGTCTAGCAAGAAACCCCTCTGTCGATATAACAACTCCTGTCGATAACACATCAGCTTGCCACCTCCGTTGGTGTGACTTACACCGTCAGAACAGCATCTCAAACCTATGCCGATACCTGTCATCATGCCAATGCTGACCTCCGCATTCCTCTATCGTGAGACCCACGCCGATGACATTGCATATTGGCAACCCAAGAAAACACTTCGCCGATAGCCAAAGTGTTGGTGATGACCTTCCAAAACTCTCATTGGTATGACTAACCCCGTGAACCTATTGAACTGATGAACCGGTTCAACCCGATGGTTCAATGGCGAGGTTCAAAGCTGAGGTTCGCCGGCGGGGTTCAAACCTCAAAAACAATACTCCATCGGCAAGACACTCGTCTATCGGCACCACAAAAAACTCCTCGGCCGACAATACCACTCTCACCGATAGACATCCAAATCCTCATCGGCCTGACCAACTCCTTTGGTGGAACAAAAATTTCCTTCGCCGATAGCACAAAGTCTTGGCGATGGAAGAAGATATGACTGCTACCATCATGATCGCCAAGACAAATACAAACTCATGCCGATGGAGAAAACATAAAGACCACCTCCTCAAGAACTATGATGCAGATGCTAAAAAACACTAAGGGGGTGCCAAAACTTAAATTTCTTTGGATCTTTTGGGAAGGTGCCTGCATGAAAATTGCTTGAGAACTGACAGTCAATTCAAGCACCAACAAAACGCTCAAGCCATATCATTTCTTTGGCTCCTTTTGAGAGCGCAATGTATTCAGCCTCGGTGGATGACAGAGCTACAACTTGTTGCAATCAAGAAACCTAACTAATGGCTGCCCCGGAAAATGTAAAGACATAACCAGTGGTAGACTGGTATTTGTCTAAATCTCCGGCCATATCTGAATCAACATAACCACGGAGCTGAATGTCAGTACCTCCAAAACATAAACAGAAATGTGAAGTACCTTTCAAGTACCATAGAATCCACTGAACTGCCTACCAGTGTAATTTGCTCGGATGACTCATGAATCTGCTCACAACTGCAACTGCTTGTGCAATGTCCGGATGAGTGCATACCATTGCATACATTATACTGCCAACTACAAATGTATATGGAACAGACCTCATCTATTCTTCCTCTTCCTAATTTTTTGGAGACATAGCTGAAAATAGGCAGAAATGATTAGCCAAAGGAGTAGATACTAGTTTAGCATGAGACATATTAAATCTGTCCAACACTTTGGCAATGTAGTTTTCTTGGGACAACCTGAGTTCTCTTTTATTTCTGTTTCTAAATATGTACATCCCAAGTATTCTTTTGGCTGGTCTAAGGTCTTTCATGGCAAAATGAAGAGCCAACTATTGCTTCAGCTGAGCAATAATCTTAACACTAGTACTAGCTACTAACATATCGTCAACATAGAGCAAAAGTATGTGGTAAACACAAGGATCTGATTTGCACCGAATAAAGTTGTTATCAGTCATGAAGCAATCAAATTTTAAATACCATTATCTTGGAGCTTACTTCAGCCCATACAAACTCCACTTCAACTTGCAAAATAAATGCTCCTTACCTGGTTGAGCAAAGCCTTCAGGCTACTCCATGTATAAATCCTCATCAATGTCTCCATGTAAATACATTGTTTTCACATCGAGTTGCTCAAGTTCTAAATCCCAAATGGCTACCAAACCCAACATAGCACGAATTATGTGCATTTTGACAACTGGAGAAAAGATTTTAGAAAAATCAATACCTTTTTGTTGATCAAATCCCTTGATGACTAATCTGGCCCTGTATCTTTTACTTCCTCCGTCTTCGTCTTTCAAATGATAAACCCATTTGTTCTTGAGAGGCTTTTGATTTGGTGAAAGATGAACCAAATCCCAGGTGTGATTGACTCTCAACGACTCCATTTCTTTGTTCATGGCTGCCATCCAATTGTATGCATTTTTATGCTTGCAGGCTTGTTTATATGTTGCCGGCTTTGCATAATCAGAGAGCAATAACTCATAGTCATCAAATTTTGTAGGTCTCCTCTTCTCATGGGTAGACCTCCTCAATTGTGGACCTTGCTCTGGCTAGATATTGGAGTCTAGATTTAGTCTCTAATAAATTCTGAACATCATCAACCTCTGATTGTAGAGGCCCCTGAGGAAAGCTCCCCTGCCTCTGTATTTGTGCACCTGGAATGCTCTGCCCAGTCACACTATCCTGCAACATGTCTCTGATCTGTGTAGAAGAGTGACCTTTGTATAGGTCTGAAGGCAGAGTAGTGGTGACTGACTCTCCTCTATGCTACGTTTGAGTATGTTCTGGCAGCTAATGACCAAATAGAGGTTGCGTTGCATGAGACAAAGGCTGCGTTGGGGGTAGCGATGCAACTTGGGAAGGCAGCGTAGAGGGATGGAAAGGCTATGTTGGAGTTTTAAATGGCAAAGAACCAACCAAGTGCTGCATTGGAATGTTAGATGGCAGCGAAATACTTAGTGAAGGCAGAGGAGACCTTTGGGAAGGCTGCATTGGAGTATTTGAGGGCAGCGAATCCCCTGACGGCAGCATTTGAACAATAGATGGCTGCGTGGAACTTAACAAAGGCAGCGTGGGATGTAAGGAACCACTTAAAGGCTGCATTTGACTTTGGTTTGGCAGCATTGAACAATCCACTGGCTGCATGGAAATAATGGAAGGCATCCAACTGATTAAAGGCTGAGGTGGAAATGTTCATCCAACCGAAGGTAAAGTAGTTGTAGAAATAGGAGCTCCTGTGATATAAGAATGTATAGATGTAACAAGTGGCTGAGAGAAAGAGATGGTGGATTGTTTTACCGTGCCATTATTGAACAAATCCACATCAACATATTCTGACGGAGGTGAATTGCAAGGTTGCAAACCTGGAAAATCCTTCTCGTTAAACACAATATCATGGCTACAAATTATGGTTTTTACAGCGGGATCCCAAAGATGAAAACCAAATTGATCTTCACCATAGCCGAGAAAAACACACCTTTTTGATTTGAAATCTAACTTAGTTCTCTGCTCTTTCAGAATGTGAACAAAAGCAACACATCCAAACACCTGCAAATGATGATAAGAAATTCATTTGCCAAGCCATGTCTCCTTAGGGATGTCAAAATCCAGCTTAGATGATGGAGCTCGATTGATTAAATACACAACAGTATTACATGCCTTTGCTCAAAACTCTTTGCCCAATCTGACATTAGAGAGCATGCATCTAGCTCTCTCAAGTATCGTACGATTTAGCCTCTCAGCTGCACCGTTCTCCTGAGGTGTATAAGGGACGGTTTTGATTCGTTGAATACCATGGTCTGCACAAAATGAATCAAACTTTGAAGAGCAATATTCTCCACCATTGTCTGTTAGTAGGCATTTAATTTTATGCCCAATATGATTTTCAATAGCAGTCTTAAAAATCTTAAATTTTGAAAATACCTCAGATTTTTTGTTCAACATATAAATCCATATTTTTTGAGTACAATCATATAGAAAGATTACAAAATAATTTGCTCCGCCGAAAGAAGTTACCTGAGTCAGACCGAAAACGTCAGAATGAACAAGTTCCAAAAGAGTAGTTTTCTTGTCATGCCCCGTTCTCAAGAAACTGGTCCGGCATTGTTTGCCATAAAGGCAATGTTCACATAATTCTAAATCGATGGAGGTGAGTCCTAGAAGCTGATTGCGTTGAAGCATAACTTGAAGACCTTTTTGGCTCATATGACCGAGCCTTTTGTGCCATATTTCAGACCCACTGTCCATAGCCAGCAAGGCAGCTCCCACTTCACCAAAACAGTCCAGAATATAGAGATTACCTTGCTTCTTTCCTCTTGCCATTACTAAAAGCGCCTTTGTAATTTTCCATGAATCAAAAGAAAATTTAATATTGCATCCATTGCCTATAAGCTAAGTAATAGAAATTAAATTCCTTTTTAACATGGGTACATATCTAACATCCGTCAAAGTTAATTTGTCTCCATTTTTTAGATTCAATATTATATCACCTTTTCCTAAAATGTCACATTCTTTATTGTCACCAAGAAGCACCTTACCGAATGTGCCTTCTTGAAAATTTGTGAAAGCTTGACGGCATGAAGTGGCATGAAATAAGGTGCCAAAATCAAGGACCCATGAATCTACATTTGTATCACTAGCTGATAGGACCAAAACACCATCACATGCAGTGTTTGCTTGATTATTTGTGCTCACGTTGCCTTGAGCTTTCTTATAGTTCCAGTAGTTCTTCTTATTGTGTCCAAGTTTTCCACAAAACCAACACGCACCGGTTCTGCCCCTAGACTTCGATCGTGGACCAAATTGTGACCTTCTTCAGTTGTTGTATCTACCTCTGTCATGGCTTCTTCCCCTATTGTTTATACTTACAGCTGTTAGAGCATTGCCGGATGAGGGTTCCTGATGTTTCCTTCTCATGTCTTCGCTAAGAAGAGTAGTTGTAACGTCATCAAAGACCAATGTACTCTTAGCTGCTACAGATGTGCTCACAGCCATGACAACACCTTCCCAGCTATTTGATAATGAGCACAATAGTAAAATTGCCTTAATCTCAGGATCTAACTTGATACCCACCGAAGCTAATTGAGTAACTAAGGTGTTAAATTCATTCAAATGATTGGACATAACCCCACCTTCTTTCATTTTTAGGTTATATAATTTCTTCATTATAAATACTTTATTTGAAGCTGAAGCAATCACATACATGCTGGAGAGCTTTTCCCAGAGCTCTTTCGTAGTACTCTCATTTGAGACATTGAATAATACATTATTGGACAATGAGAGAAAAATAGTTGCCTTCGCTTTCATATCGAGTTTTTCCTAGTCTTCATCTTTCATAGAACCTTGTCCTTTGGCTTTCTCTAGTAAGGCGAGTGACAAGTCCTGTTTGATAAGAAGAGAGTCCATATGCACTTTCCAAAGACCAAAGTTTTGGCTTGTAAATTTCTCTATTTTCTATTTTTTTGAATCATCCATTTTGATTGCTGTACAGGTTCCAAAAAAAAAACTTCATAGGCTATCTCCTAGACCGAGCTTCACACAGAGCTCTGATACCAATTGTAAATTCAAAAATAGAATAACAAAACCGAAATAAGAATAGCAAATCAAACAAATGCTCAGAATGAAAATAATATAAAATAACACACACAGAAGAACAAAACTATTTAACGTGGTTCACCAATTCATGGCTACATCCACAATGAAGGGCATTCTTTTATTAGATCAATACATCTCTCTCTCTCTCTCTGTGTTTCATACATATCAGTATCACTGTAAAAAATAGCAGCAAAAGCAAAGGCCTTGCATCCTCAAAAGACTCTGATCTCCAACGTCCTGCCAAACATCTTACATCTGGACTGAACGACCCAGAACTGGCAGCGGTTACAAGCCAAGAATGGCAATGTGTAGATAGAGTGGTTTCAAGGAATCAAAGGAGATTGCTGTTACTATTGGGCTTCAACAGCCATGTGCCCAATAGTATGAACCTATGTAAGGTGTTTTCAAATTTTATTTTTGGTGCTTTTAACTGAGTTGTAGAATAACAAAAAATGGCAAGTGGAAAGGTGAAAACTAACGGTGGTTGTGGTCCCATCACAAGCTTTTGTGTTGGGATTATAAGGTAATGGATGCCATTTTGTATGGTGATTTGTATGTTATGATGTCATGTTATTTAGTGATTTGTATGTTATAAATACATTTGTTTGGATGTGAAGTTCAACTGTTCATTTCATCTCCCTTGTTTCTTCCCTTTATCTTCCTTGAAGAATATTGTATATATTTGGGGGAAAAACTTTATGTATGTTGTTGCGATCAATAAAAAGATTAATACCCTGCTTTCCCATGGATGTAGCCATATTGGTGAACCATGTTAAATTCTTGTATTTATGTGCTCTTTATTAATCTTATTTCTTAACAATTGATACCAGAGCTAGAGAGATCTAGGGAGAGCAGGTTGAATAGAGGGCTTGCAGAAAAAAGGAAAAAGTCGTGATTGAAGCCACAAAAAGAAAGAAAACAAGAGGCGCATGGAGGATCTCAATCTCACAGGACTTGTCACCAGTTTAGACCAAGCCTCTAACATGGCCTCCAAGTCTGCAAAGAGGTCTCCAAATCCCAGGAAGCAAAGGATGGAGGAGAGAGTAGTGGTGGTGTGTCACTTCAGTCATGTAGCCAACAACCTTGCTTCAAATTACCATGAAACACCTTTTGATATCCCTTATCTTCAGAGAAGCTATGGCCATAGATCTTTGCTTCCACATGCAATTGCCTCAATTGAAGCAAGTCAAGAAGCAGTTGAACATGCATACAATATTGAACCTAGTTTAGGATCCACATACCCAACATTTGTGAAACCCATGCTACATTCACATATTCCTAGTGGATTTTGGCTGGGTCTTCCAACTGACTTTTGTAAAGCACACTTACCCAAACAAAATACAAGGATGATTTTAGAGGAAGGCCATGGTGAAGGAAATGATAACATTAGGCATTGTGGAGACTATGCTACCAGGCAAACCTTCATTGGGTGAGTTAGCAGACTTGGTGGTGCAGGTGGTCATTCTCAAGCTAGTTGGAAACTAATGTAGGAGCATCCCTGGTTCAACAACAATCTTGCATCAACAAAAAACATTTACATTTCAGTTTGTTTACATTTTAGTTTGTTCCTTTTCATTTTCTAGTTCAGTTCAAGTAGTTCAGTCAGTAGCAGTTTTTGTATTTTGGTCTGCATTCTTCCGTAGTTTCATTTTAGACCTTGCGGAATTGGACTTAGCATCTAGACATATTCATGCAATCATATCCAAAATTCAAAGCATTTGGATCAAGTACGGTAAGATATTGCCATCAGAAGATTGACAAAGTCTCAAATAATCAGTTGAAGGAGAAGACCTACGGAACTAAATTGCACATCATTCAATGTTGTTTGGTTTGTGGCCGACCTCCCCAGAGATCTGCTCATCATTCTATTCATTTGGGTCTGAACTATCCATGTACACACATTACACCTCTTCATTGGAGTTTGTAACCTTCCTTGGTTGACGCAGAGTAATCTATTATACCGGAGATGATATATATTGATGTAATAGATCCTTAGGAAGGTAAGGATTGATAATTTTAGAAGTTGATAGTTTGAATTCTTGTGAAGGATATTTAAAGCTATATCTTGTGTATATTCTGATATTCTGTAATCAGGCTTGTGAGCCCTAATTGTAAGCCCACATGTTACTTGCCAATTTGTATTTGAATTCTATGATATATTGAATGATTGAATTTGCATTTGCTTCATATCTTTGAGTTGTTTTTGCTGTGTTTACTCTAGCTTCACGACCTGGATAGTTCTCTTTGAGGACCTTCCTAACCGTGACTGCACCAAGTGGTATTAGAGTGAAAGTTTGAATCTTTGGGAGCAAATTGAGTGAATTTGGCAAATGATTTCCATAAGATCTTGTTGTGGACAGACCGCCAAATCTGAGGTAGGTTACTTGTGTTGCAACCAATCGTTGATTGTGAGGCAGCTGTCACCTTATAGCTCGATCGCTGAATTGAGGTAGTTTGCACTTGATCCTAGGAAGAATGCCACCGAGGAGAATCCCTGCTATTGGAACAATGGCTGGAAGGATGGATGAGATGATGGAAATGATGAAAACAATGAGAATTTGATTGGATATTGTCGATGAAGATAGAAGAAAAGAACTAAGCCCTATAATTGATATTGAGAGTGATGATGAAGAATTTCAATCCGTTGATCAAAATGGCAAAACCCTAGGAGGTGACAAAGAAGAAGAATTAGATCAAGTCAAGACGTTGCGAGCTATTTCAAAGATTGGAAAAAGACCTAGAGTTGATGTAACTAATTACATTGGCAATTTGAACCTTGAAGAGTTGATGGACTAGATAAATGACATGGAAGAATACTTTGAGTATGAAGAAGTTGAAGATCTGGACAAGGTGAAATTTGCAAAGACAAAGATGAAAGGACATGCTACTATATGGTGGAAAATTTAGTTAGATAGAAACAAAAGAGGAAAGGAAAAGATTACAAAATGGGACAGCATGGTGACAACTTGTTGAAGAATCAGTTTATACCTGTTGACTATGTGTTGGAACTATTGAAGAGATTGCAAAACCTGAGACAAAAATGAGAAATCTGTGGAGTATATAGAAGAATTTCATAAGATGATCATAATGACAAGACATAGTGAAGCAAGCAAGGAGACAGTGGCTAAGAAGCATATTAGTTTGCCCTAAAAGTGGAAGAAAAGTTAAATAAGAATCATGATCAGAAAAAGAGAGGTAGAGGAGGTAAATTTCAAAGAGGTAGAGTATTTTCTAGAGGAGAAAGATCGTATGTGGAGAAAAATAGATAGGAGAACACATTCAAGAAGGATGACAGAGATAACAATGCATACCAGAGAGATGATAGAAATTTCTATTGCAGAGGAAACCCTAGTTCATACTAGAGTGAAGGATATAGAAGAGAAGGAAGAGAACTTGATAGGAGAACATTTAGAGGAACTTGTTTTAGGTGTGGAGGTGAAGGACATAGAGCATTTGAATGTAATCATGGGAGTACAAGTAAGAGGACAGAGAATAGTGGAAGAGCAGCCTATGTGGAAGAAGAACATGTTGGATCACCTAGTTCAGTTGGTAAACCTGAGAAAGGAGAATCACCTGTCATGAGGAGATCCCTATTTCAAGCAGAGACAAATGAAGAACCATCGTAGATGAAAAGTTTGTTCAGAACTAAATGCAAATCTGGAGGTAAATTGTGTAAGTTGTAATTGATAGTGGTAGTTCAGATAACCTAGTTTCAGAAGCGATGGTGACTAAGCTGAAGTTGGAATGACTGAAACACCCTAAGCCCTATCAGATAGCATGGATCTAAGATGATCATAAGGTACTGGTGAGTGAATAATGTTTGGTGAAATTTTATATTGGATCTTATTATGATGAAGTGTTGTGTGATATTATGCCTATGGATGTATGTCATATTTTGTTGGGTAGACCTTGGTAGTAAGATAGGAAAACTATACATGATGGGAGAAAGAATACATACACTATAACATCAAATGGAAAGAGGATTACTTTGATTCCTTTAGAGGATGATCCTAAGAGTGAAGTATGTGGAAATGCTAGAATCTGTTTGGTAGATGGAAGAAAATTTCTGGATGGTTTGAGACATGAGAATATGTGTTATGCATTGATCCCTAAGAAGCCTAAAATATTGAAGAAGGAAACTAAAGAATCACAACTGAAGGAGATAACTAAATTACTGATAGAGTATGAAGACATCATATCAGACAATGTACTTGAAGGATTGCCACCAATCAGGAGTATCAGTCATCACATGGACCTTATACCCAGAGCTAGTTTGCCTAACAAAGTAGCACACAGGATGACACCGGAAGAGAATGAAGAATTGAATAGGTAGATACAATAGTTGTTGAGGAAATATTTGATCAAAGAAATTTTGAGTCCTTGTGCAATACCCACAGTGTTAGCACCAAAGAAAGATGGAGAATGGAGAATGTGTACAAACTCTAGAGTAATAAACAAGATCACAGTTAAGTATAGATTTCCTTTACCTAGGATGGATGATATCATGCATTGTTTAAGTGGAGCAAAATATTTCACAAAGATAGATTTGAAGAGTGGATACCATCAAATCCAAATCAGAGAAGGAGATGAATGGAAGACTACTTTTAAGACAAATGAAGGATTGTATGAGTGGTTAGTGATGCCTTTTGGATTGATAAATGCACCTAGTACTTTCATGAGATTGATGAATGAAGTTTTAAAGAAATTTTTGGGTGTTTTTCTTATTGTATATTTGGATGACATTCTAATTTTCAGTAAGACAAGAGAAGAACATTTGCAAAACCTTAGACAAGTATTGTAGAGACTGAGAGAAGAGAAGTTGCTGATAAACATCAAGAAGTGTAGTTTCATGAAAGAAGAATTGGTATACTTGTTAGCAAGAGACACTACTCTGAAGAAAACCTTAATGCTGTCACTGATGGCAACAAAGAAAAAAGAATACATCAACATGACAAGAAGACATCACACTAGAAGACCAACTTAGTTTGGCAAAAAGGCACAAGAGTATTCAAGTTTGAAAGGCCAGAATGACTAAGTATGGATAGTATTCAGAGTAAGGGATAGAAAGTGGATCAGTATGCCTTCGTAGATGAAGATCTATAAATGCAGTTTAGGTATGATGACTCATAGCTACTTGATAATGATACATTCTAGTGTTTAGGTCATGACTTCCTTCAGAAGTCATTTGGAGAAAATGTCTAAGTCTGGATGAATAGAGGGAAGAGAGGGATAATGTTTAGTGTAAAGTAAAATGGTCCACATTTCTCTGCAAGTGTATATTTTGTCCTACCGTTATGAGAAAACTAAGAGACATGTCATGACTACCTAAATCTAGGATTATAGCCTTTGAAGTTCAACATATCATAATCTACAAGCTTCCCAATATCGGCTTCCAGTTTGACAATAATTCTTTGTGACAGTGCAACAGTTCCAAGATCCAAATTTGACATACAGGTTTATTTGGTTCCATGGATCTAAAGGCATGTTAAGAGGTTAGTAATTTTTTTTGGATATGATTTATTAAGTCTCATGTGGTTTGCAGTATGAGCTATGATGTGACATATGAATTGATCAAGTATGTTCTTAAGGAACAAGCCGACGGGCATGGTAGATCCTTATGCAGAGAAGATATAGCATCTAGATTAATCTAAGTGTTTATATGATTGGGTCAACCTATGTGAAGACTTGTACACATTTATTTGAGTCCACATTGTAGATTGTACACAAGATCAAGTTGACAAAGTACAACTCTTTATATACACATTTCATGTTTTAGCTTGTCGACCTGATTAAGAGATAAATCTTGCTGTGGATATATATATATCCAATGGATTTCCATTTTGGAAGGGTGTGTGATGTGATGGTGTGTGTGTATGTGCAAAGCATGTGAAGATAAGGTGACAACAAGTAGAAGAAGAGAGATCTTATCTCCAAGTAAGAGCAGAGTAGTGAAAAAGGGTAGACAGAGATGAAGAGTGTTGAATCAGTATTTTGTACTTCATTGGAACTAAAACCATGCATGTGTAGATGCAATCTGAGCAGTTCATTCTAGCAGTGAGCCATCCTTTCCTTCTCTTTCTTTCTCTAGGTAGTGAGCCTTTCTTGCAGTGAGCATATCTCTGGATAGTGAGCCTTCTTGTAATCTGGTATTGTTCTATAATAATATATTGTGAGTTAACACTCATCGTGGTTTTTCCCTTTTTGGGTTTTCCACTTAAAAATCTTGGTGTTCATGTGTTATGCCTTTGTGGTTGTTGTTTCTATGCATATTCTGCTTTCATATTATTAACTTTGGAAATTGGATTAATAAACTTGTTAAGAAGTGGTTTTGTGGAATATTGATTCATCCCCCTCTCAATATTCCTTACTATCAATAGTTGGTATCAAAGAAAGGTTCCTTGGAAGAAGCCTAACAACTTGAGGAAGATCTGGGAGAGTTCACTCATGGTAGCCTGAAGATTAAGAAATTTCTCAAACAATATTGAACTAGAAGCAATTCTTATTAATCTTGAAAAGTCTAAAGCAAAAGTCAGGGATCTAAAGGATAACTTACAAGAAGCTGATGAATGCATTTCAAAGTTAGAAGAACAAGTCAAAAAATTCAAAGAAAAATACAAATAAGTTAGTGATCAAATGATATCAGCAAATGAAACCCTGCATGATTTGGAAGTGGAAGTTATAGAAAGAACAAAAGAAGAAGAAGATCTGAATATAATGGTGAAAAGTAAATCAAAAGATTGCCTCAAACTTGAAAAAGAAATTGTAAGTCTAAAAGCAGACTTGGAAAAAGGAAAGAGCTATGAAGAAAAGTTCAAGATAAGTTCTGCAAAGCTTGATGAGATGATTGCTAGTCAAAAGAGTGTCGATGACAAGCAAGGTTTGGGATTTGAGAAAGGAGTAAGTTCAAAATCTGGTCAAGCAAACACCAAGTTAAAGAAAAATAGAGGGAACCAGTTTAGAAATCAAAGAAGAAGACCTAGAAGACCTCTGGTCAGGTAGCCAAATGTTCAACGGTATCAATCCTTCAATGGTCACTATTTTAATTACAATAAGTTTGGTCATAAATCTACTCAATGCAAAAGTAGAGTAGATCAGAATGTTCCATTATTCTCTGGTTAATGTTTCAATTGCAAGAAATTTGGTCATAAATCAAATGAATGCATAAATTTGGTAAGGAATGGTTCTTACAATGCAAGGAATAGTCAATCATTCAATGGAAAGTGTTTAGCATGCAATAGATTTGGACATATGGCTAATCAATGTAGATCAAATCCAATCAATAGAAGGAATCAAAGACAAAGGAATGTAGTGTGCCACAATTGCAACAAGTATGGACATACTGCAAGAGTTTGCACAAGCAAAAATGTGAAAAGAAACTACCATACTGAAAATAAAAAAATAGAGCAAAGGAATGATAAAAGAATAGCAAAGGTTGATCAGATTGAAACTAAGAAAGAAATGGGCAAGATTTGGATCAAGAAAGATGTGATTGAAGTCAAGGATGAATCTGCACCATCATTTGGTGCAAATACTTCCTCCGAGAAGTGAATTGGGATTTCTGGCTCAAGGGGAGTAGTGTTGAAAATCCAAAACCCCCAGCCAGATAGTTAGTGCTGGAGTTCGGCACGAAGATATGTGGTGGAATCTGATATGAAAGATCTTATGGAAAAAAATGAGTTAGTGTGGCACATTGCGGAGCAATTTTGATTGACTGTATCTATCAGAGAAAAGTTAGACAGCTTTTGAGAACAAGCATTTATGACGATTAGGTCAAGTTAGAGGATAAAAAGAAACTCATTTGCCTTCTAACTCACTTTGAATTTGAGCCACCAGATATCTAAGAGAGATTGAAGCAAGATTTCAAACAACAAAAATTCAAAGAACTCAGAGTGATTCAGGCGAAGAAAACCCTAATTCAACATAACAATGTATTTACCATTGGAACTTTATTGTGAATATGTTGAATCTTTGTAATGGCTTCCCCACAAGTTGTTGATATCACTGAGCAACCACGACCTAAATTCAAGAAACATCCCTACAAAGCAATTGAAGTTGATCCAATAGGTACATTTTTGGATATACCATATGGAGTTCTGTATGTGGAAGATGTTAGGGCATATATTCATGTTTCCCTAGATGAGCATGGTGACATCAAATTTTTAGAATTATATCTGAAGCATTTGAGTGATAATCAATATCATCTAAAGGAAGAATACAAAGCCCTAAGAGAGAAGAAATTCATTTAGTATATAGAGTTCCCTACATTTGTAGAGAATGAATGGGTCTGATACATCCTGAACAAAATCCACAATGAATTCATGTGGTTAGGATAGCCCTTCAAAATCACCAAAGAGGCAATTAGGGCAGTGATAGGGTTAAATTCCACTAGGGGCGTGACCTTACTAAAAGATGTAAAGAATCAAACTATTACAAAAGCCACCAGAGCCCAATTTGATAAAAGGGCATTAACAATAAATGACATCACAGACCATGCGGTAAGATTTGCTTCTATGGTCATTGGACATGTTGGTGCCTGCTTAATCAATCAGGTCTCAGGTGCTTAACATGCAGGCACCTTCCCAAAGGGGTCATCGAATTTTCTATCATACAAATGTTCATCGGGGTAACTTTCTGTGTCGGGCAGACATGTATGAGGTTTGCCGATGTGGGGGGTCTAGTTGATGTGGTGTGAAGGTAGGGTTTTGCGAAGTGCCATCGGTGTGATATGGTATATCAGCTGCCGAGGTTGATGTCTTTCCGACGAAGCTGGTCTGGCCGACGGAATTTGGCCGATGGCTTTCATCGAGGTGACTTTGAGCATCGGGTGAATCGTGAAGAGTTGGGCCGACAGGGATACTCTGGCCGACGTGGGTTGTTCAAGGTGTGTCCATTGGCAAGAGTTTTGTTATTGGCAAGGGAGTTTTAGGCTCCGTCAATATGTTCGATCTGGCCGATGGAGTTGCCATCGGCGTAATGTGGTGTGGTTGACGAAGGAGCTTTTTGTTGCTCCGATGGTCTTGGTCATGCCAATGGGGGATGTCCATCGGTGTGATATGTGGCATCGGTATATATAATGGTGGTCGTCTCGATGGTTTGGGTTTGGCCGACATGTTGTTTGGGTTGAAGCTTTCTGTAGTGTGTCTATGGGCAAGAATTGTGTGATCGGCGAGGGGGTTTTTTGTTGATCTGATAGTCCTTGTCTGGCCAATGGAGATGGTTTTTAGGGAAACATTGCATGTCAGGTGGATAACGAGGCGGTGTGCTGACGATTAGGGTCTGGCCGACGAAGGCAGTTTGGATGTTCATCGGGGTGACCGAAGGTGTCGGAGGGAGATGTGATGACTCTACCGATAGGGTCATGTGTTGTCGATGGGATTTATGTTTTGTGGTCGTCGGCGTAACTTTCTTCATCGGCAGAGGTGGAAAGCGTTGGGCCGATGGTGGTTTTCTCGCTGATCGAGTTGTATTGGCGTATCGGGTGAACAAGCAGGTTGTTCACTGATGACGCATGTCTTGCCGAAGGTGAGGCCATTGATGAGAGTGGTTGTATCGGTTGGAGAATTTTTGAGTTGGCCAATGGGGTTGGTCTCCCTGATCATGTCCTAGTATCGGCAAGAGTCAGGGCGATGGGCTATTGGCGGAGGGTTCATGGGTCGAGCAAGGTAAAATGCTCAACACTTAGTGTGCTTGCGGCCCCGTTTATAAGATGACCAAGAGGCCCATGCATGGCGAATGTGGAATAAATAGATCTCACTAGTTTTGAAAAGTCAGCGATGAGAATGTGAAGTTCCTACGTGGCACGTAATCATTGGCCCTCACCTTTTTACTGTTTTTGATGCCGATTATCTCAGCGATGGAATCAAAATTAACGGCTAGGTTTCAAAGTTGTAGTGTTTCTTTTTCTAGCGTCCTCAGGCATATTTTGAGCAGGAAAATGCACTGTTGCTACATTTCCCAGTGGCCGCATGTGGTTGAAGCCTTTATTGGTAGTTGTTGTAGGGGTATGGGTGATGGTATGAATGGTCAAACCACCGGTTACGGTGCAAGGCTCGAGACCTCCTCTGTTTCCTCCCCGACCTGTTGCATTCAATATTTTGAGCACCATTTTTCTCATGTGTACTGTATCTGGTGAATTTTGAAGTCTGCCATGTAATTAATGCTAAGGACCTTCCTTGCTATATTTAGTAGGTTGTGTTGCTCACTTTGACGGTTGTTGAAAACTGGACATATCTGGCATTGTAATAAGATACAACTAGTTCTGGTTGCTCTGTGCAGGAGATTTTATGAGTTTATGTATCTCTTATTATATGTCTCATGCATGAATCTACTGATTTCATGATTGGTTTTATATGAGTAATGTTGTGTTTGCATGTGTTTTGTTATTCTGTCTCCAGTATTGCATGTGTCCTTCTAAATTTAGATATCTAAGGGATGTCTGGGATTCTAGAATATAGACTTGCTGTATTGAATGCTTGATCTTTCAACTTCTGCTTAAGGGGTAGATTAAAATGTTTTCAGATTGAGTATTGGGAAAGATATACTACAATAGGGATACCATAAGTATTGATAACTTAATACTCTATTTTGGGATATATCTGTAATGCAGATACCACAACATCCCCTTGAAATCCAGTTTTAGTGTGTTCATGCTAATCATTCACATGTGTATGTCTATTGACTCCGAGCCTTGGATAGGCACCAATCTAGTTCTGCATTGAGATTACACACCAGGTCCTAGTTTTGCATCCAAACACATAAATCAAATTCATACTTCCAAATCAAACCATTAGGACTATAGAAGTAGTTTAGGACCAGGATCCTCTAATTCACAACTGAACATAAGCCCAAAGCTAGCCCATTTGCACTTATCCCACAGTTTTGGTCTTCATATAGGAGGATTTATCTGCTTTGTATCAACATCCCAAGCCTACCCACAAGCATATTCTCATGGGTGTTGAATAGGGAATACCCCCTAGGTTTTGCAAAGCCTGAAGAAGAAGAGGAGATAAAATAGAGTCTATCTCCTATACTATTGGCCCCTAGCCCAGAGATCCTGTTGATCACTGATGGCTACCTTATAGGGAAATCTAGGAATGAAGATATAGTCAGGGAAAAAACCAATAGAAATTGGTGACTCCGCTGGGGATTATGCAGTAAAAGAAATTGTCTTTTCATCCCTAGTAAATTATTGCCCATCTGAGTCGTAACAGAAGTTGGCGACTCTGCTGGGGACATGAAGTGAAGGAACCCTAATTTAAAAGCAAGCAATTCCTAGTAATAGGTGGCGACTCCGAACAATCTCCCAGTCAGTAAAGTAAAATTTGTATGCAGGGGAGAAGATCCCTACAAAATTCTTTATTTGAGGAATTACCAGTAAAAAGAAGGATGATGTATAAAAGAAAGGGAACTATCTCGGCCAGTCATGAGGGTTCCCCCAGGAATACTGATGATGCTCAGGACAACCCTAGGCCGTCAAGACAGCATGTACCTTATTTTTCAAATGTAGAAGCTGATATCCAAGGTGCATATGAGAGGCAACAAGGTGTAAGCCTAAGAATGAGGTCAGAGGTGTTTCAAGAATGCCCTTTCCTAGATCCCAATGAAAGATTTGAAGAAGCTGAATCCCCAAGGGATGATGATGATGATGACTAGAATGGTATGAGACCATCTACCTCCATGCCTAAAGAAGAACAGTTAGTTGAAGAAATCAAAAGCCTAAGAGAAGAATTAGAATATTTACAAGCAATGAAAGTTAGAGATGACATGAGACAGAAAGTGCAAGCTTTAAGGACTGCTCAGAATGATTTAGTTCCTACCCTTGAAAATGCAAATATGCAGAGAAACCAGTGCAGAAATGAGGTACAGTGTCAGCAGAATAATGATCAAAGATAGAATGCAAACAATGCTAGGATACCATTAAATAATGTAAGAAATCAGAATGTAAATAGAAATATTAATGCTAATCAGTTTGATAGACAACCCATGCAGCTGGATAGATTTAGACAGTTGGTTTTTGATGGTATCCCTAATTATCCTAACCCCATTGACAAGCATGTGAGGCTGCAAGTGCCAAAGTTTCTAGGAAATAATACTGTGTCAGGGGAGGATCATTTGAAAGCTTTTCAAAATGTCATGGACAATTTTGAAGTTGAGCATGAGGATGTCTTTATGAAGTCATTCATGCAATCTTATGAGGCTAGAGAATGGTACAAGAATCTACCTGATCGGAGCATGTCATCATGGGATGATTTCAAAAGGATGTTTAAGGAGTAGTATGGTGACAAAACTAACCCTAGATTTTTGTAAATGAGTTCACTAGTATCACTAAAGGGTCAAATGAGCAGGTTGCAGATTTTAATGCAAGATTTACTAAAGTGTTGAACAAATTGCCACATCACATGAGGCCAAATGAACCAATGTGCATAATATTGTATATAAATGCTTTTGATGCTAAAACTGCATATGGTTAAGAGATAAAGGTCCTACTACTCTCAGGGATGCTTTCAAGATAACAATAAATATTAAGAATAACAGGAAAGCATCAGGCAAGACAAATAGGAGGGATGATGTGAGAATTCTACAGAATCCAAACAAACCTCAGAATATTCAAGGTAGTACATCTGCCTCTGAAGATAAGATAGATAAATTGACAAATGTTGTTAAGGACCTAAGCTATAGACTGGCTAGAAGTGAAAAAGGGATAGGTCCTGATAGGCAAGTTTACCAAAGACAGGAAAAGAGACCATCATTGCATGATATTACATATAATACCAATTGGCATAATGGTAAGCCTGTATTTCCACATAACAACACAAATCAGAGAACTCCACATACCAAGGAAACTCTTGATCCTTTGAGGAAAGCTATAAATATTATTGATGATACTCCATGGTGCATAATCTGTCAGATGCCACATTCACAGTCACAATGCATGATTGCTTAGTCTTTGTATGATAATGCTATGTCCTGTAATAAGTACAATGAGCCACATTATGTATAGGATGATGATGTTAATATGTTGTCCATAAGTAGGGAGCATCCTTCTCATGATGCAGATGAGAGTACAGATGATGGGACTCAGGCCTGTCAGCAAGTTTTTTATGATGAGGATAATGAAGATAGTTATGTGTATACTCAGGGCTCACACAATTTTTTGAGTAACCTGCAAAGACCTTCTGATGAGGAAATTAGGGCTTTCACCGCTGCAGTAGTGGCTCAAGCCAAAAGCAATTATAACCTCAGAGGTAAAGCTTAGGTAAGCAGCCCACATCAACCAGAAGGCATTTTTGCAGGTTAGCCAGTGCATAGTCATAAAGGGATTGAACCACAAAAAAGGTAGTGGGGTAATAACAAGCAAAATTTTAAGCAAAAAATAGGTCATGAATCTCAAGGACCAGAAAATAGAATCCCCCAAGTTGAGAATCAAAGCAAAAGTTCCCAAAACAAGAATGATGATCAGGGAGCTATGAAGATTAAAGCTGGCTCATCTCAAGATAAAAACAAAGTGTTTACACAAGTTACAACTGCGGTACAAAATTATGCTCCTTTTGATATAACTCAAGTCCTCTCTCAGGTGAAGGTTTCTGTCCCATTAATGGAACTTATGAAGGTTGAAGAAATCAAGAATAGGACAGTATCTTTAATTTTAGAAGTGCCTTGTCAAGCCAAACAGAATGATGAGACTCAAGGTAAGAAGCATGCCTTATGCAATGAAGAAGATGAAGTTCCTAAGGTATATCTGGGGGTGACCATGACAAAGTGCCCTTCATAGGTGGAACCATTTTATGTATCCCTGGTTATAAATGGAAAAGTAATTAGAAATTGTATGCTTGATTCTGGAGCATCCACAAACATCATGCCTTTGGCTATCATGCAGCAAGCTGGATTGAAAATAGACAAGGCATGTGGAAAATGTTATGCTATGGATGCCAGAGAGGTACCAGTTATTGGAATCATGAAGGATGTGAATTTTAGACTAGCAGCATTTCTCGAAAAGAGCTATGAAATGAACACTACAGTGGTTGACATCAAGCCACAGTATGGTATGCTGTTGTCAAGAAGATGGGCAGCACTGATTGGTGGAAGTATGCACTTGGACCTGTCATATGCCATGATTCCAATGAATGGTATGGATGTCAAATTGATTAGAGAGGAAAGGTCACCAGAGATAGTTGAGGGTCAAGAATCAGAGGAACAGATATGCTTTGTGAACACTGATTGTGAGAATTTCAGGGTTGTCTCAGATGGTAAAGAGGATAAAGAGAAAAATGTTTACATTGAAGAGCTCGACCAGCAGGGTCTATGGACCATGTATTTTGATGGAGCTTGTTCAAAGGAAGGCTCTGGAGCTGGAGTTGTATTCCTATCTCCAATTGGTAAGCTCCTAAAATTCTCCTTCTTGCTAAGATTTGCTTGTACAAACAATATTGTAGAGTATGAAGCCTTACTCTTAGGTTTAAATATGGCTCTCAAACATGGAATTAAGACACTGAGAGTATTTGGGGATTCTAAGTTAATTGTGTCCCAAGTTAGAGATAGGTATGCCTCAAAGAACAAAAGATTAAAACAATACAAGCATGTTGTCTAGGATACAATTGAATTATTTGATGCATTTTCAATAGGCTGGGTAGAGGGATCAAAAAATTTCATGGCTGATTTCTTAGCCAATGTAGCAATAAGGCCAGATGATATCACTCTATCAAGTGTTACAAATGTTGAGGTTAAAATCAGACCTGCAATACAAGAAAACATATGTAGTTGGCAAGTGTTTGATGATGACAAGGACTTGTTAAGATTTTTGCATTGCATAGATGAATATGAGAACCAAGAAATTAATTTTCAAAACTTTGTAGAAATTATAGATGGAAAAGAAACTCTTATGGGGAAAGAAGTAATTCAGTTGAAGACTAACAAAATCCCTAGAGGGTTAGTAGCTTTAGAAAGAGCTTTTCACAATAGAGACCAATTGGTCACAAAGACATCTCCCACAAACAAAGATGACTTACAGGAGATAAATTTGGGGATATCTCAGGCCCCCAAGAAGGTATACATTGGGAAACAACTCAAACCACACATTAGGAGCATGCTGATTGCATTACTAAAAAAATATAAGCATGTTTTTGCCTGGTCATATGAAGACCTCAAACCTTATAGAGAAGATTTATTCCAGCATGAAATCCCATTGAAGCCTGGAGCTAAGCCATTTAGACAAAAGCAAAGGCCTATTAATCCCACCTTGGCTCCAAAAATGCAGTAAGAACTCAAGTAGTTTAGGGAGGCTAGAATAATTGTGCCAATTAGACATTCAACTTGGGTGTCTAACCTTGTCCCAGTTAGAAAAAAGAATGGTGATATTAGACTTTGTGTTGACTTTAGAAATTTGAATGTATCCTCCTTAAAGGATAATTACCCATTGCCTTATATGGAAGCTATGTTGTAGAAAGTGACTGGTTGTGAACTCCATCCATGATGGATGGATTCTTAGGCTACAATCAGGTGAAGGTAAAGGAATCAGAACAATACAAGACTTCCTTCACCACTCCATGGGGAACATATGTATATGTGAGAATGCCATTTGGACTAACAAATGCAGGTGCTACATTTCAAAGAGCAATGGATGTTGCTTTTATAGGGTTGATTGATTCAATCTTGGTTGTTTATCAGGATGATCTGACTACCTATTCAAAGAAGGAAGAGTAGCATTGTATGCACTTAGAGCAAATTTTCATTAGAGCACTAGAGTATGGCATTTCTCTAAATCCAAAGAAGTGTGCTTTTGGGTTAGTGGAAGGAAAGCTCCTAGGGCACATTGTTTCCAAAGATGGAGTTAGGATTAATCCTGAAACGATTGCTGCAATTGATAAGATCTAGATGCCAAAAATAGTAAAAAGAATCCATTCCTTCTTTGGACAAATAAATTTTGTTAGAAGATTTGTTCCCAACTTTGCAGAAACCACAAGGAACATTTCTCAAATGTTGAAGAAGGGTGAGACTGTCAGTTGGGAAGGTGAAACAAGCAGATCTTTTTAGGACATAAAGGAAGCAATAAAGATGGCTCCTGTTCTAAAATCTCCTGATTTTTCTAAGCCATTTCAATTGTTTTCATTTGCTTCTTTCCACACTATTGCTGCATGTCTGCTATAGAAAAATGAGGATGGTTTTGAGCAACCCATAGCTTTCTTCAGTATGTCCTTGTAGGCTTCTGAGTTAAAGTATGACATCATGGAGAAACATGCATATGCACTAGTCAGAGTAGTCAAGAGTTTCAGGCCATATTTGGTAGGATCCTAGATAGTTGCATATGTGCCTCATGCAGTAGTCAAGGATATCTTCACTCAGCAGGAGGTAACAGGGAGGAGATGCAAGTGGATAAATAAACTACAAGAGTTCAACATAGAGATACAAATTACCAAATTGGTAAGGGGACAAGGGTTAGCCAAGATGATGGCATAGTCAAACTTGGAAGCATGCCAAGTCAATGTAGTCCAAAATGAGATTGTGAGTGTAGCAAAATCTGAATGGTATAAGGGCATCATATATTATTTGCAAAACCTGAATTGTCCTTCCCATTTCAGTGATAGTCAAAAGAGAACTTTGAAACTACATGCAATCAGGTATGTTATTATTCAAGGAGAATTATGCTGGAAGAATCCTGATGGTGTGCTGCTAAGATGTGTGGATGAAAATGAAGCTAACAATATTTTGAATGACATGCATAAAGGGGTGTGTGGTGGACATTATACTGCTAAGACAATAGCTCACAGAATCCTCAGGGCAGGATATTGGTGGCCAACTCTCTTTTCAGATGCACAAAAGTTGGTAAGAAAATGTGATCCTTGCCAAAGGTTCTCAGGAAGACTAAGGTATGAAGGTGTATTGCCCCTTAAGACTACAACTGTGGAGGCTCCATTTCAGCAATGAGGAATTGACTTCATAGGGGAAATTGCAGAGAAATCAAGTGGGGGGCACAGTTGGATTTTGGTGATTACTTCACTAAATGGATTGAGGCCATTCCAACTAAGAGAGCTACAAGTAAGGTGGTGATGGATTTCATACTGGAAAATATTATTATCAGGTTTGGAGTACCAGTCAAGTTGGTCACAGATAATGCAATGTGCTTCAGATCAGGTGAATTTGTTGATTTCTGCAACAAATATGAAATTAACTTGTCATATGCATCACCATACCACCCACAAGGAAATGGTCTAGTTCTCGCTGGAGCCTTGCACCTACACATCCCCAATCAGAGCCACTGTTGGTGCCTGCTTAATCAATTAGGTCTTAGGTGCTTAACATGTAGGCACTTTCTCAGAGGGGTCATCGAATTTTCTATCATCAAGATGTTCATCGAGGTAACTTTCTGTGTCGGGCAGACATGTATGAGGTTTGCTGATGTGGGGGGTTTGGCTGATAGGGTGTGAAGGTAGGGTTTTGCGAAGTGCCATCAGTGTGATATGGTATATCGAAATCCAGGGTTGATGTCTTTCTGACGAAGCGGGTCTGGCTGATGGAATTTGGCCGATGGCTTTCATCAGGGTGACTTTGAGCATCGGATGAATCGTGAAGAGTTAGGCTAACATGGATACTTTGGCCGACGTGGGTTGTTCAAGGTGTGTCCATCGGCAAGAGTTTTGTTATTGGCAGGGGAGTTTTAGGCTCTGTCAATATGTTCGATTTGGCTGATGGAGTTGCCATCAGCGTAACGTGGTGTGGTCGATGAAGGATCTTTTTGTTGCTCTAATGGTCCTGGTCATGCCAACGGGGGATGTCTATTAGTGTGATATGTGGCATCGGTATATATAATGGTGGTCGTCCTGATGGTTTGGGTCTGGCCGACATGTTGTTTGGGTTGAAGCTTTCTGCGGTGTGTCCATCGGCGAGAATTGTGTGATTGGCGAGGGGGTTTTTTGTCGATCCGATAGTCCTTGTCTAGCCGATGGAGGTGGTTGTCAGGGAAACATTGCATGTCAGGCAAAAAATGAGGCAGTGTGTTGATGATCAGGGTCTAGCCGACGAAGGCAGTTTGGATGTTCATCAGGGAGACAAAAGGTGTCAGAGGGAGATGTGGCTCTACCGATAGGGTCGTGTGTTGCTGATGGGATTTATGTTGTGTGGTCATCGGTGTAACTTTCTTCATCGGCAGAGGTGGAAAGTGTTGGGTCGATGGTGGTTTTCTCACCGATTGGGTTGTATTGGCGTATCGAGTGAGCAAGTAGGTTGTTCGCCGATGGCACATGTCTTGCCGAAGGTGAGGCCGTTAGTGAGAGTGGTTGTATCAGTTGGAGAATTTTTGAGTTGGCCGATGGGGTTGGTCTCCCCAATCATGTCCTAGTATCGGTAGGAGTCAGGGCAATGGGCTATTGGCGGAGGGCTCGTGGGTTGAGCAGGGTAAAATGCTCGACACTTAGTGTGCTTGCGGCCCCATTTATAAGATGACCAAGAGGCCCATGCATGGCGAATGTGGGATAGATAGATCTCACTAGTTTTGAAAAGTCAGCGATGAGAATGTGAAGTGCCTATGTGGTATGTAATCATTGGCCCTCACCATTTTGTGATTTTTGACGCCGATTATCTCAGCGATGGAATTGAAATCAACGACTAGGTTTCAAAGTTGCAGTGTTTCTTTTTCTAGTGTCCTCAGGGATATTTTGAGCAGGAAAATGCACTGTTACTACATTTCCTGGTGGTTGCGGGTGGTTGAAGCCTTTATTGGTAGTTGTTGTAGGGTATGGGCAATGGTATGAATGGTCAAACCGCCTGTTATGGTGCAAGGCTCGAGACCTCTCCTGTTTCCTCCCCGACCTGCTGCATTCAATATTTTAAGCACCATTTTTCTCATGTGTACTGTATTTGGCAAATTTTGAAGTCTGCCATGTAATTAATACTGAGGACCTTCCTTGCTATATTTAGCCAGTTGTGTTGCTCACTTTGACAGTTGTTGAAAATTGGACATATCTGGCATTGTAATAAGATACAACTGGTTCTGGTTGCTCTGTGTAGGAGATTTTGTGAGTTTATGTATCTCTTGTTATATGTCTCATCCATGAATCTACTAATTTCATGATTGGTTTTATATGAGTAATATTGTGTTTGCATGTGTTTTGTTATTCTGTCTCCAGTATTGCATGTGTCCTTCTGAATTTAGATATCTAACGGATGTCTGGGATTCTAGAATATATACTTGCTGTATTGAATGCTTGATCTTTCAACTTCTGCTTAAGGGGTAGATTAAAATGTTTTCAGATTGAGTATTGGGAAAGATATATTGCAATAGGGATACCATAAGTATCGGTAACTTAACACTCTGTTTTGGGATATATCTGTAAGGCAGATACCACAACATCCGCTTGAAATCCAATTTTAGTGTGTTCATGTTAATCATTCATAGGTGTATGTCTATTGACTTCAAGCCCTGGATAGGCACCAATCTAGCTCTGCATTGAGATTACACACCAGATCCTAGTTTTGCATCCAAACACATAAATCAAACTCATACTTCCAAATCAAACCATTAGGACTGTAGAAGTAGTTTAGGACCAGGATCCTCTGATTCACAACTAAACATAAGCCCAAAGCTAGCCCCTTTGCACTTATCCCACAGTTTTGGTCTTCATATAGGAGGATTTATCTGCTTTGTATCAACATCCCAAGCCTACCCACAAGCATATTCTCATGGGTGTTGAATAGGGAATACCCCCTAGGTTTTGCAGAGCCTGAAGAAGAAGAGGAGATAAAATAGAGTCTATCTCCTATATTGTTGGCCCTGGCCCAGAGATCCTATTGATCACTGATGGCTACCTTGTAGGGAAATCTGGGAATGAAGATACAGTCAGGGAAAAAACCAACAGGATACAAGATTTAGTTCTCAAACTGGGAGAACTGTATTTTTGGTACTGCAATTTACATTGCATATCAAATGATCAAAGAAAATGCAGATTATGATCTATGTGAGTTGCTAAGGATTCAACTGTTGGAGAATCTTAAGAAGATCAAGGAAAGCAAAAACTATCTGTTCAAATTTGGTATGTTGATTATCTATCTATTTTTCTATTTTATGAATGAGTTGCCAAACATGAAGAATCTATTTTGGTCAAGTAACAAACCTGTTGCTATACAAATTAGAGATAATCTCAATAGTATTTGAAGCCATGATGAACAAAAAGTAGCCCTATGGGGGTACTTTAAGAATTTCCAAAGCATGATGCATTCAAGAGAAAGAATCCCTATGGAAATTGTTGAAAAGTATAAGGATACCATTTGTTTTATGGTTACAAAAGATTAATGTTTGATGGAGGCTGTTGACCCTAGAACAGTCTGGGTTTTACCAATGGGGTATGAAGTGGATGGATAAATACTATAATACTATGCTCAACATATGCTAAGCAAACCTAGGGACATCAAGGAGGAAAGGTTTGGAACCTATGAGGAACTATCTGTGAAAATTCATGTTGAACTCAGAAAACCAGAAACCTCTAGGAAAGTAAGGAAGGAGGTAGAAGAATTTGCATTAAAGCATGGTTTCACAAAAGAATAGGTTAAAGAATCAAGAGAAAAAGCACACGTAGAAAGGACAACAAAAGAAAAGAAAGAGAGTGAATTGGTCAAGGCTCTGAAAGAGCCCAAAAGCAAACAAGAAAGGCATGAAGTGACTTAGAGGTCTACAAGGAGTTTTCCACTTCCTCCGGTCCCACACCATCTGCAAGTATGGAGAAACCATCCAAGAAATCTATTGACAAAGGTACAAAGAGATAGAAAATGAAAGGTAGAAGGATGTATGTTAGTGTAGGAAGAATTGATGAAGAAGAGACAGAGTCTGATGAAGAAGTGAGGAAGATGAAAACTAAGATCTCCGGAACCAGCAAAAAGAAACCCTCTAGTAAGGGTAAATCTATAAAAAGGCAAAACCAAGAAGTACCTTAGACAGAAGAAGCAACTATAAGCCTTGAAGATGTTCTCAAAGCTATAACAATTGATGGTAATCTGAAACCCATTGCACAATTGTATGATGAATATAATGATCTGGACAAGAGGATCATTGAGACTACTGTTATAAAATACCTAATCATCTACAATAGGGCCCTAATTGAGATAATTGATGATCTTCCACATAGCCTGGCAAGTATAATGTCTGCAAGAAAGGAAGCAACTATCGCAAAGGATGTTGAGCTTAGAGAACATTCATTAATAAAACTATGTCCAGAAATCACTCTAGAGGAAAAAGTAATAATCTCCAAAGCAATTCACAACAAATTTAGGTCAAAAAAGAGAATGAATGCTCCCATGGGAGGAGATATTGAAAAGGTGGTAAAGGAAACTAAAGAAATCACTCTGAACACATTAAGGGAATTTAATCTCCCTACCATTTATGACAATAAAGAAATTGATGTTGGAGATGATACATCTGTTCCAGAAGTAAACCTTGAACATGAAATAGATGAAGATGACAAAGTGACTGAGGAGAAAGAAGTACCTATTGATGACACTAAAATAAGATCCTCTTCAGAATATCAAACTAAGGACAAAACTAACAAGGAGAAGACTGAGGAAGAACAAGTCAAGGAAATTCCTCCACCAGAACAAAAGGAGGACACTAATAAGGACATGGATCTAGATGATCCAGAGCAAAGCCTGAAAGAAGAAGTCTCTACTACACCAAGAGACACTACAGAATCAGTTAAGGAACTTCTGGAGAATGGAAAACAAGTTTTGAATGAGCTTGATTTTCTACATGGTCCAATAAACTTGGATGCAATGTCCCCTATACAAAAACTCATATTGGCTTCAATTGTATAGGAAAAAGCAAGAGAGGAAATATTGAAGTCTCACATAGAGGATAGTGAGCTCATTGGTGAGGCATCTAGCATTTTGGAGAAGTTGATGCCAACATACCAGAAGGACACATCTTTGTCATCAGCAAACCAACTCAAAGAACTCATAAACTCTATAAGTAAACACTTTGAATCCTTTGATGAATCTATAGAAATAAAAGTAAGGCTAGAGTTTAATGAGAAAAGATTGAATGAGTTGAAGAAAATGATAGCTAATGACAAAGCCCAGCTAGATAATAGGATAAAAATCATTCAGAGTGGCATTAAAGAAGCTGGTGACATATACAAATTTTGTCTATCCTAGTCGGAAGTCACAAAGAAAACAAAAGAGAAGATCAATGATTTGGAGCATAAATTGATGAACACTTCCAAGGCATTTGATCTGGTAGTAGAATTAGTTAGCAGCAAAGAAAGTCAAGTCATCAACTTTCATAATGACTTGAGCAATCTAATAAGTGAGAGGGATCAAATCAGAACTAGAATGTGTCAGCTAAGAGGACTAATTAGTCCTAAGTTAGACACTATGTTTAATCTTGTAGCTAAAGCACAAACAACTTCACAAACTGACACACCCTCTGATCTTCACAAGGCAAAGACCTTAGTTTCTTACTTAGTGGTCATACTCAAATTTTCAACAATACTAAGAAAGGCTAGGATGGTGAACTAGCCCAAATTAAGAACATCTTTAAGGACATCCTCCAGCACATGTAAAATAAAGCTAAAAATTGTACTTGTACATATGTGACAGAGTATAGCAAATTTTGTAGTTTTGACAATATTTGACTTCAAAACCTACACCTTTGCCATTGATGTCAAAGGGGGAGAAGAAGATCAGTGAAAAATGGGCAAAAATCTCAAGGCGAGAAGAAATATGGAGTGTATATAGAAAGGTGGAGTAGTCAAGGAAGTCAAGCATTTTTCACTAAGTGTTACCATCAATGCCAAAGGGGGAGATTGTTGGCAAGAGACACTGCTCTGAAGAAAACCTGAATGTTGTCATTGATGGAAACAAATAAAAAAGAATACATTAGGATGACAAGAAGACATCACTCTGGAAGCCCAACTTAGTTTGGCAACAAGGCAGAAGAATATTCATGCCCAGAAGGCCAAAATGACTAAGTATGGACAATATTCAGAGTAAGGGACAGAAAGTGGATCAGTACGTGCCTCCGCAGATGAAGATCTATAAATGCAGTTTAGGTATGATGACTCATAGCTACTTGATGATGATACATTTCAATGTTTAGGTCATGACTTCCTTCGGTAGTCATTTGGAGAAAATGTCTAAGTCTGGATGAATAGAGGTAAGACAGGGACAGTGTACATTGCAAAGTAAAATGGTCCACATTTCTTTGCAAGTGCATATTTTGTTCTATGGTTCTGAGGCAACTAAGAGACATGTCATGACTACCTAAATCCAAGATTATAGCCTTTGAAGTTCAACAGATCATATTCTATAGGCTTCCCAATATTGACTTCTAGTTTGACAATATTTCTCTGTGACAGTGCAATAGTTCGAAGATCCACATTTTGACATACAAGTTTATCTAGTTCTGTGGATCTAAAGGCATGTTAAGAGGCTAGTAATGCTTGTTGGATATGATTTATTAAGTTTCATGTGGTCTGTAATATGAGCTATGATGTGACAGATGAATTGATTAAGTATGTTCTTAAGGAATAAGCCGACGGGCATGGTAGATCCTTATGCAGAGAAGATATAGTATCTAGATAATTAATCTAAGTGTTTATATGATGGGGTTGACCTATGTGAATACTTGTACATGTTTATTTGAGTCCGCATTGTAGATTGTACACAAGATCAAGATGACAAAGTACAACTCTTTGTATACACATTTCATGTTTTAGCTTGCCGATCTGATTAAGAGATAAATCTTGTTGCGGATATATATCTAATGGATTTCCATTTTGGAAGGGTGTGTTATGTGATGGTGTGTGTGTATGTGCAAAGCATATGAAGATAATGTGACAAGAAGAAGAAGAAGAGAGATCTTATCTCCAAGTAAGAGCAGAGCATCAAAAAAGGGTAGACAGAGATGAAGAGTGTTGAATCAGTATTTTGTACTTCATTGGAACTCTAACCATGCATGTATAGATGCAATCTAAGAAGTTCAATCTGGTAGTGAGCCATCCTTCCCTCTTCTTTCTTTCTTTAGGCAATGAGCCTGTTTTGGCAGTGAGCCTTTCTTACAGTGAACATATCTCTAGGTAGTGAGCCCTAAGGCAATGAGCCTTCTTATAATCTGGTATTGTGCTATAATAATATATTGTGAGCTAACATTCACCGTGGTTTTTCCCTTTTTGGGTTTTCCACAAAAAATCCTAGTGTTCATGTGTTATGTCTTTGTGGTTGCTGTTTCTATGCATATTCTACTTTCATATTATTAACTTTGGGAATTGTATTAATAAACTTGTTAAGAAGTGGTTTTCTGGAATATTGATTCACCCCCCCTCTCAATATTCCATACTATCAACAATACTTGGGATTTGTGATTTCTGCAAAAGGATTGAAGATGGACCCTGAGAAAGTGAGAGTAATTGTTGAATGGCCTACACCGAAGAGCATTGGAGAATTTAGATCATTTCATGGATTAGCTAGTTTCTACCAAAAGTTCATCAGAAATTTCAGTTTAGTTTGTAACCCTATGACAAAGACAATGAGAGGTGATAGAAAATATTTCAAGTGGACATCAGGAGAAGACAAAAGTTTTGAATTGTTAAAGCAGAAAGTGATAGAGCAACCTATTTTGGCATTACCCGATTTCAATAAGGTATTTCATGTAGATTTCGATGCAAGTGGAAATGCAATTGGAGCAGTATTAAGTTAGGAAGGTAGACTAGTAGAATATTTCAGTGAGAAGTTGAATGATGCAAGGAGAAGATATTTAGTTTATGATCAAGAGTTCTATGCCATAATTCAAGCCTTGAAGAAGTGGAGACATTACTTGTTGCCTAAGGAGTTTGTGATGTATACAGATCATCAAGCTTTGCAATATTTGAACAATCAAGGTAAGATGAATCAGAGACATATGAGGTGGGTGGAGTTCATGCAGAGTTATACTTTTATGTTGAAGCATAGGAGTGGAAAATCAAACAAAGTTGCAAATGCATTGATTAGGATAAGGAACTTGTTGACAAAGATGAGAGTTGAAGTGTTGGGATTTGATGAATTGAAGAACATGTATGAGAAAGATCTTGATTTTGCAAAACCTTGGAAAGCATGCAAGGAACCTATTGTGACATATAGGAGTAAGTGGCTGGATTATTTCATTCAAGAAGATATGTTGTTTAGAGGAAATCAATTATGCATACCTAGAAGTTCAATGAGAGATAATTTGATCAAAGAAAAGTACAGAGGTGGATTGGCAGGACATTTCGGCATTGATAAAACAATGGCTTTGGTGAGTGAAAATTACTTTTGGCCTCAAATACATATGGATGTTAGGAAATTTGTGCATATTTTATCCAGTTGCAAAAGGGAGTAGTCAGAATACCAGATTGTATAAACCTTTGATAGTACCAGAGAGACCTTGGGAAGACATAAGCATGGGCTTTGTAATAGGATTGCTGAAGACACAAAGAAAACATGATTCAATATTTGTAGTGGTGTATAGATTTTCAAAGATGGCACACTTCATACCTTGTAAGAAGACAACCTATTTTTCAAGGAGATTGTGAGATTGCATGGATTACCTAAGAGCATAATTTCAGACAGAGATATATGATTTCTTGGATATTTTTGGAAGACACTTTGGAAGAAGATGAAGATAGATTTGAAGTTTAGTTCAAAATTTCATCCACAGACTGATGGATAGACAGAAGTAGTGAATAGGAGTTTGGGAAACATGTTGAGATGTTTGGTTGGAGAGAAGGTAGGAAGTTGGGATTTGATTCTTTCACAAGCAGAGTTTGCATACAATAATTCAGTGAATAGGAGTACCAGAAGAACACCTTTTGAGATTGTTACTAGAGTAAATCCTAGAGGCATGATAGAGTTGAGAGATATCAATATGGAAGAAAAGAAAAGTATAGAAGCAGAAGAATTTATAGAACATATGGAAATAGTACATAATCAGGTGAAGAAGCATTTGGAGGAGACGAACAACAAGTACAAGGAGAAGGTAGATGAGAAGAAAAGACACAAGGAACTTAAAGTTGGTGATGAAGTGATGGTATACTTGAGAAAAGGAAGATTTCCAGTTGGGACATATAACAAGTTGAAGATGAAGAAGTTTGGACCTTGTAGGATACTCAGGAAGTTTGATTCAAGAAATGCATATGAAGTGGAGTTACCAGAGACATTGAACATATCAACTATTTTCAACATTGCAGACCTATACCAGTATCATGAAGTAGAGTTCAGTGATAGTATTGAAGAAGACTTAAAGAAGTGGTTACCACAATAAGCACTGTAGTAGATTGAGGACATTTTGGATAGCAGAGTTGGACATAGCACTAGAGGAAGACAATACAAAGAATACCTTGTGAAGTGGAAAGGCATACCAAAAGAAGATTCATCATGGATTTCTCAAGATGAGGTGGACCGTCTTGGTTTTCCTCCAGCCCCAACAAAGTGAGGGACACACTTTTTCTATAACCCTGGATGTCTGATGTAGGAGCATCCCTAGTTCAAGAGCAATCTTGCATCAACCAAAAACATTTGCATTATAGTTTGTTTACATTTCAGTTTGTTCCTTTTCATTTTCCAGTTTAGTTTAGATAGTTCAGTCAATAGCAGTTTGTGTATTTTGGTTTGCATTCTACCATAGTTACATTTCAGGCCTTGTGGAGCTGGACTTAGTATCTAGATATATTCATGCACATCATATCCAAAATTCAGAGCATTTGGATCAAGTACCAGTAAGATATTGCCATCATAAGATCAACTATTTTCTTAGAATAGAGCATCCTGATAGTCTCAAATAATTAGCTGAAGGAGAAGACCTGCGGAGCATTTCATGACCCGCGGAGCTAAATTGCACATCATTCAATGTTGTTTAGTTTTTGGCTGACCTTCCCAAGATCCTCTTATAATTCCATTCATTTGTAGAGGAATTCCATTCATTTGAGTCTAACCTATCCGTGTACACATGTTACACCTCTTCGTTGGAGTTTGTAACCTTCCTTGGCCGATGCAAAGGAATCTATTGTATCAGAGATGATATATATTGATGTAATAGATCCTTAGGAAAGTAGTGATTGATATTTTTAGAAGTTGATAGTTTGAATTCTTGTGAAGGAGCTTCAAAGCTATATCTTGTGCATATTTTGATATTCTGTAATCAGGCGTGTGAGCCCTAATTGTAAGCCTGCATGTTGTCGACCAATTTGTATTTGAATTCTATGATATACTGAATGATTGAATCTATATTTTCTTTATATCTTTGAGTTGTTTTGGTTGTGTTTACTCTAGCTATGCATGGCTTGGATAGTTCTCTTTGAGGACCCTCCTAACCATGACTGTACTAGAAGTAGTCATACCTGATTTAGGTTCATGGCCAATGATGGAAAGATGAATATAAATGCCATGCTTCCCATGATGATAGCCAAGTAGGTTACTTCTGGGAAGATAAAAAATCTGGGGCTTATTCATATTCTTGATTACACTTGCAATTCCCTTTGTTGTTTCTATTTTGACAATGGATAGTTTATTTCCAAAACTTGAAGAAGATGCTAGTGTATGTCTTTGAGATTCAGAGACAAGAAAACTACTTAAGGAAAGTGATCTAGAAAAGGGCCATCAAAAGGGTATAACTTATTTAGCAAATTCTATAGATGGTTCTTTCTTCCTCACAGGAGCTTCAGATAAATCAACTAAGCTATGGGACATTAGAACCTTAACACTTCTAAAGATATCGATGTGTAGGAAAATTTGAAGCTAAATTATTTTATATGGGGATTATACACATTTGATAATTGGTAGTATAGATCAGACTGTCTAGTTATGGTCATGGCCCAGCTATTGGTGGTTATTACAATGGACCAGTGGGAGCTCCTTGAATCCCTTGGGGAGTTTCTAGATTTGACCCTAATTTTGCAGGGTATGGAGCAAATCCAGCTGTAAGTTATAGCTGCTTTGGTGGTGCACAGTCCCATTGGAGCAGGCAGTTATGGATATGGAGTTGGTCATTGGATAATCTGAAATCTTTTGAAACAACTTTGATCCTCCATATGTTTGTACATGGCAGTTGTACTTGCATGTCTCAGTTTCATTTGATGGTTTTGTAAATTTTCTGTTCAAAATCTATGGTTATGCTTATCCATTTTGGTGATTTTTTTTAGACTCATGGTTTTTCAAATGATAAGTTGACATGGATTTGCATAACATGATGGTTTTGTAGGTTTTACATGGTTAATCAAAACTTGTGGTGTTTTGTAGATCCGTGAATAAATTATTTCTCTCAGATTATGAATCCCCACTGGTATTTCTGGTTGCAAAATAGTTGTAGGTTTGCATGTATTCTTTGTGCATGGTTTTAAGGAGGTTAATTGTAGCCTTTTTGTGTGGTGACTTTGGTATCATTTCTATAGCATTTGCTTATGAGTTCCTTTACTATAGTTACTCTTTGTAGATTGGCAAATCAGATCTGATGTGGATTTGGTGTTTGAGTCTTAAAGTCTACATGTTACCTTCTTTGATATCTTAGTTTGTAGGTGTTACGGGGAAAAATGGATGATAAATAAAATGAATTATAAAACCCAATAAATTCAATGAAATGTGCAAATAACAAAGATTAAAAATAAATGAATCAACTTACTTACAGTGCTTTGTTACCTGGTGGCTTCCATTGTTCGCTTATTCTCATTTGATCTTTGGTGATGAATGTAGCCCTCAGGAAGCTTGCTTCCTTGCTTTGATTCCTCAAGATGACAAAGGAGAAATAGCTCAGATACTTGTTGTGTTGAAGATGAGCTTCAACACAATATAAGATGAATAGTGAATGATGTGAGAGTGGGGGTGCCAATGGTGCGCTATGGATTCTGCAGCGTAAGTTTACTTGAAAGCTTCGTGATTTTTTGAAATGGAAGAATAGAGGAGTATTTATAGACTTGTGCAAGAGAAGATCAACGGTGTAGAATAAATAAGAAGATCAATGGTAGATGATAGTTGAGAGAACGTGCATGAATAGAAAGAAGACATGTCTCATTCAAAAAGATGCTTTATTGAGTTAACTACCTTCTTGATGAGGATGATTTTTTATTTCTTAAATTAAAATATATTTTTCTAATTGAAGAGTTTGTTGACAAAAACAAAGTTGCTTTAAATCACTTAACTCAACTTTTACTTTTGCATGACAAGGAAGATTTATTTTTAGAAGATTTGGAAGATAAGAAAGTGAATTAAATAAATAAATTTATTTAATTGAGGAATTAGAAGATAAGAAAGCAAATTAAATAAATAAATTTATTTAATTTAGAAGATAAGAAAGTAAATTAAATAAATAAATTTATTTAATTGAGGAATTAGAGGATAAGAAAGCAAATTAAATAAATAAATTTATTTAATTGTTTGTGCATGATTTGGAAGAATAAATAAAATATTTGATTATATTTTATTTTTAAAGATTGAGAGGATTTAAATAAATTTGATTGATTTATTTAAATTTGGAGGAATAAATAACTTAATTAAATAATTTAGAATTATTTAATTGTTTGGAAGAATTAAATTAAATAAAGGATTTTATTTAATTTTGACTTTAGAAGAGGTAATTAAATATTTTTATAATTAATTAACTTAGAGGAATATGAATCAAATAAATAAATTTATTTATTTATTTATTGATAGGGAATTAGACTTAAATAAATATTAAAAATATTTATTTGGACAGAGTCGCGTAATTTTTAGGTGTATACATTTTGCCCCTCTTTGATTCAATGTGTTTTATCACATTGTTTCAAAGAATAAGATTGTCTGAAAATGATACATGCCCCAGTTTGCCCCTAGTACAATTTTAACGATGGGATGCCCCCTCAGGAGATTGGACAAGAAGGAGGTAGAAGGTGTGAGACGGACAATCTCATGATGAAGAAGGTGAAAAATAGGTTAGGTGAAGAAAATGGTTGAAGAAAGAGCCGAATGATACGCGATGCAAGATAAAATGATAACACACACAACCAAGCAAGCAAGTATGCACAAATGATACAAGAACAAACAAGGTATTGCCCATGTCAAGCAGTAAACCACTGATTAATTGATATAGATCAACGATATCTGGTTTCAGGAATGAAAACATGTCGTATAAGATGCCGGGTCTGGTTTCAACAATGCAACATCCTGTCTAAGACAATTGATATGATAATGATATACGACAGTGTTGTCATGGAAGGGGATGATAGATCCCTAGAGGAACACAAAGGATAGTTACGATTGATTAATATGGTTTATGACAAGATTAGGATAAAGACCGTTGATTGTGATTAGATAATTTGACAAGATTAACTTCACTTGATTTGTATGGATTGAGGATGAATTGCAAGTGGATCACTACTTGGACTGATTGGATTGATTAGAAGAAGTGATTTGATTAGAGAATTGAGTCCGTAGTCATGCAAAAGCAAGGGTGACAAGGAAATAAAAGATTTGATGAAAGATATGATGATAGACAAAAATTTGATTGAAAAGATAGAATGAAAGAGAATGAATGAAAAGACAAGCTTTTATCTGTAAACTTTGACACTCTACAGGATCTTTATTATGAATGGTAGGTGAAATGTATGTGGATACGGATGGTGTATGGAATGCAATGGGATATGGATGTTGTTGCTGGATGCGAATGGATTTGCCATCTTTCTTTTGTAAGTATTTTGAAGTGCTTATTTCATCATTGGGCATTTATTATGTTGTAAGAAAATACAAGCATCTAACCGAGATGACCTGAGTATTACTTACATGGATTTTGATATAGCAAGTTAATACAAGCATCTAGTCAAAATTGAATCTAGATGACCAGAGTATTTCTTACATTTCAATAGATAAGGATTGCCCCTTTTCATGTTTAGACCTCTAAAGTCCTCGATGATCTTTTGTTGATCATGTCATTAGATAAAAGTCATCACATTACTAAAGATTAACCCACAAGCAGCAAACAAAGAAAACAAATCATGCCCCCATCATAGCATCTCTAGTTTTTAGGCATCCTTGAGTAGCATAGGAAACATGATAACAAAAGTTAAGACTCTGTAACTTAACCTGCTGACAAACACAAAACATTCTTGCATTAGATGTGCCTTCTTACCATATAGATAGTAATCAGTTTGAGTATTTAGGTACTTGTTTGCTTTGCGTTGGATAGAGTCATGTTCTGCATCAAAATTTCTACTTAGAAATGGGCTTTCCTGCACTTGCTTTGCCTAGTGAAATGGTGTGGACATGGATAGAGAGAAGGATAGATGACAAGATATGGAATAGATGGGAAGCGGAGCCTTGGGGGTGCATTAACAATGGCCTTGCCTATGTGATGACATAGAGGCAACATAGTTTGGGATTGACTTAGTGGACCTAAGATATCGATTGGATGAGACATGATATGAAACAGATACAGATCAGGATGGATAGACTTGATAGTATAGGTGTGTGGTGGATAGAGGAATAGGATAGGAAATGGTATGAAAGGAAACTGGTAGGAGAAAAGTGATATGCTGATGAGACAAGGTGCCCCCAAGTGTAGGTGACATAGAAGATCAAATTACACATGATGCCTATTTGCCAGGTTTTCATCATGGTACTTATCCAAGGCACCTGTTTGCCAGATTTTCACCATTAGACGAAGGGATTTTTCTTTATTTTTTAAATTTTTTTTTAAACATTCGGATGGGAGAAGGTGGATATGGAAAAAGAGAGACTCAAGCATCTAGTTTCTTGAAAGGTGATAGTCCTACTAGATGGATACTGTCGCATGGACTATGTCAAGTGTTCTCACAGATGTTGGTAGAGGATTGCATGAAAGTGAGATGGAGAAGGTAGATAGCTGATTTATGGAAGATGCGATAGTGGATTATGATATGAATTATGTAAGACTTACAAAAGAAGATGGGTGAAAGGCTTATGCAAAAGAATGGACCATAGGGAAGTGATAAGGTAGATATGTAGGATAATGGTTGAATGATGGCATGATAGAGGTATGTGGAAATGTTGTGGGATGGAAGGGAATCATGACCAACGGCTGCACACACCATGATAAACATTGAAGCTTTTGATGAGATGGTGGGGTAGGAAGCAATGGTGTTGTTTTCTTAGGAGATGGTTGATTTAGGCATTTAGGGACCCACAGAGACTTCGTATTGTTCTAATTTCTGCTTGTCATGTGGAATGAAAGGATTTGATACTTTTGGATGGAATGCAACTTTTGGATGGAAAAGGAGAAAGTGGATGGTTGGGATTCGTGAGAGGTGGATGCCTCATTTGACTTGAGGGCTTTTTGCTTAGGTACCCAAACCATTTTGCTTTTAGACTTTGCTTGTGAAGGTATGGGTTTGGGTGTATGTAGCTTGTGTGCAGCTTCGGAGGTAATTGCTTGTTGCTTGGGGACCCACACCTTTTTCATTTTTGTTTTGAGGTGCATGGGTTTATGCAGCTATTGAGATGGATAATTCTTTTATTCTTGGCTCTTGTATCCTAGGTCATGAGAACTGTTAGGATTTTTGACTTTATAGGTAGAGGCATCCAAATTTTTGCTGTTGAATTCTCTTGGGATGGTGGAAGTGAGGTTATTGGAAGCTCGTTGTTTAGACAACATGTGCATTTGTTGATCATGATTGGGATATTTAGAGAATGATGAATAAGGTGTTGGAAGAAGTGGTGGTAAAATACATGGAGGGGTAGTAGGAGTTGGAAATAGCGGAGGTAGATTGGATGGTGGAAGGTGTATGGTCACATGCTTTTGACAATTGTAGGATGATGGAGGTAGAATGGCAACATATATTTTGGGTACATGATAGGGTTTGTGATAGAAAGTGGTGGACTTAGGAGGAGTGGAGGAAGTACAAACATCTTGAGATTGTTCACCTTGGGGTATGTATCCAAGGCCTTATGGAGGTGGAGGAATTTTGACATGGATAGGTTCCAAAATACCTTGTTCATGAAGGCCTAAACCTTTACCTTGATAGTTCATATTCTAGAGTATGTGGTGGATAGTGGGATTATGTATGGTTGGTGCACTAGATGCTAGCTCATTATTAGATGAGGAAGGTGAAGAGGTAGATAATGGTTGCTATTCTCCTAAGGAAGAACATTCATGCATGAAGGTAGTGAGACCAAGGATATACGGTGGGGGATTTGTAGCTTGGTCAATAATGGATGGTGAAGGATCACTAGAATCTTGATCATCATTATGCTCTTTAGGATCTAAGATATTGAGTTGATCATTCATGTGCACTTGGGAGGCAAGTGTCTCATTAGAGGAAGCGGAAGTTGTTGGATCATGGATAGGATTAGATGGAAGATGGATAGAAGTAATAGAGGTTTCTTGCTCACGTATAGGTATGGGATCAAGTTGTTCACGAACATCTTCTTCATAAAAGGTAGTATCTTGATCATAGATAAGGTATAGATTATGGATGGGTTGGAATTGGATCTCTTTCCCATGTATAGGATCAAGTTTCTCATGGATAGCTTCTTCATTGGTATTATCTTGATCATGGAAGATATAAAGGTTATGAACGGTTTGAAATTGGATGGGGGTTCTTTGATCTTGATTTAGACAAAGGGTGGATGTTTCCACATGCTCTAAGGTGTGCTGTTGACATACTTCTTGATGTGCTTGAATGGAAGTGGATAGCTCTTGGATAGGCTTGACATGTTCTTGATGGTTATCGATATGAAGGTACAATAGCTCTTGACTTGGGTTCATGGTAGGAGACTCTTCAATAAGCTCAAGGAATTGAGGATCACATGAAGGGGTTGTAGGATGGACATGTTATTGGAAGCGTCTTTTGTAAGGTCAAGGATTGAATTTTGGGGACATGTTGACTCTCTGTTGGAAGTCCTTGGATCACATCCTTTGTAGGTGTATGGGTAGATGAATGAGGTAATGGATGAGTGGATTTGGCTTTCTCCATAGCTTTTCTTTTACTGTATAAATTTGGAAAATATTTTTCCCAAAACTCATTTGATTATTTTTTGGTTGTCCATTTAGAGTTTGAGGAATCAGATGGCAATGTTGGTGTAGAACCGGTATGCTTTGGGATATGTGTCTTAGAAGATAGCGAAGGAGGACTAGTAGATGGGGTGGTATATGATTTCTGACTTGAGGTGGTGCTTGCCTTGTCAATAGTATCATTAAGACGGGAAAAGAAGGTATGATTTTGGTGCGAGGTGTAGCTTGTACTGGTACGTTCAGCTTGCAAGATTGCCATTTCTTGTTGTAAGACTTGGATTTGTTAAGCAATTTCTATACAATCTTGGGGAGAGGGACCTAAGTTTATTTGCAATTGTAGATATTGAAGTGTTTGAGCAATATATTCTAATTGGTTTGCCATCTCTACAGAAATTGACACAAGACTGGAAAAGCTTACTATGATAGATGCGTAGCTACAAATGCCTAGAATCAGAAGATATATGCACTATAGGTTGAAGTATAAGCATAGTAGGTCGAAATAAATGCACAAAATTGACAGAAGATAAACACACAGAAAATCATAGTGAAAGCGCAGCAAGTTAAAATAGATGCTCAGTTTTGTAGGGTATATGCGCAACAAAGTAGGTAAAAGTGCAGCAAGTCTCAATGAATGCGTAGCAAGTCTCAATGTATGAGAAGTTTTGGTTATCTAGTGTTTTTGTAGAGTTTTTGGCACGCTTTTCAAAATTTTCTTTTTTTGGTTGAAAACTTGGTCTTTTTTTTTTTGAATTCCAATTTTCAATTATGGCAGATAAAGACACAGTAAACATGATGTAGGAGCATCCAATGGTGTGAGGGCAATCTTGCATCACCCAAAAAAAGATGTGTTTCAAAATTGTTGATGTTCTTTCCATTTCTTTTCAAAATTTTTGGTTTTGGTTCCATAATCACTTGAATAATGATGTAGAACTTTCAGTTTTTCCAAATTGCTAAAAATAGTAACTTGCTATTTTTAGAAAGTTTGCATTTGGGCACGGATTGAAGTGAAAATTTACAAGAAGTTACATAATGGAAATATAAGACCTTTGGCAAAGGAATCACACAAAGATCATTTGCAAGCTGAAAGATATTAAAGTTTTCGTTTCCCAAAAAATGCCTAAAAATTATTCAAACTCAGGTTTGAGGCACTAAACGGCCCCGTATGGGCCCAAAAATGGCCAGAACTGGTAGATCGAGTTCTTAGTGCGTAGAGCACTCCGCGTGCTTCCGATGCATAAAATGGTTCGTCAATCGGACACCCGGATCAAAAGTTATGGCTCCCGGAAGTTGACCTATTTTTGAAGGGAGATGCAAATTTCAAAATTAGGTTGTTGGCCACCAAAAAGGCTATTAATAACCATTTTTGGGAACCCTGGGCAGTAGTAGAGTTAAGGGGGGAAGTGTAGAGTCATGAATAGGCAGGAAAATAGAAACCCTAGCTGATTTGGGGTTACAGAAGGTTGATGATTCTAGAGTCTTGAGGTTGGGAAAGCTGTAATGTGTTGCAGCCTATGGAGGGTTGATTCCTCTGATTGTATTTGAGTTTCTGTAATGTAATCAGTTGTCCAAATCAATAAAGAAAGTTTTATTTTCTGTGTGCAATTTCTGTTGTTGTGTGTTTTATGATTTACCCCCTTCATCAAAACACATAGAAGTTTTCATGATTTTTATCTTTTATTATTTTTAAAAAATTTTTGTGGACTTTTTGACACAAGAACAATTACAACCTAGGTTGGAAAAGACAGTATTTGTTGAGTCCCCTAGTTGTGCATATTCAAAGCGTGTAGCTCTAGGATCTAGTAGCACCAGCTCCTCTCCACGGTACTCACTTCTCACACATACCAGATCCAGGTTTCCTTAGGCTCATACCCCCAGTGAACCTTAGGATTGTCCCTGCTACCTCTACTAAGAATCACATGAATCGAGGCTACTTCAAAGGTTCCACCTTTTGCACCAACAAATAGAGGATTTTGGTACACTAGACAATGGCTAAGTAGTCAGGAGAACCATTCAAGTGGTTACACGTGCAGCAGCGCTACTCTTTGTTATGGAGTCTCCCAGCCTTCAAGGGTTAGGCCTTGAAGGGTTTTGGGGGAGATTGGTTGTCGGTGTAATATAGCGGCACTCATTGCAGGAAGCTTTCGCCTCAAGCACAATTTATTTATAGTGGATTGGTAGGGCTTGGCTTTAGCCTATTTCCACTTAGGGTCGTTCCCACTTGGATAGGTGGGCATCCAAGGGTAGGCCCCTCTAAAGGTAATACACAAAGAATAACAAGTCTGGCATTTTGGTCACCCATTAAAGGGGAGAGCATAAGCCTATTGTCATTCAGCAGACACAGAAAATAGTGGTTTATCCAATCCTATTTAAAATGAAAAAAACTATATGCATTATCTATTTGGACACTCACACAGTTGTTAACTTTGAAGTGATTAAAGATAGCACTGGTTCATTTCCTTTTGGAAGATAGCAATGTTCTAAACTAACAGAGATAGTAATAATGCAAAGATAGCAATAATGTCCGTTACCACCCTCCTAGTTAAGAACTACATGAGATTTGCATGCATGCATTTTTTTTACTTTTCCTCCTAGTTAACCTAAGATGTGTGTTTTTAGAAAAATGAAACTATCCAGCTCTTAACCCTGCACGAAAATCAAAGAAAAGCAATCCTGCAAGAAATCCTTAGAATCACTGTGAAGAATAGATGCATAGCTTCATAATTTGTATGCGCAGAAACAGAGACTAGGAGCACAAAATTACAAATGCGCTAAAACAAGTGTCAAAAGTGTAGGAATAAAGGACATATGCATAGTTTCTATGGATGTGTCGTTTTGAAGAATGAAAGCACCGTGTATTGGGGTATATGTGCTGGAATATCACAGGCACCAAAATAGGTTGTAGATGTGCCACCTTGGAGGATGTATGTGCCAAAAAGTTGCATGTGCTGGAACAGTGCTTAGATGCACCTCGGGATCGATTAGATGCGTCGGCTAAACCTGTTTGAAGACTATATAGAATATGTATAGAACCTGTCACTCAAGAACTCAATTTTTTGGTTAGATTTGGGGCAAATGCCCCATGGTGGGCGCCAGAAATGTTACAGGGAAAAATGGATGATAAATAAAATGAATTATAAAACCCAATAACTTCAATGAAATGTGCAAATAACAAAGATTAAAAATAAATGAATCAACTTACTTATAGTGCTTTGTTACCTGTTGGCTTCCATTGTTCGCTTATTCTCATTTGATCTTTGGTGATGAATGTAGTCCTCAAGAAGCTTGCTTCCTTGCTTTGATTCCTCAAGATGACAAAGGAGAAATAGCTCAGATACTTGTGTTGAAGATGAGCTTCAACACAATACAAGATGAATAGTGAATGATGTGAGAGTGGGGGTACAAATGGCACGCTATGGATTCTGCAGCGTAAGTTTTCTTGAAAGCTTCATGATTTTTTGAAATGTAAGAATAGAGGAGTATTTATAGACTTGTGCAAGAGATCAATGGTGTAGAAGAAATAAGAAGATCAATGGCAGAGGATAGTTGAGAGAATGTGCGCGAATAGAAAGAAGACATGTGTCATTCAAAAAGATGCTTTGTTGAGTTAACTGCCTTCTTGATGAGGATGATCTTTTATTTCTTAAATTAGAATATATTTTTCTAATTTAAGAGTTTGTTGATAAAAACAAAGTTGCTTTAAATCAGTTAACTCAACTTTTGCTTTTGCATGACTAGGAAGATTTATTTTTAGAAGATTTGGAAGATAAGAAAGCAAATTAATTAAATAAATTTATTTAATTAAAGAATTAGAAGATAGGAAAATAAATTAAATAAATAAATTTATTTAATTGAGGAATTAAAAGATAAGAAAGCAAATTAAATAAATAAATTTATTTAATTGAGGAATTAGAAGATAATAGAGCAAATTAAATAAATAAATTTATTTAATTGTTTGTGCATGATTTGGAAGAATAAATAAAATATTTGATTATATTTTATTTTTAAAGATTGAGACGATTTAAATAAATTTGATTTATTTATTTAAATTTGGAAGAATAAATGACTTAATTAAATAATTTAGAATTATTTAATTGTTTGGAAGAATTAAATTAAATAAATGATTTTATTTAATTTTGACTTTAGAAGAGGTAATTAAATATTGATATTTAATTAACTTAGAGGAATATGAATCAAATAAATAAATTTATTTATTTATTTATTGATAGAGGAATTAGACTTAAATAAATATTAAAAATATTTATTTGAACAGAGTTGTGTCATTTTTAGGTGTATACAATAGGTTACTGATGTGATTATGAGTTTTGCATGTTTTCATTAATTGGGATCTTCGAGTTTTGCAATTATGTGGATTAGCTACCCATTGGTTGTAGTGGGATGACTCAGATTTGGATTGTCTATATCCACGAGATTGATTGAGTGTTGATATATATTTTTTGGTATGTTTCTTTGAGATGAGAGGATGGATGATTAGAGTGTTTGGTTAGTCAATTATTGGGACTTGTAGAATGCTTATGATGATACCATGGTTAGCTTTGTATATATTTCAATAGGATGTTTGGTAGTGATGTGCTTTTGTCACCTAGTGATGGATGATCTTTTGCAGTAGTTTTTGGTGTCATGGGGGAGCTCCTGTTAGTGAGAGTTTTTTTATATTTGTGTTCTATTGTCACAAGATGGTTATCTTCATGTGATTGGAGATGTTGATCCTTACTCATAGGATGTGTTCTTTGGAACATGGTATTCCTTTGTGGAGATGTTAGATCATGATGTGTTCCTAGGTTATGCAGATGTGCAATGGGAGCTTTGACAGTGGTCTTGTTGGTGCTCTTGGTATTGAGTACTTTGGTCATTTTCTTGGAGAGCTTCACAATGGCGCAATGTTTCTTTTAAAGCTTAGCATGGATTGATCATGGAGGTGCTCATGGATACTTGGAGGAGACTTGGGCGAGGTTGGAGTTCTCTTAGGATTAGAGAACATTTTTTGAGACTGTTACTCTTTGGAGGTTTCAACAAGAAGACTGAGGAGCCTACACCTGGACATGGACTTAAGTTCATTATGGATTTAGAGGAGATTATTCTTGGAGAGAGTCTTGTGACTTGGTGTATACTGGAGGAGCATTCTCATTCCCCACTCTTGGTCTACTCGACAGGTTATCTTCAAATAGGTATTGCCCAACCTATTTTTAGATGCATTTCTATTTATGCTTTATCTTCTCATGGTTATGGACCTTGAGCTATGGTTATTGGTTCTACAGGGTTCATTTGAGGGATGTTGGCATGGGTATCTCCTTGTGCATATGAGTTTGGTTCATGATGAGGATTTTAGGAGGTGTAATTGGGCTTATTCCTAGTTTTGGAATGGATATTTGAGTTTGATCTTCCTTGGTTAGAGATGCTTACATCCATGTTGGTTACATGATACATATGTTGATTTGATCTTTGAGATTGAATGGTTGGGTGTTGTTAAGGCTTTTCATTTGGGGTTGTAAAGGAGATCATACTTGGTACAACTTAGCACTTGGTGGTATTAGTCGAAGGATGTGATATGGTTTGCAACTTCTCTTTATGATATTATGTTTCTTCCTAGAGTTTCTTATTCATCTAGTATGATCACTAGTTTGTGGTCATCTACTATTGTTGTACTTTATTGTTTTTAAACAACAATATGTAGTTTTTTTTAATATATATCATTTGAGATGTGGAGGACTTGGGAGAAGTGAAGGAGATCAAAGGTGAGAGAATTGAACAAAATTCTATTTGTGGAAGTATGATCTATTTTGTAGCAAGTTGGTTGCACTTTGTAGATCATTGTGCTTGTTCTTGGTATTACATGTTTTGATTATTTGCCACACATTTTATGTAAGTGCTGATTGGTAGACTTAAGTTTCTTTGGTTGACATTGATCATGTAGCATGAGTTCTAGGATGTATGTGTCTTTGGTAGATTATTTTTTCATTGGATTGAAGTATCAAGGGTCTTTATATTTTTTGCACATCAATGTTTTTGATGTGTTTTTTAAATCTTGTAAGATGGTAATTTTTTGAGCAAGACAATGGAATATACAAGGATGAGAGCTACAATATGGGTTGGATATGTTGTTGGCATGAGTTTACTGATGTTGTATGGTTAGTTGGATGTGTTAGTAACTAGCTATGGTTTCCATTCTAGCTTTGGTTCTTGATTCTTATCAGCTATGCAGCCTATTTGTTAAGATTGGATTTGGTGTTTGTGTTTGGATATCAGTTGGTACAGGTTTCTTACTTCTATGTGATAGTTTAGTGTGGCATCTCTTTGGAGGATCTTATCTTACATGGTTTGACATGATGCAAGATGAGATGGTGGTCACCTTGATTATTGTCACAGGTATCTTGATGGAGCACATGAATGTTTACTCAGTACATGTTGGGCATAGGTTTGTTTCCTTGATGTTTGAGTTTACTTGTTTGCCCTCCACTTATGCAATAAGTGGGAGAAGAGAAGATGCATTTGCTAAGGAGAAGTTGGAGTTCTAGTACACATGTGATAATAGGCCATGGAAAGTGGATGATATTTCTGAGCATAGTTTTTACAACATGAATCAAACTTCAAGTGGAAGATTGTTTGGATGTGAAGTTTGACTATTCATTTTATCTCCCCTATTTTGTCCCTTCATCTTCCTTGAAGTATATTGTTTATATTTGGGGGAAAAACTTTATGTATGTTGCTGCGATCAATAAAAAAGATTAATGCCCTACTTTATTGTGGATGTAGCCATATTGGTGAACCATATTAAATTCTTGTGTTTGTGTGCAACTTTATGTATGTTGCTATGATCAATAAAAATGATTAATGCCCTGCTTTACTGTGGATGTAGCCATATTGTTGAACCACATTAAATTCTTGTGTCTGTTTGCAACTTTATGTGCTCTTTATTTATCTTATTTCTTAACAACATCCATTGAAGGGAAATGACAGGCCTAAGACTGTTGGCAAGAGACACTATATGGATTCATGGTTGTTGTCATTGATGGCAACAAAGGTCATCCCACATATCCACAAGTCATGATGTGTCTCTACCGGAAGTCAGAATAAACAATGTTGTGGTCCGGTGAACAAGAACAGAGCATGTGGCAAGGTCCGACAGATTGGTCCGGATCTCTCAGAGGAAGTGTCTTGGTGCAGTGCGGATTTGGGGAAGCCAAGAGGACTACCTTGAGTGGTATATGCCAAGGATTTAGCCTCCGGTGATGGACAAGGAAAAAGATATGAACAGTTGAGTACCGGATTCCTGAGAGACAGTGAAAACAGAGGAAGAACTGACTGACAGAGTATCAGACTACTTTCCGGATGTGTTACTGTTGATGATAGAAGTTGTGAAGGCATGAATCATGTTTGGCCGACATGATTAATGATATCTACAAGTATATGCTTGATCCGCATTGCTTGGTGAGGAAGGATTCAGCCGACAGAACAAAAGTTTGTAAGAAACTAGACTGTTCCGGATGCCGACTAGAAAGGTGATGAAATTACTTGTGCGGATATATATAGAGGATGGATTTAGTTGTGAAGAAGTGTATGGTGTGAAAAAGATATACGAATAAGTCCAGAACAGAGCAGAGGTAGCAAAAAGGATCCGGTATGTGAAAGATAGCAGAATAAAGAACAGAGGAAAGATGAAGTGCAGCAAATCAGTGTACTGAGCCTAACCGGAACTGAACTCCAGCATATGCAGATGCTTCCAATCAGTTCAAGACTGTGATTCTTATCACTTTGTAGACAGTGTGTCTTCTTGTAGGCAGTGGGCCTCTTGTGAGCAGTGTGCTCGGGCAGTGAGCCCTAATTGGCAAGTGCCATTTTTTGTAATCTCCTATTCTTCTAACAGAGAATAATTTTGGGTTAATCACCCCATGGTTTTCTCCCTTAACAGGGTTTCCACGTCAAAAATACTGTGTTATGTGTTTCTTATTTCATGTTAATGTTTTAGTGTTTTGATTCAATGCTGCATCAATTAATAAGAAAGTTCAATAAGGGAAATAATTAGGATAACTGATTCACCCCCCCTCTCAGTTATCAACAATTGGTATCAGAGCTAAGTTCCTCCTAATAGAGCCTAACAGCTTGAGGAAGATCTGGGATTTCAAATGGATGCATATGGTTTAAGGGAGCAACTCAAGACTGCTCTTGAGGATCTTGAACAGTCAAATTCTGAAGTCAGTGAATTAAAGGAAAGACTCAAACAGGCTGATGAATTCATGAGAGAATTAAAAGACAAATTAAGTCTCTCTATGAAAAAGAGAAAGGAGCTGCTCCAACAGTTGGCAAGACAAAGTGAAGAAAGCAATACAAATGAAGAATTGACTGAGCAAACCAAGTTATGTGAAAAGTTATCAAAAGAAGTCATTATGTTAAGACATGAAATGGAATCAGGAACTATAAAGTTTACTCAAGAGATTGAAGAAAAAAGAAAGGCTGAAGACAATCTAAGACAATCTCTTAAAGAAAAATCAGAAGAATGCCACCAGATGGACAGGATTATCAGACATCTTGAATCTGATCTTGAAGATGCCAAAGATAATGAAGAAAAACTTGAGGATCAAATTGCCTCTCTCAAAAGAGACCTTCAAACAGCAAATGAATATAAAGAGAAATTCAAGATAAGTTCTGCTCAACTTGAAGTTCTTCTTGGAAGTCAAAAGAGGACAGATGACAAGTATGGTTTGGGATATGAGAAAGGAGAAAGCTCCGGATCCGGTCAGAAGAATCTTGGATCAGAAAATCCAAGGAGCAGGCCTAGAAGACCTCCGGTAAGACAGCCAAATGCTCAAAGATATCCATCCTTCAATGGATACTGCCACAACTGCAACCACTTTGGTCACAAAGCTAATCAGTGCAGAATGAGAATGAATCAGATTAATTCATCCTTCTTCGGACAGTGCTTCAACTGCAAAAGGTATGGACACAAATCCCATGAATGCAGAATTATGCAAGTAAACAAATCATTCAAAGGTAGATGCTTCACATGCAATAGAGTAGGTCATATGGCTAATCAATGCAGATCAAGAGGATATCAGTCAAATATGCAAAGAAATGTTATTTGCCAAATCTGCAATAGGTCCGGTCATAATGCTAAAGTCTGCAGAAACAAGTATCAGGACAAAAGAGGTCCGGTGTATAATCAGAATCAAGACAAGGGTAAACAAAAGATGAATGCGGATGAAGTTAGGAATCAGATGAGCAAGATTTGGGTGAAGAAAAGTTCAGAGAATATAGAGGTTGGATCCGCACCAGACTCTGGTGCTGATATTTCTTCCGGAAATTAAAAAGTGAGCTCAGGCTCAGGGGGAGACTCAAAGAAAATCCTGTTCCCCCAGCCAAACAAGTGGTGCCGAATGTGGCACAAGATGCCGATTAAAGGGTTTGCAGATATGAGTCTTGAGATGCTTCAGTCAAGTTTTCAGAGGTCCGCATGGAGTCATGAAGAAGCTGTGATCGATCAAATAAGACATGTTCAGGGAGATGCTCCGGTATGATACAGGATTACAAAAGGTCCGGAGAGATCCGGAAGTGCACTATCTTGTTTTGCAGATTGGACAGAGTGTTTGGGATGTTCTTGTAATATGTTACCTCTATTTATTCATGATTGAAAGATCCGGATGATATTCACAGATCAGGACTAATCCGGGATACTCCAAGCTATCCAGACAAGGCGAACCGGAATAATGTAGGTGAAGCATTTATTGTAGACAGATATTAGGGTTCGCGGAGCAATATAAGGGATTTCTCAAAAGTCATTTGCTCATTCTGCACTCAAGAAGAAGCGAATAGTGGAGCTCTGCAACAAGATTCATCAAGCACACCAAGGATCTCCTGCCGAAGTCATTACATAAAGAAATCAATCCAATCACTCCGTGCAAGTCGAAGGCGCATAAGGTATTCTCCGTTTTTCATTACCTCACTGCAAATCTTTGAAGAATGGCTACTCCAAACATAGTTAAGATCTCTGATAGACCTCGCCCCTCATTCAAGAAACATCCCTACAAATCATTGGAGGTAGATCCACTAGGAGCCTTCTCTAGTGTTCCTCACGGAGTTTTACATACTGAAGACATTAGGGTTTACATACATGCAAGCATTGAGGAATTTGGGGAATTCAAATTAAGAGACCTCTATCACAAGCAACTGATAGACAATGCTTTTGAGCTTAAACCAGAGTATAAGGATATCCAGAAGAAACAATTTGAGCAATTTATTCATTTCCCCTGCTTTGAAGAAGATGAATGGGTCCGGTATGTACTGAGCAGGATGCATGACAACTTTCTATGGCTGGATAGACCCTGCAAGATCACAAAAGAGGCAATTAGAGCAGTAACTGGTCTATACTCTTCCGGAGGGATACCTATCCTCAAATCTGTCAAGAACAACATTGTAATTGAGGCCACCGGATCAAAATTTGATAAGAGGGCAATGACCATTGAAGATATTTCGGATCCGGATATCAAATATGCATCCATGATAATAGGATACAAGATCTATCACTCCAGCAGGGAGAATTCTGTATCCGGAACTGCGATATACACTGCCTATGAAATGCTAAGAAAGAATGCAGAATATGATCTCTGCGAACTACTGCTAAGCCAATTAATGGAAAATATACAGAAAATCAAGAAGGATAAGAAGAATTCCTTTAAGTATGGTACTCTTATTGTATGTCTATTCTTCTACTTCATGAATGAGCTACCCGGATCAAGTGGATGGGTATGGCAGAATGACAAACCTGTTGCAGTCCAGATAAGAGACTATTTGCATGGACTTGGGGATGCAAAAGTGAGAAATACAGCTCTATGGGGATACTTCAAAAACTTTCAGAGCATGATGCAAGCAAGAGAGAGAATTCCCCAGTCTTTTGTTGAAAAATACAAAGACTCAGTGTGCTTTATGGTTGACACTGATCAGTGCCTAATGGAGGCAGTGGAGCCAAGGACTGTCTGGATCATGCCCATGGGGTATGAAGTGGATGAACAGATAGTGGAGCTGCATGTTCAACACATGCTAAGTCAGCCTAAAGATCCTAAGGCAGAAAGGTTTGGAACCTTTGAGGAGCTGAGTGTAAAAATACATGTAGAACTCAGGGAACCTGAGATTAAAAGAAAGGTGAGAAAAGAAGTAGAGCACATTGCTCAAGGCCTAGGCATCTCAAAAGAGGCACTTGATGCCAGCCGGGAAAAGAGGAGGAAGGCTGAGGAAGAAGAAAAAAGTAAAGAAAGTGCTCCGGTTGAAGCTCCCACCCGGACCAGATCATCAAAGAGATCTGCACCTCCCACAACCAAAAGTTCTAAACCGGAAGTCCAGGCATCCAGTAAGAGATCCAAGACAAAAGCCACAAGGGCTTATGGAAGCCAAAAGGATGAAGAGGAAACAGAGTCAGATGAGGGAGTAAGAGAAATAAAGAAACAGAAGAAGAAAGGATCCGGTAAACCCTCCACAGGCCAAGACAAGGATGAAATGGCGGAGGTATCTGTTGAAAAGCCCACTCTGTCTCTAGAGAATGTAATCAAGTCGGTCACAGTGGATGGAAACCTTCAACCAATGACTGAATCTTATGATGACTTCAGTGAGGCTGACCAAAAGACTCTGCAGGAAGCCACAGTCAAATATCTTAACATATATAATAAGGCTTTCATTGAGATCATATCTCTTATTCCTAAAAGCCTAGAAAAGGAATTGGAAGTAAGAAAGAATAATGCTCATGCTAAAGATCTTGAGATCCGGGAGCAGATAGCTATTCAGCTATATCCTCAAATTGATCCCAAGACAATGAACATTATCTTCAAGGACTGCAAAGATGAGTTCAGAAGCAAAGCCAGGATGAATCAACTCATGCTTGGTGAGACTGACAAAGTGGCCCAAGAAACAGAAGAGATCCTCCGGAAGGCCTTCAAAAGGTTCAATCTTCCTGTTGTAGAGGACTTAGGTACAGAAACAGCTGAGGACTTGGGACCCTCTGCTCCAGAAGAAGTGGCCCATGAACAAGCTAGCATCTCTCCTCCGGTTTCCTCTACAGTCTCCGGATCCAAAGAAGAAGAGCAATTACAGGAGAAGGAAGCAGTGGTGAAAGACAAAGAGGTTGACAGTTCCAAGACTGCAGAAGAAAAGAAACATCTGTCTCCGGCAAGAGACACTGCACAAACTGTTCAACAATTTTTGAGCAAAGAAACTTTAGAGATTGATGAACCAGAGCTTCTAAAAGGCCCATTCGACTTTGACTCTCTCTCTCCGGTACAAACAATGAAGATAGCTTCATTTGCAAATGCCAAGGCAAATGAAAAACTCCTGAAGTCTCATATGGAAGACTGTGAGTTGATAGAGGCTGCTTCCGGAGTACTTGTAAAGATTATGCCATTAATCCAGATAGATCCGACAGCCTCCACTTCCGGTAATCTAAAAACCTTAGTCAGCAGTGTTGATACACATTTTGATTCTCTAGAAAAATCAGCTGAAGAAAAGGTTCGGAAGGAATTTTTGGATAAGAGATTTTCAGAAATATTAGAATTAATCTCTAAAGATAGGAAGATTGTAAGCATTGGAATAAAGAGCTTAGAGAATGCTCTTAAGGATGGCGGTGACATCTACAAATTTTGTATATCCTGGTCAAAGGCAACAGCAGCAATTGATAAGAAAATAAAAGAGGAACAGGATAAGCTACAAAGCTTATCTCAAAGTTTTGATCCTCTCTCTTCCTCCATAATAAATCAAGAATGTCAGACTATTGCAGTCTTGAATGAAATAAAGAATCTTGAGAAGGAAAGGAAGAATATCACTAACCGGATGGGAGAACTTAGAAGGATTATAATCCCTAAGTTGGAAACTATGCATGAGGCCATCAGTGATGCTCAGACCACTGCCCAAACAAAAGATCCGACAGATCTCAAGCGGGCAGAAGCTTTTGCATTTTTGTTGAGTGGTCACATTTCAATTTTGGACAGAATGAAGCAAAGTTGGGCTACAGAAATGATTCAATTGCAGACATCCTTTGCAGACATTCTTCAGTATATGTGAGTATGTAAATATGCGGCTATGTATAGAAAATTTTTGAAAATTTTGGTGTGCGGACCCCACCCTTTGCCATTGATGTCAAAGGGGGAGTGAGGAGCAGTGAAAAATGAGGAATCCAACTAAGGGGGAGTTCCGGAAATTGTATATAAAGACAGAGCATCAGCAAAGGGGGAGCATAGTGAAAACACTTAGTCATTTTTCACTAAGTGTTGCCATCAATGCCAAAGGGGGAGATTGTTGGCAAGAGACACTATATGGATTCATGGTTGTTGTCATTGATGGCAACAAAGGTCATCCCACATATCCACAAGTCATGATGTGTCTCTACCGGAAGTCAGAATAAACAATGTTGTGGTCCGGTGAACAAGAACAGAGCATGTGGCAAGGTCCGACAGATTGGTCCGGATCTCTCAGAGGAAGTGTCTTGGTGCAGTGCGGATTTGGGGAAGCCAAGAGGACTACCTTGAGTGGTATATGCCAAGGATTTAGCCTCCGGTGATGGACAAGGAAAAAGATATGAACAGTTGAGTACCGGATTCCTGAGAGACAGTGAAAACAGAGGAAGAACTGACTGACAGAGTATCAGACTACTTTCCGGATGTGTTACTGTTGATGATAGAAGTTGTGAAGGCATGAATCATGTTTGGCCGACATGATTAATGATATCTACAAGTATATGCTTGATCCGCATTGCTTGGTGAGGAAGGATTCAGCCGACAGAACAAAAGTTTGTAAGAAACTAGACTGTTCCGGATGCCGACTAGAAAGGTGATGAAATTACTTGTGCGGATATATATAGAGGATGGATTTAGTTGTGAAGAAGTGTATGGTGTGAAAAAGATATGCGAATAAGTCCAGAACAGAGCAGAGGTAGCAAAAAGGATCCGGTATGTGAAAGATAGTAGAATAAAGAACAGAGGAAAGATGAAGTGCAGCAAATCAGTGTACTGAGCCTAACCGGAACTGAACTCCAGCATATGCAGATGCTTCCAATCAGTTCAAGACTGTGATTCTTATCACTTTGTAGACAGTGTGTCTTCTTGTAGGCAATGGGCCTCTTGTGAGCAGTGTGCTCGGGCAGTGAGCCCTAATTGGCAAGTGCCATTTTTTGTAATCTCCTATTCTTCTAACAGAGAATAATTTTGGGTTAATCACCCCGTGGTTTTCTCCCTTAACAGGGTTTCCACGTCAAAAATACTGTGTTATGTGTTTCTTATTTCATGTTAATGTTTTAGTGTTTTGATTCAATGCTGCATCAATTAATAAGAAAGTTCAATAAGGGAAATAATTAGGATAACTGATTCACCCCCCCCCTCTCAGTTATCAACAAAGACATCATAACATATAAATCAAACAAATCATGCTAAACCCATAAGAAAAAAAAATGATGAACGAGAGCAGGAGAGGCATCTAGAGTGGCAGAGGTGATTTGCAGGGTGGGAGCAGCTCAGATCTACAAGGAGAGGATGAAGATGGAGATGCAGATGGTGATAGTGATCAGGATGATTGATTTTTCCCTACAGATGAAGAACAGGATGAATCTCTCCTAGACATCTGGTTGGAGGTGCAAAGGTCTTTGATGCAGAAGGGGTCTTCTATGGTAGCTTCTTCTGATGTCTTTAGGTTTAATAGGGCGCTTAAGTGGGGCTTTCTCTCCCCTCTTTTAGCCCATGCAAAGATTTTTGTGACCTCTGTTAAGGATGATTCTTCTCATGAGGCGATCTTGGAGCCTCATGTTCCTCCTGTGGCAGACTCTTGTTTGGATCTTGATGCTTTCAAACTACCAGTCTAGATGATGTCTCCCAAGTGTTTGCTACACTATTGGCTGAGAAAATCCCTGCTAGGGGTTTGCCTGTGCTTCCGACAACCCATGCAACTACAACCTCTACTATGGCGGATACTTTTGGTGAGTTCATTTTGGAGTCTTTGGCTCCCTTTCCCCTTGTCTTGATTTGGATGTAGTTCCACCTGTTGTGCCGATGATCAATTTGAAAAATATGAATGGAGGTGCTTCGAAGTCGGATGTGGGTTGTCTTGGAGAGGTGGGTTCCCCTTTAACCCAGGGTTTGTGGGATTTGAACATGCAAACTAGTTCTATTCAGGATTTGATTCTAGTTAATGCAAATCAGATTGGGGCTCCCTTGGTTTTGCTAGATATCTTTGATATTAATGTTGACAATGCTACTACTAGCATGAAGAATGCCCTCATTGGGAGATTCTTTGGCTTTAGTCCAAAAATCGATGTTGTTCAAAATTGGGTTTAGAAAAGATGGTGCATGTTTGAGCAGATCGATGTGGCTGACATGATTAATAGATTTTTCCTCTTTTCCTTCCATTCTCTTGAGGAAAGCAAGATTGTTTGTAGGGGGGACCTTAGTTCCTTGGAAAGTTTAATCTTTTGTTGAAAACATGGTCTCCTGGTTTTGACGCAGCGAAGGAAGATTTTAATAGGGCTTCAATTTGGGTTTGACTTCTAGGGATTCCTTTAGAGTTCTAGAACGAAAAGATAATTAGATGTATTGCAAATGCTATTGGTCAGCTTTTATCCATAAATAATGTTACCAAGTCTATGAAGCATTTGATTTTTGCTAGATTTTGTGTGTAGATTTTGATAAGGTGTTGCCAAAAGTCCTTAAACTTTGCTCGAAATTTGGCATTTGGGAGCAGTGAATTTTTCATGTGACTTCTTCGCAAGTTTGTATGCTTTGTCATAAAGCTGGACACTTCTCCCTTTCCTATCCTAAGCATGGAAAAGAGGGTCAGATTGGTGATGCTACTAGAAATGAAGGTAAAGAAAAAGTCATTGTTGTGGATCGTGGTGGGAATGAGCAGGAGTTTCCTTTGAAAGATAAGAATCTTGTTGGGAATGAGCAGGGGTTTCCTTTGAAATATAAGAATAGGTGTATTGGGGATGACCCAGGGGCTTTATTGAAGGATGAGAATATGTGTCCTTTGAATGAGTCTGGATCTATAAAAAAGGGTAAGACAATCCATTTGAGTCAAGCTCTTACTCCACCTCAGAGTTATTTAGTGAGGTTTGGTTTTAAACCTCCTTGATTATGGTTGTGGTTATTGTTGTTCTTTCACTGTGGCCTTGCTATTTTTAGGCTTGCTCCATTGTTTGGTTCTTGCTTGCTGCTATTAGTTCTTGAGGTTGTTGCTTGTTCTTGTTGTACAAGGTTTCGGGACCCTTTCAAAACCCTTTCTGGTTCATAGATTGAGTTAAAAGCACTTACATTAATCAAAAACATATAAATCACCATACAAAACTGTTCATGATGGGACTCACAACAACGGTTAGTTTTTTCCACTTGCTAACTTTTGTCATTCTACCACCATCAAGTTCATTTTTTTAGGATTTGATAGTGCTGCCAACTAAATTAAAAGTTGAAAAAATAAAATTTGAAAACACTTTATGCAGGAAAACTCGCAGCATTGATGAACAGGTTCGAATGCCACAGAGGTAGCATTGATGAATGGGTTCAAATGGCATAGAGGAATGTTCATAAATCAATCTACAATAGAAAATGACACTCCATAAAGTCGTTGTAGTGGGATGTTTAATGTTGTGGAATCATTCATTTTTCTATCCTCAATAGTATGCTCAGATTCTGAGTGGAATGACACTCCAGCAATGGATTTTTCTATCCGACATTGTTGGAATCATTCATCATTTCTGCGGCTTTGTCAATTTATTTATTTTTGAATCAACATTCAGCCCAGAGATTCTTGCTTGTATGGTATAGTTATATAGTACTATACTCTTGTGAAAACTTGGCAGTCCACATTTTGAACGCATTTAACCAAGGGTAGTTTTAAATTTATTTCACAATTTATTTTTATCTAATATTTTTTAATGAATAGTTAATCTGAAAATGTTAATTGATTTATTGCCCCAGTGTTTACAATTCTTTGTTTAGGGATATAAAGTGTTAAATGTAATTATCATTTATATATGTTTTCACTTTATTTTAGTTAAATAGTTAATAGTAATTTCACACTTCATCCACAATAAAAAGTGGCAAATATTTTTTCTTATTTTAGTGTTCAAAATTAACCTTTGACTATTGAATGGAAAATGTTTAAGAATAGTCATATATTTTTTGTTTATATTAATTAAGACTCTTTGAAATTCTAGAGGTTTTTATTGATGTTTTATGTATGGTTTCAAAATATAATTTAGGTCTTTTTCCATTTTTTTTAGTTTTTATTTTTTTCTGGTGTGTTTACTAATTTTGAATTTAGGTTTAATATTTTGATAGGTAATACGTGTTTGTTCATTTTTTTAAAATTTTCAAGTTGTTTTTAGATTCTAAATTGAACCACATTTGTAATGTTGTTTTTTAGACTAGATCATAGGTGCAATCTTGTTCATGATGTCCAAATTTTAAATTCTTACTTTTTAAGACTAATGGATCTGATTGTTACTTGTCAGCATGGGTACCAAAAATTTTAAATTATGTGTCTAAGGTTGTGTATTTATTAGCAGTTACACTTGAAAATGAATGGGCAAGTGTAGTACAAAAAAATGTACATTGCAAAAGAAGTAGGTGTGAGAGGTTTTGGTTTTTCTATGGTTTATTAGTCATGTTGGAAAATACATGATTATGTTTGCTTAAGGAAGAAGCTAGTTGCATAACATGTTACTAAGAAATGAGCTGTAATTTTGAACTAAATCAACAATCTATGATAAGCATATGCAAATCAATATTTATATAATATATATTGCAATATATTAGATTATCATGGTAAATATGAGAAATACCTAGAATAAGACACTTTTCAATTAAATGGAAATATTAAGAATATATATAAACACTTAGTTTAAGATATTTTAGATTGACATAAAATTAAAAGGGTATATGAATGGATTAACTATGCAAGTCAAAAAGCTAAAATTTGGAATCCAAAAATATGGAATCTATTATTTTGTTCACATCAATAATTGTCATGGAGTGTTTTTTAATTTGATGAATGTACCTAACTAGCATACCTATATTTAAAAAATATATCTAAAGTACACTGAGAGATATCCTTCTTGAGGCACCTAATGTTAGGATTGGTGATAAAAAATAGGCACCTCGAGAAGGATATCTCTCGGCATACTTTAGATATATATTTTTTAGATATATTTTTTAAATATAGGTATTCTAGTAGCATCTGTAGCGGCAAGCCTACTTCTAACTATATTATATAATTATATGAATTATATAATATGATATTATAATATAGATTAGATATAATATTATAATATATTATAATAATAATAATTAAATATAATATAATATAATATTATATAGAATAATTATAATTATAATATATAATAATTAAAATTATATTATATATTATATTTACGATTAGAGTTAGGGGTTGAAATTCGGGTTAGGGTTAGTGTTTAGGTTAGAAATAGGGTTACAATTAGGGTTAGGGTTAAAATTATGGTTAGAATTGGTGTTAGGGTTAGCATTAGTGTTAGGATTAAGGTTAGGGTTAGGGTTAGAAATATAATTACAGTTCAAATTAGGGTTAGGATTATCATTAGCATTAGGGTTAGTGTTATTATTAGAGTTACGACCAAAATTATGGTTAAAATTATGTTAAATAGGGTTAGATTTAGAAATACGGTTAGATTGAGGGTTTTGAGGCTTATAAAACATTGCTAAGTGTAATCTTATGGTTGTGGTAAGAATTAGGGTTAGATTTAGAGTTAAGGTACCTATTTTTAAGGAATATTTTAATCTCAATATTGAACACTAACCCTAATTCTAACAATAACCCAAACCCTAATACTAACCCTGATTGTAATTCTAACTCTAATTATAATTCTAATCTTAACATGAAGCTTGACCCTAAAATTAACCCTAATCATAAGCCTATATAAACCCTAGTTATAACCCTATCTATAATTCTAATGATAACTATATCCCTAATTCTAACCCTAACCATAAATTAATTGTAACCCTTATTATAACCCTAATTCTCATTCTAATTGTCAACCTTCTTTAAACTATAACCCAAATTCTAATTATAATTCTAACCCTAATCCTAACCATAATTCTATTTGCAATTCTGGCTCTAACCCTAATTATAACCCTAATCCTAACCCTAATCTTAATTCTAATTGTAATCCTAAATCTCACCCTAACCCTAACCCTAACCCTAACCTTAGTTTTGACCCTAATTCTCATTCTAATTGTCACCCTTCTTTAAATTATAACCCAAATACTAATTATAATTAAAAAACCCTATCCCTAACCTTAATACTAAACTCAACCCTAATGCTTATCCTAACCCTAACTTTAATTCTAACATTAACGCTAATTATAGTTGTAACCCTAATTCTAACCCTAATCCTAACCCCAACCCTAATTATAATCCTAACCCTAATTATGATTCTACCCTAACTCTAGTTCTTACCCTAATTCTATTAGTAACCCACCTTAATTCTAACCCTAATTCTAATAAGAACCCTAATCCTAACTCTAACCCTAATCCTAACCCTAATTCTAATCATACCGTGATTTTATCCTAACTATAACCCTAATTTTAAACCTAACAATACCCCTAATTTTAACTCTAACCTTAGCCTCAATTCCAACCCCAACCCTAATTATAACTCTAACCTGATTCTAACATTAACCCTAACCCTAACCCTAATCAACATTGCTAATTGTAACCCTAACTCTAATTCTAAACCTAACCCTAATCCTAATTTTAAACCTAACCCTAACCCCAACCCTTATTGTAACCCTAAAAATAGCTCTAATTTTAACCCTAACCCTAACCCTAACTCTAACCTTAAGCCTGACGATAATTCAAACCCTAACCATAACATTAATACTAACCTTTTCCCTAATTGAACTCTAACCCTAACTCTAACTTGAACCCTAACCCTAAATGTAACCCTAGTTCTTACCATAATTATAATAGTAACCCACCTTAATTCTAACTCTAATTCTAATAGGAACCCTAATCCTAACTCTAACTCTAACCCTAAGCCTAACCCTAATCATAACCCTGATTCTACCCTAACTATAACCCTAATTTTAAATCTAATAATAACCCTAATTCTAACCCTTACCTTAATCCTAATTCTAACTATGAGTTAATTCTAACCCTAACTTGAATTTTAACCCTAACCCCAACCCTAATTATAACTCTAATCAAACCTAACCCTAATCCTAACCCTAACCCTAACCTTAATTTTAATCGTAACCCTAAATCTCACCCTAATCCTAACCCTAACCCTAGTTTTAAACCTAACTCTCATTCTAATTGTCACCCTTCTTTAAACTATAACCCAAATTCTAATTATAATTCTAACCCTAATCCTAACCCTAATTCTATCTACAATTTCAACCCTAACCTTAATTATATCTCCAATCATAACCCTAACCCTAACCCTAACTCTAATTGTAACCCTAATTCTAGCCCTAACCCTAACCTTAAGTGTAACTCTTATGCTTACCCTAATTTAGTAACACTAATTCTAATTCTAGCCCTAGCCTCAATTCTAACCCTAACCTTAATTCTAACCCTAAGCCTGATCCTAATTGGAACCCTAACCATAACCTTAATACTAAACTTTGTTGGCAAGAGACACTACTATGTTGAATAATTGAGTGTTGTCATTGATGGCAACAAGAAAAGGAATAAGGTTGGAACAAAGATTGTGGCCCAGTAAAGAAGACTTAGTCATATTGGCTAAATATTGGCAATGTACAGAGGCAGAGATAGAAGAATAGTGTTTGGATTGGCATTGGTCCATATTTGAAGACCAAGGTTTGCAGTTCTAGTATGATGTTCCTAAATCACAGATGATCTCATATCCAAGGTTTTAGCTTTTGATTAGTTCCGGAAGTATATCTTCAAATGGCCTAAGTTCAGTAGAATAGAATATACTGATATTCATAGCAGTATACTTATTTGTTTTGGTCCACATTTCTCTGATGTTGCATATCTTGATATGCAGTTTTGATGTGTTGTAAACACTTATATGAAGTGTCTAAATACAGAGTTGTAAGTTCTGAAGTCCACTAGAAAGATAGTTGAAAGTTATCGAATATCGCTACACTGTTTGACAGAGTTTGACTGTAATAGAGTTTGAGTTCTGATGGTCCACATTTTGCTGCTAAATGATATTTTTCTTTGTGGTTCTGAAGGTATGATATGTGATGTCTAAGGAGTCTTTGACATGATTTTGAGCAAGCTCTATGGTCTGTAGTAAAAGATGTAGTCTGACAGAGAACTGAATCAGTGGCAATTTGAGTTAGAGGCTGACATGATAAATTTGAATTGTATGAGGTAAGTTCTATTGTTTAGAACTTAATCCTAAGTTGTTAAATAGTTGAGTCTGACATATTGAATGCAATTCAAATGTTGTTTGAGTCCACTGGGAGTTTTGGTAAATGAATTTGGCTGACAAGCTACTTAAGGTATGAGTGCATGCTTCACTTTACTAGGCTGACCTAATATGAAGATTTTAAGTGTTATGGATATATATAAGGTATCGAATTCAGCATTTGGTGTGTAGTGCAAATGTGATACATATATATGTGTGACATATAGAGGAAGGCAATTTTGTGGAAGCAATAAAGAGAAGAAGAGAGATCTTATCCCCATGTAAAAGCAGAGTAGTAAAACAAAGCAATCAAAGATGAAGAGTTTTGAGATAATATTTCTATGCTTCAATGGAGCTACAACCATGCATGTGTAGATGCAGTCTAGGTAGTTCAACTTGGTAGTGAGCCTTTCTTGCAGTGAGCCTTTCTCTGGGTAGTGAGCCTTCTTGCAATCTGGTTTTTTCCTTTTTGGGTTTTCCACGTAAAAATCCTAGTGTTCATGTGTTATGTCTCTGTGGTTGATGTTCCTATGTTTATTCTGCTTTCATATTATTAATTTTGGAAACTAGATTAATAGACTTGTAAAGAAGTGGTTTTGTGGAATACTAATTCACCCCCCTCTCAGTATTCCTTACTATTAACAATTGGTATGAGACCGAGGTTCCTTGGAAGAGGCCTAACAGCTTAAGGAAGATCTGGGGTAGTGTAATCATGGTAGCAAGAAGATTTGGAAATTATGAAAGTAATAAGGAACTAGAAGCAGCCCTTATTGATCTTGAAAAGTCAGAAGTAGAAGTCAGGGATCTGAAGGATAACTTACAAGAAGATGATGAATGCATTTCAAAGTTAAAAGGACAAGTCAAGAAATTCAAAGAAAAATACAAAGAAGTCAGTGATCAATTGATATCAGCAAATGAAACCCTAAATGATTTGGAAGCAGAAGTCATAGAAAGAGTAAAAGTAGAAGAAGATCTAAATATAATGGTGAAAAGTAAATCAGAAGATTGTGTCAAACTTGAAAAAAGAAATTGTGAGTCTAAAAATAGACTTGGAAAAGGCTAAGAGCTATGAAGAAAAGTTCAAGATAAGTTCTGCAAAGCTTGATGAGATAATTGCTAGTCAAAAGAGTTCTGATGATAAGAAAGGCTTGGGATTTGAGAAAGGAGAAAGTTCAAAATCTGGTCAAGTAAACACTGAGTTAAAGCAAAATAGAAGGAACCAGTTCAAAAATCAAAGAAGAAGACTTAAAAGACCTCTGGTCAGGTAGCTAAATGTTCAAAGGTATCCATCTTTCAATGACCACTATTTTAACTGTAATAAGTTTAGTCATAAAGCTACTCAATGTAGAAGTAGAGTAAATCAGAATATTCCATCATTCTCTGGTCAATGTTTCAATTGCAAGAAAATTGGTCATAAATCAAATGAATGCAAAAATCTGGTAAGGAATGGTTCTTACAATGCAAGGAATAGTCAATCATTCCATGGAAAGTGTTTTGCATGCAATCGATTTGGACATATGGCTAATCAATGCAAATTAAATCCAATCAATAGAAAAAATCAAAGACAAAGGGATGTGGTGTGCTACAATTGCAACAAGTATGGACATATTGCAAGAGTCTATAGAAGTAAAAATGTGAAAAGAAACTACCATACTGAAAATAGGAAAATAGAGCAAAGGAATGATAAAGGAAAAGAAAAGGTTGATTGGGTTGAAACTAAGAAAGAAATGAGCAAGATTTGGATCAATAAAGATGTGATTGAAGTCAATGATGAATCCACACCATCATCTAGTGCAGATACTTCCTCTAGGAAGTGAATTGGGAGCTCTGGCTCAGGGGGAGTAGTGTTGAAAATCCAAAACCCTCGGCCATATAGTTAGTGCTAAAGTCCAACATGAGGATATGTGGTGGAATCAGATATGAAAGATCTTATGAAAGAAAATCTGGAAGAAAATAAGTCAGTGCGGCACATTGCGGAGCAATTTTGATTGACTGTATCTATCAGAGAAAAGTCAAGGTAGCTTTTGAGAATGAGCATTTATGATGATTAGGTCAAGTGTGGAGGATAAAAAGAAACTCATTTGCCTTCTAACTCACTTTGCATTCGAGCCACTAGATATCCAAGAAAGATTGAAGCAAAATTTCAAACAACAATAGAAATTCAAAGAACTTAGAGCGATTCAGGCAAAGAAAACCCTAATTTGGCATAACAAAGTATTTATCATTGGAATCTTATTGTGAATATGTTGAACTTTACAATGGCAACCCCACAAGTTGTTGACATCACTGAGCAACCATGACCTAAATTTAAGAAACACCTATTTAAATCAATCGAAGTCGATTAGATTGGTGCATTTTTAGAAGTTCCACATGGAGTTTTGTATGTAGAGGATGTTAGGGCTTATATTCATGTTGCCCTAGAAGAACATGGAAAAAGCAAACTCACAGATTTATTTCTAGATCACATGTTGCCCTAGAAGAACATGGAAAAAGCAAAAAGCAAACAAAGCCGTGAAGAATGATAAAGTAATGGCAACCATCAGAGAAAAGTTTGACACAAGGGCACTAACAATCAATGATATTGAAGACCATGTAGTAAGATTTGCATCCATGATTATTGGATATAATGTTTATTTATCAAACTGGGAAAATTTAGTCTCCGATATTGTACACTCAAAATCGTGACTCCAGTTGCTTGGGGCTGTCGGGTCAGATCTCAGCACGCACATGGACCCTTTCCCTCCTTTCTACGGGGTGATCCACCATGTCACTCTCGCTCATGTGAAAGTAGCTAGTCGAGAGGAGGTGAGACACAGTGAAGGTCTAGCTCGTTGGAGAGATAGACTTCGTGAAGGGGGGTCAGCAAGTTTTGTGGCCTTTGATGTTGTGCATTTTGTTGAATATTTCTCTCAATTGTTGTGGTAGTTGAAATAACCCTATGGTCACTGGTTTCTCTTTTTTTGTTTGGATTTCTTAAAATCCACCTTTGTGTGGGCAATCAATTGTTTTCATTGATGGCCTCTACTATTTCTATGTCTCTGAGAAATGCACTTTGTAGTTGTAATTGCCTAACTTCTTCTAACAATAGGAGATCAAATGGGTCTCCTTGTGGCAGAATAAATGTCTATTGTGGTAGTTGCGGATCTAACTCCCCAATCTCACTACGGATAGCTCTCACCCACTCTCCTCTCACTCCTAAACACATTCGTGAATCAAGATAGAGGAAGTTGTATGATTACTAACCTTCACCAGATCTAGTGTTCTTTCACCTAGGGATTTTTTGACCTAGGGTTTGACTTTGTTTAACTGTGGTTACCTCGTGATGGAATCGAGGGTTTGCAATGTTGTCTATTCTAAGAGATCTATATGGATGCAAACTAAATGACCTGCAAAGCATCTTTTTGGGTACTTTTAGAATATTTTGGAAAGGAAAAATGCTTCTAATCTATGAAAGAAATATGTATGCAATCGTATATGTCTTTTCAAATGCAAAGTTTAATCTATGTTTTTATGGGTTTTTGGTGTTTTCAATACAATCTAATTTAATGGAAAGGGAAAATGCTTTTTTTAACAAAGTAGATCTAGGAATGTAAAAATGATTAATCTAGCATGCAAGATCTAACCTATCAAGGAAAAAGTAAAATGTTACTATTCCCAAGAGCAATGTGATTATCTAATTACTACGAAAGAAAAGAAAGAACCTGAAAGAGATGAAGATTTGTTGACTCCACTACACTCAATATCCTTGTGTAGGCAACTTCAAATCCTTCTGTGGTAGTAGGTGATCCTCTTGACAAAATGACCTGAAGAAGCAAAAAGAAGCTTTTGTGAAGCTTGTATGAGCTTGATGTGAGCTTTGAATTGAGCACAATGGCTAAAAATCAAGTAGCGTTGTGTTGCTTGATTGAAAGTAAAAGGCACTTATGTCCTATATGAGCATATGAATGCTAGGTTGGAGAGAAAACTTGGCAAGAGCTGGTGCATAATGAATTTGTCTCCCTTTGTGCTTGAGGGAGGGGGGTGTTTATAGGTTTGAGGAATGGAATGGATTAGAGGTTAACATGAATAGATTGGGGAGTTAACAAAATTGATTACTCAGTGAACTTAGCTGATTAGGGAGTGATGAAGCAATGATAGCTTATCACTGAAAAAGAAATGGAGGTGAGGGAATGCATGAGATTGATTAGAGAGTTAATTTGAGATCAAATAGAGCTAATTATGCATGTGTGGGTGCATGAAATAGTTAACTCTATATCAAAGATAAAAAATAATGCAAACAAAAAGAAAAATAGGCAAAAATGGAGCAAAAATGCGAGAGAAACTTGAGTTTTTCTATGGGTCAAAAGACGAAAGGATCACCACCTTTGTTAGACATGGTGGCCACTAGGGATCATGGGTTGCCCCGATCTGGGATCAAAATACAGAATGCAAAAATTTATGTCGGCAGAAGGTATAAGGGAGGAAAAGGATGATTTTTGCATTAAGAAACAGGTTGGTCATGTGGAAGAATCCAAATCTCCACTTGCATCTTCAGGATCCCAAGTGGGGATCTGCAAATAATAGGGGGAGATTTGGATTGGTTGGTTGAAATTGAAAACTATTAGTAGGAGATGGATCGAGAGAACTCTAGAAGGCTTCTATGAGGTGCAATAGAGGAAAAACAAAGGGGAGAGATGAAAACTTCACGTACAAGACTCTCACAAGGCTTAGGATGATGCAACACAACATACAATCAATAGAATTGTGCCATTACACGTATGAGAGACAAATATTTGGAAGCCGGAACATAAAAAACTTCTATTCATCCACTCTACTGCTACAATGAGAGAAAACTCTCTTATATCCAAGAAAAACAAAAAATTAAAAAATTACCTTTTTTGGCAAATTTTGACAATTGTCAATTTTGCCATTTTAGGTAATTTTACAATCATATCCTGAAAATCTCATTTTTTTCCCAAAATCTTCCTAAAACTAAGGTAGGATGAAATGCCAACTAATATTCTAAATTTGAAACATGAGTTTCAATTTATTACAAAAGCAACTTTTTAAAAAACTAGAAATCTAGAAAAAAAAACACTAAATTGCTATTTTGAGGGCCAAGATGAAAGTTTCAAGCCTAGAAAAAGTGCCAAAATGGGGTCCAACCCACCAAGGCCGGCTGCAAAACCACTTTCCACCTCATAACACATCCACCCAAAAAATCTCGTAGAAAACCCACATCTGAGTCAAAAGTTATGATCTCCAGAAGTTCCGGCATCATTCTCCTTTGGTTGAAAAGAACGTAGCTCCTACAAGTGAGTGTCTTCAAACTACTACCATTTGACTGGATCTAATCTCTACACTTCCCACTCTATAATCCATGTGCTATCTATTGGTGGCAATCCTTCCCACTATACTAAATACTTGTTGTAATGCCTTTGCCGAGTGTAGATAGTTTTCTTATCAAGAACCTATGCAATCTTTTCCTTCTTCTTATGGGGAATGTGGTGGGGCCTTGCCACTTCTGGTTGACTATCTTCAGCATCATCCTCACCATGGAATGTATATAAATTAGAAATATTAAACATAGGAGAAATATTGAGATCATCTGGTAAACTGACCTCATATGTATTATCATTGATCTTCTTTGTAATGCTACAAGGACCAATTTTCCTATACTTCAACTTGTGGTATGTTCCAGTAGGAAACCACTCTTTTCTCAAATATACCATCACTAAGTCACCTTCACTGAATGTCTGATGTCACCTACTAGTATCCACTGTATTCTTTTACCTCTCATTACTGTCCTGCAACTTCTATCTCACCTCTTGCTACAACTGTTGAAGGTGTTATGCAAATGCTTCCCCATCATCACTGACCCTATCTGTCATTGGTAGTTGTACCAAATCTAGAACACCTTGAGGATTCCTGCCATAGACAATCTGGAAAGGGGACTTTCCCGTTGATCTGTTAACATAACTATTATAGGCAAATTCAGCTTGGGGTAATGCCAAGTCCCATTGTTTTGGCTTTTCTCCAACAATACACCTCAACAAATTTCCCAGACTCCGATTGACTACCTTTGTTTGCCCATCTATTTGAGGATGATAGGTACTACTAAACTATGACTTGGTCCCCATATTCTTCCATAAAGTCCTCCAGAAATGACTAAGGAATTTGGTATCCCTATCAGAGGTAATAGTCTTTGGAACACCATGTAGTCGAACAACTTCTAAAAAAAATAACTCTACTACCCTCGTTGCATCATTAGTTTCCTTATAGGCAATAAAATGAACCATCTTGGAGAACCTATCAACAACTACAAAAATGGAGTCATTACCTTGTTGAGTATGTGGAAGTCCCAACACAAAGTCCATGCTCAAATCTATCCATGGCGTAGCTGGTACTAGTAATGGCATATACAACCCTGTATTCTGTGAATGTCCCTTAGCCACTTGGTAGATTCTACACCTTGTTACATACTTAGTTATATCCCTTTTCATCTTTAGCCAGTAATATTTATCTTCTATCAAGGCTATTGTCTTGTCCTTGCCAAAATGTCCAACCAACCCACTACTATGAAATTCTCTGATAATGTTTTCCCTCATAGAGCCAGTTGGTATGCATAGTTGTTTTCCTTTAAATAGATACCCATCTTGCATAAAATATTTACCCCTAAAGTGATCCAAGTTACCAGATACTGGTGCCTTCAATTGTTCCACAATCTCCCAAAAATCATCATCAGACTCATACAAATTTTTGATGGCATCAAAACAAATCACCTCAGTTTCCATTGTGGTCAAAAGTGCAACATGCCTACTTAACGCATCTGCAACCTAATTTGGTTTTCCAAACTTATGATTCAACACAAAATTGTAACCCTGCAAGAAAGAGACCCACTTGGCATGCCTACTATTCAACTTTTTCTATGTGTTCAAGTATCTCAGTGCAATATGATCTATAAACAATACAAACTCCTGGGGAACTAGATAATGTCTCCAATGCCTCAATGCTTGAACAATTGCATAAAATTCCAAATCATAAGTAGAATAATTCTTTCTCACTTCATTCATCTTTTCACTAAAGAAAGCTATAGGTTTTCTAGCTTGGCTAAACACAACACCTATTCCCACATGGGAGGCATCACATTCTACTTCAAATACCTTATCAAAATTTGGCAATACAAGTATAGGTGCTTCTGTTACCTTTTACTTCAAGTACTTAAAGCTCTCCTCAACATCATTGGTCCATACAAACTCCCTTCCTTTGGTGCAATTTGTTATAGGAGCTACAATACTACTAAAATTTTGAATGAACTTTCGATAGAAAGTGGCCAAGCCATGAAAACTTTTTACCTTTGTGATGCTGCTTGGACTAGGCCATTCTAGAATTGCCTCGACCTTTTCTGGATCCATCCTGACACCATCTTTAAAAATGACAAAGCCTAAAAAAACCAAACTGTCCTGCATGAACCTACACTTCTTCAAATTGGCATAGAGCTTCTCCTTCCTTAACACACCAAAGATGATCCTCAAGTGTTGTAGGTGCTCTTCTTTGCCATTACTAAATACCAAAATGTCATCAGAATAAACTACCACAAACTTACCAATGTAAGGGCGTAGTATAGTGTTCATCAATCTCATAAATGTGCTAGGTGCATTTGATAACCTGAATGGCATAACCATCCACTCACATAATCCATCTCTAGTCTTAAAGGTTGTCTTCCACTCATCCCCTTCTTGAATCCAGATTTGGTGGTAGCGACTTCGTAGGTCGATCTTGTTGAAATATTTGGCCCCTACAAGGACATCCATCATGTCATCCATACGATGTATAGGAAACCGATACTTGATGGTAATCTTATTAATTTCTCTGCTATCAGTGCACATCCTCCATGTTCCATCTTTTTTTGGGGTCAACAATGCATGTACAACACATGGGATCATGCTCTCTCTCACCACACCTTTACTTATGAGTTCTGTTACTTGCTTATTCATCTCTGCATGTTGTGTTGGATTCATCCTATAAGCTACTTGGTTGGCTAGAGTTGCTCCTGGAAATCAAATCAATATGATGCTGAATATCTCTCTTTGGTGGTAGACCATCAGGCAATTCATCAGGTAAAACATCAATAAATTCTGTCAATAGCTCTGCTACTTCTGGAGGAACTAAAATGTCTTCCTCTTCACCTTTTTTCACTACTAATGCATAGCAACACCCTGTCACATTCATTTCTTTAACAAGATCTCTTTTAGACAACATGGTCTCACCTTTTCCTTCATCCTTGAGAGGTAACAAAATCACCTTAGAGCCATCTTTCCAAAAGGTGTATGTGTTTTTCTCTCCATCATGCATAACTTTTCTATCATACTGCCATGGCCTTCCCAATAACACATGACATGCATCCATTGGGACAACATCACACCATATCTCATCCTGATAGATCTTCCCTATGCTAAACTTAATTAGGCATCTTTTATCAATAGTGACTTCATTTCCTTTTTTAAACCATGCAATGTGGTACGGATGAGGATGTTTTTCACAGTGTAAATTCAATTTTTCTACCATTTCTTTAGAAACCATATTTTCACAACTACCTCCATCAACAATAACTTGACATACCTTGCCATCTGAAGTGCATCTAGTTGTGAAGATATTTTTTGAAGCCATGAACCATCAGAGCTTTTGGCTTGTGTTTTCTCCTTCTCTGGAATTACCATTGCTCTTCTCATCATGAGACTTTCTCCCACATCTGGTGGAACCTCTAGTTCTGTCCCTTCCACTTCATGTTGCATTTGAATCAGGTTCACCCTAGGTTGTCCTCCTTGATTTCTTTCTTGCATGTTATAATTTGAGCATTCAAATGCCCTATGACCTTCTTCTCCACATCTGAAACAAGTGAAAGGCCTCTAGTTTTCCCATCCTCTACCACTACCATAACCTCTACCTCTTTGAAATCCCCTTCCTCGCTCTTGATTTAGAGGATCTTGTCAAGTGTCTACTTATTTTTCCAATCCATGGGATGACTCTGCCCTGCCATAATTCAAACCTCCTCGAAATAGGGTTGATATACCCCTTCTTCCTCCTCTATTCCTCTGATGGTATTGTCTGTTTTGTTTTTCTTCAGCCTTTAGAGCCAATTGGTAAGCCTCTTCCATACTATTGAGTCGATGCATGCTCAATTCATCTTGACTAGAAAATTTTAGGCCATTCACCTATCTAGCAGCCATTTATTCATCAGTTTCTTGATGCTCTATACGTATAGACAGTGTATAAATATCATTGTATAATCTTGCACAGAAGAGAGGTTCTGCTTTAAATTTTGAAACCTACGAAAAAGGGTTTGCGCATAATCTATGGGCAAAAATTTTTCTCTCAACTTCTTCTCCATTTTATTCCATGTCCTAATCTTATCCTTGTCTTTCCTTGTTCATTCCTTTTGAAGATGATCCCACCAAATCATTGCATGACCCTTTAATTTGGTGCATGCAAATTTTACCTTCTTCTCCTCTGTCATGGATTTCCATTCAAAAAAATTTCTCATGTTATTCAACCAGTCTATCAACTCCTTTGGTTTAAGACTACCCACATAATCTGAAACATCTACCTTGATCCCTTCATTTTTCCCTTCTAAGGCCCTAAGCATCCTCTCTTCAAAACTTATGCCTTCTAATTCTTCTTCTTCATGTTTTGTATCTTGATTTGCACCTCCTCGACCTATCTCTTCATTAGATTCATCTCCTCCTCTACCTAGTCTTTGGTTTTCCATCCGTGTTGTAAGTTCTGCTATTTGCCTTTGCAGATTTTGCATTTCTCTATGCATCTAGGCAAGACCGCCTCTTCCTCTTCCTCTCCCAGCCATCTTCCTGCTCTGATACCAGATGATGCAGCACACAACATACACTCAATAGAATTGTGCCATTAAACATATGAGAGACAAAGATTTGGAAAATGGAACATAAAAAACTTCTATTCATCCACTCTGCTGCTACAATGAGAAAAAACTTTCTTATATCCAAGAAAAACAAAAAAAATCAAAAAATTACCTTTTTTGGCAGATTTTGACAATTATCAGATTTTGCCATTTTAGGTAATTTTACAATCATATCCTGAAAATCCTATTTTTTTCCAAAATCTTCCTAAAACTAAGGTAGGATGAAATGCCAACTAATATTCTAAATTTGAAACATGAGTTTCGATTTATTACAAAAGCAACTTTTTAAAAAACTAGAAATCTAGAAAAAAAAGAACACTAAATTGCTATTTTGAGGGCCAAGATGAAAGTTTCAAGCCCCGAAAAAGTGCCAAAATGGGGTCCAACTCACCAAGGTTGGTTGCAAAACCACTTTCCACCTCATAACGCATCCACCCATAAAATCTCGTAGAAAACCCACATCTGAATCAAAAGTTATGATCTTTGGAAGTTCCTACATCATAGGATCAAGGTTGAAAGCTAGAAAATGCATGTCGACAAGTGTCGCAAAAAAGTGTCAAAAAGCCTCGCAAATGAGGAGGGAAAGGAATCGACAAAGCAAAAATGACACAAGACAAGGAAAGATGACACATAATTAAGAGGCCTACTGCCCAAAGGATTTATTTTCATGCTTACATGTACGTGACAAGGATTTGAATCATCATAGGGATCCTCATGGAGGCAGTGCATGATTTTTGTACTTACATGTACAACAATCTACATAGCATTTGAGATGGTTAAAGAAGATGCAAAGTATGATCTATGTGAATTGCTTCGATAATTGCTGATGAAAAACTTAAGGAAGACCAAAGAGCAAAAATATCCATTCAAGTATGGTATGCTCATTATCTGTTTGTTCTTTTACTTCATGCAAGAGTTTCCATGTATGAAGAATCTATTCTAGACAAATTATAAATCTATTACAGTTCAAATTAGAAATCATCTTAATAGCAAAGGTAGTATTAATCTCCAAAACACAACCCTATGGGGCTATTTCAAAAATTTTCAAAGGTTAATGCAAGTTAGGGAAAGAATCCCTAGTGCAGTTGTTGAAAAATATAAGGATACTATATGCTTCATTGTTACAAAAGATTAGTGCTTGATGGATGTCGTTGAGCCTAGAACTGTATGGTTTATGCCTATGGGATATGAGGTAGATGGAGGAGTATTAAAAATATATTCTCATGTGTTAAACAAACCCAGAAATCCCAATGCAGAAAGATTTGGGACTTATGAGCAATTGTGTGAAAAAACTCATGTTGAAGTGAGAAAGCCTGAGATTTCTAGGAAAATGAAGAAAGTGGTAGAAGATATTGCCTTGAAACATGGGTTCACAAAAGAACAAGTGACAAAGGCAAGGGAAAAAGAACAAGATGAAAAGGAAGCAAAAGAAAAGAGTAAAAGTGAATTTGTTGAAGCTCTAGAAGAACCCAAGGGTAAATCACAAAAATTAGAGGTATCAAGAAGGAGAATGATAGCATCGACCTTTGAAGAAGTTGCACCTATTCTCTCTAGTTCTACACCATCTACAAGTGTGGAAACTCCTACTACTAGCCACAAAAGAAAGAAAACTAAGGCTAAAAGAATGCATGTAAGCATTACAATTGATGAAGAAGAAACATAATCAGATGAAGAGGTAAAAAGGATGAAAGATGAGGCTACAAAAGCCTCTGGAACCAACAAAAAGAAACCCTCCGGTAAAGGTAAAACTGAGAAAAGGCAAAAGAAAGATGTGCCTCTAACAGAGGAAGCAACTATAAGTCTTGAAGATGTGCTCAAAGCCATAACAGTGGATTGCAATCTAAAACTAATTACACAATTATATGATGATTATAATGATCCAGATAAAAACATTATCGAGATTGCTATTATAGAATACCTAATCATCTACAACAAAGCCCTAATTGAAATAATTGACGATCTTCCACATAGCCTGGCAAGTATAATGTCTACAAGAAAGGAAGTTGCCATGGCAAATGATGTTGAACTAAGAGAGCACCCTTTAATAAAACTATGCCTGAAAATCACTCCAGAGGAAAAAGTAAAAGTCTCCAAAGCAATTCATAACAAATTCAAGTCAAAGAAAAGAATGAATGCTCTTATGGGAGGAGACATTGAAAAGGTGGTAAAGGAAAATGAAGAAATTACTCTGAACACATTAAAGTAATTTAATCTCCCTGCCATTTATGAAAATAAAGAAACTAATGCTAGAGATGATACATTTGTTCCAGAACTAAACCTTGAATAGGAAATAATTGAAGATGACAAAGTGACTGAGGAGAAAGAAGTATCTGCTGAAACAAGATCCTCTCCAAAACATCAAGTTGAGGATAAATCTGATAAGGAGAAGAATGGGGAAGAACAGGTCAAGAAAATTCCTTCACCAGAACAAAAGGACGACACCAATAAGGACATGAATCTAGATGATTTGGAGCAGAGCCTGAAAGAAGAAGTCTCTGCTACACCAAGACACACTGTAAAATCAATTAAGGAACTTTTGGAGAAATAAAAACAAGTTTTGAATGAGCCTAATTTTCTACATGGTCCAATAAACTTGGACATAATGTCCCCTATACAAAAATTTAGATTAGCTTCAATTGTATAGGCAAAAGCAAGAGAGGAAATGTTGAAGTATCACATAGAGGATAGTGAGCTTATTGGTGAGGCTTCTAGCATTTTGGAGAAGTTGATGCCAACATACCAGAAGGACACCTCCTTGTCATAAAAAAATCAACTCAAAGGACTTATAAGCTCTGTAAGTAAACATTTTGAATCCTTTGAGAAATCTGCAGAAATAAAAGTTAAGCAGGAGTTTGATGAGAAAAGATTGAATGAGTTGAAGGAAATGATAGCTAATGACAAAGCCCATCTAGATAATGGGATAAAAAGTATTCAAAGTTCCATTCAAGAAGTTAGTGAAATATACAAATTTTGTTTATCCTGGCTAGAAGTCACAAAGAAAATAGAAGAGAAGATCAAGGATTTGGAGCAGAAATTGAAGAACACTTCCAAGGCATTTGATCCGGTAGTAGAATCAGTTAGCAACAAGGAAAGTCAAGTCATCAATTTTCATAATGACTTGAGTAATCTAATAAGTGAGAGGGATCAAATCAGAACCAAAATGTGTCATCTAAGAGGACTAATCTGTCCTAAATTAGACTCTATGTTTAATCTATTTTTTCCTACTTAGTGGTCATATTCAAATTTTGGACAATGCTAAGAAAGGATGGGATGGTGAGCTGGCCCAAATTAAGAACATTTTCAATGACATTCTCCAACACATGTAAAATAAAGTAGCAGAATATAACAGTTTTGAAGAATTATTTTCATAATTTTTGCTTGTTCACCCACCTTTTCCATTGATGTCAAAGGGGGAGAGGAAAACTAGTGAAGAATAAGGATACATCTAAAGGAGAATAGAAAAACAGAGTGCACAAAGTAAGGGGGAGAAACACAAGCATTTTTCACTGAGTGTTGCCATCAATGCCAAAGGGGGAGATCGTTGGTAAGAGACATTGCTATGTTGAATAATTGAGTGTTGTCATTGATGTCAACAAGAAAAGGAACAAGGTTGGAATAGGGATTGTGGTCCGGTAAAGAAGACTTAGTCATATTGGCTAAATATTGGCAATGTACAGAGGTAGAGACAGAAGAATAGTGTTTGGATTGGCATTGGTCTGCAATTGAAGACCAAGGTTTGTAGTTTTGGTATGATGTTCCTAACTCTCAAATGATCTTATATCTAAGGTTTTAGGTTTTGATCAATTCTGGAAGTATATCTTCAAATGGCCTAAGTCCGGTAGAATATAATATAGTGATATTCAGAGCAGTACACTCAGTTGTTTTGGTTTGCATTTCTTTGGTGTTGTATATCTTGATATGAAATTTTGAGGTGTTGTGAACACTTATATGATGTGTCTAAATATAGAGTTGTAAGTTCTAAAGTCTGTTGGAAAGATAGTTGCAAGCTGTTGAGTATTGCTACATTGTTTGACATAGTTTAACTGTGATAGAGTCTGAGTTCTGATGGTCTGCATTTTGCTGCTAAAGGATATTTTGCTTTGCAGTTCTGAAGGTATGATTTGTGATGTCTAAGGAGTCTTTGACATGATTTTGAGCAAGCCCTATGGTCCATAGTAAAAGATATAGTCTGACAGATGAACTGAATCAGTGGCAGTCTGAGTTAGAGGTTGACATGATAAGTTTGAATTGTATGCGGTAAGTTCTATTGTTTAAAACTTAATCCTAAGTTGTTAAATAGTTGAGGCTGACATATGTGAATGCAATTCAAGTGTTGTTTGAGTCCATTGGGAGTTTTGGTAAATGAGTTTGACTAACAAGCTACTCAAGGTATGAGCGCATGCTTCACTTTACTAGGCTGACCTAATATGAATATTTTAAGTGTTGTAGATATATAAGGGATCAAATTCAGTGTTTGGTGTGTGGTGCAAATTTGATACATAAATATGTGTGACATATAGAGGAAGGTAATTTTGTGGAAGTAATAAAGAGCAGAAGAAGAGAGATCTTATTCCCATGTAAAAGCAGAGCAGTGAAACAGAGCAGTCAGAGATGAAGAGTTTTAAGACAGTATTTATCTGCTTCAATGGAGCTGCAACTGTGCATGTGTAGATGTAGTCTAAGTAGTTCAACTTGGTAGTGACCCTATTTTAGCAGTGAGCCTTTCTTGCAGTGAGCATTTCTCTAGGCAGTGAGCCTTCTTGTAATCCAATATTTGCTATATTAATATATTATGAGCTAACACTCATTGTGGTTTTTCCCTTTTTGGGTTTTCCATGTAAAAATCCTAGTGTTCATGTGCTATGTTTTTGTGGTTACTTTTCCTATGTTTATTCTGCTTTCATATTATTAATTTTGGAAATTGGATTAATAAACTTGTAAAGAAGTAGTTTTGTGGAATACTAATTCACCCCCCTCTCAGTATTCCTTACTATCAACAAACTTAACCCTAATTGTAACCCTAACCCTAACTCTTATTCTAACATTAACCCTAATTATAGTCATAACCCTAATTCTAACCATAACCCAAACCCAACCCTAATTATAATCCTAACCCTTACTATAATTCTAACACTAATTCTTATTCAAACCCTAACCCTAACTCTAACTATAACCCTAAACCTAACATTTAGGCCAATACTAACCCTAATTTAAACCCTAAACCTAACCCTAATTCTACTTCTAATCATAGTTCTAACCCTACTCCTAACCTAAACCCTATTTCTAGACCCTAATTGTAATAATTTGTAACCTTAATTCTAACCTGAACCTTAATTCCAACCCTAATTATAATCTTAACCCTAATTATGATTCTACCCTAACTATAACCATAATTTTAAATCTAACAATAACCCTAATTCTAACCCTTACCTTAATCCTAATTCTAACTATGATTTTAACCCTAACCCTAACCTAAATTCTAATAGTAACTCACCTTAATTCTAACCCTAATTCTAATATGAACCCTAATCCTAACTCTAACCCTAACCCTAATTCTAATCATACTTTATTTTACCCTAACTATAACCCTAATTTTAAATCTAACAACACTAATTCTAACTATTATTTTAACCCTAACCCTAACCTGAATTCTAACCCTAACTGTAGCCCTAGCCCTAGCCCTAACCCTAACCCTAACTATAACTCTAATGCTTACCCTAGTTTAGTAACCCTAATTCTAACTCTAACCATAACCTCAATTCCAACCCTAAATCTAATTATAATGCTAACCTAATTCTAACATTAACCCTAATTCTAACCCTAACCCTAACCCTACCCACATTACTAATTGTAATCCTAATTCTAATTCTAAACCTAGCCCTAATCCTAATTCTAAACCTAACCCTAACCCTAACCCTTATTCTAAACCTAAATATATCTCTAATTTTAACCCTACCCCTAACTCTAATCGAATCCTGACTATAATTCAAATCCTAACCATAACCTTGATACTAACCTTTACCCCAATTAAACTCTAACCCTAATTCTAATTTGAACCCTAACCCTAACTGTAACTCCATTTCTTACCCTAATTGTGATAGTAACCCACCTTATTTCTAACTCTAATTCTAATAGGAACCCTAATCCTAACTCTAACCCTAACCCTAACCCTAATTCTAATAATAACCCTGACTCTACCCTAACTATAACCCTAATTTTAAATCTAATAATAAACCATATTCTAACCCTTACCTTAATCCTAATTCTAACTATGATTTTAATGCTAACCCCAACCTGAATTCTAACCCTAACTCTAGCCCTAACCCTAACCCTAACAATAACTGTAATGCTTACCCTAATTTAGTAACCCTAATTCTATTTCTAACTCTAATACTAACCCCAACCCTAATTATAACCTAATCAAACCTAATTGTAACCCTAACCCTAACATTATTTCTAATCATAACCCTAAATCTCACCCTAACCCTAACCCTTATTATAACCCTAACCCTAGTTTTTACCCTAATTCTCATTGTAATTGTCACCCTTCTTTAAACTATAACCTAAGTACTAATTATAATTCTAACCCTAATCCTAACCCTAATTCTATCTACAACTCCAACCCTAACCATAATTATAACCCTAATCATAACCCTAACCCTAACTCTAATTGTAACACTAACTCTAGCCCTAACCCTAACCCTAATTGTAACTCTAATGCTTACCATAATTTAGTAACCCTAATTCTAATGCTTACCATAAAGTGTAAAATAATTGAATTGTATAGTTAAACAAAAAATAAGAATGACCTCTTTACTTAAAGATTATTTTTGTTCACTAGATCCTTAGTATAGACCTCTCCATGAAATTGACTTGATTCTAATATGTTGAATAGAGAGGATTCATCTATTGCTAGCATGAATGCTTCGATCAGAGGTTCTCTGAGTAGCCCCTTTGAAAATAGTATGAAGTATTCAGCTTCAAGCCTCTCTAAATCAATGATCATCCTCAAATAATTACTTTATGTACCTTCATTTGATCTTTTGAATAATATTACACTTTGAATACATTTATAAATCTAGTTACATTTAACATTTTGTTCATGTACCAAATTATGGTTAAGGTTAGGGTTAGGTTCAGAGTTAGGATTTGAATGAAGGTATGGTTTAGAACTAGGGTTTTGTTTAAGGATTGAGTTAGGATTAGGCTTATATACTATTAATAATAATATTATGGGTAAGTGCAAAAAGATGGGGGGCCAAAAAGTGGCCAAAAAATTTTCAAAAAAAATTTAGGCATAACGCGAGCGCGTTATAACGCGCTCGCGTTATGGCTTGGCAATGACAAGCCTAAGGCTCGTCATTGCCGAGCCATAACGCGAGCGCGTTAAAACGCGCTCGTGTTATAAAGCGCTTTATATATATAAAAAAAACGCTGTCATTTCATTTTATCTTATTTCGTTGTGAGTTTTTCCTCCGCCACGGCTTAAAACCCTTCAAAAACGCGCTCGCGTTCTACAAAACACCATTCAACACAATAGATTTGTCGATTCATCGCCAAAATGCCGCCGCGACGTCGAGCACGCCAAAGGGGTGAGTTATCTTTGTTTTTTTGTTTGAATTTCTTCCTAAATAGGTAGGTTTTGTGTTGATTTTTGATGCATATTTTATTAATTGTAGGAAATGTTAATGCACCTCCTCCTCCTCCTCAAAATCCTCAAAATCCACAAAATCTTGAGGAAGAAATACCTGCAGAACAACAACCTCCTCCATTCATTCCTCGACATGCCCCTGGAACACAAGATAATATAATGGGGGAAATTGAAAACAACAAAAAACAAATTGAAGATATAATTGCAAGGTTGAAAGATCCTTCCACTTCAACCTTGCATAGGTCCACGCTTGCCGAATCTCTTGAGTCTATGTTATCAAATGTAAATTCAATTAGCAAGCAAATAACTAGTTGGACCGATAAAAAGAGAGAGTTTAGAGATTACTATGCAGATAAATTGTCATATCAAGATGTCAAAAAATTACAAATTACAAAAGTAGACTTGTGTTCAATTTTCACAAACCCACAAACAAATTAACCTCCACCCATTACATGCAAGAGGTTCCCTATCCATTGGTGCAACAACCAAGCGATAAGGGACAATTTCGGGTAGAGGTGGTGGATGGTTTTTGACCATCCTCCATGCAATAACAATGAGGTCCCGCAATACTTTTTGAGGAAACTCTACTCCGAGTTTGTCCTCAATAAAGTGCCAAACTATTTTGATATGCGGGACTTCCAGGGTAGAGGTGGGGGCTCAGCACAGGATAGACCAGGGGCACGTCTTGACCCACAGCGGGTAGTGAGACGAGTAATCAGCAGACCAGCCCACGAGCATGTTTCTATTCCTTCCATTGTGAAGGAGAGTGTTGAGGTCGATACACTGAGGTCGATTAGTGCCTTGACCCAGAGCATCATAGAGCATGCCGATCCTGCAACACAGAGTGGGTTGGGAGATAGTGCGAGGAGTAGGGTCCCACCGCATACTTGCCAGGCTTGCGGGTCAGCCTGTGGTTATGACCCCATGGACAGTCAGGACGCAGGTGCACAGGCTACATCTGCAGCTGAGCAGATGGCGATGACAGATACCCTCCTGAGTGAGACTTTCGGCCTTGATACTCAGGTAAATATTAGCAAGTTTATTGAATTTAATTTATTAAATTTTATTTTTGAAATACAAGATTAACTAATTTAAATTGATGATTTTAATGAAATTTCAGGGTCATAGCGTCGATGCAGTTTTCAGTGGTTCTCCACCTACATTTTTCACTAGATCATCTACTGTCGAGGTATGTAACTAGTAAACAATTATAAATATTACATGTGAATAGCATCGTTATATGAATGGTATTCTAATTTCTGATTTTGGATGTTGAATAGGTTAACACTGTAGATTTCATGGCAACACCTGCCAGCGGTGGTGGACTTCAAAGCTTTACGGAGGTAATAAAATAAATAGTTTAATGAATGAATTGTACTTACTAAATTTTTGTATGTGATTTGTGTGTTTTATTGTGTGTACTTCCATGTTTAGATGAGCGTGTGTGTATGTTAGGAGCCATGATTTGCATCACTATTATAGTTTTCGTAATTGAATAATATTGTTTTATTTCCAGATGATGCAGGCTGCGGATACACCTCCCCATGTTCATAGGGCAATGGAGCAGGGTGTGGCCTCTGCGATTCATAGCTCTATGGCATTGACAGGGGTATGAGGCAGATTAGTAAATTTCAATTTACATTCATTGTTATAGTTGTCTATTTTTGAAAAATCAAAAGATTATTGATTTGAAGTTTAATTTCTATCTGGATGGTTTCTATAGGACATGACATCACCAGGGCCTTTTCCTGCTACTGAGGCAAGCGAGCATACAGATTATATGTTAGCGGTAAGTGATTATTTTGTTAAATGTTTCATTTTTTTATAACATGTAATTTCTATATATTAATATCTATACTTTTTTTTGTAACAGGTAAAGGTGCAGGAAGAACTAAATAGGAGAAGTAGCCCTTGGGTTCGTAGTAGACCACCCACATGCATGTCTCCATCCCCTAGAAGATCAAAGGTTGCTCGTGATTTATTCTCTTCACCAGCTAGAGGGGAATGACTTTTTATTGTGTTCCTCTGTTGTATGCCTATATGGCATTTGTGGACATATATTTTGTATTGTACATAGTTGACATTGTATGCCTATATGGCATTCTTGTAAGCCTATATGGCTATTTTGTATATATGTTATACTTATATCGACAGATATTGATGTATGCGTATATGGATATTTGGTTAATACAAATCTTTTTTATTGATGGCGTCCATACTTGCATTATAAATCCACTTTTGAATGGATATTTGTAGATGGTTACTTCAAATATTTAAAGTCTGATTGTATTACATAGGATGTTTGCATTTTCTTTGATAGGCTTGATAGGCCATGGATTACATGATGGTGTTTGATGGAAAAGTATGGTACTAGAAGACTCTAGTTCATTCTTAATAGGCTTGTGATTGATAATATCTTTGCATGATTGCACTTGATCTTGGATCATGGGCATGTTGTTAGGATTTTGATTGCATTGTGATGTTTGATGGATAGGCATGGTGTAAGTGTAAGATACCCAACTAGTTCTACGAAAAATTTTCCTTACTTAAACACTTTTACTTGCTAACAATTCATCAACTACTTCAATAACATAAAGATATACATCAAGATAACTATTTGAATGAAACAACATTAGAGTTGGGTACTTGTCTTGTTACTTGATTCAATCAACTTGCAATGTCTTATTACATGGAAAATGCTTTCAATAGCATGAAGTACAACTCATTCAATGGAAATACAAGGACATGCCTTGAAGCCTTGATGTTACAATGTCTTCCTTATTTGAGCAACATTTGAAGATTTGGAATGTTCAACTCATCACCTCACAAGGTAGGCGCATATTTGAAGGATTTACAGGTTTTTCTGACTTGGGCGCCAAGTTGAGGTGACCTCCTCCTGAAGTTGCGCCTTGTCAACATTAGGTGCCAATTAGAGTTTATGGATGCTCTGGATTGTTTCCAAGAGTAGGCGCCAAAACATCATCATTATGAAAGTGTTTTAAATGCTAGGCGCCCAAATCAGCCCTCTGGAGTCTAGGCGCTCCTTTCATGCATTCTGTGTTCTAGGCGCCAATTGAAAGGAGTGGAGAACAGGGCAAGCGCCTTCCAAACTAGGTGTTTCCTTGAGGTGACAAGGACTTAGAAAGTGCGCCTAAGGTGAGTGCCTTGAGTGAAAAGGTCTAACAAACATCTTTGAACCCCCTTTCAAGGTTAGGCGCATTCTGGAGGTGGAAACAAGTAGAAGGTGCGCCTTAGCTTCCTTTGTCAATTCTTGCAAGTCTTTGTTGATTAGGAAGGTGGAATGCTTCATTATAGAATGAGCGCCTATCTTCTAATGTCCAAACTACTTCTTCTGGCTCACTCTGTGGCTAGGCGCCAGAGCTAAACTGTTCACACAAGGGAGTGCGCCTAGACTCACTTGATGTTTTCTTACTACTTCAACCCCTGGAAGATGTTCCAAGGTGTTCCCTTTTACAAGCACCTGACCTCCCAAGTTCCTTCATGTGCTATTCCTTGAAGGTGCCAAAACTGAGCTCCAGTGCCATGGGATTGTGCCTAACATCTTTGAAGAGTTTCTAAGCCTTTTGCAAGTTGATATCCCAAACTCATCTTCTAGGCGCAACAGGAGCTTTCCAAAGGAGTTTCCAAGTTTTAGACGCCAAGCGAGGTCATGGGTGAATGGAACTGCGCCTTAGGAGATGACTGGATCCTAAGCGTCAGTCTGGAGTTACAGTGGAATTGATATGCGCCTCAACTAGCTTAGGCGCCCATTTGAAGTGATTCCTTTAACACTTCTCTGTCAATCTCAACTGCAAGGATGATCTCCTAATCCAATTTTGATCCTCTGGAGATGCAAATAGCTTTACATTTCACTAGGTTCCATCAATGATGATCATCAACCAAAGCACATTTCAAAGGTGAGATAGGCAAGTGAGGCGCCAAACTAGTCCTTAAGACTTATCTCCTTCTATCAAGTCAATTTCAACTATGTGAGAGAGTTCTATTCTAGGCGCAAAATGGAAATGTTTCATCAATTGGTGCATCTTACAAAGCTCCCAATTCTAGGCGCCAGAGCCAAAGAGTTTTTCCCAACACATGCACCTGGGCTAGGAATTCACGTAAGAGACATCACTTAGCTTTAAAACTTTCAATCTATAGCCATCTGGGCTAGGCGCTCCAATGGAGGATCCTTGAACTCATGCATTGGCGCCTTCTAGTTCTAGGCACCCATTTTGGATGATTCATCCTGATACTAGTGCCCAAAATGACTAGACTCTCTTCATTATCCAATTCACTTAGAAGACTCAAGTTGGAGACTTAGTTGTCTATCCATGTTCTCCGGAAGATTCATTGTACCTCTATGCACTATCTCCTTCAAGGCGCACATTTAGCTCCAAAACGCAAATTTCCATCATCAACCCATCAAGGTGCATCATCTTCCCTTTGTATCCCCTTCAAGGCGCAGACATTCACTTCTTCACACTCAAACTCACTCTCTGGCGCCAGAATAGGTGTATAACTTCAAATAAGGCGCTAATCTTAGGTTTCTAAGTACTTAGTTTGATCTTAAGGCTATCCTTCCTCTAAGCACTCTCTTCAACTCCCTCACTGAAGGCCCTCTATAAGTTTGGGCGCATTTCATCCCAAGGCGCAAATTCACTCTCCAAGACAAGGTGCAAAAAACCCTATCCTAAGGCGCTCAAATCTTGCTTCTAGACCTAGGCGCACAAACATGAGATTAAGGATCATTCTGGCCACCATCACTTCCCTAAAGGCGCAAAATTGGTGTAGATACATTCCATTTATTAAGGATCATTCTGGCGCCCAAATCTTGTCAAAGCAAAGGATCAATAGGTTCTCTCTAAGGCGCACTCCAGGGTTTGATCTTGCAAGACTTCTCACGTCAAAATTTTGACCAAGACACTCAAGGCACTAGTCTTTATCATGTAACCCTACAGTGCACTTACTCATTATGATATACTCCTCAACTTTGTATTCAACCTTGCCCAAGGCGCATATTCACTATAAGGCATTCTCACATTGTCAAGGCTCAGAGGGCTTCAACTTGCTAAAGGGTAGAGGTCTAGGCGCATATCTGACTTGAAGCTCAAGGCGCTCCAACCCTCTTGCTCTGGAATTCATTCTAGGCACTAAGTGACTTCTCCAATTCCTTGAAAACATTTGAAGTGTTTTACCTTCTCAAGGTGCTCCTTCGAACTTGACTCCAAGGTGTTATAATCTCAAAGGTGCTGACATCATCTCAACCAAAGGCGCTCAATGATTCATCCCATATCTAGGTGCTAAAACACTTAATCAACCAAGTCATTCAAGGCGCCATTCAGTAAACTCATCTTCCATGATATTCCTATCAAGGCGCATATCACTTCTCTAATGGGCTTTAGGCGCTCAGTTGAGTGTTTCAATACTATTTAGGTGCCAAATTCATTTTAATGCACCAAACACAAAGAGCTTTCAAACACTGGGCGCTCACAAAGAGTCTTCCAACCTTGGGCGCTAAATTAGGTCTTTGCAACTATCCAAGGCGCATATCTTCGTTTGAACAACTTATGGTGCCAAGACAACTTCTCATTAGGGCGCTCAAAACACTTGTGTTTACATTTGAAGTGCTTTACCTTCTTAAGGTGCTCCAGACTAACCTGACTCCAAAGCGCTCCATCATCATCCTTAAGGCGCTAAAAACATCATCTCCACTCTAGGCAAAAACATCATCCAACTCCTTAAGGCACTTCACTGTGAAAGTCTGAAGGTGCTCTACCTAGACCTTTCCCCTAGGCGCCAGAACTCCTAAGCACTCACCAGATAACTCTCTTCTTCAAGGCGCAAATCTTCCTATACTATGATTGCCTCTGAAACGCCGATTAACGTGATGTGAGGGTGCAAAGGCTACTCCAATCCTCAGTGAGCGCCTAGTTTAAACAAGGAGAAATAAAGCATTCAAAACTATCCAAACGATCATCCCCTTCCTAATGTCTTCACTGCTCCAGAAAACCTTGGCCAAAATGACACATAACAACTCCTATGAGCGCCCTTATGCCCTAGGATCATCTAGTTTGTGCGTCTTGTAATGAGTAGTTCATGTAAGTTTGGAATGAGCGCCTTGAATAAGTGTAAACTAGCCTAGAGAAGGGTATGTGCGCCTTGAGCATTCCAGAGATAACTGTGCGCCTAGAACAATATGAGTGCTCATGATGATGATTAACGCCCTGATGAGACTATGAGCGCCTTGTTCAGGAGATACCTTGTTTGATCATAAAATGCACCTTGAGTCTTGAAGGTTTTGAGCGCCTAGGTGATTTGGATGTTGGGATGTTGGTATGCGCCCAAGATTGAGGTAAGTGAGCGCTTGTAATGGAGGAGAGCAATGAGATGAGGTTTAGCGCCTCCAAGTAAGGTCAGAGGTGAGGTTAGAGGTGAAATGTGCCTTTGGACCATTCTGGCGCCTTGGATGAAGAACCTATATCTTGAGCCCAAGAGGTAAAATTTGCGCCTTAGTGGATTTGGAGAGTTACAGAGATTAGAGAAAAGCGCCTTGAAGACAGAGTTGTTCAAGGCGCATGTGTGATTTGGTCAAAAACAGGCGCCTAGAGTGAATAGGCTTTCATCCTGACTTAATACACTGCCTCCTTCTGACGATTTTTGGGGCAGCAGAAAACCTTTCACCACGGGCAAATGCCTCAGAGCTATAAAAAACCGAGAGAGGTTATTGTAGAGGCACTCTACGTGATCCCGTTGCCTCAGACGGAATGTTTCTAAGTGACACGGTTTTCGAGTAACATCTCGTCAAAGATTGCTGCCTTTTTGCACTTTGGACTCTTCAGGGATATCGTCGGTACAATGTAGCTCTGACTGTTTCGACATGTTTGGGTGAGAAATAGGACCATGCCTAGCATAAATGTACCCATTCGGACGCGTTGGAACAGTCAGTTTGGTCGCATCAGGAGCAGGACGAAAGTTACACCCCTTTGCAACTTTACACTGCCTCCTTCTGACGATTTTTGGGGCAACAGAAAACCTTTCACCACGGGCAAATGCCTCAGAGCTATAAAAAACCAAGAGAGGTTATTGTAGAGGCACTCTACGTGATCCCGTTGCCTCAGACGGAATGTTTCTAAGTGACACGATTTTCGAGTAACATCTCGTCAAAGATTGCTGCCTTTTTGCACTTTGGACTCTTTAGGGATATCGTCGGTACAATGTAGCTCCGACTGTTTCGACATGTTTGGGTGAGAAATAGGACCATGCCTAGCATAAATGTACCCATTCGGACACGTTGGAACAGTCAGTTTGGTCACATCAGGAGCAGGACGAAAGTTACACCCCTTTGCAACTTTACACTGCCTCCTTCTGACGATTTTTAGGGCAACAGAAAACCTTTCACCACGGGCAAATGCCTCAGAGCTATAAAAAACCGAGAGAGGTTATTGTAGAGGCACTCTACGTGATCCCGTTGCCTCAGACGGAATGTTTCTAAGTGACACAATTTTCGAGTAACATCTCGTCAAAGATTGCTGCCTTTTTGCACTTTGGACTCTTCAGGTATATCGTCGGTACAATGTAGCTTCGACTGTTTCGACATGTTTGGGTGAGAAATAGGACCATGCCTAGCATAAATGTACCCATTCGGATGCGTTGGAACAGTCAGTTTGGTCGCATCAGGAGCAGGACGAAAGTTACACCCCTTTGCAACTTTACACTGCCTCCTTCTGACGATTTTTGGGGCAACAGAAAACCTTTCACCACGGGCAAATGCCTCAGAGCTATAAAAAACCGAGAGAGGTTATTGTAGAGGCACTCTACGTGATCCCGTTGCCTCAGACGGAATGTTTCTAAGTGACACGATTTTCGAGTAACATCTCGTCAAAGATTGCTGCCTTTTTGCACTTTGGACTCTTCAGGGATATCGTCGGTACAATGTAGCTCCGACTGTTTCGACATGTTTGGGTGAGAAATAGGACCATGCCTAGTATAAATGTACCCATTCGGACGCGTTGGAACAGTCAGTTTGGTCGCATCAGGAGCAGGACGAAAGTTACACCCCTTTGCAACTTTACACTGCCTCCTTCTGACGATTTTTGGGGCAACAGAAAACCTTTCACCACGGGCAAATGCCTCAGAGCTATAAAAAACCGAGAGAGGTTATTGTAGAGGCACTCTACGTGATCCCGTTTCCTCAGACGGAATGTTTCTAAGTGACATGATTTTCGAGTAACATCTCGTCAAAGATTGCTGCCTTTTTGCACTTTGGACTCTTCAGGTATATCGTCGGTACAATGTAGCTCCGACTGTTTCGACATGTTTGGGTGAGAAATAGGACCATGCCTAGCATAAATGTACCCATTCGGACGCGTTGGAACAGTCAGTTTGGTCGCATCAGGAGCAGGACGAAAGTTACACCCCTTTGCAACTTTACACTGCCTCCTTCTGACGATTTTTGGGGCAACAGAAAACCTTTCACCACGGGCAAATGCCTCAGAGCTATAAAAAACCAAGAGAGGTTATTGTAGAGGCACTCTACGTGATCCCGTTGCCTCAGACAGAATGTTTCTAAGTGACACGATTTTTGAGTAACATCTCGTCAAAGATTGCTGCCTTTTTACACTTTGGACTCTTCATGGATATCGTCGGTACAATGTAGCTCCGACTGTTTCGACATGTTTGGGTGAGAAATAGGACCATGCCTAGCATAAATGTACCCATTCAGACGCGTTGGAACAGTCAGTTTGGTCGCATCAGGAGCAGGACGAAAGTTACACCCCTTTGCAACTTTACACTGCCTCCTTCTGACGATTTTTGGGGCAACAGAAAACCTTTCACCACGGGCAAATGCCTCAGAGCTATAAAAAACCGAGAGAGGTTATTGTAGAGGCACTCTACGTGATCCCGTTGCCTCAGACGGAATGTTTCTAAGTGACACGATTTTCGAGTAACATCTCGTCAAAGATTGCTGCCTTTTTGCACTTTGGACTCTTCAGGGATATCGTCGGTACAATGTAGCTCCGACTGTTTCGACATGTTTGGGTGAGAAATAGGACCATGCCTAGCATAAATGTACCCATTCGGATGCGTTGGAACAGTCAGTTTGGTCGCATCAGGAGCAGGACGAAAGTTACACCCCTTTGCAACTTTACACTGCCTCCTTCTGACGATTTTTGGGGCAACAGAAAACCTTTCACCACGGGCAAATGCCTCAGAGCTATAAAAAACCGAGAGAGGTTATTGTAGAGGCACTCTACGTGATCCCGTTGCCTCAGACGGAATGTTTCTAAGTGACACGATTTTCGAGTAACATCTCGTCAAAGATTGCTGCCTTTTTGCACTTTGGACTCTTCAGGGATATCGTCGGTACAATGTAGCTCCGACTGTTTCGACATGTTTGGGTGAGAAATAGGACCATGCCTAGTATAAATGTACCCATTCGGACGCGTTGGAACAGTCAGTTTGGTCGCATCAGGAGCAGGACGAAAGTTACACCCCTTTGCAACTTTACACTGCCTCCTTCTGACGATTTTTGGGGCAACAGAAAACCTTTCACCACGGGCAAATGCCTCAGAGCTATAAAAAACCGAGAGAGGTTATTGTAGAGGCACTCTACGTGATCCCGTTGCCTCAGACAGAATGTTTCTAAGTGACATGATTTTCGAGTAACATCTCGTCAAAGATTGCTGCCTTTTTGCACTTTGGACTCTTCAGGGATATCGTCGGTACAATGTAGCTCCGACTGTTTCGACATGTTTGGGTGAGAAATAGGACCATGCCTAGCATAAATGTACCCATTCGGACGCGTTGGAACAGTCAGTTTGGTCGCATCAGGAGCAGGACGAAAGTTACACCCCTTTGCAACTTTACACTGCCTCCTTCTGACGATTTTTGGGGCAACAGAAAACCTTTCACCACGGGCAAATGCCTCAGAGCTATAAAAAACCGAGAGAGGTTATTGTAGAGGCACTCTACGTGATCCCGTTGCCTCAGACGAAATGTTTCTAAGTGACATGATTATCGAGTAACATCTCGTCAAAGATTGCTGCCTTTTTGCACTTTGGACTCTTCAGGGATATCGTCGGTACAATGTAGCTCCGACTGTTTCGACATGTTTGGGTGAGAAATAGGACCATGCCTAGCATAAATGTACCCATTCGGATGCGTTGGAACAGTCAGTTTGGTCGCATCAGGAGCAGGAAGAAAGTTACACCCCTTTGCAACTTTACACTGCCTCCTTCTGACGATTTTTGGGGCAACAGAAAACCTTTCACCACGGGCAAATGCCTCAGAGCTATAAAAAACCGAGAGAGGTTATTGTAGAGGCACTCTACGTGATCCCGTTGCCTCAGACGGAATGTTTCTAAGTGACATGATTTTCGAGTAACATCTCGTCAAAGATTGCTGCCTTTTTGCACTTTGGACTCTTCAGGGATATCGTCGGTACAATGTAGCTCCGACTGTTTCGACATGTCTGGGTGAGAAATAGGACCATGCCTAGCATAAATGTACCCATTCGGATGCGTTGGAACAGTCAGTTTGGTCGCATCACGAGCAAGACACCAAAAATGTAAAGGTTGCTTTGTGTAACTTGACAACATTGACACTTTTTTGCAACATGACTCAAAGACTCAAACTGACCCCAAATGACTCAAAGTGACTTAAAATCACCTTGATTATAGAGGTCAAGGCGCTCCTTATCATTCATTCATTATGAGCGCCTTGGGAGAATGGTATATAGGTCATCATCATGATTGGGCGCCCTGGATCCAGAGTGTTGGAGAGATCATCAAATGGTGTCTAGTAGGGTGAGTTATGAGTTTGGTCGCATCAGGAGCAGGACACCAAAAATGCATAACATGATGATGGAAAAATGTGTACATATGTGTAAAAATGCAGGAGGAAATAAAAAAAGACAAACCTTAAAATTAATGTGCATACTTACAACTCAATGTAACATAACTTTACAAAATCAATGTGAATACTTACAAATTAATCCAATGAACCATCTGGATCTGCTCTACTCTTTATTGTGTCAAGTATTGCTTCATGGTCAGACTCACGCACCTTCCACAATATTTTGTTCAAAGGTCTACCCCGATACTTTATCAAATGAACATTGGATGCCACGACAAGGTTCGAGTAATGAAGAATCTTTCGATGCATGTCAAAGTCCTGAAATAGCCAAATATTAACACTCTTATGTGGGTACGTTCTAAGCCATGTTCCAGTAATAACCACTGATCCTGTAGGGTATTCGATGTTTTCTCCATCTGTAACAGGGGCCTCCAATTTCTTTTTGGCCTCAACACAACGGCATAAGTAATAATCTGTTCCCTCTTCATTATCTTCATCTGCAATAACTGCATATACGTGTCCTACATTGATATGTGTAGCAAATTAGATGAAATTAGTCAACATTACAAAAACACTACAAAGTAAGATGACATTACCTGGTTGAACTAGATGAAATTAGATGCATATATGTGCCCTATATTACCTGGTTGAACTAAATCTGATATGTGGTCAAAGTCAACTGACAATTCCATCTGTGTTAGTTCCAGTGCCGTCGGGGGTCGATACGTGTCAAGTGGGCTAAGATAACTTAACTGCCATTCGTCAACCCACTCCTTTGACTCGCACTCATCCCAGACTTGAATTGTACAGGAAGAACAAAAGCATGACATCTTTCGTGTATGGATACTCCATGAACCTGCAATTGAACTTCTGAAAGAGTGCATCTCATTTGATCCTGTCAGTGTACAACAATCCTCATATGGTGCAATGTTAGTATCATCTATCAACCAAAAAAATCTACGAACTAAAGACTTACCTTCATTACCTGGACCCATGGAAGCATTACACCACTCGACAATCGATTTTACATCTGTCAACTTTGCATTGTCTTTATACTTTAACTCTTCTCGTGCTATGGCTCTTTTGATACATGCTCCTGCACCATCATGCTCCCCCTTTCCATGCCCGGCCTCACAAAAGTTCCACATATGTTGAATACCTGTAAAATTATGCCTCCTACTCAGCCAATAGAAATTCCGCGAGTTCTTGAATTGTGATGCACAATTATCCGACCATATGATATGCTGACTGAACGATATGCCCCTTCTAGCCAAATCATTATAGAACACCTGAAAGCAACCTTGCACGAACTCCGTAGAATGCGTGCGATCATCACTAATATAGAAATGATACTCCCTTATGATCTTTCTGTCATCCTCTGTACTATCATTCGCATGAATGAATGCGATGTGCACAAATATAGAAACCTGTGTGGAGTTGTAATATTGTGATTGCACCTCACGCTGTGGCTGTAGACTGTAGTTCTCTGCAAAGTCGACAACTGAAACAATGCTACCAACTGGAAATGTGTCCTTGCATAACTTGAATTGCAAGTCCAACCATCGAGCTCTATGGGCATGTCTTGCATACTCATACACTATGCTGTCACGAAATATAGGCATAAACTGATACACTGGAATCTTTTCAATAACTAATTCACACCTCTTTGCTTCTTTACCATCTTTTGTATTGTATGCCACTGTTTTATACTTGCCAAATTCTACTAGTTCATTTCCAACCGCATGTGTTATTTCCATATGTTCACATATTGGCAAATGTTGCAAGCCACCGCAACGATGACATGTGCCATCCAAGCATAATTATTGTAGAATATTTGACCTTCCTCTCTTTCACATAAAATTTTTGATATGAAATCTCTTGAAGATGTTGGTGGGGCACATATGGCACAACCCTGCAAATCATTGTTAGTATGCATATCTAAACATATAGACCTATAAGCATCAAAATGGTTAGAAAATTCAATATGTAATCTACAACAACAAGTAGTGCGTGTGTGATTTATCTTAACATAGAAAGGTTTTAGCATTTCAAAATATCTTTGACAAATTTTAATTTGAGGATACTTCTCTAGAAATTTACCATAAAACTGTGTTTGAGTCTCATCCAAAAAATGCTTTGGATGTGGCTCGCGGTTCTGACTACCAATTCTCCTTCTTACCACATCCCTTTGATTCGGAGATACCCTTGTGTAATTCTTCCAAAAGTCTTCAATTAGTGACCTCAATGCTTCAACAATTGGTTTATCTTTTCGTGGTAGTCTCCCCGAGAACGCCCATAATTCATTGGCATTAGTGTCCTCAATTCTTTGGCGTCTTCCAACGGCTCTTGATAAAGTTTTCCTATTAATTCTCAATTTTTGACTTGTCTTTCTAATAAGACGAGCTTTCCTCGTTTGACTACTTACTATAGTCGATGTAATCACATGCCGTGTTGCATTACTATCTTTTGTGCATGAGGTGTTACCCACACTCTCATACGCACTCATTAGATTCTTGACAATAGATTTTTCACTTGAAGCCTCTGATGTTCTCAACCCAAGAATCTTCATGATAGACCTATACTTTATACTTCGCATCATTTCAACGAATAGTTGACATCTTGCAGTCTCATTTAACTTTTCAAAGAACAATCTCCAAATCTTATTAGCATATCTTCTACAAGTGCATTTTGGAATCTTACCTTCCATTGGCTGCAAAATATTCTCATCAATATCAATCAAATACTTTGGCTTTCTATGCAAAATTCTAGGTGGTGTCAAGTTAGGTAAATTCATCTCAACATTAGGAATTTCATCAATATTTAAATGAGATGGGTTAGATGGCATACCTTCGATCGAAGATGGAATAGATGACATACCTTGAGGTTGAGGTGGGAACGATGGCGTACCTCCTTCATCACATGTGAGTGATGATGTACTCTCAACTTGAGATGTGGTAGATGGTGTCCCTACATGTTGTCTTGCGATAAAGGATGTGTCTCCAACTATGGTATTTAAATCTCTCGTACCACGAAGTTTTTGCATTCGTTCTCTTTGTGCCGCCAATACCATATCTCTTTGTGATGGTTGTGGTTCCTCTTCAATTGGTATGTCTTCATTTATCGTGTCCAATTTCCTCTTCTCACGAAGTTCCCTCATAGCCATTGCTTTCTTTGCATTCTTAGCTTCTATCTCTTCCTGTGTTGGTTTAATTCTTGATCGTTTCCTCGGCATGATGGAGAATTTGTCTGTAGCATGATAAAGAGACCAATATTAGTTCCTAAGAAATGAATACATGATAATAGTGGGATTGTATTTTTTTTATGTTGTAAGGATTTATTCTTGTATAGTTTGACATCATGGTATGAACTAAGGTTTGTTTATTACACATAATTATTAAAGAGCCCAAGTGTAGAAAATATACATGGCATCATGTGAGATTGTAGGTTGCTTTCTTGATTGGAAATGTGTCTATTTTAAACATGTATGATAATGCATGATAAAGTAATTCAATCCGAAATAAGGAAAATGTAAAGAACATGCATGTAAAGACTTGACATACCTAAAAAACGAAGATTTGAATGGAGAGAGTACCCAATTATGTAGTGTTTTTATCTTCTTGCATCAAACTCCTCAACAATTTGAGTTTTTCACCACTTGCTTCCTTTTCAATGTTAAATTCTTAAAATTGAATCAAAATTAACATTGCAATACTACAAAAATTGAAACTTGTATAGATATATATCAAATTTGGTTTGAAAACTATGTTATTTCCTCCTTCTCAAGTTGGCAAAGCAGAAAAGGTGGTGGAAAGATCATGCAAAGGTGGTACAATGTGTCAAATGTGCATGTGAACTTCCCAATAGCATGAAATCACTTCTTTTTTGTTGGAGCACGCGCAAAATCAGTAAGAAAACAGAGCATGTGGGCCTGGATCACGGGGGTAACCACTTTTTTACCGTTTTAGTAGAATTACAAAACGCGAGCGCGTTATAACGCGCTCGCGCTATAACGCGCTCGCGTTTTGTCCTCCTATAGATCTCTAAACCCTAAACCCTCAACTCTGATCCCTTGACCCTCAACCCTCAATGTCAAATCCTAATCCCTCAACCCTATCCCTAAACCCTCAACCCTCAATGTCAAATCCTAATCCCTCAACCTCAACCTTGTCCCTAAACCCTAATCCCTTCAACCTCAACCCTATCCCTAAACCCTTGACCCTCGAACCTCAGCCCTCAACGTCAAACCGTAATCCCTTGATGCAGAGCGAAACAAGTTGAACATTAACACAGGTGAAAAAATCCTTGAAAGTCCACAAAATAACCTTTACAGTGTATATCGGCAAGACAATTTAAATGTCACACCAAAATGTACCTCAACCCTCAACATCAAACCCTCGAACCTTAACCCTTAACATCAAACCCTAATCCCTCAACCCTTAACTCTAATCCCTCGACCTTCAACCCTGATCCTAAACCCTAAACCCTCAACGCCAAATTCTAATCCCTCAACCCTTCACTCTAATCCCTCAACCCTAAACCCTATCCCTAAACCCTCAACACTATACCTTAAACCCTAATCCCTCAACCCTAACCCTAAACCTTGTCCCTAAACCCTAATCCCTTCAACCTCAACCCTATCCCTAAACCCTTGACCCTCGAACCTCAGCCCTCGACATCAAACCCTAATCCCTCAACCCTTAACTCTGATCCCTCATCTCTCAACCCTAACCCTAAACCCTCAACCCTCAACATCAAACCCTAATCCCTCAACCCTCAACCCTAATCTATCATCCGTTATCCCTCCACACTCTACTTTAACCCTAATTCCTCGACCCTCAACCCTATCCCTAAACCCTTGACCCTCGAACCTCAACCCTCAACCCTCAACGTCAAACCCTAATCCCTCAACCCTAAACCCTATCCCTAAACCCTCAACACTATACCTTAAACCCTAAACCCTCAACGCCAAATTCTAATCCCTCAACCCTTCACTCTAATCCCTCAACCCTAAACCCTATCCCTAAACCCTCAACACTATACCTTAAACCCTAATCCCTCAACCCTAACCCTAAACCTTGTCCCTAAACCCTAATCCCTTCAACCTCAACCCTATCCCTAAACCCTTGACCCTCGAACCTCAGCCCTCGACGTCAAACCCTAATCCCTCAACCCTTAACTCTGATCCCTCATCTCTCAACCCTAACCCTAAACCCTCAACCCTCAACATCAAACCCTAATCCCTCAACCCTCAACCCTAATCTATCATCCGTCATCCCTCCACACTCTACTTTAACCCTAATTCCTCGACCCTCAACCCTATCCCTAAACCCTTGACCCTCGAACCTCAACCCTCAACCCTCAACATCAAACCCTAATCCCTCAACCCTTAACTCTAATCCCTCGACCTTCAACCTTGATCCTAAACCCTAAACCCTCAACGCCAAATTCTAATCCCTCAACCCTTCACTCTAATCCCTCAACCCTAAACCCTATCCCTAAACCCTCAACACTATACCTTAAACCCTAATCCCTCAACCCTAACCCTAAACCTTGTCCCTAAACCCTAATCCCTTCAACCTCAACCCTATCCCTAAACCCTTGACCCTCGAACCTCAGCCCTCGACGTCAAACCCTAATCCCTCAACCCTTAACTCTGATCCCTCATCTCTCAACCCTAACCCTAAACCCTCAACCCTCAACATCAAACCCTAATCCCTCAACCCTCAACCCTAATCTATCATCCGTCATCCCTCCACACTCTACTTTAACCCTAATTCCTCGACCCTCAACCCTATCCCTAAACCCTTGACCCTCGAACCTCAACCCTCAACCCTCAACGTCAAACCCTAATCCCTCAACCCTAAACCCTATCCCTAAACCCTCAACACTATACCTTAAACCCTAAACCCTCAACGCCAAATTCTAATCCCTCAACCCTTCACTCTAATCCCTCAACCCTAAACCCTATCCCTAAACCCTCAACACTATACCTTAAACCCTAATCCCTCAACCCTAGCCCTAAACCTTGTCCCTAAACCCTAATCCCTTCAACCTCAACCCTATCCCTAAACCCTTGACCCTCGAACCTCAGCCCTCGACGTCAAACCCTAATCCCTCAACCCTTAACTCTGATCCCTCATCTCTCAACCCTAACCCTAAACCCTCAACCCTCAACATCAAACCCTAATCCCTCAACCCTCAACCCTAATCTATCATCCATCATCCCTCCACACTCTACTTTAACCCTAATTCCTCGACCCTCAACCCTATCCCTAAACCCTTGACCCTCGAACCTCAACCCTCAACCCTCAACATCAAACCCTAATCCCTCAATCCTTAACTCTAATCCCTCGACCTTCAACCCTGATCCTAAACCCTAAACCCTCAACGCCAAATTCTAATCCCTCAACCCTTCACTCTAATCCCTCAACCCTAAACCCTATCCCTAAACCCTCAACACTATACCTTAAACCCTAATCCCTCAACCCTAACCCTAAACCTTGTCCCTAAACCCTAATCCCTTCAACCTCAACCCTATCCCTAAACCCTTGACCCTCGAACCTCAGCCCTCGACATCAAACCCTAATCCCTCAACCCTTAACTCTGATCCCTCATCTCTCAACCCTAACCCTAAACCCTCAACCCTCAACATCAAACCCTAATCCCTCAACCCTCAACCCTAATCTATCATCCGTCATCCCTCCACACTCTACTTTAACCCTAATTCCTCGACCCTCAACCCTATCCCTAAACCCTTGACCCTCGAACCTCAACCCTCAACCCTCAACGTCAAACCCTAATCCCTCAACCATAAACCCTATCCCTAAACCCTCAACACTATACCTTAAACCCTAAACCCTCAACGCCAAATTCTAATCCCTCAACCCTTCACTCTAATCCCTCAACCCTAAACCCTATCCCTAAACCCTCAACACTATACCTTAAACCCTAATCCCTCAACCCTAACCCTAAACCTTGTCCCTAAACCCTAATCCCTTCAACTTCAACCCTATCCCTAAACCCTTGACCCTCGAACCTCAGCCCTCGACGTCAAACCCTAATCCCTCAACCCTTAACTCTGATCCCTCATCTCTCAACCCTAACCCTAAACCCTCAACCCTCAACATCAAACCCTAATCCCTCAACCCTCAACCCTAATCTATCATCCGTCATCCCTCCACACTCTACTTTAACCCTAATTCCTCGACCCTCAACCCTATCCCTAAACCCTTGACCCTCGAACCTCAACCCTCAACCCTCAACATCAAACCCTAATCCCTCAACCCTTAACTCTAATCCCTCGACCTTCAACCCTGATCCTAAACCCTAAACCCTCAATGCCAAATTCTAATCCCTCAACCCTTCACTCTAATCCCTCAACCCTAAACCCTATCCCTAAACCCTCAACACTATACCTTAAACTCTAATCCCTCAACCCTAACCCTAAACCTTGTCCCTAAACCCTAATCCCTTCAACCTCAACCCTATCCCTAAACCCTTGACCCTCGAACCTCAGCCCTCGACGTCAAACCCTAATCCCTCAACCCTTAACTCTGATCCCTCATCTCTCAACCCTAACCCTAAACCCTCAACCCTCAACATCAAACCCTAATCCCTCAACCCTCAACCCTAATCTATCATCCGTCATCCCTCCACACTCTACTTTAACCCTAATTCCTTGACCCTCAACCCTATCCCTAAACCCTTGACCCTCGAACCTCAACCCTCAACCCTCAACGTCAAACCCTAATCCCTCAACCCTAAACCCTATCCCTAAACCCTCAACACTATACCTTAAACCCTAAACCCTCAACGCCAAATTCTAATCCCTCAACCCTTCACTCTAATCCCTCAACCCTAAACCCTATCCCTAAACCCTCAACACTATACCTTAAACCCTAATCCCTCAACCCTAACCCTAAACCTTGTCCCTAAACCCTAATCCCTTCAACCTCAACCCTATCCCTAAACCCTTGACCCTCGAACCTCAGCCCTCGACGTCAAACCCTAATCCCTCAACCCTTAACTCTGATCCCTCATCTCTCAACCCTAACCCTAAACCCTCAACCCTCAACATCAAACCCTAATCCCTCAACCCTCAACCCTAATCTATCATCCGTCATCCCTCCACACTCTACTTTAACCCTAATTCCTCGACCCTCAACCCTATCCCTAAACCCTTGACCCTCGAACCTCAACCCTCAACCCTCAACATCAAACCCTAATCCCTCAACCCTTAACTCTAATCCCTCGACCTTCAACCCTGATCCTAAACCCTAAACCCTCAACGCCAAATTCTAATCCCTCAACCCTTCACTCTAATCCCTCAACCCTACCCTATCCCTAAACCCTCAACACTATACCTTAAACCCTAATCCCTCAACCCTAACCCTAAACCTTGTCCCTAAACCCTAATCCCTTCAACCTCAACCCTATCCCTAAACCCTTGACCCTCGAACCTCAGCCCTCGACGTCAAACCCTAATCCCTCAACCCTTAACTCTGATCCCTCATCTCTCAACCCTAACCCTAAACCCTCAACCCTCAACATCAAACCCTAATCCCTCAACCCTCAACCCTAATCTATCATCCGTCATCCCTCCACACTCTACTTTAACCCTAATTCCTTGACCCTCAACCCTATCCCTAAACCCTTGACCCTCGAACCTCAACCCTCAACCCTCAACGTCAAATCCTAATCCCTCAACCCTAAACCCTATCCCTAAACCCTCAACACTATACCTTAAACCCTAATCCCTCATCCCTCAACCCTAAACCTTATCCCTAAACCCTAATCCCTCAACCCTCAACCCTAATCTGTCATTCCCCAACTCTAATCCTTCATCCCTAAACCCTAAATGCTATCCCTATTCCTACACCCTCAACAGAATCGATACTATACCTTAAACCCTAATCCCTTATCCATAAACCCTCCAACCCTATCCCTAATCCTTATACCATCCACACTCTACTTTAACCCTAATTCCTCGACCCTCAACCCTATCCCTAAACCCTTGACCCTCGAACCTCAACCCTCAACCCTCAACGTCAAACCCTAATCCCTCAACCCTTAACTCTGATCCCTCGACCCTCAACACTATACCTTAAACCCTAATCCATATCCCTCAACCCTTAACCCTTAAAACTTAAACCCTATCCCTACACCCTCAACACTTGACACTATATCTTAAGCCTTAAACCCTCATCCCTAAAGCCTCAACCCTCAATCCTTAAACCTTAAACCCTAAACCCTATCCCTAATCCCTCTACCCTCAACACTCTAACCCTAACCTCGACATTAAATGCTAATCCGTCAACCCTAAACCCTAATCCTAAACCCTCAACCCTAAACCTTATCCCTAAACCCTAATCCCTCAACCCTCAACCCTAATCCATCATCCCTCAACTATAATCCCTCATCCCTAATCCCTAAATGCTATCCCTATTCCTAAACTCTCAACAGACTTGATACTATACCTTAAACCCTAATCCCTTATCCCTAAACCCTCCAACCCTATCCCTAATCCTTACACCCTCCACACTCTACTTTAACCCTAATCCCTCGACCCTAAACCCTATCCCTAAACCCTTGACCCTTGAACCTCAACCCTCAACCCTTAATGTCAAACCCTAATCCCTCAACCCTTAACTTTGATCCCTCGACCCTCAACCGTAATCTGTCATCCCTCATCCCTAAACCTTAAACGCTATCCCTATTCCTAGACCCTCAACGGGCTCGATACTATACCTTAAACGCTAATCCCTTATCCGTAAACCTTTCAACTCTATCCTTTATGCCTTAACCCTCATGATGAATAGCCTTGAGTGTAAAAAAATTTGAGTGGGACATAACGCGAGCGCGTTATAACGCGCTCGCGTTATGTCGAACATGGGAAAAGACAGGCTTGCGGGAAAAATGTAAGGCAATAAATAACGCGAGCGCGTTATAACGTGCTCGCGTTATTTCTTGCTTTGGGAATCCCAAGCCTTGGGCTTGGGATTTGCTTTGGATTTCCAACCCAAAGGCTTGGAGTGCCTTATGAACAGTCACAGACGTGTTTTTCTGTATTCTTCAAAATTTCACATAATTTCGTTCGTGCTAACCCTCAGATTTGCACGTGTTTCAAGGTTGAACAAATCGAACACATGGGTAATGTTAGGCTTTCTCTTAGCTATTTGACGATGTGATTTTATTCACATTTTAACAATGTTAAGCCTTTCATCTTTAATTTCTTTTGTTTGTGTGTCCGTTTTTATGCAAAAACCACTGTTTGGTCTTTTTTTCATTGTAAAATAACTATTCATTCAAATTTCAAAAAAATTACATATTTAGAAACTAGACTCCATTCTACAAATATTAAAAAAATAAAAAAATGATTTTCAATTAGTTTTCAAAATTTATAGGGGTAGCACGGCCAAAATTCTATTTTTTAGGATGTGTCCACTTTAAAAATTAGTAAAAAATCAAATATTCATCAAAAAATTATCAGAAAAATCGGGCATAAACTACATGCTATTAGCTAATTTCTCACCGAAGCGATTTTAAAAATACCAAAAAAAAGTTGACCTTTTGAGGGAGCCACAAAACATGCTATGTTATGTTTTTTTGACAGAAACAACACCAATTTCTGTGGCTCCCTCTTTTGAACCCCTTAATCTATGCCATTTTCAAAACAAAATAGTAGTTTAGAAAGTAGACTCGGAGCACTACGAACATTGTTTTGGTTGCATCTCTAAATTTTGAGTGTAACTATGCTCAATTTCTCATCCAAGGCCAGTATTTCCTGATTTCAGAAAAAAAGTGGCCACTTAAGACCCCTTTTTGGCCCCCCATCTTCTTGCACTTACCCTTATATATTATTTTAATTATTATATATTATTATTATTATGTACTTCTTTTGATCTTTACAAAAATATTACATTAGATAATTTGGCTATATGTTATTCTATCTAAATTATTTATGCCTTAAGTGAGGAAGTTATTTGATCTCTTTTCAATAGTTGGGAGTAGGTAAAGTATTAGATGCTTAGTTATGTTTTCCATTTAAGGTCCACAATATTTCCTTTGGTCTAGATGGTGTCATTTTCTAATGTATATTATAGGCCCTTTTTGGCAATTCCATGGCAATTAAGAGCTTAATTTTTTGAGCTATAATGAAACCGCTAGCTCTAGTTTTACCTTTTTTAGAACTTGTTTCTAATTCTTTGCTCATATTTTTATATCTTTGAATTTTTTAAATCATGATAAGATTAATACCAACTAATACCAAGTAATCTTTTCTCATCAATACCAAGTAATTATTTCTACTTGCTCTTTAAAATAAATATTATAACTATAAGATTAGTTTATATTCATGAATATTTTTATGTAGTATGATCTATACTTGCCCTTTAAAGGACTTTCTCATATTAGCTTTTATAAGAATTTATTAAAAAGTCTTAATCTAACCCTGTAACGCCTGCCTTGTACACCTCAAAGAATTACACATTTATGCTACATGAAATAGGAACATTTTTTTTTTAATGTTTAAGATAACAAATAATGTTAACATAACTAACTACGACATATTCTCTAAGGATACAAGGCTGCATTACTTTACAAACCAACTAACATAATTTAACATTCATCAGTAACTGATCTAAATCAAATGCATAATTGAATAACTGATTCATATTCATTACATACCGTCAGATAATACAATCTACAAGATCAAAACATACTGAAATGCTTTTATTACACATAAGTACATCATGACATCATTACATTGCCATTTTCAGACTACATCAGAATCACATACATTATGATTGATCTGTTACACAAATCTGGTACAAGATTATACACATGCATCTTCATCAACTGGGACAAGTACGTCTGGAACAAATCCTTTTCTGCATATGAACTTGACAAGGGATAACCAATGGATAAAATAGCTCTTCCACCCGACCATGTGGAACCCTAAGGTCCACCCCCCGAGCTAGGAGTTAACATGAGGTCCCAAACAATAACAGTCAGGTAGACAGAACTAACATGAACAAAGGATGACCAAACGCCAATACAACACATGGCAATAACAATACAACACAACTTATCTTCCAGAGGCGAAACATAACATAAGTGGAGAGACCAAACAAGGAATGCTAGGTTGTAGTAGGGAGAGTGTCATCGCATGGTCCTAGCATGGGTTATCCTGACAGCCTCTCACTAGGCGCCGGCCCCATAGGGTGACACATGCGGAATCGACCTTCCTTTCATGAGGACAAAGAAGTCAATCATGCCAACCAGGCCTTCTCTACCCATCCTTAGTCTATACAAGCACTACAGGCCATGGAAGAGGAATCCATTAATCTTGTTTAGTGTGAAATCTACCCTTAACCCCCTAGTTCATTTTAGGTTATCACTTGATTAATCTACTTTCAACGGGTTATCCTGACTGCCACTTTGGGCGCCGGCCCCATGTTGAAAGCCACTCTCCTTCCTAACACCTAGTAAACCTTAACCATCATACAAGGCATTATAGCAATACACATACATGTTCATCGCAAGGCATAAACCCTCTTGCATTACAAACAGGATCATAACACCAATTGTTATCCATCACCTATAGCATTACAACATTTTACACTTTTACAGATACTAGGTCTCTCCAAACAACAATTACGACAAAATGGATACAAGATAGTCACAACTGGTTAAATATCTCATCCAGAGAATATTATATCACAAAACACATAATCAACTTAGTCAATACTCCATTATAGTTCATACTAAGTTTGAATCACATAATCATTATAACATCACAAATACAAAAACATCCATCCACACTACGACAAACTAAGCCTCTGGAATTTCGAGTATGACCACTCTCAATTTGACTCTTTAAGACAATAGAAAATAATTAACTTACACAGTACAATTCAGATTCTAGAAACTAAACACTAAAATTCCTTCTTGGCTCATCATAAATAACTTTGTAATGAAATCAACAATTGATTACATTATCTCTTTAAATCAAACTAATTGATTTCACAATAAATACAACAATTATACTAATACATTACAATTAAACTATTAAATATTCTACATTTGCTTCTAAAGATAGATTATAAAATACAAGTATAACACATTTTACCCTGATTAACTTACCTTCCCAACGTTGGATTAAGTACTAAAATGATACCTTATAACTATATGGCAATACAACGAGGACAAAGGTCCTACCATCAACAATGAACATCAATGTTTTCGTTTTCTTCTAAGTTCTACCCTAATACGGTCCTTCAGATATTCTTGACCTCAATCAGATAACAGTTTACTATGCTTGGATTTCTTCATCATAACGATGTCTCTGAAATGTTTTAATCAAAGATGATTTAAATTTGTCTAAGAAGAAGATCGGGACTAGACATTCTTACGCCGTCGAAACTTGATAGATGTATTAACTATGTTCGTTCCCAAGGCATACAGTTTTCTGGTAAAAGCTTCTACTATAAGTGTAACAACCTATTGAATTGTAAGCATTGATCGTAGAGATGGTGTGAAATTGTTAATGACCGCTTAATCAATGAAATGGATGATGTTAAGTTAGTCTAACGACTTCTCTCTATTAATATAACTCTTGAACAGCATTAATCATAAAAGACGAAGGCGTTCTTTGAGATCCCAGCATCTTGTTAATGCTTCCAAATAAAATTGAAGTCACAACTCCTAAAAAGAGAACAACTCCTAAATGAGATCAAAAGGAATTAGGCTATTATGGATTAACTATTCGCATTGTTGATGTTGTGGATAACTGAATGCACAACAATAGCCTACATGTTGAGTGACAATGAGAGAAAAGGATCATGTCTTGAAATGTATAGTGGTTTCCAAGGTTTCCTTATAAATGGCACCCTAAATGCGGAAGATAAAGTTAAACCTCAAGAATATGGAGATAGCTATTAGATCTACCATATGTCTTAAAAGCAATAATCCATTATATACGTACGTGATATACAGACCTGATATCAAACCTTAAGAACTGGAGAAGCCAACCTTCTTCTTCTGGGTTAATATTCATTTGCAGTATCTTGGTTATATAAAGCCAGATAGTATGGGGGCAGGAGTTGGCAGCAGGTGAGGCAGCATCAGATTTGATTTTTAAAATCTCAAAAGAAGGGTACATGTACATTCCATCAAAGAATGATAAGGAAGTTGCTCTATTCTTCCTTCTCAAAAACTCTCCTCCATTGAAAGCTATGGCACTTGCTCTGCAACAGTGTCATAAAAATAAACAATCGGTGAATCAAGTCCTCCATTTGAAGCAAGACTTCTCAGATGTAGATATAAGAATATTGGAAGAATAGTGAACAGTTGATGGTAGCTTTTCATATTAAAAGCATAGTGTAGAGAGGATAGGATATGTAGTAAAGACAAGATTCCAAGATTTTGAAAAAAAGATAGAAAAATTATGTCCCAATGACTGCCCTTCAATCTCGTAGATCGCATGACTTTTAATAATAATCCTAGATGTTGATGATTTAGATATTACATCTTATGCTTAGTTGATATAGGCCATTAAACACATGCAGCTTAAATCTTTCATTAATAGCATTATTATGTGGTCTTTCATGGTACTAAACTACTATATCTGAGTATGTCTTATGTTTTAACTTCTATATAGGAATAGAAGTCATATAGTGGTTGGAATCATATTTACATAGAATTGATATTCATGTACATTGTAAGCCTTATACTGCTTATTTGCATCTTTGGGAAAAGCAGCCATATGGTGCATATATTCATGTAAACTTACCTGCTTCGCCTTATAGCCGAGACGTCGGGCCTTATCAGGCCTTGTGGGCCTGTTCACCCTGTCTATGCCAGGAAGCTGCCAAAATACAAGTCTTTCTGTGCATCAGGCTCAAGACGAAGCGCAGTAAACTTAGGAATGGACAATTATATCTGACAAAAGCGGTTGAATGGAGCCGAAAGCTTAAGTATGCAGCTTTGCCAGTATAGATGAATGTCATGGTCAAAACAAGGATTACCAATACAAAATATAACGAATTCCAAGGTTATGCCCAGCTCGCAGGTGTTCAGGCTATACAAAAGGAAAAAGGAATGCTGATCTTGTAATACAGGTGACTAGCTGTAACCACAGCGATCTATAAGTTTTGGAAAGATTGAAAAACTAACGGTTTTGATTTTATCTGACCGTTTGATTGCTTCAGCCATTTCCTACAGAATGCCAAGCATAAGGGATAGCGCTCCAAAATATCTTCTTCCCATTCATAACAGGTGCAGCGTCTGGTTTTCAAATCGCAACATGCTTATAATTGAGCAGCTAGATTTCCTGTGCCTTTCATTTCATTGTTCAACCTCAAACTTGCATTGATGAAGCGGTTTCCTTTATGGTTCTCCAGTCCCTACAGTTCCAGCTACCTCTAACTAAAGGGTGGACGTTCCAGTTCGGATGATTCTGAAGGGTATGTTCTTTCCTCAAACATCGATGCAGAAGTGGGCTAGTGTGGTGCATCTCAAATGATCAGGAGAATCGATGAAAGATAGGGAACTGATGAGATCTCAGACATATCACATCTAAAGACGCAGGAGTAATCGATTTGGCCCACTTGGTAACATATGGTGCAATTCACAGGCGAATATTAAAAGAATGGATACTCCACAACATGGTTTCTAAGGCTATCAATATTCTGCACTGGTTACAGAGTATCTAAAGGAAAAGTCGATCAGGTATATAGTGATCAATAGAAGGGAAGTCTCCAAATGATGCGATCCACAAAGATATTCATTGGCAAACCTCCAGGGTGAAGGTGAATGCAATGCATAACCAAAAATAATGTAAATTCACCCTGGAATGAACTGCTACAAGTGTAGCGCTAAAATCTCAGTCTAAACCCTGTAATCATTGCATTTCATCTACATACAAACATTATGTGAGCAAGATTGTCCGTCTTGCCTTTGCTGGCCAACTTGAGGACACCCAAAACTTTTTCATTGAGATAACAGTGAAAGCTGCGGGAGTTGTATGGCTATGATTGCAATTTGGTAAAGCATCTTCTGCAGAATGTGGTGATGTCACTGCCTTCAAGCTAAGATCCAAGGAAATACACTATGTTTGCCGGTAAATAGAGTGGGGGAAAGACAATTACACAATGAATTCCTTGGCAGAAATGATTTAAACCCTAAGAGATGTTATTGTTTAAATGTAGAGAGAACAGCCAACAGAAAAATGAACACCGGGTTTAGGATTTGGTAGCGAAATCTCAGAATGCAACTCGATTGCAGATTGAATCACATCTTAAGCATAAATTTAACCCAAACAATCATTTGGAAGATTAAACAACCAACAACATTTGCAGAATCAGAAAGAGAAGCAGAGGAGTAAATTAAACTTTTAAATGGAACCTGGTTGCGATGCCGATTCGACAACTCTGGTTCAACTGCTGCAATCCAAGCCTTTTTCCCTGATCTTCTTTACTTTTTCTCTGCCTGTAATGCCCCCTTTGCCTCAACAAGCCTTTTCTTTTATAACACAGCCCCTTCCTTCTTCCAAGGGACTCGGCACGTGATCGCGTGCATCTCCCCCAATACTAATATTTTTATTTAATTTAATAATCCCAGAGAAGTTCTTTATTTATTTTATTGTATTTCTTTTTTAAATGAAAACACATAATTTCTGACAACACTTAATGACTTTATAGCCGACCAAGCATATTTGATTTAATAAAGTTATAATATTACAACTATCTATAATAGTACAACTATATATTAATTTATTCTATTAATTTAGTTGTAAATCACTAATTACAACATAACTTACAACTATTTTATTTATTTAAATATTTATTGTAAATAATATTATATTAAATAATACAAAACCTCTTACAATCTTTATTTAACAACTATAGTTCTAATAAAATAATAATTTATTTACAACAATAATCAACAATTATCGACATTATACTTTCCGTAATATGATTCTAATTAACGCACAATGACACCTTACACATACAGACACTTTCTAACCTAGTTAGACTCCAAGGTGCAATATTACTTGTCCGCAAATCATGATTGAATGACAGACAATGACCAAGAAAATAAACTGACAACCAGACCACACTGACATGGGACCTCACGTTAACTCCAACAACTAATCCATTGGCGAAGGCACGCTCAGACCTGTAATCAGGTGGAGTCGATGCCTAGTACCTGCATTCCTGCAACAACGCACGGTTAAACATTCAAGATATATATCCACATACAGTCCTATAGTGAATGGAAATCGCAGTGGTGTAGGGTAATCGAAAGCGAGTAATACAACACTGTTCCATTCACGTTTATGTATAAACAATTAACTACGTTGAACAAGGTATCTGATATTAATCAACAACATAAAACATTCAATCCAATATCGCAATTAACATCACAACATCTGTAACATCTAGTTCATTTATCAAATTCTAAAACATAAAATGATAAAATCCAACATCAACAACTGTTATCATAACAATCAGGTTCACAATGAAGTAACAAGATAACAAGAGATCCATCATCTACGGTCTAGGACACTATAAAGTTTAAGCAAACATCAATCTGATGGATGACGAGATGAGGGGTACTACAAACCCTTTACACAAAATAATATACATTATTATTTAAAAATAAAACAATCATGTGTTAAGCCTACATATAATTTAATTTTAAAATAGAAATATATAAAATTATAGTTTTATTTTTTAAAAGTAAGACATAATTTAAAAGATTAATATGAAATTTTAATATCAAGATTTAATAATCTAAAACCAAAAATTCCTTCATAAATAATTAATGGAGACTTCCTATATATAAAATTTAAGGATAATAACCCTTTACACAAACTAAAACCTAATTCAAAGTAGAGACAAAAAGATCAAGCCTTCATGAACTCTAACAAAATTTGAACAATGAGCAATTGCATGCTTTGCAAGCTCTTAAGGAAGACAAACCCTCACAACTATCTGAATCTCTTGTATGTTGATGATATTATTTTTGTTGTGGCAAGTAAAGTTGGCTACCTTGATCACAATTTTCTCAAACATCTCATTGATAAACTTGCCAATAATTACCATAGCTTTGCTCAAAATATTGATATCTAGGTGCACTTGTTTGAGAGTTTTAAACAAGTAGATCTTAAATATCTACTTGTTCTTTTTATTTATTTTTGTACCTTTTTCATCTTGACCTTTGATGTAGAGGTAAGGAGGAAAAATACAATGTTCCTCAACTCAACAAATAACTCAAGGCAGTGTTCTCATAACTCATGATTATTGGTTCACTTGGAGCATACTTGACAACAACTCAATTGGAAAATCAACAACATAATTCTTTATCTGAGCCTTGGAAGACCTTCCATAAGGTAAACATGACAAATACCATCTCACAATACTCTTTCAACCACTTAGACACTTCAACAATATGACCTTACTTCACAAACTGCTCTAATCCCTTATAGCCTTTCATAAAGGCTTTTCTGAGCATAACTCTTCATACAGACTTCATAACCAAATTTTGAGTGCAGTTCTGAGTACTCATTAAGGAGTTTGATAACATACCAAAAACTTAGATGGGTTTGTTTTGTAACAACACCCTCTAAAGTTGACTGGTAATTCAGGAAATAGGCCTAATTAGGCTCCTTGAAACTGAATAGTCTTGGCAACTATGACATTCAATACCCAAAGGGTCCTATAATCTTAAACACAACCTTAATGGCACTAAAGACACTTCGACAAATGATTCTTGAAGGATTTTTGTGACTATTCAATGTGAAAGATTTCAAATTATATTAGTATTGTCGTGCCTATGAATGTCACAATTCTGCCTTAATAGGACAGTGAACAAATGGACTCAAACACTTATAGTTTCATCGAACCCTAACTTGAAAAGGATCACAATACTCCTAGTTATCATCCTTCAAACATTTACACCAAGTGGTGTAGGAGCACCTACCTTACAGTGGCCTCCATGAGGTAGTTAGTTTTAAATCTTGTTGATGTTTCCAAGAAGGTCTTATAAGACCAATGCATTGTAATAAGGTCGGCTTGAACCAATACTTAGTTTGTATCTAGGTTAATGTGCAAGGTTGTTAGTTTGTTATAGGTCGTTAGTAGGTTGTTATCTCCTAGATATTTGGAAATGTCTCCCAGCAGCTTGGAGAAAGTCTGTACTACTGAGGGACATTGGATAAATACCCTAGATCGGTTGATTTAGAGAGGAGAGGAGAATTGAAAAGCTGTATTGTGTTGTTGGAAAATAGAGTACTGTAATCGCAATTTTTGAAAGAAAATAAAGATTCTATTTGTGTGTTGATCATTTGATATCTCTGTGTAATTAAATTGTTGTTTTGGGGCCGGATGGATTCATTTAACCATTCCACCGGTTGATTCTCTGAATCGGTGGAATGGTCATGTACAGTAGTTTAGGTTTTAGTTTTGTGTTTTCTATTTCTGTTCGCATGCATGTTTGCAGGATCGTAGGTCAGAGATGTTGAAGGACCCTAGCATGGGTATGTGCTAGGTATTGTAGGGTGAAATCCATGGTGAATGCATCGATAGGTTTGTATGTCATGAATGTGCAACACGCACATACAAGTATCGATCAGTAGGAGGATAGCGATTGGTAGGAGAGACAAAGGCTTCACCGAAGAAACAAGTCTGGCCGATGGTGGAGTCTTTGGCATGCATTTCGGTGTGACAAGAGCCATAGGTGAATAGAATTCCATTAAGCCAATGATAGAGTTCTCACCGATTGGTTGTGTCAGGGTGACAACGAGCAAGTGTCACCGAAGGGAGTTCATCGGGGTATCGACAGGAAACTCTAGGGGTTCACCGATGAGGAACATCTTGGTGATGAGAGCTATCATTGGCATATCGGTACAGCAATCATCAAGTGTATCAGCGTGAGATTGGATATCAGCGAAGGAGTTCAAAGTTGGGCCGACGGGAGGAGTCACGATGATGAAGAGTTTGGCATCAGTGTGAGATAGTTGGTCGAGGAGATACTACACATAGTGGCTGATAGCGGAGATGTTGCCGATGGTCAACAAGTCAAGGGTGTCCATCAGTATGACTAACGCGATTGGAGTGAAGGTTCTAAGTAAAGCCGATGGGTTAAGTCTTGCCGATAGGCAACTTAATCGATAAATGTGTATCGGCATAAGGTAGGTGATCGGTGTAGGTCATGTTTGGTCGGCCGATGGATAGATGTCTCACCAATAGGTAAGGAGATAACAAGTGGAGGCTTGTATGTATAAACGGGAATGTATGTAAGGAACATACAATTGCTATAGTGCGCAAGAAGCATATAGTTAGATGCCAATAAAGAAGGCATGTACAATGGACTATGCATCTGGACAAATGCATGTACATACATTCATGAATGTATGTTAGGGTTTTCGTAGAGGTTAGAATTAGCCTCTGCATCATAGTTGTATCAGATCTCAGCAAAATGTCTGGGCTGTTGTGTGTTGATTCTGTCACTGAGAAGGCAGAAGTGGAAGGGTTGAGAGGTTGACAAGATGCCTCCTAAAGGTAATGGTACTGCAAGAGAGTTGCAGGAGATGAAGGAAAAACATGCCAGAGAAATGAGGAAGATGAAGGAGCTTGCAGAAGCACTTCAAGCAACTTGCAGCCTTGGAAATGAACAAGAAAAGAGAAGTAGAAGACAGTGAATCTGAGAAAGAAGATGATGCTGATGAAAAATTTGAAGAGGTAGACGAAGAATTGAATCCTCAAGATCAGAGATTTGCAAAACTGTTAAGGGTAGTCAAGAATGACAAACCTAAGGTAAAGATTGATGTTCCAAAGTACACCGAAAGTCTAAATGAGGAAGAGTTACTTGATTGGATTGCTACATTGGATAATCACTTTGAATGTGAGGAAGTTTTTGAGGAACAGAAGGTAAAGATTGCAAAGACCAAGTTAGGAGGTCATGCTTTGGTATGGTGGGATTATGTACAATCCGAGAGAAGGAAACAAGGAAAGTCAAAGATCACTTCATGGGATAAGATGGTAGCAAGGATCAAAGGTAAATTTCTGCCCAAGGATTATGAAATTTAGATGTTTAAGAAGATGCAATTTTTAAGGCAAAAGGAAATGGATGTGAAGGCATACACTGAGATGTTTTACAAGTTGAGCATGAGGTCTGGTCATCATGAGAATGAGATAGAAAAGGTTTCTAGGTACTTGGCTGGTTTGAGATTGAACATCCAAGATGAGTTAGTTTTAGCTAACCCAAGGAGTGTAGAGGATTGTTATCAAATGGCAATCAGGATTGAGGAGAAGATGAATAGAAGACAAGATAAGTCCATGAGAGGAAGAGGCAGCAATGTAAGAGGAAGAGGATCAGCTCCTACAACAAGACAAGGCAATGAGAGTCAAGAAGACATTGGTAAAGGACAGGAATAATCTGATTTCAGAGGTGGATGGAAAGGTACAAGAGGCAGATTTGGAGGTGGTAGAGGTGCTACTACATTTTTTGGTAAATGTTACACTTGTGGTGAATATGGGCATCCATCTTTCAAATGTCCAACAAAAGCGACAAGTTTAGAGGGAGAAAAGAGGGCAAATATGATCCAAGAATCTGATAAACAAAGTGCAAGTAGCTCAAACACTCAGCAAAGTGTGAATGCTCCTGATAATTATGGGTATCCTGAACAAGGATAAGCATTGATGTTAAGAAGGACAGTCTTGGAGACATCAAAGGACATGATGCAAAGGAGAGCTCTTTTCAAGACCACATGCAAGAGCAAAGGTAAGGTATGTAAGGTTGTGATTGATTCTGGCTTAATAGATAACATGGTATCTTAGGAAATGGTGGATAAATTGAAGTTGGAAAGGATTTCACATCAAGATCCTTACAAAGCATCTTGGGTAAGTGATAGTCAATCACTTTTGGTATATGAATAGACATATGTTGATTTTCAGATTGGAGATTATCATGATAGAGTTTTGTGTGACATATTGCCCATGGAATGTTGTCACCTATTGTTGGATAGACCATGGCAATTTGATAAAAGAGCATTGTATGATGGGTATGCTAATACCTACACCATCAAGAAGGATGGAAAAACTATTGTGTTGGTACCATTATAGAAAGAAGCTGCAACACAGAAGGCAGCCAAAATCATATTAGTGGGAAAGAAAGAGTTTGTGAAGATGCCTATAGCCCAAGGCATAATAGCAGTTGATGATATCTCAAGGGAAAGAGATCAAAGTGTGAAGAAGATTTCAGTTCTAACTGACAGAGATCAAGTGGATCAGCAGCAGAGCAAACAACAAGTTTATGAGCAGCCATGAGTTGATTGGCAAGCCAAGGATGTGATTGTAGTTGGGACTATTGTTTGTCCTATAATAGTTGATAAGAAACTAGATTCTACACCAATTGAAGAAGCAATTACCAAGGTTATTCACCCAGCTGTTCAAGCAGAGGTGATAGACAGAATGACTAGCAAACATAGGGTATGTGTGAGCAAAGCCTACATTGATAGGCATGAGGGTTTACTTGCAAGACATCAAGTTACAGTTCAGAAATCTTGGAGCAACCAAGAGACAGTAGAGTATAAAGCTGGAACAGGTCAGAGCACTGAGATGGCAAAGAGTAAAGGTGGAATTAGTCCAAGACCTAACTCATGGGGCATGAGTTCTTTTTCTGTTGGGGAGTATGGTGCAGGAGCACCTACCTTACAGTGGCCTCCATGAGGTAGTTAGTTAGTTTTAAATCTTGTTGATGTTTCCAAGAAGGTCTTATAAGACCAATGCATTGTAATAAGGTTGGCTTGAACCAATACTTAGTTTGTATCTAGGTTAATGTGCAAGGTTGTTATTTTGTTACAGGTTGTTAGTTTGTTACAGGTTGTTAGTTTGTTAGAGGTTGTTAGTTTGTTATAGGTTGTTAGTAGGTTGTTATCTCCTAGATATTTGGAAATGTCTCCCAGCTGCTTGGAGAAAGTCTGTACTACTGAGGGACATTGGATAAATACCCTAGATTGGTTGATTCAGAGGGGAGAGAGGAGAATTGAGAAGTTGTATTGTGCTGTTGGAAAATAGAGTACTGTAATTGCAATTTCTGAAAGCAAATAAAGATTTTGTTTGTGTGTTGATCATTTGATATCTCTGTGTAATTGAATCATTGTTTTGGGGCCGGATGGATTCATTTATCCATTCCACCAGTTGATTCTCTGAATCGGTGGAATGGTCATGTACAGTAGTTTAGGTTTTAGTTTTGTGTTTTCTATTTCTGTTCACATGCATGTTTGCAGGATCTCAGGTCAGAGATGTTGAAGGACCCTAGCATGGGTATGTGCTAGGTATTGTAGGGTGAAATCCATGGTGAATGCATTGATAGGTTTGTATGTCGCGAATGTGCAACATGCACATACAAGTATCGATCGGCAGGAGGATAGCGATCGGTAGTAGAGACAAAGGCTTTGTCGAAGAAACAAGTCTGGCTGATGGTGGAGTCTTTGGCATGCATTTCAATGTGACAAGAGCCATCAAGTGAATAGAATTGTGTTAAGCCGATGATAGAGTTCTCACCAATTGGTTGTGTCGGGGTGACAACGGGCAAGTGTCATCGAAGGGAGTTCATCGAGGTATTGAGAGGAAACTCTAGGGGTTCACCAATGAGGAACATCTTGGTGATGAGAGCTATCATTGGCATATCGGTACAATGGTCATCAAGTGTATCGGCGTGAGATTGGATATTGGCGAAGGAGTTCAAAGTTGGGCCGACAAGAGGAGTCACGGTGATGAAGAGTTTGGCGTCGGCGTGAGATAGTTGGTAGGGGAGATACTACACATAATGGCTGATAGCGGAGATGTTCCCAATGGTCAACAAGTCAAGGGTGTCCATCGGTATGACTAACATGATCGGAGTGAAGGTTCTAAGTGAAGCCGATGGGTTAAGTCTTGCCGATAGGCAACTTAATCAATAAATGTGTATCGGCATAAGGTAGGTGATCGGTGTAGGTTGTGTTTGGTCAACCGATGGATAGATGTCTCACCGATAGGTAAGGAGATAACAAGTGGAGGCTTGTATGTATAAACAAGAATGTATGTAAGGAACATACAATTGCTATAGTGCGCGGGAAGGATATAGTTAGATGCCGATAGAGAAGGCATGTACAATGGACTATGCATCTGGACAAATGCATGTACATAGATTCATGAATGTATGTTAGGGTTTTTGTAGAGGTTAGAATTAGCCTCTGCATCACCAAGTATGGTTACTAGTTTCAACAACCAAAACAAAAAATCCTCATTTTGCTGCTCTTACCAGTCTGCAACATGGGAAAATACAGTCAGGACAGACTTAGGGCATCGTTATAGCCATAGAAGACCTTCATATTTTGGTACACAACTTTGGATTATGAAGTAAAATACATAAAAGAACAATTTCACCAAGATTTATATTTTTCCACTAGGCAAGATTAAAGAAACACAAATTTTGTTTGCCACTGTTACCCTAGTTGAGGGTTTTAAACTGGTTTTCTAGAAAATGAAATAACTTTTGATTTACTCCATGAAAATAAATGAAACAAAAACCATAATGACATAGACTCAAAGAAATTTCCATAGACTCAAAGAAATTTCCAACCCAGGTGGTCTCAGATCCTCAACAGGTCTGTACAATCTGTAGAGTACTGAAGAATAGAGAAATAAGCATGAAAACTATGTTCTTCATTAATTTCTCTCTCAAACTTCAATAGAACTTCATCATCTCCAAATCTACTCTCTTCCTCAATGATGATACAAGCCTTATATAAGCATTTCTAACAAATTTCCAAGGTTCTGTCACTACCTTTACAACTACCAACCTTTCAACTTCCCTTACATAACAAAACTTGCATAAAATGTTATATTGCATCTTTTGATAACATGACAACTTTTGAACAAATCTACTCTAACTGACCTCTAGAGACTTACATCGACTCAATTTGACTCAAATTTATAGAAAAATGACCTTAGAAAGTCTTATTACACTTTGCAAAGATAAGATGCCCAATTTTGGCTCATAAAACTAACTAGAAACCAAGGTGCTCCTGCACCAACCTTTTGTAGGTACCTTCTTTTCAACCTTACAAACCTTGTTTTTTCTACAGATTTGTTAGTCATGACTTCCTTTTCCTGCGCAGTGGGCTTCTTCTCTGTCCTTCTTGCCATTGATAAACACTACAAAAATCATATTGTCAAATTAGAAATTAAATCTAAGTTTAAGCTAAAAATAAAATTATAAACTCTAACCCTAATTATAAAAAAAAGTAATCAAATCAAATCTAAAAGTAAATAAATTATCAACACATAAAATAATTCATATAAAATTATCAACACATCATATAAAATATTTGCAATTGTATTTAATCAATAATTCATTTTCTATGCAATGATTATAATAAATTATTTATTTATTTATTTAATACTACTTATTTATTAAATTATTGTCACTTAATATTAATTCTACTTCTTTCATTACTATATATTTAATACACTATCTTATTACATCCTCATTCTTCATATATCTATTCCATACTATTATTACTTCTTCCTTATAACATTATATATGCTAATAATAGACTTTATTATTTTCCTCAAGATACAAAACATAAAAGAATATTCCTTTTCCTAACATTTTTCATAATTACTAACCTATAAATATCTAAGATCCTTTTTCTAAAATAAATCTTACTATTTCTAAAATGATTCAATCTATCAGAATAAAATCTAAGGTAATAAAGAGATTAAGTTTCCTAAAAGTAGATAAAGCTAAAGTTTCTAAAGTAAGAAATAAATGAAAATTGATTAAGAATGTAAGATCATATTCTTTGAAAAGAACTTAACATTTCTTAATATATAAGAATTCTCCCTACATGATCTAAGTTCCTCGGCATGATAAAATTAGTAATGGTTAAAGTAAATATGCATAACGACCAATATATGGAATGTATATAGAGCGATAAGGAAATTCTCTGGAGACATGTATGCAGGTCAACAAGCATGAAATCAAATGTATAATCAAAGCATCAAATCAGAAATAAAGGAAGAAGAAACATGGTTTTTCAACATAATATGATTATGTTCTTGTAAGTGGGAGAATCCACTTAAGCCAGTGGGAGAGCATGGTGAAATTCCAAAGGTAGTGGGATGTAGTCTGAGGATGTACTGCCAAATAGAGTTTGATCTTTTAAAGTAATTAGAGGAGGCTTTTAAATTTATCTTTGAAGTTTTGTTGGGTGTGGAAGGAAACGTAAGATATTTATTGAGATTTTGAAAGATAGTTTTGCATATGAAATTTGGATCTTGCATAAAAGAAAATAAAATAGAACATAAAATAATTTTTTGTTCCATTTGAATGGACTTAACCCTAATATCAAAACCCTTTCCCAAGCCTCTGTATATGGGTTTAGGCCCTTTCCCAATTACTTTAATCAAAACCCTAAAATAATGTTTTCCCTCTTTTTTCTTTTATTTTTTTGTTCCCTCTCTACACAAGATTGTAGATTAGAAGGGAGGAGACTATGACGGTAGCCATTAGAGGTACAAGCACAAAACAAGTGCAATTTAGATTGTGGATGAAACAAAGAAAGGTGATGGTAGTGAGATACTACCAAGTGGTGTGCTATCTTCTTTGTCACTAAATCATGAGAAGATGGTGTCCAGTTGGTAACCTATAGGGTCTCTAGTTTCAACCCGGTAAAGATGTTTTACGCAATAAGACTTTGCAAAAAGAAAAGGGAAGAATTTTTTTTATTAAAAAATCTATGATACATTAGACTTCAATCCCAGTATCAGCATAACAACATTATTTGGTAATTTTATGGATACATACTTGTGTTGAAAATAGTTGCAGAACCAAAAGCCTTACAATACAACAGATTCATCTTAGATATGTAAAGCTAAAGAAAAAATATCAACAAAATTCAAAACTGTAATAGGCTAAACTTTGATTTCTAGAAAGCAATTCCACACTCCCCTTCCATACTCCCTTTTAGCTCACCTCAAATCTTGCAATTTGATATTAAAAAAAACTTAAAGAGATAATATAAATAGAGACGAATGTCCATTCCCTGTAACATTTCTTTCTTTGATCTTAGTGGATAGTGATGGCTTCTTTGAAACTGCCATCCACCTTCCTTTCCATCCCACTTGCATTTTATTTTATTTTATTTTTAATTCCTTCTACTTTCTCTTTTTTATATATTTTTTTGATTTGTGGAGTGACTATTTGGTTTTTTAATAAAGATTCTAGATTGGAATCTTATAAGTTTACATAGAAATTCTAGAATCTTTTAGCTCTTGTTCTCCATCCATGTTGTAAATGTAGGAACGCCTCTCAGTGTAATCACCTACATAAACATAATGAGTGCATGTTGTTTTATAACTTCATCTCACAATTGAAAGAGATTCAATTTAAAATGGAAGATATTATTAATGCCAATCTAGTAGAGGTATAGTTAGAATGATTAACCTTTTTTCCATAGAATGATTAACCTTTCTTCCATATATCTAATCAATCTTGGTGTTTTGTGTGTTTTTTTTAATAATTAAAAAAATGATGGGTTTGTATTTGTATTTTTACTTAAATATGATGTAACGCCCTCGCCAAGGAACCCCAAAGGACAACACTAAACTAGGTCAACTTAATGGAATAATTTAAAAAAAAAAGAAAATAACAATAAAATGCATAACATAACATAATAATCTAAACCTAGGTCCTCTAAGGTTCCTCAACTGCGTTACTCACAAATCAAGATTACAAGAAACAAAGGTTACATAAATAGATACAAACAGAGATACATCCCAATTTACAAATACATGATAAGAGATCTTTTCAAACAGGAACAAGACATCTCTCATGAATTTACAAATAATTATAGTAAGAACCATATGGTCATCCTTAGCATAGTGGAAAAGCATATTCTTTGCTCTAATAATTTGCTCAGTTAACAGACCTATATCTGTGCATCTAAAAGTGAACATTAGTTCCACAAAGATTATCAATAAAAATAAAAGAGAACTATATACTAGCCTAAGGCCCTAAGGGGCCAACCTAATGTCTTGGGGGCTCATGATGGACTTTCCTATGTATGCATAACACAGAGACTTCATAGTTCGAAACAACTATTTTTTCAACCATAAAGTCGACTTAGATACAATATCTCAAAATGGACCATATATTAATTTCTAGAGTATCATTCAAGATTTAAAAAGCACAATAACTTCATTCATTGAGACATTCATGATTGCACGAAAGATAATCATCATTTCAAGGAAACATTAATCAAACTTAATTTCATTATTCACCAAGTATTGTTTTGTTATTCAATCAAGGTGAAACCACTTCCCATTAGTCAATAAATCTCTAACTAGAACAATAATGAATTTTATCTTTTTACTACCTAGAACCATTTTATTGCACCACATTAATATCTACTAGAGTATTGAAATTGCTAATTTAATCCTTACTAAGTCACTTGCTTGAAGTGGAAGGCTAAGATGAAGATCTATGTCATGCTACCTCTTTCCTTTCTGCACCATATTCCACATGATTAAGCTACTTACATATATTTAGATCCATTGTGCTACAGACATACACACAAGTAGATCAAATGGTGCAGGAGCACCCTTAGGACCTGATGCCTACAAGAGGCAAAGTTTGATTTTTTGTCTTATTTTGTGTTGTTCAATGTTAATAAGGTCATTTTAGGCCAATATAAGTCATTTGGAGTCATTGATGAAGGTTTGGTGTCATTTAATTGAAAAAAATGAAAATATTGTCAAAAGTTGTCAAGTGTTGTCATAACAACTTTTCTTGTTAAATGACAACTTTTTAAAAGTTTGTTAAAATTTGTTAAATTGTAGTTGTAAGTTGGTTGGGGGGAATAAATTGATTTTAAAAGCATAAATATGAGCCTCCAAGTTGAATGGAAGGTTGGTGGTTGGATTTTGGAAGTTGAAGCAATAAAATACCCTGTTTTCTACAGTTTCCAAATGTTTTCTGTTGTTATCTTGCATGGTACAGATCTGTACGACCTAGTATTGGTTTGAGACTAATTGGGGATGAAAGTACAGTGAATCTACTATACATTTATTTTTTTTAATCTAATTTCATGGATATTTTAATAATTTATGGCATTTTTATTGAGGGTAGGTCTGTAAAGTTCAATTTTTTAAAAATGCAGTCTAAAAACATGCATGGTATGATCTGGTACGACCTCATATTAGGGAGTTTAATAGATGGATGGAGTGATATTTGTTTCTAGTTTACAATGATTTTTGTTTCATGTGATTTCATTAGGTTTTTAGTGAGTTATGACATTTTTACTAACATCAAGTCTAAACTCTGCCTAGGGTTCCTAGTTTGGAACAATGTTGTTTTGCCCTATTCTGTACAAAACAACCCTAGCCCATTTTGACATATGTTTAGTAAGGGCTAAAAGGGTATCTCAAACAAGTCTTAGATTTTGAATATCAAGTTTGTAATGAAAGTTATGCTCAAAAAGGTCTAAATTGTCGCACCCATGTTTTAGGCTTTAAGAGCAAGTTGCCAAGAATGAACAAGAATGCATATTTGCATCATTTGTGTTGAAACCATATTTGGAATGTGTCAAGTTAGTCTTGTTTGAGTCCTTTCTCTGCATCATCAAAGTATTATAGTTGAACTACATCAATTTAATTTTCAAATGACATATTATCCCAAAGCATATAGAAAAGAACCTAATATAGAAAATGTAATAGTAATGTCATTAGTAATCTCCTGAAAGAAGAGGACAATAAAAATGAAAATATGGCCACAAGATCTCCTCCCAATCATAGGATTTATTCTCCATCCACCCCCGATCTCTAAGGGTCACATAGCTCTTCCCTAACTTACATGGCTTACATTTCCAAACATGACACAAATCAACCATTCATTCACATAACTCAAGCTTAACTTTAACACACAAAAATGGCTATTCATGTTCAACTCAACAAGATGGAACTCCTACCCACACAAACCCCAACACACACAAAATCCTCACAAGGAAACCAACATTAACTCTTCACATAGATTTCAATCACAAATACCCATTTAAACAAGGATCAACAAATATATACATAGACCAACAAAAACTCCAATCATTCATTTTCATATCAACAAAACTCAAATTCAAAAGGGTAGATCTTACCAAGAGAATTGGTAACCCAAATATAGTAGAAACTCTCACTTTCTCCAAGCCCTTTCCTCCATTCTTCCTCACCCATCCTTTCCTTTTCTTTCAATCAAGAAATCTTCTCCCAAATGAGGAAAAATAAGAACAACCAAGAGCAAGTGAGAGAATCCAAGGAAAAAAGAGAAAAGTCCCCCCTCCTTTCAAAGAGAATGAATATATATAGAAGGAAAAGGCAACCAACTCCCCATAACTTACCAACCATCCAACCAACTCCAATTTTTGCCACTTTTCATAAGTGGGTAATTAGAGTGGGTTTTAGACTTTATTTAAGGGGTTTTAGAGAATAAAAGGACCCATAACCCATAGACCTACCACCTGTCATCTCTCATTTTTATGAACAATATTATTATTCTAGTTTAGTGAACAATTATTGTGATTGATTTTACTTTAAGTAATTTCAAATGTGTGAAAGTAATTATTATGAAGTTATATTGGAAAATTGATTTACATATTAAGTAATATTGATGTAAATGGAATTATTTGCTTTGGCTATGTTTTTGAGACACTAACCTATTGACATCGAGATGAGTGCAAATGAATGCAGTTACTCGTCGAAGACGAGAGCATGGTTGAGGTAGAGGTGTTGTAGCCACTTGGTAAGAACTGATAGATGGATTACCTTGATGCAATCACACACATCACATAGTTGCATATGCATTAATGAACAAATTTTATTGCATTAATGCGTGATTATTAATTGTTTTCAAATGCATGATGTGATTACTTAAATTTAATGTCTTTTTGAATGATATTTAAATGATGTATTGAAGTTTATTTAAATAAAATAAGGAAATATATATGATTGTATTTTAAATATTATAGATGTTTGGAAGACAATATGTTCCATAAAAATAAATAAATATATTAAATTATATATATAAATATGCAATATTGTATTGCATTTCTCTTCTTGATTATTTAAATGGTTTTGTTTTAATTAAAATAGTTAAATAATATTAAAAATTAGCATTATTATATTTAGAGTTTTGATAAAAGAATTAAAAGATTTGTTACTGTCATTTACGTGCTAGTAAGCTAATTTAATTAGTTATTATTTTATAGAATGGAGCTTCTTTTGATTGGTCGATTATTTATGCAAATTGAGATACAAACTTCAGTTCTAAACCTAATCTTGGACTGCCAAAAATAAGAGTTGGAAAAATTTATTAAAAAAGGCAGATCGCTCAGCAGAAAACATGTTTTTGGAAGTAGAGGTGACTATTTCTCGATTGACAGTAGCGAAGAGGATTTGCAGCGATAGGAGAGAAACAAAGGTAGTGACAACAGTTGCAATTCTTCATCAAATTGATTGCTATTATCAAGTTTTCTTCTTTGTTTCATTTGCATTTAAATGGCATGGTAGTGACTGTATTGTTTTGGTCAATCCCTGTTTTGGCTATCCGTCCCTCTTTCTGGCCACTTAGTGACATAATGGACCTACATGTTATTTCATTATTTAAACTCTCCCTCTCTCTCTTGGAAACTTATCCCTAAATGTAGCCTATAAGAAAGACCATGACGTTGTTTTAAGATCGACCTGGCTTATACATTTTAACTTAGTCGCCAGACATTTGCCTTGCTTGCTGGTATCTTTGGCATTGACCCATCTTTCCTTCTTGGTCATTTGGTTGTTCCTGGCAGATCCTTGCCTTTGTTGATCATTGGTTTTTTTTAGATATCAAATCACTCCTTTTTGATTTAGTTATAACCAGTGAAAAACAATAATTAAACTGAATCTACGATTGCTGATTGATCCTTGTTTAGTTGTATTGACCACTGAAAATAGTCGATTATTCTTAGATTTGGATTTATAAAAACTAATTGAAACTCTCTTAAAACACCAGATCGATGCTAGGTTAACCCTGTCAGACCAATACGATTGTATTTCTTATTTGGCAGAAAGCATTTTAGAATAGAAATCAACCACTTTATTGATGAGAAAAACCTCTTAAAATAGAAAAAACTTCATATATCCTTGTAGCAGCATTTATGTTCTTCCTGTAGCTAAACAAATTAAGCCTGTAGCTTTGTTTAAAATTTGTTAAAATCAATGTGATAACTGGAACCAAGATAGTCGATTTCTATATTATTTTTTGTCAAGGATGATACTAAAAAATCATTTATATTTATATTTATATTCATGGCTAAAAAATTGATTTAATTCTATTCTTTTGTTCAACATTTTATTTTTGCAACAGCTCCTGTCGCAGTTGCGACAAGAGGACTATTTTTAATGTTTTTAAAACTTCTTGTCATAGGAATGGTAGTAAGGTAGATTTATATTTTAGAATGACTATTCATGAGGACTGCTTTTATTATTTTAAAACCTCTTGTCATTGTTATGACAACAAGATGAAATTATAACTTAAAATGACTTTTATAGGAAGTGTTGAGCTATTTTCCTCTGTCCAGAGTTAAATAGTTCACCTTGTATATTCCTTGAATATCCTTTAGAAAATGACCCTACAAAGCTTAAATCCTTCAATTACCCATCCTCTGCCTTGCCAAAAATCCTAAACACTTGCTTGGAGAATCCTTGAGGAAAACCTAGAAAAACCCATAAATCTTTTGTCTCCAATTGTTTTCTATCGCAGAGATTTCTCAGTTTTATACTTAGCCATTTTTCATGTATATGATGATGACATCATCCTTGTTTTGGGGTTTTCTGTCATTTGGTTGAATTGTATCTCAAATACAATTTTTCCTTGTATCTTGGTCATGTACAATGTCACTACATCGGGTTTGTTGTAGGTTATGTTGTATGTATCTCCGTTTGTATATTGCATATACAATGCAATATACAAGAGCTTATACAAAATATGAGGTCCGCTTTTGTATATCGGGCAATTGTATCTCATATACAATTGCATATACAAAAGCATATGCAAAGATAGGTACAAAAAAGGGATGTACAAAGATACATCGGTGGGATGCAAAAAGGTGATACAAAAGGTATGTCCGTTTTTTGTATGTATATACGATTGTATCATCCCACATACAATCCTATATACAATGGCATATACAATCCTGAGATACAATCTCGGACCTGAGAGAATATGTAATTTGGTTTAGAAAGGCAGATGTGGTTGTATGCATCTTTGTATGTACAAGCAAAGGTCAGATGTAATGTTTGTATGTACAAGTGATTGTATGCAGTTTTTTTTGTATATTAGCATTGTATATGCAATATACAAAAGGTGATGTAAAAGGGAATACATACAATCCAGACGTGATTGGGGAATTGAATGTGGTGGATAATCAATTGGGGTCCACAGTTGTAGATCGCATGTACAAGGCCAAAAAAGTGCAACATACAAGAAGGTAAGATACAAAGTCAGACCCAATGTTAATTTCAATTTGCTTCATAAAAATGTTGGGGTCCGCCTTTGTATGTACATGCGATTGTATCGCATATACAAAGTCATATGCAAAAGCAAAGATACAAGATTGGACCTGTTTCAATGATCCAATATGGTTGATAATCCTTTGAGTTCTGCAATTGTATGTACATGCGATTGTATCTCATATACAATCACATATACAAAGTCACATACAAAGGATTTTCGGTGAGACAGGCCTTATCAGCGGCTCAGTTTGAGGTCTCTTCGATGGCTGATAAATATGCAAATTTTCAGCGATGGGTCCTAGGTTCAGCTTAGCGGCCAATCAGATAGTGCCACATGTCAGGTAGATTCAGAGGCTCATTCAAATGGCGATTCAAGTTGCATATACAATGGCTGATACAAGATGAAATACACATCGGTGAGGCACTTTTTGAGGTCTCCCCGACAACCTGATATATACAAAAGTTGTATATGCAGAAAAGTGAAGGAGATTTTTTATGTTGCACCAAGTGAACCTAAAAGTGCATGTGCAATTGTATATACAATTTCAAGATACAACAGTATACAATTGTAGATGCAAAGTGATATACAGATGCAAGATGCAGTTGACCATAACTTTGACTACCCATATCTCCTTCATCCTGAGGAATTTCTGCACGCTCCAAAAGGAAAATGTGCTTGTTTTTTCCTTCTCTTTCATCTAGCGGGCTTTGAGGAGGATATCTTCACTTTCAAAATTTGATGCAAATCTATAGGCTTGATCGACTAGATGTTTCAGCGACTGATCTGGCATATGCAGGGGCTGATATTGTTGCATTTATTCTAGTTGGTAGGCTTTATAGGTGGATTCATGGTAGATGGCTTCACTCTTCAATGTGTATGGGCTATGTGTCTTGCTGGCAGATCTTCATGTGTTTGGCTACGACTTTGGGGCTCTTCTCTTCAATGCCCTATCCTATCTTGCATTTGGGAAACTATTTTTTGATGGTTGTGGACCTGCTAGTGGCATGGTTCCTATCCTTTCACCATGCCCCTACCTTTTGTTCCTGCATTGATGAATACATTCGGCATTCCTAGGATCCTATGCAATTGTTTCAACGTCCCTAGCACAGGAATTTGATATAAATGACATTGTAACTTCAATGTAAGGGAGGATGGTTTTATTTTGGGCTGTTATGCTGCCAATTTTTTTGTAGTCAGACCTCTTAGTGTAATTGCAGGGTATGCGAATGTGACTCACTGTGCCTGAATTTGGCCTCTACTATCTTCCTTCTATCCACCAAATGAATGCAATTAACTATATTGTGTCTACTTCTACTACTAAATATTATGTAATGTAATGGTTTTTGGCCTTCATGATTAATATATGCATGACTTATTGCCTCTCTTGTGTCTTGATTTCTATGTTTTAATTAGAATTATAGTCTGTTCTGTGAGTAAAATGGCTCCTCTGCAGGTTTGACCTTCATACCGAAGCCTCAATTAGTCTCATAAGTCTGTGTGAATCTCCTTCATCATTGAAATCATTGTTGTGTCTACACTAAGATCACCATCACTCAATGAATCTGGTGCATCACCCCTATTTTCATTTAAGTTTCATTCTACCCCTTTTCTCCTTTCAAGCATTATCATTAGATTTAGTTACATTTCTCTAAGTAATAGGCTTAGAAAGAGGAACCAGCCTTCTCTGGAGGTCTGATCTCGGTTGCAAAGTCCCATGCCTTGAGATCATTCCCATTGTGTCATTAGAATGCTTAGAATATCTCTGAGCAGGGTGCAATTCTAGATGACAACAGGAAGATTGTGATCAAACTTTGGATTACATAAAATATACCTATTTGATGTACTTATGAGTGGAATAATGTAAGCAAAGATGAAAGATTTGATTGGAAAAGTGTAATTCCTTGAACGATGTTTTGGGAAAGGGACTATTATTAATTTATTGATGAACTTTGATTCTTTATTTGATTATTTATTTCTTACTTCTTGGGGAAAGAAGTAGATATTTCATCTAGGAATGTTATTGGATTAATTTTGGGACTAGGATGCCGAATGTGGGTTTATCAGAGATGGCTTTTCCTCTTTTTAGGAATTGACCAACTTACTTAAATGATTAAATCTAATCAGAATGACATTGAAATAGATGTTTATTGTCTAGAAAACTTATTTATTGATATCTCTACCACATCCTATTGTGAGAAAATTTGCTTTTCATTACTTAGAATTGCACATTCAGACATCAGGGTTGCATTGGGTGTTCCCTCCTGCAGTTGTTACTAGGTAGCTAGACATTTCGTGCATGGCTAGGTTTCCTTCATGTCATGAAGGGATCCGGGGGTGGAAAAGTACCTGAGCCATGTTCCCGTCTCTCATCTTGCAGGTGGTGGACCACTTGGTTCATGCAGTTGAAGAGTGTATTGATTTATTTACTATTGTTGTACATGATTATTGTACTTGATCTAGATGTATTATGGCATGCTTGCCAAAGGATTTATGTATATTATTTTATAGTGCTTGTTACTTGGATTAAGCACATGATTATGTAATATTTATTGACATTGACATTCATATTTATGAGATTATCTTTTATTTGAGATATTGTGATTAAGCGGATTAATTACATCTTTTATCTTTGAAAGTTGTATCTAAGTGGATTATTTACACCTTTTTTATTTTTGGTATTGCGATGTTGTAATTAAGTGGATTATTACTTCATTTATTTTTGAGATGGTTTAAATGCTTTTACATGATTTGTGAGGCTTTACACCACCTAGGAAACTTTTTATACAATTAAAACCACATAAAGACTCCATAAAACATACAATAAGTAATCACATTTTAAAAAGGTGATTCAAGGGTCTAATAAAACAACCTCCCACACATGCACAACCCTTGCCAAACAAGGTTAAAACTAATTCGCAAGAATAACATAAGGGAAGTAACTAAGTGACCCCTTCATCAACATTGGCCATTTTCTTTTACCTGTATACTCAACCAAAAGTGTCAGTACTTCTCATAATTAATAGTAATTGAAACAAATGGCATATGAAAATTAACCTTCTAAGAATGATAATCAAATAGAGGATTAAATCTTCATGAGTCTAATTTAACTCTCCCTACTTGCATAATATCTTTTAGAGTCAAGCAATGATTGATCATACTATTTAATATCAAAATATTACCACTTATCAATAATCTAATTAAGATGTAGCAAATAGTACTAGAAGCAAATATTTAATATCAATCATTACCTTTATATTCACACTTACACTCATAATATAAAGTCACCTAACATGATGTAATTCATTTGATATACATAATAATATTACCAACAACGAAACATCTTGATCATTGCATACTTATGTAGATAAGGAATATAACTCATCTGGCTATCACATGAAATCACAACAACCACTAGTTAGTTAGTTAACAATCAAAGTATAAGCAACTTGATGTATAGGAACAATAATCACTAATGTATATTGTTCAACATAAAAGATCATAAAATATAGGACATAAACCATTGATGACTAGCAGGATCAATAAGGCCACAAGGGATGGGGTCTTACATATGATGTAATGTTCATAGATGAAGCATGCTAAACATAACTTGATTTAGACAATTGGTCCATCTTACCTTATTGCTAGGCCCTAACCCATCAACAATCAATAATGGGACTTTAAAGATATGTATGTATGCATGTATGTATGTATGTATGTATGTATGTATGTATGTACATACACATGTACACACACATATAAATATAACTTCTTGAAGCAAAGGAAGACACACCCATTTAATCCTTTTCATTTTTTAAAGAATTTTACCAATCAGAAGACAAGCAATATTGCCAAATGAAAAACAATAGTACTCTAAACTAATCTAGAGATATAGAGTGAGACAATGCTGAAAAAATTAGCCAATAGATATATTTTTCATCTAGAGTAAGAAAATGTTGGATAAACTATCCAAAAGATAGATTTTTCATGAGAAAGTATGATGTCATCAAATAAAATTGAAAAAGGTAATTTTAAAAGTGTTCAAAAAGATCATTCTTATTATTATGAAAATTATGTATGTATATATTTATTTTGACCTATTTAAAAGGTGATTTGTGATTTGTAGAGTAATTTTTAAGTGATAATATTTGATTTATAAAATTAAATTTTGTCTTATTACTTTTGTAATACATATATATGTATATGAATTAAATTTAACTTATTAAAAATATGATTTTTGACTCATAGAGTAAGTTTTTGTAAAGCCCGCCTTGTACACCTTAAAGAAATACACTCTTATGCTATAAGAAACAGAATTTTTTTTTTTTTAAATGATTAAGATAACAAAGTAATGTTAACATAACTATTTACACCATTACACCTACGACATGCTCTCCAAGGTTTCAAGGCTGCATTACTTAACAAACCAACTAACATAAATTAACATTCATCAGTAACTGATTCGAATCCAATGCACAATAACTTATTCATAATCATTGCATGTCTACAAATAATGTAATACAATCTACATACATAACTGAAATGCTTTCCTTACTCATAAGTACATCATGACATCATTACATTGCCATTTTTAGACTACATCAGAATCACATACATTATGATTGATCTGTTACACAAATCTGGTACAAGGTTATACACATACATCTTCATCAACTGGTACAAGTACAATTGTCTGAAAATTGGGGTAAATCTTTTCTGCACATGAACTTCAACAAGAGTAACCAATGGATAAAATAGCTCTTCCACTCGACCATGTGGAACCCTAAGGTCCACCCCCTGAGCTAGGAGTTAACATGAGGTCCCAAACAATGACAGTCAGGTAGACGAAAGACAAACAAGAACAGAGGATGACCTAACGCCAATACAACACATGGCAATAACAATACAACACAACTTAACTTAACTTAACTTCCAGAGGCGAAACATAACATAAGTGGAGAGACCAAACAAGGAATGCTAGGTTGTAGTAGGGAGAGTGTCATCGCACGGTCCTAGCATGGGTTATCCTGACAGCCTCTCACTAGGCGCCGGCCCCCATCTATGGTTATCTTGACAGCCTCTCACTAGGCGCCGGCCCCATAGGGTGACACATGCGGAATCGACCTTCCTTTTGTGAGGACAAGGAAGTCAATCATGCCAACCAAGCCTTCTCTACCCATCCTTAGTCTATACAAGCACTACAGGCCATGGGAGAGGAATCCATTAATCTTGTTTAATGTGAAAACTACCCTTAACCCCCTAGTTCATTTTAGGTTATCACTTGATTAATCTACTTTCAACGGTTATCCTGACTGCCACTTTGGGCGCCGGCCCCACGTTGAAAGCCACTCTCCTTCCTAACACCTAGTAAACCCTAACCACCATACAAGGCATTATAGCAATACACATACATGTTCATTGCAAGGCATAAACCCTCTTGCATTACAAACAAAATCATAACACCAATTGTTATCCATCGCCTATAGCATTACAACATTTTACACTTTTACAGATACCAGGTCTCTCCAAACAACAATTATGACAAAACGGATACAAGAAAAATATAATTAGATGAACAATAATACATCCCCAAGGGAGTACATTCATCATTCACAATGTCTTTTATCCCAGACAAACAAATAAATCACAACATTCATGAAGAGCCTTTCTACACATCATGATGGATTTAGAATATTTACATTCTTTCACAACACCATAACTAAATTCCTTATACATGACAAAAATGCGACACGACTTCAATAACTCAGGACACTTATCAACACATTACATGAAGTTGAAACACAACAACCTTGGCCTCTAGAAATGAACCCTTGACAACTTACACCTTGACCATTTCATACAATTTCAATTCACACTAACTAATTATCTAATACCTTTAAATCAAATTTCCAATACAATAATTATATATACCTAATCCTTAACCCATGAAGAAACCATATTAAAACTGATGTCAACCTAAATTAAATTTCATTAACCATAATATATAATCACAACGATTTTCTTTTAATCAAATAAATAATGACAACATTATTCTAAATCCCCAATTTTATTTGACTTTTAACAATCAACTATACTTTTGAAATAATAATAATAATATTAATAATGATAATAAGAGTAATAGTAATAATAATTATCATTATTATCATAATACTAACAATAATGATAATAATAATAATAATAATAATAATAATAATAATAATAATAATAATAATAATAATAATAACAATCCTTAGGGTTAATCTAAGCCAATCAAATGAAATGCATACAAGAAAGCACAACTACTCTAGATTAACAATGACGGGTCTCTGCAGACTAGAATTGAAATGATAAATCTTAATGTACGAAAAGTAAATAAGAAAACTCTGCGGTACAACTCCTTCAAAGGCGTTTCCTGATTCATTTTGTATCTAGGTAGCTGCGGAAGAGGAAGTGGATGCCATTAGATAGAAGGGAACTTACACAGTATGAAAGCAAACCAATGGAGGTGTAGTTGGTTTAGGGAGGGCAGATCTAAACCTTTCAGAGTCCAAGCTACATAAAAATTAATAGTTACAATAATCAAGCTGCCTAACTCGAGTTCGAGACCTTCTGGAAAAAAAAACATCTAATTGGTCCAGATCATCCAGATCATCCAAAACAATGAGCACACGAACAGATCTCAACCGATTCACCAGAATTCTCTTGCCTTCATGTACATCGTGGAATGGTCTATTATCAAATCTACGAGGAAAGATGCCCTCTAGAAGCTTTTTCTGCAATCCAGGCAAGGCTGTTTTCTCTCCATCATCTTTTACATCAAAAAGGAAGGTGGAGTTGGCGAAGGAGGAATGCTTCCTCTTGTACAGCTCTGTTGCCAGTGTGGTCTTGCCTGAACCTCCTATTCCCACAATCCCCACAATTTTTACCGTCAGTAAGTGAAACTTTCTCCACCGCCATCTTCCACTCCTTTAATTGATCTGGTGTGTATCTAAGCTTCCTTTTATGATCTTCAAATGCTTTGGCATAGATCCAATTTCCTTTCTCGGACCATCTGAGATTGCTAGGCTGAATATGATAGAAGACGGGAATAATTTTGGTGCCAGTTTTGAGCATAAACGACAGCTCGGCCAAACACCACGGAGATAGCGCATAGTTCTTCGACAATATGGCAATATGAACTGAAGCACTAGCCATTGCTGCTTTTATTTCATCACCTCCTTGAAGCCAGTACATATCAAGACAAACTTTTAGTCCCGTATCATTCAGTGTCTCAAAGACTCTTCTAGCCAAAGTGTGTTTGACATCCTTTCCATAATGATTAATGAATACATCACAGGGAACGTATTCAATTTCTGTTGAGGACAAGGCACAGCAACTCTACGCTTGTCTGTGGATTAGTTGCATCACCACTTCGAATGCTTCGTTAAATATATATGGATATGCATAGTGACTCCCACGAATTCCTTAAGGTTGCGGACTGGGGCCCGATTATATCATCAACCTGAGATGGTGGGTTTGATATTGCTGCGATGATAGAAACTGTAGCTACTTTGACACCAAATCCTCCTCCTATCAAAATACGGTGATGGGCATGCGATTCAAATCCTCAGTTGCTCTGATCCTATAGTCTTCCAACGCCAATTACTGTCATTACAGGCGAACTGATAGACTCCCAGAGTTCACTGATTTCAATAATCTGATTGTTCAATCACAGGTTGCCATTCGCTACCTACCAAAGAGCCACTATAGCTAATAATCATACTTTACTAAACCTAACCCTAGCACCAATTATGACAACTTATAATCTTCACATTTCTACTCTAGACAACATGTGAATTCCACTTTCCTCTTTGCAAAGGCAGGAGCTTTTCTCTGTCATCATCATGAATACATGGTTTGGTGGCACAATACATTTGTTGACAAATATGTACATGAAATGCCTCTAATCTGTGATAACTGGGATAATTAAATTTTGAGTTTCAAGAAAATATATAATAAATTACTCATTAAATTCTTATATAATAGACACCCACTAATCAAAACATCATACCAAGTAATTTTCGAATCATGTCACATGTAGGGCCTGATTTGCAAGGTAACAGTGGAGCTTTTCCACTATATAATAGATTACGTTGACAGAATGCTCAGAATTTACTCATCCTATCTATAAATTGCTCAATTCATGTTCAAAAGCCTATAAGAGTCTGACATGTTACCATATAAATTCTGAATTTGATGTAATTCTCTATAGCATTTTCGAACATAGCTATATCTCAAACAGGTTCATCAGAAGGGATGTAACTCGCATACAAAATGGCGTAAATGGTGAAATTCTAACCGCCAGAGATCTAATAAATGACAGAGGAATTAAAACGATCCCTGGGTGCAGATGAATTTACGGCCATACCAATGTCTTTGCTATACTATCATGGGGAGGAAATCCGTTAAAAGAGGAACGGATACAAGGTCAGCAAAGGCTGGACGGGGATGTAAGGCCCGAAAATTCCCTTGATATATAAACTAAGAATTGGAAATAAAGACAATTGGCACTCGGTTAAAACATCGGAGGGACGCAGAAAATAGCTTAATTGCAAATTGAAATATCTCTTGAAGCATAAATTCAACCAAAACAATCCATTTAGAAACAAGGAAACGAACAACACCCACAGATTCAGATTTAGAGGAAAGGAATTATGCATTCAGTGGAACCTGGCTTTAATTATCGAATCGCCGAGTCCGTTTCAATTGCTGAAGTTTCACGCTTCTTTTCCCAGCCTTCTACTCTCTTCTTCTACCTGCAATGCTATCCTCTTTGCCTCTACAAGCTTTTCTTTTATAACACAGCCCCTTCCTTCTTCCAAGGGACTCGGCACGTGATCCTGTGCATCTCCCCCCTCTACTTATATTTTTATTTAATTTTATGATCCCAAAGAAGTTCTTTATTTATTTTATTGTATTTCATTTTTTAAATGAAAACACATAATTCCTGACAACATTTAATGACTTTATAGCCGACCAACCCTATTGTATTTAATAAAGTTATAATATTACAACTATCTATAATAGTACAATTATATTTTAATTTATTTTATTAATTAAGTTGTAAATCACTAATCACAACATAACTTACGATTATTTTATTTATTTAAATATTTATTGCAAATAATATTATATTAAATAATACAAAATTTCTTACAATCTATATTTAACAACTATACTTCTAATAAAATAATAATTTATTTACAACAATAATTAACAACTATCGACACAATATTATCTTTTATCAATATACTTAATTATCAACATTTATATTCTTTCGTATAATTATTCTAATTAAAGCACAACACTACCATACACACTTAGACACCTTCGGAACTAATTAGACTCCAAGGTACAGTTTTACCTGACCGCAAGACATGATCGAAAGACAACCAATAACCACAAGGGTAAACTGACGACCAGACAACACTGACTAGGGACCTCATGTTAACTCCAATCAACTAATCCATTGGCGAAGGCATGCTCAGACCTGGTAATCACGTGGAGTCGGTGCCTAGTACCTGCATCCTGCAGCAACACACAGTTAACCATAACAAGATATATATATATATATATATATATATATATATCACATGCAGTCCTATAGTGAATGGAAATCGCAGTGAGGTAGGGTACTCGAGAGCGAGTAATACGACACTGTTCCATTCATGTTTATGAATAACAATCAACTATTTTGAACAAGGTATCTGATTACTAGACAACATAAAATGATCAACTATCTTCCAATCCCATATAGTGAATAACATCAAAGCATCTATAACATCTAGTTTATTTATCAAATTCTAAAGCATAAAATAACCTACTCTAACATCAACATCTGTTATCATAACAATTAGGTCCATAATGACTTAGCAAAATAAAAAGAGATCCATCATCTACGATCTAAGATACTGTCCTAAAGTCTAATACTACTAAGCAAACATCAGTCTAACAGACGACAAGATGAGGGGCACTACAGTTTTGGGTGATAATATTGGATTTAAAAAATTAAATTTTATCTTATTACTTTTGTATATAAATATGAATTGATTTTGACTTATTAAAAAGGTTATTTATGACATGTAGAGTAAGTTTTAGGTGATAATATTTTATTTAGGAAATTAACTTTTGTCTTATTATTTTGTTGTGTGAATGTAAAAAGAATATTATTGGGAAAAAGTTTAGGGTAAAATAGTTGTATGATTAAAAGGGATTCACTCTTATTATTCTTATTTTGAATTGGAAAAAAATCTTGTGAAGAACTTCTTGAAAGCTTTATTTTTGAGGACTGGAAGTGATATTATGTTGGGATATCTCTTTTGGTTTGATTTTTTGGAAGGCTTTGAGGAGTGATTACATAGGGTGTTAGATGATCTTCAAAGCCTTTTGATTCAAATGATAAAGGACAAGGAATTTTTCTTTATTTGTTGTAAAAAAATATTTTTATAGTTTTAGAATGATAAGGAATGTCCTATCATCATATGTCTAGAAAATTGAAGATTTTATGTGTTTCCAATATTTTTGAAAACTTAGGAAACTTTATTAATGGAGTTATAGTGTGTTTTATGAACTTTTATAAAAAATTGAAAATGCTAAAATTTAACTTATAAAGCCATTGGAAAGGGTGTATTTTGTGGGCATGCTTTCTATATGTTTTAAGTTGAATTTCTATTATTTAGTCAAAACAAAAAATCTCTTGTGTGAATTGAATGAGCTAGAGAACCTCTCTAGTGATCCTTCACTTGTGGAAGTGAAATTGGAAGGAAAGTTAAATGTGACCTCTTTCATTTTTAGTGTATGCTCTTATAATTAAATAAATCAAAGGATGTGTTTAATTTATCTATATTGTCCTTTATTTTTGAACTAAACTGGAGAAAGAATTGTATCATCCTTTTACTTTAGTTCTTACTTTTGCATGTCTATATGATAGGCATGAGTGCCCTATCACTAGTATAGGGTGAGACCCTATCTCCCCTATTTGGTGTCACTGGTTTAGCTTGACACATGTCACTAATCCTTCTTCAAGCTTATGATGAGTTAGCTCACATGTGATAAGTCTTTTTCTAGTGCACTGTGTAACTTTGAAGTATATAACATTTGAATGTGTGTTACCATCAAGTGGATTGAGGTGATTATACTTATCCGTCTTGTGTACTAATTGTCATGAGAAATAGCAATGTGTGTGTGAGTGTGTATTACATACTATTGTATTCTAAGTGTTAATGCACAAAATTATTGTCCATGGGGTGATCCCACAATACTGAGTCCCAAAATTGGGACATCCTGATTTTTGTCTGAAATCACATATTTTTAGAAAAAATAATGATTTAAGCCTTGAGGGGTCCCATCTAAAGGAGTTTAATTGAAGGGAGTTAGATAAAACCCTCTTAGATCAAACCCCCTTGGAAAGAACCCCCCTAGTCTTAAATCAAAACCTTGATGGAGTCTCCTCCGCACCTATCAAAATGCTGACAAAAAACTAATTTTTCTTCGCCATTTGGGGGATCAAATGAAGTCATTTAGAAATTATATTTTATAAGTATGTAGCCCTTAGAATAATATTTCCAAAAAGTATGATTTTGAATATATTACATTTGATTATTATATTTATTTTCTATTTTCTAGTGAACATAGGTTTTTCACCAAACATCAAGGTCTCTATTCCACATATGTGGAAAAATAAAAAAATATAGAAATTTTTTATGAAAAATATCTACTCACTAGGTATTGATGTCCTTGTTTCAACAAAAAAGAAACCAATTTTAATTGGTTACATACAGAAAAAGTTATGTTGTATGGTATAAGCCTATGTTTGAATTATAATTAATCTCACTTCAAAAATTAATAAAAAAAATGTAACAAAAAATTATAAAAAATATCTGTACACTAGATATTGGTGTTACAAATCTATGTTTAAAATTTTATAATTTGATCATTTCTATTAAAAAAGTTATGATGTATGGTATAAACATCACTTTTAAAAATGTTGTTAACTATAAAAAATAAGTTATTAAAATTTATGTAAAAAATTCATAAATTATTTCTTAAATTTTTTAAAAATACATTTAGAATCTACACACAAAATCTCAAAAATCACTAGTTCATATCATCTTCAAATTCTTAACAGTTTAGTTGCTATAGGTGTCAAAAAGTGAAAATTTGGTTAAAAATGCTAATTTCAATGTCGTACTTTGGCCAAAAAGTGGGACATAGTATTGTAGGATCACCCCATGTTTTCTTCTATTTTGTTCTTAGTAATTTTTAGCCATTACATTTATGGCTAAATGTTTTACAAGGAGACTATTTGAAGGTTAAAGCTTCCATAGAAGGTTGGAGCTTCAATGAAAGATTGAAGAGTACAACAACTAGATATTTTTCTGTTAACAAGTCTTTAAATATTATGCAACAACCTTCATTTGTTATGGAACTACTCTTCACTCATTAGACAAATAAAGAATATCACATAGAAACTAAAGTCTTGTTGCACACATAGATAGTTGTCATATGGGCTACTAATAGGGTTTCTAATCTAGTTTACATCCTTGTTCAGTATAGAGCATGAATGTGTAATGCTATCCATTTTACTATTCCAATATCACCTCACATGTTTTGTATCTATGTGAGCAACAATTGTTCAATTGTTGTAAAACAATCTTCACTTGAGTAGAAAATGAAGACTTGTTGTGCAACGATTGAAGACTATTATGCAATAAGTTTTTAGTTATTGTGAGACTACTGTTCACTTGTTTCAAACTAATCTTCAATTACTATGCAATGGAAGAATTTTTGTTGATGGAGTAGCATCTAATGGTGTAAGGGCAATCTTGCATCACCTAAAAATATTTGAAGTTGTTTTGAGTTTATTTGTTTTTGTAGGTTTCTTTAGTTGTGTTGGAGTCCATGTTGACACTTCAGTGGTTTGGGACTGTTAGAAGTTTAGAAAGGATAAAAATAGTAACATGCTATTTTTAGTAAGTTGGCCTATTTGGGTACATATTGAGCTGAAAATTTTCCCCAAGAAGTAGAATGGTAAAAATAAGCAAATGGTGAAGAACTTATTTAAATATCATTTATAGTTTGAGAGATATTAAAGTTTCCATCTTGGAAAATTGTTCTTGATGAACTTTGGATTTGAATTTGAGGCCTTTAGAAGCCTCTTTAGGGTTTGAAAAGTGAACAAAATGATTGTTAGATCATTTTGGGTATTGTAGACCTCTTCACGAGTTTTCCAACACTTGGTTTTGTTTGTCAATCGGATGCCCAATTCAAAAGTTATGGACCCTAGAAGTTGTGTTACAAAATTTTAGAAACTTCAAAATTTTCAAATTTCCAATTTCTTGGGTAGGAAAATGGACGGCTAGACTTGGCACCCAAAAAGGGGAGTTACACTTTCTAGAACATTTGGGAAGGTAGTGGAGAAGTGGCGTGGATGTTATTGGTGCCAAATAAAAAAGGGAAATGGAAAGGTTATGGAGGATAGTTCCATATGTGCAGTTGTGGCTCCTGATTGTAGAAATCTCTCGTAGAGTAGGATTTTCTTTGTTGTGAAACATCCCATGTTGTTGTAGCATGTAATATTAGATTTTGTACTCTATTTTACTGAAGAAATAAAATTTGCTTGATTTCATTCCTCACATTTTTGGTGGGAATTTCTATTGTTGTTCCATGTATGAGTGTTTGGTGGAGTAGCCCTTCATCAAGTGGTATTAGAGCCAGGCTTCTTGAGTGTGTAGACAGATCACCAACCATGAGGTAGTTTGCACTAGGACCTGAGGTTTTGGGTTTGATGTAAGGATCGAAATGCCTCCATGAAGAAACCATGGTGGTGGGAGAAATGCTTTGATAGAAGAGGGTTTTAGAGCCCTGCAAAGGAAAATCAATGCATTGCAATAGGAGCTGTGAAGAGGGTTTGAGCCAAGGAGAAGAATAAAAAGTGAAGATGAAACTGAAGAAGAAGAGTCTTTTGAGGTGCTACAAGAGATCCTAAGCAAGATAGGTGGTTGAGTGCCATTTCAAAGATTAGAAAGAGGCCTAGGGTTTAAGTTTCCACCTATTTTGGAGATCTGAATCTAGAAGAGCTCTTTGATTGGGTAAATGATATGGAGGAATATTTCAAGTATGAAGAGGTGGAGGATCTAGAATGGGTTAGATTTACAAAAACAAAGTTGAAGGGCCATGCCAATATTTGGTGGAAAGAGGTCCATTTAGAGAGAAATAGAAGAGGAAAAGGAAAAATCACTAGATGGGATCAGATGGTGGATAAACTAAAAAAGTAGTTCATTCCTATGGACTATCTTCAAGGATTGAAACAAGGTAACAAGTATCTTAAGGAGTGTTAGTAGGATATAAGGCATGGAGCAGAGCCGATCAAAAGCTAGCACATACATCATGTGAAGGCTGGAAGTTGACAGGATATGCTAAAGGAAACATCCCTATATGTAATAGATATAGTATATAGGTAGGATAGGATAAGTAAGATAGGATGATGATGTGATATGATGACATAGAAGTTTGATTAAGCAGGTATGTAGGATGATGATGCAGAGACTTAGACCTACCGGATAATGAATGTATGATGTTTTGCTGCTGCTTATATGTGTGTGTGTGGAGATATGTGGTATTAGATAAATCTTTGGTGTCTTATTGTTATGATATTTCTATGATACTCTGCATATGTTATTCTTGGTATTTTGCTATCAATCTCCAACTACTTGACTGAGGACCAAATCTCCAGATTGGTCTCCCTCCCCATTTATTTCCAACATTTGGTTCTATTATCGGGACCCTAGAAGAGGGTAGTTAAAGATTGAAGGGATGAAATATTCAAAGAAGTAGCTTAAAGTACCAGAAAGAAGAGAAGACTAGGTTAGCGGACAAAATTTTCAATTTGCAGAGAAATCTCAGTCTCCTTAAGTTCCTACCTCTCTAAGAGGGGGGAAAGCACTTAAGGGGATGGCAAATGGAAAGGGGGTAGGATCCCCAGGGATCTTTCAAACAATGTGACTCTTTAAACAAGGATACCATGGGATATAAATGGATTATTGCAACACTGAATCAAGAGAACCCATAGCACAAAGGGAGAAGCAAAAGAAAAGAGAGATCAATGGAGGCATCATAACTAGAATGTAGATAAGAAGGGAAGAAAGATTAAAGAAAGCTCAAGAGAGACAAGAATGTTACTATAAAAGGATGGAAAAAACACAAGAGATTAGAAAATATATGATAACAAAAGTTGTAGAAGGAAAAGAGGAATAATTCATGGAGTACGCCATGGAGGGTGTTGTCAGAAGGGAAGAAGAAATAGAGTGTATCATGGAGGATGTCATTGAGTGTACCCTTGCAGGTGCTACCAGAGAAAGGAGATTAGAAGGAGAAGTAGAGCACATCATGGAGGATGTGTTGAGCATGCCACTGTGGGTGCTGCCGAAGAGGAAAGTGGAGGGAAAAGGAACAAAGAGGTGAACTAGGGTTCTTTTCGTAGGCTGTTGGAAATTCTAAATTAACACCAAAAATTTTGAATTTGGATGAAGAAGACATGGAGGAGCTAATTTGCTGAAGCATAGTGAAGATACGAGGAAGAGGAGAAGATGTGGTAAACATTGAGAGGAGTTCTGAGGATTCTAAAAGGTTATTTCAATCATCACTTGATGCTGATATGATGTCATTCACAAATAAAAGAGTATCCACTAAATTGAAGGGACACTATGAAGAGACACATCCCTTGGACCATGAGTCACCCCGAGTGCCATATCAAGCAAGAAGAATTTTTGAAGAGGAAAATATTCAAGAAAACAAGGAAGTAGACATAGCAAAAGAGATCTGGAGTAATTTCAAAGAAGTTTTAGGAGAAGAGTACCTTGATATCTGACTAAACAGAGACAAGGGAAGAGAAAGAACAACTTGAGTTGATAGAAGATAGCCTAATTGAAAGAGTAGACCAAAGGAAACCTACTGCAAATCATCAAAGACATTGAGAACACCAATAATGGATATTCCTATTAAGTTACTAGTATTTAAGAAGGATACTACTGAAGCAGCAAAGCACATTTTTTATTGAAGTCTATTTGGAACCAAAATGGGGTAATAATGAATTAAATCAAGTTGTTTGACTTCATAGGCACTTTGCGGAATGATGCATTGAAGTCGTTTAGAAAGACATGTCAAAAAAATAATAAGGAATGGGATGAAATCAAACAAGAATTCTTGGAGAATTTTGGAGTTCTAGATATTCCTATAGAAGGTGTTAGTAAGATGAGAGATTTGATACAATTAGACAAAGAATCAATAAAAGACTTTGACAAAACATTCCAGGAGACAACTAGGAAGTTGGAGGAACTATTGAGTGAGAAACAAAAGATCGAATGGTTCATTTCCAGAATAAGCCTTGAAATAAGATCCGCGCTGGATGCAAGAGAATTTGCAACATATGTGGAAGTAGTGACACTGACCTATCGAATAAAGTCTCAATCTTGGTGCAGACAAGACAAGATGAAGGAAAACCTTTAAATGGAGAAGTTGAAATTGGAATTAGAGAAATTAAAGGTAAGACAAGAGATTTTGGTCAAGCTGGAGGAGAATACATAGAAACAAAGACCTAATATTTGGTCCTCATACTATACAAGGGAAGGTCACTTGAGAAATGAATGCCCTAGAGTCAAAGGTGAAAGGAAAGCTACCATAATGAAGGTAGACATCAAACCAACAACAAAAAGAATAAATATAGTATATTGCAGATTGTGCAGAGAATGGGATGACCATGAAACACTAGATTGTCCTACATAGAACTTCTAGAGGAAAAGAGATATTGATGATGAAGATGAAACATGGTACAGTGGAAACAACTCAGTGGAGAGCAACAACATGACACATGTGAAAGGCATACTAGAAAGAAACTCATATGATCAAGGCTACAAGAAACCAAATTGGAGAAACTAGAGGACTGCTAATGCAATACAAAATTTAAACTCTAGTGGTCCATCATATGGGAATAACTACAATAATGATAGTAGTTTGGAGGCTACAGAGGAGTCCAAGGCCATGGAAGAGGTCAAAGAAGAAGAGAGGATGCCACATGTTTCAAATGTGGTAAGCTAGGACACTTTTCTAATGAATGTTAGGGTGAAAGAAAAACACAATGTTCATTCTATAGTAGTACAAAGCATGACATATTTTATTGTGATAAATCACAATAGTACTTTCAGAATGCACCACCACAATCTAAGAGTGATGAGTTACATAACCTAAATACACAAAAAGGGGCTAGGATCATAAGAAGGGAACCTAAGGGTCAAGGAGCAAGAACTTGTTGGAAGAACAACAAGGAGGAAACATACACATCTTCAATAGAATCTATAGAAGAGGAAGAGTATTACCAAAGAAGCAAGTCAAAACATACAATACAAGATAGAAGAAGAATGAAGGAGAAAGCTGCAGTACTGACAAGACAAGGAACAAATATTGGAAGACATTACACCATTGAGACGGGAGAAAGCTATGGTATTGACAAGACAAGGAACGAATACTGGAAGACATTACACCATTGAGACAAAAGAGGAAGACAGTGAGGAGGAAGAAGAATTTATTCCTACTAAGAAACAACATGAGGAAGTTTTGTAGAAAGATAAAAAACAAAAAGGAAGGAACAAGAAAAGGAGAAACAATACAATTAGTTTTTCACTGAAGAAGTAGAAGCTCTCAAATAGTTATCCCAATTGACACAAAAACATAGACTCATTAAGATACAAAAGCAATTTTCTAAATACTAGAATAAGGAGCAAGGTCAAAAGAGCCTACTCTAGAGGATGGGAAGGACATATAGAGCATGTAAGAAAAGGCTACTTATGGTGGATGTTCATATCAATCACATAAAAGTTTGGAATGTCATGATAGATCTGGGAGCTGATATCAACATGGTGACAAAGAAGCTTTGGGAATAGCTAGGAAGACCTAAATTGACAGAGACAACTTACAATATAATCTTAGTAGATGGATCCAATATGTAGACAATTAGAACAAAAACAAGTGGAGTTAACCTAACGGGGATCAAACAAGTCTTAGACTTTGTCGTTGTAGCCATGAAGGATCAAGGAGAAGATTTCAATGTACTGTTGGGTTTAAGATGGTTTGTAGATTCAAGCTATATCATAGACTCCCAGAAAGAAGAGTTATCATTTGCTAATGATAACAAAATTGTCAATATTCTTTTGGGATCATCAATGGAAGAAGAATACACAAAATAAGTCAATTAGGCAGAAGACAGTGATAAGGATTCAAAGAATATCTACACAATTTTAAGGTTGGAAGTAGAAGAAACAACAAAAGAGACCAACTCTGAGGGAGAATTTGAGATAGAGGATGATCACTACAAAAGAGATAGTGAGGGAGTTCTAGAAGCTAGGCTAAGAGAAGAATTAGAACTAAAAACATAGAAGATGGTGGTTACCGAAGGATATTTGTTAGTAGGATACAGGGCATAGAGCAGAGCCAACCAAAAGTTGGTGCATATATTATGCTAAGGCTGGAGAGGACCTATGATGCTAGAGGACACATCCCTAGATGTAATAGATATAGTATATATAGATATAGGATATGATGATATAAGATAAGCATGATAGGAGATAGTATGATGATATGATGATATTGGCATAGAAGTTAGATGGTGTATATAGGATGATGAGGAAAAGACTTAGACCTACTGGAGGATGAATGTATGATGTTTTTCTTTCATATATATATATGGAGATCTATCGGTACTAGATATTTCTATGTTGTCTTATTATGATCAGTCTATGATACTCTGCTTATGTTATTCATTGCATTTTTCTATCATTCTCTAACTACTTGATCAGGGTATAAACTGACTACAAAGACTTGGCTGAGGACCGGATCTCTAAACTGGTATCCCTCTCCATTTCTTTCCAACATTTGGTTCCATTGTCGGGACCCTAGAAGAGAGTAGTTAAAGACTGTAGGGGAAAAACATTCAAAGGAGTACCACAGAGTACCAAAAAGTAGAGGAGGTTAGGTTGGCGGGGAAATTTTTCAAGTTGTGGAGATATTTGGATCCCCTTAAGTTCCTACTTCTACGAGAGAGGGGCAGGCACTTAAGGGGATGGAAAGTGGAAAGGGGGTAGTATCCACAAGGATCTTTCAAATGATGTGACTCTTCAAACAAGGATACCATAGGATATAAAAGGACTAATGGAACACCAAATCAAGAAAACCCATAGCGAAAGGGGAGAAGCAGAAAAAAAGAGAGATCAATGAAGAAATTAGAACCAGAATGGAGATAAGCAGAGAAGAAAGATTGAAGCAAACTTAGGAATGATAGGAATTATACCATAGAAGGATAGAAAGGGAAAAATAGATTAGAAAAGAGAAGACAATAGAAGTTGCAGAAGGAAAGGAGGAACAATTCATTGAGCATACCATGGAGGGTGTTGTCAGAAGGGAAGAAGAAGACAAGCGTGTCATGGAGAATGTTGTTGAGTGCCCAATGTGGGTGCTGCCAAAGAAGGGAGATTATACAGAGAGGAAAGAGAGTGCATCATGGAGGATTCTATTGAGTATACCATTGTGGATGTTTCTAGAGAAGAATGTAGAAGGGAATAGGAAGAAAGAGGTGAACTAGGGTTTCTACCACAAACTGCTAGAAATTGTAAATTAACATAACAAATTTTAGAGATGGATGACGAATATATAGAGGAGCTAATTTGCTAAATCATAAAGGAGATAAGAGAAGAAGGAGAAGATGTGGTAAATATTGAGAGGAGTTCTAAGGAATTTAGAAGGCTATTTCAATCATCACTGGATGTTGACATGATGTCATTTACAAAAAGAAGAGTATCCCTGAATTTGAAGAGACACTACAAAGAGATACAACCCATGGACCATGAGTCACCCCGAGTGCTATATAAAATCAAAAGAATCTTAGTTGAGGAGGTAAATATTCAATAAAACAAGGAAGTAGACAAAATAGAAGAGATCTAGAGTAATTTCACAGAAGTTTTAGGAGATGAGTATCTTGATATCCCACTACATAGAGACAAAGGAAGAGAAAGAAACTAAGTTGATAGAAGACAACCTAACTGAAAGAGCAGACCAAAGGAAACCTACCACAAAGTACCAGAGACTTTGAGAAGACCAATCATGGATATTCCTATCATGTTACCAAGCTTTGAGGACACTACTAAAGTAACAGAGCACATTTTTGTTTTGGAGTCTATTTGGAATCAGAAGGGGGTAACAAGAGATGAAATCAAAATGTTTGACTTCATAGGCACCTTGCAGAATGAAGAATTCAAGTGGTATAGGAAGACCTGTCCAAACAGTGATAAGGAATGGGATGAATGAAGAAACTATTCTTGGAGAATTTTGGAGTTCCAGATATTCCTATAGAAGGGGTCAGTAAGATGAGAGATTTGATGCAATTGGACAAGGAATCAATAAAGGACTTTGACAAAAGATTCAAGGAGACAAATAAGAAGTTGGAATAATCACTGACTGAGAAGCAAAAGATAGAATGGTTCATTTTTTTAGTAAGCCCTGAAATAAGATCAGCCCTGGATGGAAGAACATTTGAAACATATGCAGAAGTAGTGACACTAGCCTATCGGATATAGTCTCAATCCTAGAGAAGACAAGACAAGATGAAGGAAAACCTAGAATTGAAGAAGTTAAAATTGGAATTGGAGCAATTAAAGTTGAGACAAGAGATTTTGGTCAAGCAGGAGGAGAATACATAGAAGCAAAGGCCTAATATTTGGTGCTCATACTGTACAAGGGAAGGTCACTTGAGAAATGAATGCCCTAGAATAAAAGGTGAAAGGCAAGCTACTTCAATGAAGGCAAACATCAAAACAACAACAAAAAGAATAAATTCAGTATACTGAGGATTGTGTGGAGAAGGGATGACAATGAAACACTAGATTGTCCTTCACAGAACTTCTAGAAGAAAAGAAATATTGATGATGAAGAAGATGAAACATGGTATAGTAAAACAAACTTGGTGGAGAAAAATAACATGTCATATGTGAAGGGCATAGCAGAAAGAAACTCATATGATCAAGGCTATAAGCAACCAAATTAGAGAAATCAGAGGACTACCAATGCAATATAAAATTCAAACTCTGATGGTCCATCATATGAAAATAGTAATAATAATGATGATAGAGAGCAGTTTGGAAGCTATAGAGGAGGACGAGGTCATGGAAGAGGTCAAAGGAGAGAGGATGCTACATGTTTCAAATGAGGTAAGCTAGGACACTTTTCTAATGAATGTTGGGGTGAGAGGGAAAAATAGTGCACTTTTCTTGTGAGAGTAGTGCTTTCGAAATGCACCACCACAATCTAAGAGTGATGAGTTATAGAACATGAATACACAAAAGGGACTAGGATCATAAGAAGAGATCCTAAGGGTTAAGGAGCAAGAACTTGCTGAAAGAACAACAAGGAGGAAATAGACACATCTTCAACTGAATCTATAGAAGAAGAAGAAGAGTATTACCAGAGAAGCAAGCCAAAACATACCAGAAAAGATAGAAGAAGAAGGAAGGAGAAAGTTGCGGCACTGACAAGACAAGGAAAAAATAGATTGAAAGACCTTACACCATTGAGAGAAAAGTGGAAGATAGTGAGGAGGAAGAAGAATTTGTTCCTACTAAGAAACAACATGAGGAAGTTGTGAAGGAAGGTAAACAAACAATAAGGAAGCAACAAGAAAAGGGGAAACAATACAAGCAATTTTTCAGGTCGAAGAAGAAGTAAAAGCTCTCAAGTAGTTAGCCCAATTGACACAACAACATAGACTCATTGAGAAACTAAAGCAATTTTCTAAATATTAGAATAAGGAGCAATGTCAAAAGAGTCAACTCCTGAGAATGGGAAGAACAAATAGATAATGGAAGACAAAGTCACTTATGGTGGATGTTCATATCAATCACAAAAAAGTCTAGAATGTCATGATAGATCTGGGAGTAGATGTCAATATGATCACAAAGAAGTTTTAGGAACATTTGGGAAGACCTAAATTGACAGAGACAACTTACAACATAATCTTGGCAGATGGATCTAACATGTAGACAATGGGAACATGGAATAAAGTGGAAGTTAATCTAATGGGGGTCAAACTTGTCTTAGAATTTATTGTTGTAGCCATGAAGGATCAAGGAGAAGATTTGAATGCACTTTTAAGTTTTAGATGGTTTGTAGATGCAAATGGTATCATAGACTCCCAAAAAGAAGAGCTATCATTTGCTAATGATAACAAAATTATCAATATTCCTTTGGGATCATCAATGGAGGAAGCATACATAGAAGAAGTCAATCAAACCAAAGACGGTGATAAGAATTCAAAGAATATCTACACAATTTTGAGGGTGGATGTAGAAGAAACAATAGAAGATCCTAAGTCTAAGGGAGAATTAGAGATAGAGGATGATCACGACAACACAAATAGTGAAGAAGTTCAAGAAGCCTGGTTGAGAGAAGAAATGGAGCTAAAAACACAAATATTGGTTGGTTACCAAAGGATATTCATGTCTAGGAGTGGCAAGGAAGACATACTGCAATGCTCCACATTTTATCAAAACCCCTCGGAGATCATTTGTGACACATCTAGGGAGAACAAAGAGGCTATATCTCAAAAATTTAATCAAATGAAGTAAAGGAACCAAAGAAATTGACATACCAAGATGACTGAGTTACCAGAGACAAACTATAATGCCCTGCCAAGGAAATCTAGAAAATAACACAATTACACCATACAAATAGGTCATCTTTTTTTTTTGAAAGAGATAATAAAGTAACATTTAACGTATCTATACTAAGTAATGTTCTCCCAAGGTTCCATGGTGGCATTACTGACAGAACTACTATCATGTTCTCTCACACATCTTGTATTAACTGACAACAATAATTCATTCGATATCTATTGCATTAAATGAATAACCATTTACATTCCCATGACATTAGATAAATAATCATCTAAATCAAGTACAACTACAATTTTTCCTTACACACGAGGATGCGATATTACATTATTTACATCATCAACTTTTGATTACATTGGATTACATACATTACGAATAACCTGATACATAGGATAGTACATGAGCATAAATAACTGTCTTTATAAACTGGTACAAGATCTGAATCTACTATAGGAATTACAACCTTCTTGTACACGAACTAAGGCAAGGAAAAACCAATGGAGATAAAGCACATCCACCTGACCATGTGGAACCCTAAGGTCCACCCCCCATGCTAGGAGATAACATAAGGTCCCAAAACATCAAACAACAAGTAAACAATTGCCTAACAGGAACAAGGACTCAACATGACTCCATCACAACACATGACAACATCACAAGCAACTCAATATCACTTCCAGAGGCAGACACATAACAAATAAAGAGAGACCAACTAGAGAATGCTAGGTTGTAGTAGGAAGAATGTCATCGCATGGTCCTAACATGGGTTATCTTGACAGCCTCTCACTAGGCACCGGCCCCATAGGGTGACTCATGCAGAATCGACCTTCCTTTCGTGAGGACAAGGAAGTTGATCTTGCCAACCAGGCCTTCTCTACCCATCCTTAGTCTAAACAAGCACTACAGGCATGGGAGAGGAAATCCAATTATCTTGTTAATGTGTAATTTACCCTTCTCCCCAGTTCATTTTAAGTTTTCACTTAGTTAACAACTTTCAATGGGTTATCCTGATAGCCACTTTGGGCGTCAGCCCCACATTGAAAGCCACTCCCCTACCTGCATCTAGAAACCCTAACCATCAAGCAAGACAATCACTATCATACTGATAAGTATATATAAACAATGCAAGGCATTTACCTTCTTGCATATAAAACATAATCACAATGACCAACCTGTACATCATTGTCCCCAAACTTCTAGTTGATCAATCGCAATACCCATAACAACACATATCCGGAGCAAGGTATGGGTCATCTTGCTAGCAAATCTCAACCATGAACAAAATAATTTCTCATTACGATTTCCAAGATCTCCCCATTACAATACTAAACACAAGCTCAATATCAACACATACGTGAAGGAAATTTAAACCCATCATAATATATTCACAACACAATATGCACATCATCTCACATTATCATTTACTAAGACGCACATACATAGACAAGAGACATCATGTTCTTACAACATCTTCATTTCCAGACACCTATCAACAGAATACATGCAATCGAATCATATTATCTTATGCCTCTGGAACACAAACCTGTACAACCTACACACAAGCCTATTACGACCAATGATACAACTTACACAAGATTCATTTACAATTTACCAATTATTTAAAGCATAACCAAATACAATGTTTTTACCCTAATCTCAATCCTTCTTATCAAATTTTAACTTAACAAAACCATTATAACAATTTGTAATTAAATCAATTCCAACTGTCATCATTAAATATATCACCATATCATCTTTCATTTATTCACATTAACAAATAAATCGATACTATCTATATCGATTCATTTCTTAATCCTATTATATATATATATATATATACAAAGATCAATAAATCGTTTGATCTTTTAAGTCAATTTCGTTAATTCAATCTAAATACTCTAATAAATTATATTTAAAACTTAATTTAATGTTGTTTGACAATCAAATACAAGGTATAAGTATACTTTTATAACTCTTTACCCTAATAAATTAACTTACCGTTCTAACCCAAAGTATTACAATTAACATTGACAAAAACCATTAACACTTTATAAAATTTCTAATCTGTTGGGACATTTAACTATTGATCTTTTATATTTTGATTTGATAATATAAATAATTTACCAATGCCTATAGTATAATTTATAGCCATACCTACAAGAGTTTTCAAGACCATATAATGGAGTTAAACAAACAATCAAATTGGCTTCTAAAACATGTAGAAAACAATACAGTTCCGAGATACATAATTCCTATCAATTTCATAACAATCAATGTTAACACCTCACTCAGTTGAACTAATTTCTTTTATACCTTAGTCTCGTTAAACACACCATAAATAACTACAAGGATTTCATTCTTAATCTAAACATTTAATCCACATTATTCCATTGTACTCATGAACAAAACTTATCAACTAGCTAAGAAGTAAATCAACACTTGTTGTTTCAACAATCGATGCCTTAAACATATGATAAGATTGTGGTCTTTAGAAAAAGAAACATTAAAGTTCTATACCTATAAGAAAACCTAAACCCCTTTCAAATGAGAAAGAAATACTTGCATGACTCACTATTTAACAATACTTAGAATGACTAGTTCATGATAGGGCATTTTTAGCCAAACGATATAAAGCTTGGTAGATACAGTTCCCAGTGAGTGTGTTTACCAGTCCAACAAAAATTGGAGCAATTATTTACAATTTTTCCAAATAGATAAATGAATCTAGATGTGACTATTGACATAAAACATAAATGACTGAATTTACCTATCCTCTTCCAATAGTACAAATTTCCTGTGTGGCGCATATTGGGCCTGACATGTAATGATAGATATGAACTATGGTGAGAGCAACTTGACAGCTTCTACAGCAGATTAGTTAAACTTAAGTTCTCTATTTGTTGATAGGCCATGGCAACCTAGATGTGCAAGAGAGAAAGGTACGCTATCTTGCACGTGTTTAGGGTGCGCATCAAACCCTGCAGTTTGAGTGGGAAGTTGCATAGACATAATCACATTTGTAACTCTTGTTGCATCATACCTACAACTAATCATTATGTGCTCCTGGTTTACCAATGCACCCATGATGGGCGATCTTAAAGACACCTTAAACTTAAACACTAAATTGCCAATAAAGCCGTAATGGTTGGCATATTCTTAGAAAGAGTAAGAATAGAAAGATGTTAAGTGAAACCTAAGGCAACACTGTTATCTGAAGGTCTGCCTATGCATAGAGTGGTCCCATGGATGGCCATGATTTCAGGATACACACACATTGGAAAGATCGATGCTGCTAAAGAATTGTTTGATAAAATGACTGAGCCATATTAGACAGTCCTTACTTCAATTGTAAACTGTTGGGCAGGCAGTTTGGACTGAGTACAAGCCATGCCTTAAGGTCAGAGAAATTCAGTCAGTCTAATATCATGGTAAACTCATGAGATCAGTTTGGGTCAATAATTCAAAAATGGTTATAGACAGAGGTCAATCATAGATAAGCAACATAGAAAACAAGTTGATGCCTAACCACGCTAGATGATATTTGAGTTTTTGCCACTTTGGTGAAATCACTGATTGGTATAAGCTGCAAGAATGTAACTATGGTACTCTAGTTAGAACACACCTCAAACAGAATAGAGAGGACAAAATCACGGGGTTGAAAATTAGAATCAAAGAGAAATAGGCCTTAGAAACTTATAAGCAATGCAACTGGTAGGCGTATAGCCAATCACCACAACCTGCGATAAAATGGGAGCTTTGGAACGGTTATCGACATCCATCAAAATGTAAAGGATAAAGGAGTTTTGTCAGATAATGTGGTTGCAACTACCCTTGCAGATATGTATGCAAAATGGTGGAAGCATGACCAATACACTGTGAGTTGTTTGACAGGATATCTCAATGCAATAAGGTATTATGAATGTCGATGATTGCAGGATATGTACAATCCATGGTTTGCTAGAAAATAAATATGGGAACTATTTGAGAACATGCCTCAAAGAAGTGTGATCTCAAGAATGACAATGATGGAAACATATACGTAAATGGATTTCTTGAAAAGTCTTTAGAAACATTGAAGAGAATGCAATAGGCTAATGTAAAGTTGAGCCCCACCACCTTTACCAACATTCCCTTAGCTCTCACTAAAATGGAAAATATGCAGCGACTTCAGATATTCATCAAAACCCTAAAGATTGAAGAGTTTTCTCAGTCCATACGTGCCTGGTGGAAAAGACGGTGGCAGAGAGGAAGTGTTGGAACTTTCAAAGAAGCACAATATTGACATGGAAAATAAATTGTTTGATAAAACTTTCCAAAGAAATGTGGCCTCATAGAATACAACTATGCAGGATACACACAAGCTTGCACACCATTATGGGAGTTTCAAAATAATATACAGGAAGCATTGAACCTTTTGGCAGACCGCCTAAAATATGTGCATGATGAAATGAAGAGAGATGAAGTATAATAAGTGCAGCCATTAAAATACTCTAAAAGGTAGAGATCAACAATATTATAATGAGCAATGATGAAGATAATTAAAAGGAGCGATTAAGGTTATGAAGACAGAAATTGTGAATTACCTTTAATTCCTAGTGATGTTTGACCAGATCCAATGGCCATTAAAGTATGCTCGATCTGTATAAGCTTTCCGGATGGGCTGAACGTGGTGAGGGAAAAAGAATGTTGAACAGGAGAAACACTAATCTATTCTCTCTATTTTACAGAAGAAGATGTTGATCAAGTGTTTTCTGCAAAACATAGGCCCCTATTAGGAGGATGTAACGGTGATCTCCTCTGCACTTCCTATCTCCCTCTTTTTTCCTTTTTGGTCTCCTATCATGAGTTATCTCCCCCCCCAAAACAGAAATTGAATCCAATCTTTCTACCTCCCCAACCAAAAAAATGTTTCGGGAGGAGACAAGGTACAGGAAAAAACAACCAACTCCAACTAATCACGCTAAAATTAAATTTATTAAGTCCATAGTTATAAAATAATTACCAATTACTTAATTCTAAATTAATTCACGCAAATGGGTAATTCATTTACCCACATTAACACACACCATAATATTACTTATTATTAATTTAACATTTCATACACATTAACAATAATCTATTATATTTATTGGTTGGTAAATAACTTATTAAATCTAAATAATAATAATAATAATATCATGTTAAATATTATAGTGGGTTAAAAAATAGTATACTATATACTATAATAATTTCTATTTTGCCACAATGAAATCTAGGCATACATAATTAACCCACTGAGCAAGACAGATCTCGAATGCGAAATCAAACTTGATCATTAGCCAGAGCCAAAACACACTTGACCAACAAGTCAATTAAATGAAGTCAAATGTTAATCAATTACCTAACCACTGACCCGGCTTGAAAAGGGAGGCTTCAACCAACATTGCCTAACCATGACAAAACTGACAGGTTGAATTGAACATAACACGCATCCTCATCGAGGATGATGACTTGGGATGTGCGACCTTAAGTTATCTCCAAAACAACTTATCCATTGGATTCAGGGCACACTCATACCTATTAATTCAGGTGGAGTCGATGCCAGGTACCTGCATCCTACAACAAATGACACAGTCAAACATGTATAGATGCACAAAAGCTGACACTAGGTGAAAAAGGAATCACAATATGGTAGGGCACTCACAAGCGAGTGATGTGACATCATCCTTTCCACATCATATCAATCTAGATCAGATAACACATAATCATAACCAAATCCAATCTACCTCATTATCTGAATAGAACCATACACTGAACATATAGGTGCATGAAATTGATTAAGTCTTAGAAGTACCATCATAACAAATAAATCTAACATAATCAGTCCATGAGATCCATTCTAACATATAACAATTGTAGTAAGATCGACATCTTAATCATTGGAATGCAAAATAATGTCAAAGCCTGCATTATCATTGTCGCAATAGAGATTATCAATAAAACACATTAACTATCATGTGAAACCACACATGGATGAAACATCTATCTATATTGTACAACATCAATTGTTTACCTTACCTTAATTATTCTTGTTATTTTACCTTCATCTTCATGCGCCTTGATCAATTCACCCGTACATCCAAGGTGAGAACGGAGGGGCACTACACAAAAAAGATAGTCATAGGTAAAGAGGAAGAAGAAAATGGAAAAGATACAGGAAAAACAATGTGAGGAGGTTATTTCAGATGCCAAAACCACCAGATCATCAATCTCCAGAAGAAAGAAACTGGTTGCGAAGAGATTCCACCATTGTACCATAGTGTATTATGGCCTAACCACTAACAAGGGGCATAACACAAAACACAAAAAGCAAGGAAATAATATAATGAAGGAAAAGAATAAAGGGAAAGCGAGAAAAATTAGGGTGAAAAAGGAGGGATATTTAACCCTAATCAGACATTACAACCTCATTTTGCATTCACACTTTGGAGAATTTGGAGCTCTGAGAGAAAACATAGTGGAAAGCAAAGTAGTGAAGAGTATAAGAGCACAGGTAACCAAAGAGTACATAATAGCTACCCCTAAGCTGATTGACATCACACACAAGCTGAGGCTGAAGTTTAATAAATATCCACGGAAATACCTATAAGTGGATAAAGACGACGCATTCTCGAATGTGTCGACAGATGTGGTCTACATAGAAGATGTGAGGAAATACATTGACAATATCTAGGTGAAGATTGATCACATGAAATTCGAGGAGTTAAGGGATACATTGATGGGAGATGCACGGTATCTAAATGAATATGCAAACACATCAATGAAGAAACTAGATGTGTGGAAGGATTACCCCAATTTCATAGATGCACACGAATGGGTAAGAATCATTCTAATCAAAATTAATAATGAATTTATATATTTGGACAAACCCTATAGAATCACAAAGGAGGCCATTAGGGAAGTAACAGGGTTAAGTGTCATGGGACCCTTACCAGCAATGAAGGCCATTAGAACAAATTAAGTGAGGGAATTGATCAGAGCAACAATAGATGGAAGGAACATGCGTGTAAAGGACATCACAGACCCAAGAGTGAAATATACCACCATGGGTATTGCTTACAAAGTATACTATGCCAACCGGGAGGGTTCAACCACCACCACTACTATTCATACTGCCGATCAAATGGTGAAGGAGGGCAAGGATTTTGATCTCTATGAGGTAATGTGACAACAACTATTGGAGAATTTCAAGAAGATCAATGACTCAAATTACAACTTTTGATATGGTACCCTAATTTTTTGCCTTACATTTTATTTCTTGAATGAATTACCAGGGTTTAAGGGGAAGTATTGGCATCAAAACATACCGATAGGGTTAGAGGTGAAAATGCACATAGCTCAATTCAAGGACACAAAATAATACCATTCTACATATTGGGGTTTCTTCAAAACCCTACAAGAAGAGATGAGGGAAATAGAAAGAATCCCTTATGGAGTGGTCAGGCAATACATCAATCAAATTACTTTTTTGGTGAACAAGGATTTTACCTACATGGAAGTAGTTGAGCTAAGAACAACATAGGTACCCTAATTTCCTATGAGATCATTGTAGCAAAAGCTAATGCTTACACAAAAAACTTACTAAGTAAACCCAAGGACACAAGTGCGAAGAGATTTGGAACTTATTCAGAAGTGATGGACAAACAACATAAGAAGCATGTGGAGGAACATCTAGAAAAAAATAGAGAGAAGTTGTACAAATAGCAGGGAGTTCTAGAAAAGGGAACTACCTTAGCTCCAAAACCCTCCACATCAGCTCCCCTACCTCCAAAGAAGCTCTGACAGTTAGAAGGTCAGAAAGAATGACATCTTAGGCTCCATCATCATCAACAATATCATCCAGAGGGAGAGCAGCATTAGAAGTATTATCGGGGATGAAGAAGAGTACACAAAAGAAGGCTCCCTAACAGAAACAACAAGCAAAAAGAAAGAAAAAATAAGAAATTTTGGAGGTGATTGAATCTAAAGAAGAGGGAGAAAAGCATGAATCAAAGCTGAAGAGAAAGAAAAGAGGTCTATAGACACCGAAAGAAGAACTGACCAAATAACAAGCAGAGGAACTAGCACAGAGCTATACAACATGGAGGCAATGCTCAATGCTATGGAGAATATAGGTATGGTAAAAGAAACTGCTGAGTTATATGATGATTCATCTAAGGAAAATAAACAAATGATAGTTCAAGCAATGATCCAATATATGAGGGACAAAGAAAAGACATTAGATGAGATAATAGAAGGATTTTCAAATAGCTTGATAGAAGCACTAAGACAAAGGAGGAATAAGGCACTCCAATTGGAGGAAGAAATAAAGTAGAATGCATTTGATAAGCTCAATGACACATTGTCACTAGAGAAGAAGAATGAATTCATACAGCTAGAAGCCATGGAGCTAAGAAGAAACAAAGAGTAGACACACTAATGGGAGGAAATAAGAAGGAAAAGGAGAAAATTCAAAAAGAAACTGATGAAGTGATAACAAAGCTATATCAATCCATCAAGGAACAAGAACAACAATAGGTACCATCACCTCCGCACAACATTGAGATACCAGTAATAGGTGAAAAAAAAACAAAGGGAAATCAGGAGAAAAGTCCTTTAGAAACTTCTACACAAGGGTTACCTCCTCCAACAAACACAAGGATGGAGGATACAAACACACAAAAACAACAAATGAACCCACAAACACATAATGTGGAGGATAAGGAAGAAGAAACACAATAGAATAAAGAAGAGAAAAAAGGATCAGAGTAGGGTGAAAATCCGGAAGCCTCTTCTTCTTCAATTGAGTCCATAAAGGAGTTTTTGGAGCAAGAAAAGTAGATAACATCTATCCTAACTCCATAATTGCTATAGTTGCCAGTGGTAGAAGGGCAAGTAAACCTAGTTGGAATATCTCCCCTACAGAAGTTACAGTTAGGAGATGTCTTCCACTCCTCTACAAGAGCAGAGATTTTGAAACAACATGTAGAAGAAAGTGAATTAATTCAGGATGTAGTGAATACATTGGAAAAGGATATGCTAGAGACACCAAGGGATACCACCTTACTCTTACTAGAGCAATTGAAACAATTGACATAGGGATTCAAGGAGTACTCTAGCCAGTTAGAGAAGAAAGTCACATAGAAATTGAACAAGAAAAGACTGGCATAGATGACAAAGAAGTGTGCCAAGGCACACACTCAACTGGAGACACACATAAAGAAAATTCAAAATAGCATTTAAAAGGTGAACATTCTTTACCAATTTATTTAAAATGGCCACAATCCACCAAAGTAATAAAAGACCAGATGGATGCTTTGGAACTACAAATAACAAACGTGGTATCCCAGTATGATCCTCTGATAGATAAGGATGGAGTAATAAGGGCACAGGTGGAGACACTTCACAACCAGCATCAACAATAGGTGGTCAACCTAAGACTAGCTAACCTGACTAGTAGTTTTATAGAAGCCAAGATGACTTCACAAATAATACAGATACCGACAAGTATAGCAGAAGTAGAGGATACATATATAAAGATAGAAGGACAAATAATTATGTTGTCTAAGGCTAAGAAGCAATGGGATAATAGTTTGGCACAACTAAAGTAGATCTACAGGACTATCTTACCTAGCAATTAATTTTGCATGTCTTGAGGACAAGACATAGTTTTGAAGGGAGATGATGTTAGCAAGACACATGGCATAGAGCAGAGCCAACCAGAAGCTGGCACATATATTATGCGGAGGATAGAGTTGACCTATGATGCTAGAAGACACATCCCTAGAATGTATATCAAAAAATTTGGATTTACAAATGGAAATGATCAAACAATTGAAATGCAATAACCTAAACCCAAATAATTCAATACCTCGAAGATGCAAGATGAGCTTGATTGATTGATCACTTTGATGTGTTGATTGCTCGATTCCACAGCATAACATTGATAAGAAGATAAATGATGGATGATTGTTGATGGATACAAGCTAGATGGATGAAAGAGGATAGATAATGGCTTGAGATGAAAATTCAGCAGAGTGAGGTTGCATGAAGAAGAATCCTGAATTCTTTTTTCTCCTTTTCCAATCCCTTCTCTAATGTCTTCTCTAATGTCCTCTCTAATGTCTCCTCTAATGTCCCAAATGGCTCAAAAGAGGCTTGCTTTATAGAATTGGCTTGGTTCCAATGGATGGCTAGGATCAATTAGGGCTTTAGATGAAATGGATGGATAGGATTAAGTTAGGTTTCTTTGCACATCAAGAAATTGTAGTCAATTGACATGTGGCAAGGGAAGATAAGGCTTAGGTGTGCTTGTGTATATAAATACTAAAATTAGCTCCCATTAGTTGTGCATGTGAAGGATATGAATGAAAGTTGTATTACAACACATGATTGACTGGACAAGTATTGGAATGTGATAAAAGATGAGTGTTTAATTCAAATAAAATATTTGAATTAGTTGGGATATGAGTTGGATATTAATTAAATAAATAAAATTTATTTAATTAATTAGGTAGATGAATAGGATGTGATGTGGAAATTAATTAAATAAATAAAATTTATTTAATTAATTGAGATGAGGATAAGATAAATGGGATTATGCATGTGAAATTAATTAAATAAATAAAATTTATTTAATTAATTGGCTTAATGGATTAGGGAAATTAGGACAAAATGCTACAAGATGTCTAGGATAATGTTTTTAACTAGGTGTTGCTAGACATGGACAAAGTTGGGACAATTTTGGGTGTCTACATTTTGCCCCTCTTTGAGATGATGTTCGAGATGATAAGCTTTGTGTCGAGTAACATCATTTCAAAGAAGTTAAGGTATGAATAATTGATAGGGATGCTAATGATGATGATGATGATGATGATGATAGAAAGAATAGGTTGGTGATGCCCCCTCGAGAGGATAGGTGGGTTGGACAAACACGGGTATGCCCTCGAAAAGAAATGTCTTGGCTACAAAAGAAAGCTAAGGGAATGGATAGAAGAAATGGATGATGTGTTATGCTGCAATGAAGGTGAGCAACCATGATGTTTGATATAGCACTAGACGTTATACACCAAGGTATAAGGACCAGGGTGACGATGTGTCTTGTGCCCCAGCGTAATACAACCTTGTCTAACGTATGAGGAAGAAAACTTAGAGCATTGAAGTCCTAATGCACAAAAGGTATGATATGACCTTAGATGCAAAGGATAGTGCAAAAAGCTATTCCAACATACACAAGATATGAATATTAGCTGGAATGATACTGATGTGATACAAATGCAAGATAAAATGATAACACACACAAGCAAGAAAGCAAGCATGCACAAATGATTCAAAAACAAACAAGGTATTGCCCTTGTCAAGCTGTAAACCAATGATTGATTGTTGATTGTTGATAGTTGAGAGTGTTGTCATTGTAGGGAAAGCTATATCCCTAGATCAACACAAGGTTGTTTGCTGAGTTGGTTGGTTGATTGGCTAATTGATTTGGCTTACAACAAGGCTAGGATCAAGACCATGGATTGCGTTTGGATAACTTGGCTTGATTGATTAACTTGATTGGTATGGATTAAGGATGGGCTTGCATTTGGATCATTATTTAGAATGATTTGAGTTGATGAAATGATGGTTAGATTGATTTGATGAAGTATAGATGATTTGTGGTGGATTGAGCTACTTTTGATTTGCTGAAGTGATTGGATTTGTTTTGATGGTTGGCTTGATGTGCTTGAGTTGATTTGCTTTGGTGTTGATGCTGATGATTGATAGGATTTGTTTTGATGGTTGGATTGTTTTGAATGATGATAGTGATGATGTGATGATTAGAGTGTCCACTCAATCTAAGTAGGAGCAAGTGTTCTCAGTGTGCTCAAAGGATGTAAAATAAACAAGGTATTGCCCTTGTCAAGTCATAAACCAATAATTGATTGTTTGATTGATAATGATATATAGTGTTGTCATTGCAGGGAAAGCTATATCCCTAGATCAACACAAGGATGTGGGAATGCTATATCCCATTGATGATGATTGATGATGATTGATTGGGCTCATGACAAGATTAGGATCAAAAACTTGTTGATTTGATTGGATAATGTTCATTGATTGATTAGCTTGCTTGATATGGATTAGTGTGACTTGGATTTAAGATCATTGCTTAGATTGATTTGATTGATATGATCAGAAGAAGTGATTGATTGAAATGGATGAATGAATGTTATTGATAGGAAGAATTGATGATGATGATTTGATTTTGATTGATTGTTGAAGTGGATTGTTTTGGATTGATGATGATTGGTTTTATTGCTTGGATTTTTCGTTGGATATTGATTTTTTTTGGATTTTTTGACATATTTTGATTTTTTTGTTTTTTTTTGGGATATTTGATTTTTTTGGGAGTTTTGTTGAAATGTTTTGAATGTCAATGGATTTACAATTTGGGTAGCCTTTATGCTTGATACCAATGACAAGAAAAGACCAAGTCTAGGTGCAAGAGATGGATAAAAGGATGGAGAAAAGGATGGGCTCATAGTAAATGTGACAGCAAGATCATGTGAGTTGGATGGGATGGAAGAGAGGATAGGCCATATAAGGGATGGATGCTTGCCTCATGATAAATGGATAGGTAGGGTATAGTGGAAAGCTCATGATAAATAGATGGGGATAAGCTATAAGATGGAAAGCTCATGATAAGGATACACCATAGTGGATGGATCATAAGGGAGCTAGGATGTGATGTCCAAAGGCCATGTTGCATAGAAAGAACTTGCCCCATTCTAGGTGGTAATGCTTAATATTTTTACATGATAAAATTCATGACTAAGGGATGACATGATTGGATTAGTTTGAATGGGATGGATAAATGGTCAATGGATAGGACTTGGTTTGGAAACAAGGTATGTCAAGAGATATCCAAACATGTTTCAACATTTTGCCCCTATGTCTTCATCAAAATTAAAAGGTGGGAGGATGAATAAATGAGTTCAATAGGATAGGCATATTTATGTAATGGATAAGGATGGCAGAATGGTATGGTAATAGTTTGGAAATGGATAGGTTGGATGAGACAATGTGCCCCCAAGTGTAAGTGACATAGAAGATCAACCTACACATGACACCTGTTTGCCAGGTTTTCATCATGGTACTTATCCAAGGTGCCTGTTTACTAGGTTTTCACTGTTGGACAAAGGGATTTCTCTTTACTTTTTGATTTTTTTTCTCTTTTTTTTTTTCTCTTGCTTTTAGATGGGTTGACAATTACACATGGCGCCTGTTTGCCAGGTTTTCACCATGGTAATGGATAGGAGGGACTCAAGTGGCTAGTGCTATGAGAGATGATATAGTCCCTTTAGAGATGGATGATGTCTTCGCATGGACCATGTCATTATGCTCATAGATGTTGATAAGGGATTGCGTGGATGGGGCATGGATTAGGTAGATAATGGATTATGATGTGGAATTACGGTAGGGTAGGCTAGTGGCTTATGGTGTGGATTTATGTAGGCTTATGGAAAAACATGGATGAAAGGCTTATGCCAAAGCATGGACCATAGGGTTAGTATGGGGGAGATATGTAGGATAATGGATGGAAGATGGGGAGATGTAGTTATGTGGAGGTGCTACGGAGTGGAATGGAATCATGACCAACGGCTGCACACACCATGATAAACATTGAAGCTTTTGATTGGATGGTGGTGTAGGAAGCAATGGGGTTGTTTTCTTATGAGATGGTTGATGAAGTGATTTTGGAACCCACATACATTTAGTATTTTTAGTGCTTTTGCTTTGCTTGTGGGTTTTTTGAAGGGAATGTAGGTTTTGGATGGAAATAGGATTTTGGATGGATCTAGGTGGTTGGGATTCTTGAGAGGTGGATAAGGATGCCTCATTTTCTTTGCTAGCTATTTGCTTAGGAACCCAAACCATTTTGCTTTTGGGCATTGCATTTGGAGGTAAGGGTTTAGATAGCTGTTTAGATGAACTTTGATTTGATTTTGATTCTTTATGTCCTAAGGTATGAAGACCTTTAGGATTTTTGGTATGATTGTTAGCTTTATAAGTAGGGACATCAAAATTTTTGCTGTTGAATCCCATGGGGTGGGTGGACTGGATGGAATGATTGGAAGCTTTATGCTTAAACGATGTGTGCTTTTGTTGGCCATGATTAGGGATGCAAGGATACTTATGAATGCTAGGTATGTTAGGTGTTGGAAGCAATGGTGGCAAGGTGGATGGAGGGATATTTGGAGTTGGAAGTAATGGAGGTAAAGTGGATGGAAAAAGGTGTACAGTCACATGCTTTTGACATTTATAGAATGATAGAGGTGGAATGGCTACATATGTTTTGGGTAGATGATGGGGGGTGCAATGGAAAGTAGTAGGTTTAGGATGCACGAAGGGATTACCAACATCTTTAGCTTGTTTACCTTGGGGTGTGTATCCAAGGCCATATAAGCATGGAGGGATCTTGACATGGTTTGGCTCCAAAATACCTTGTGCATAAAGGTCTAGACCTTTGCCTTGGTAGTTCATGTTTTGGAGTATGCGATGGACAATGGGACTTGGTGTGCTTTGAACATTAGACTTGAGTTCATTATTGGATGGAGAAGGTGATGTGGATAAAGGTCGTTGTTGTCCTAAGGAAGAACACTCATGTATAAGGGTGGTAAGACCAATAGGACATGATGGTGGACTTAAAGTGGAATTGATGGTGGATGTGGAAGGAGGATCATTAGGATCTTGATTAGCATTGTGTTCACTAAAATCCAAGTTATTTGTTTGATCTTTTATGCTTACTTGGGGGACAAGTGTCTCATCATGACAAGTGGATGTTTGCTCATTATGGATAGGGCTAGATGGCATATGACTAGGAGAAATGTGGATATCTTGCTCATGGATTATAGGATTATGGATAGGATCAAGGTGCTCATGGATAGCTTCTTCATAGGTATCATCTTAATCATAAAGAAGGTAAATATTATGGATGGGTTGAATTTGGATAGCTTTCTCATGAATGGTTGTTGGGAGATGGATAGGATCAAGTGGCTCATGGATAGATTCATCATTATGGCTATCATCTTGATCATGGACAAGATACATGTTATGGATGGGTTGCATAAAAGTGATTTGATCTTAAGTTGGACTAGGGCTTAATATTTCTGCATGCGTAGGATTAAACCTTTGACATACCTCTTGGGTTGCTTGAATGGAAGTGGAAGGCTCTTGGATAGGCTCTTGGTCAACAACATGAGAACATGATGACTCTTGACTTGGATTAATGATAGAAGACTCTTGAATAGGCTTGATGACTTGTAGGTCACATGATGGGCTTGAAGGGTTAAGAATGTTAATTAAGGGCTCTTGGATAAGCTCAAGGATAGGTTGAGCACATGATGGGATTGTAGGATTGGACATGACATTTGGAAATTCTTTGGTAGGCTCATGAATGGGTGTTTGACATGGGGACAGTTTAATCCTAGCTAGTAGCCAATGGATCACATCCTTCACAAGGGTATGGGTGGATGGGAAATATAATGGATGGATGATAATAGTAGATGGTGTTGTAAGCTTATGATTAGGATTAGGTTGAGGGCTAATTGGATCAGACGGATTAGGATTTGGACTAGGTGGGGGTGACACATAGGATGGGGATGATGTGGCATGATTTTGCATTATAGGTAGGTAGACCTTATAAACAATTGGGACAAATATTGGGCATGTATTTGTATTATGGCCTTTGGTCCTATGGTATGCACAATAATCATGTTCATCATATGGACTTTCTTCACATGGTTTGACTTCAGGAAGTTCAATGAGTTTTTGTTCAAGCATTCTTTGTAAAACTATCTCAGCCGCATCCTTTGGTGAGGGATTATAATGACATGGTGATGAAGGTGATGGAGGGCTTGGTGGTTTGGAAGATGGAGGGATTAATGGACTACGAATGGGATCACATGGTGGTGTTGGGATAGGACTTGTTGGTTCATGTGATGGCATGGGATTGGATGGTGGAGGCCACTCATAGGATGAATTAGCTAGGTTGGTATCTCCCTTGTCAAAGGTAATTAAGTCTTGTTGCCTTAGGCTTGCATGGTTTATATACAAAGGGCCATTTGGAGCTGCATGTGCTTCTTGTTACAAAGGTGGATTTGGGCTCATTTGTGATTGTTGTGGAGGCCATTGATAGTCTTGGTAGCTAGGTGTAATGGTAGGATATGTAGACAAAATATCTTGAGGTGAACCCAAAGATGCGGGCATTTGATCGTGTTGGCAAGGTTGACTTGTACTCACTTGATTTATATACAAAAGGCCATTTGGACTTGCATGTTGTTCGTGTGATATCACTTGATTGCCTTGTGGATGGGCTTGGTAGTACATTGGCATGGTGGCATGAGGGATTTGATAAGCTTGAGGTGGATGTTCATAGGTTGATGTGGCATTGACTTAGTGGATAGGTAGATTAGGTTGATAGGAAGTGGATGGATATGACATGTGACTAGATGGATTAGGTTGATAGGAAGTGGATGGATATGACATGTGGCTGTGAGGTGGATTGGGTTGGTATGAAGTGGACGGATATGGCATGTGGCTATGAGGTGGATTAGGTTGGTAGTGAATGGCTAAGGATTGTTGTGCTTGTCGAGCTTGACTAGTGGCTAAAAGGTGTTGGACTTGGGTTATGAAGTATTGCAGTTGAGGTGATTGGCTTGCGTGGGGTTGAGCTCTTTGGATGAAGAATTGTAATATTTCAATGGCATCTTGGTTTAGGGGTTGTGATCCTTGATAAAGATTTTGGAGGAATCTTTGGAATTTGATTTCTAGGTCCTCTAGTGTAGACATGTTGTCACCCCAGTGTATGTCTTAAGTCCTTTTAGCAAGTGCTTGTTTAGGGATTTGGATGATGATGTGGAATGTTTGGATGATGTGGATGAAATTGAGTTGGATGATGACTAGGCTATGTTTGGGATGAAAGTGATTAGGTTTGAATGTTATTGGAAGAATGTGGAGGATGACTTGTCTTTATGTGTTTGGGTGTTTATAGCTTGATGTGGTAATATTCAAACAAATGATTATGCATATACACACATGAATCACTCATGCAAGACACATAAGCAAGTTTTAGTTTGGAAGAATGTGATGATGGTTAAGCAAGCATGTGAAGACACTTCAACAAGTCCTAGTCAAGGCAAGGCCACTATCACAAGGAGGTTCTAGTGAAAATCTGGGGGACCGGCACCCCACGAGCATCCAGCAAGCCACTTAAGACTTTAACTAACCCTACTAGGAGTTTTACTATACACAAAGGTACACCTCCTTTCGAGTTAGCACTATATGGTGAGCGCTAATACCGGTTAGACTTGGCTTTCGCTTTATCCTCTGATTTTTATAGCAGACTAGATGAAAGTACCACTTGAGGTCATTCCCTTGGGGTGGATACCAAGGCAGGCCTCTCTAAGGCTAAACAAAAGCAACACAAGTAAATGTTTTTGATCTCCAAGCTCGTGTTGGGACGCGAGGAGAGAGCATACACATTTACTTGGTCACACTCGCATGGGGTTTATTAACCTTAGAAATTCAATGTGTGGAAGACAATGCAAGCATTTGTTTGTTTTAAAGCCCAAATTTAAATGTGATAAAAGACAATGGTTCATTTTAGCCCAATTTTTTGATGTGAATTTGCAAACAATTGTTCGTTTTATGCCCAAAATCCAAATGTGTGATTCAAACAATGATTAAGATGAAAGATTAGAATGAGTGCACCTGATACAATCACTTTCCAATTTTCTATAGATGTTGATGCCAATGCTGCTCCAGCTCCTTGGATATGCCTACAAGTCACAAAAATCAGAAAAGACCAAGTAAACTTGCACAAGAAGATGGTTATGTGAAAAAGATGAAATCTAAAAATTCTGATTAAATGATCTGATACAAAAGAATGGATTTCACAAACAGAAAATTTATGAGATTCTAAGCAATTTGAAAAAAAGTTTCGCTGAAAAATGATCAAAATTGCTCAAGTTATGCTCAAATGAAGTTTGCAATGAAGTGAAACTTTGACTGATAAAAAAGCCCAAAAAATAGTATAGTCACCTGATAAAAGTGGTATAGTTGTGAAGTTCATCCTCCCAGCTTTCCAACGAGTCCTTGTTTGCACAATTTGGCCTCTGTATGTGAAAGTTATGATAGAAACACCAAGATGCACAGTAACAGCAACCAAAAGCAAGTTACAGTTGCCAGATGCGACCAACTGTTTATCAAAAGCGACCGTTGTTTTACCATAGGCGAGCCCTTGTAGATCAAATGTGACTTGAAAACACCCAGATGCGACTCCTGTAGGCTTATAAGCGATGCGGATAAATCCAGAAGTGACCAATTGCAGCCTAAACACGATATGTATCTGCAAAATAACAGTCAAAATACAAAACCCTATTCTGCACAGGCGAGCACTGTCAGTTCAGAAGTGAGGCATATCAATTTAAAAGAGGCTTCTGTAAGTTCATAAGTGACGTACATCAGATAAAAAGTGACCACTATCCATTCAGAAGCGATGCATATAAGTTTAAAAGCGACGACTGTGATTTCAAAAGCGATTCGAATGAAAACAGAAGCGATCACTATTAGGTCATAAGCGATCAATACAGTTTAAAAATGACAACTAGTAGAGAAAATACATAGGTGAGTTCTATTGGGACAAAAGTGATGCGTATCATTCCTGAGGTGATCACTGTCGATGTAAAGGCGATCCAGAAAACACCATAGGCAGCTGATTTTAGTGCAGAAGCGACGCGGATATGCAAAAAGCGGCAGATTTTTGCTCAAAAGCGATGCAAAAAAGGATGGAGGTGATAGATAATAGCTCATATGTGACTAAGAAAAGACAAAAAGTGACTAACAATAACCCAAAAGTGATCTGGAAAGTTTCAGGTGAGAGATTGCAGATAATAACCATATGCGACCAAGTTTACCAGATGCTATCGGTTTTTGTTCAAAAGCGAGCTGAATTTTACCAAAAGCTTATGACTGTTTGTTCAAAAGTGAGCCAAATTTGACCATAAGTGACTACTGTTTGCTCAAAGGCAAGCTGATTTAGCCCAGGCGACTGCTATTTGCTCAAAGGCGACCTGAATTACCAGAGGCGGATTTCTACAGATCAGTTGTTGTTTTCTTCACCAAATGCTCCATTTTTCATCAAATTTAGGCAAATTTGTACTCAAAATTTATGGAAATGGCATCTTGGACACAATGGTGAGGTTAGATTTGGGCCAAGAGATCATTTACATACATTTTTAGCCAAATCTTTGCAAACTAGGGTTAGAAAAATGCAAATTTTTGCTACAAAAGCTTGCAAAAAATGAAAGATTAGCGCTCCAAGAGATCTAAACTTCATAAAAACAACTCAAACAAGAGAAGTTAATTAAGGACATGAGTCCCACTGGGCATGCCAGAATGTGATAGGTGAAAAGTCAGGTTTAGAAGATCAAGCATAGCCATGAAACCCTAACCCTACCATCATCAAAGAATCTAATCTAAATGAAATCAAAGGACAATACAATTCAAGCATAACATCACCTAGACCGTGCGATTCCTTATTTAAGAGATGTGGACTGCTTCTTCAGCAATGAACAATTGCAAAGCTGAAAGCTGCCATGATAGATGATAAAAGCTCAATTGAATGCTCAAATGTTCAAGATGTTCAAGATGATAATGTAGGTGCTATATGATTGCTGGATGTCTCATATGGAATGAGAGGGTGTTTATATAGGACTCAACCAAGATCAATCGATGGTGGAGATTCAAAGGCTATGTGAATGGCTAGGATTGAAAGATACTAAATTTAGGTCCTATTAGTTGTGCGTGTGAAGGATATGAATGAAAGTTGTATAACAACACATGATTGACTGGACAAGTGTTGGAATATGATAAAAGATGAGGACTTAATTCAAATAAAATATTTGAATTAGTTGAAATATGAGTTGGATATTAATTAAATAAATAATATTTATTTAATTAATAGGATAAATGAATAAGATGGGATAAGATATGATGTGGAAATTAATTAAATAAATAAAATTTATTTAATTAATTGGGATGCGGATAGGATATGATTGGGATATGATATGGAATTAATTAAATAAATAAAATTTATTTAATTAATTGGCTTAATGGATAATAATTTAACAAGGTGTTACTAGACATGGACAAAGTTGGGACAATTTTGGGTGTCTACAGATATAGTATATCTAGATATAGGATATGATGATATAAGATAAGCATGATAGGATCTTGATAGTATGATGATATCATGATATTGACATAGAAGTTAGATGATGTATATAAGATGATGAGGTGGAGACTTAGACCTATCGGAGGATGAATGTATGATGTTTTGTTGTTGATATATATGGAGATCTACCGGTACTAGATATTTTTGTGTTTATGATTTGTCTATGATACTATGCTTATGTTATTCTTTGTGTTTTGCTATCATTCTCTAACTACTTGACCAAGGTATAAACTGACTACAAGGGCTTGGTTGAGGACCGGATCTCCAGACTAGTATCCCTCTCAAAAGTGGTGAGGAAGACATACAACAACCCTCCTCATTTCACCAAAACGCATCATAGAGCACATGCGATGCATCTATGGAGGATATGAAAGATAGGGATCAAAGACCTCACTTGGTAAGTCACATTTTGAAAGGGATTTCACATATCAAGTTACCTAGGTTTTCAGGAGTATAGAATCTACATACATATCTAGCAGAAATGGAGATAGTTTTTTTTAGATGAAGCTATAAGATTACAAGTTGTACAACACACATTAGTATGTAATGCCGCAAATTGGTCAAACACACTCAAAGATATGATCAATCAATGGGCAACATTCAAAATACTCATCAAAACAAGTTATTTGCTGGAGGAAGGAGAATATGACATAATACCCAAATACTCAGGTCAGATCTCACCACAAGAACATTTATCCTTGTGCATAATGGTATGGAGAGAGAAATGAATATAATGAGATACTATATACCCATTTCTTTTATTGGACACTATCGCCAATTGCACAGACATGGTATATAAATTAGGAATGAAGGAAAGAAACTAAATATTGGGAAGAAATGTAAAAGAACTTCATTCACACATTCTCATTCTTTAGTCTGGACAAGAACATACATACAACACTCCTCAGAATCTAGGAGACCATCTTTCAACAAGATGTGGAAGAAGAAGAAGCAAAACCATGTTGCAAGTATGACCCTAACTGGTGTTGTCATTGATGTCAACATACTCCTATTGCATTGATGTCAAGAATTGAATGAGTTATGTACTGAGGATACTGAGAAAATTAGCCCCCTCAGAAATGGAGAATAGTGAAGATAGAGAAGTTATGTGAAGAAAAGATCCTAGATAGTTGAAGATCAGAGTATATGCATCAAAGGGTTTGTCGATATGTGTTTGAAGGTTCTCCAATCAAGATTTGAGAGGTCCACATAAAGATTTGGAGAAGTTATGGCCATATGAGTACAACTAGTTTTGGCAACTATTCAGAGGTGACAGAGTGACACAAATAGGTCTGGTGAGATCTGGAAATGCAATATCTTATTCTGCAAATTTGGTGGAATGTTTAGAAAGCCAATGTGAATTAACAATTCAATTGGTTCATGGTCCGGAGGTCCATAAGCATTTATTCTAATGTGACAGTGATAATCAACTGTCTTCTCGAAGTTTTGGATGAAGATGTGAATGATTACAGTAAGAAGAAGTGATGCAGAGGCATCCACACTAAAACCTTGACATACAACATGTATGTCTGCAACCCTTCATCATCATCATCATATTTCCCTTAACACTATCAGCATCATCATATTTTCTCTCTGCCGACCGATATCCTCCTGCAGACAAACCTTCATCCTTTCGCCTGTCAGCAGCATCATCATATCCGGCTATCGGCAGCATCATCACATTCGGCAAGCGCCAACATCCTCCTGACGTACTGTTCACCTTACCGCCCACCACTTTCTTCAGCATCATGATGTTCAACATCATGTTCATCAGCAGGATATAGAACATCCGGTTCCTCCCATATATCCTGATGATGATACTCAACTTCACGCACCTTCCCTTCGATGCTTACGTCACCCCAATATCTTGATGACGATTATCCTGATGATGATGACGTCACATGCAGCTCCTTCAATATCCTGCTGCCCCGATATCCTGATGACGATTATCTTGATGATGATTATCCTGATGACGATGACGTCACATGCAGTTCCTTCAATATCCTGCTGTCGGCCAAACTTAACATTATCGGCCCGCGATGGTTTTATCAACCCGATCTTCTACCTTATGCCGATACGCTCCTCCTCGGCAACACCTGATGATGATCACCCCGACGCACATTTACTTTATGCAAACGATTGCATCATGCTCACCCCCATCTACTCGGATGACGCCCGAAGTAACTGCAGGATATACACAGAAATATCCTGATGATGCCGTTGTAATGAATTCTCCAACCTTAGCAAATTTCGATCCGCCGAACCTCCTGGGATGACCCGATCTACTTCCTGGACAACTTTCCAGACTCTAACTACCAGCACGACCTAGCACATACCCATGCTAGGGTTCTCAACACCTCTCGACTACGATCCTGCACACCTGCATGCAAACAAACAGAAAAAGCAAACTAAATCCTAACCTACTGTACATGGCCATTCCACCGATTCGACGAATCAACCGGTGGAATGGATCAGCGAATCCATGTACCCACCAAAACAGCAACTCGATCACACAATGGAATTCAACAGAGGATGAACACAAACAGGATCTTTATTGATTTCAAAAGATGCAATACAATATACTGTCTCACTCTCCTCTCCTCTACAATGCAATGTCTGAACTCTGATCTAAAACCAACCGATCCTCATACATAAATAGGATCTCCTGCGAGTACTACCACTCGATTCCAAGCGGCTGGGAAATCTCTCCAGGCGGCTGGGAGATCCAACCGGACATACAGCATAACAGCTGTCATAACAAACTAGCTAAAAATAGTAAAGCATGGTCAACATGACCTTATTACATGTATTGGTCTTATACGACCTTCTTGGAAACATTAACAAGACTCAAAACAAACTAACTGCCTCATGGAGACCAGCTGTCAGGTAGGTGCTCCTGCACCATACTCCCCAACAGAAAAGAACTCATGTCCCATGAGTTTGGTTGTGGAAGTCCTCCACCTTTACACTTTGCCTTTGCAATATTCTGACCTGTTCCAGCTTTGTCCTCTGCTGGCTCTCGGCTGCTCCAAGACTTCTGAACTGTAACTTGCTTTCTTGCAAGTAAATCCTCATGCCTGTCAATGTAGGCCCTTCTCTCACATACCTTGTGTTTGTCAGGTTGTCTGACCAGAACCTCTGTCTGAACGGCCTCTTGAACTTCTGTAATGTTCAACTCTGTCTTTCTTTCAACCTTTATAGGACAAACAATAGTCCCAACTATGACAACATCCTTGTCATTCCTCTCAACTGGTTGCTGTTTGCAAACCTGTTGCTGAACCTGCTGCTGACCTCTGTCAGTCAAAACTGAAACTTTCTTCAAACTGTTGTCCTTAACAACTTCTTTCCCTGCAGTGTCCTCAACTGCCTTTATGCCTGCTCCTATAGGCTTCTGCACAAACTCCTTCTTTCCCATTAAAATGATTTGGGCTGCCTTCTGTACTACAGCTGCTTCCTGTAATGGCATCAACATAATAGTTTTCCCATCTTTCTTGATGGTGTAGGTATTAGCATACCCATCATACAGTACCCTCCTATCAAATTGCCATGGTCTACCCAATAGTAGGTGACAACATTCCATGGGCAATATGTCACACAAAACTCTATCCTGATATGCTCCAATCTGAAAATCCACATATGCCTGTTCATAGACAAAAAGTGATTGACTATCACTCACCCAAGATGCCTTGTAAGGGTGTTGGTGTGGAATCCTTTCCAAATTTAGTTTATCCACCATTTCCTGAGATACCATGTTATCTGTTGAACCAGTATCAATGACAACCTTACATACTTTACCTTTGCTCTTGCATGTGGTCTTGAAAAGAGCTCTTCTTTGCATCATATCCTTTGATGCCTATAAACTAATTCTCCTTAGCATCAATGCTTCTCCCTCCTCAGGATATCCATAACCGTCAGGAACTCTATCTCCTTGATAAGTGTTTGAACTTTGCACACTGTGCTCTACTTTCTCTTCTTACACAAGTTGTACTCTCTTGTCATTCGTTCTATCATTTCTGGATGATGAACCTTTGCTTTCTGGACATTTGAAAAATGGTTGACCAAACTCACCACAGGTGTAACACTTTCCTGAAAATGTAGTAGAACCTCTACCACTTCCAAATCTGCCTCTATTACCTTTCCATCCACCTCTGAAATCAGACTGTCCCTGTCCTTTACCAGTGTCTTCTTGACCCTCATTGGTTTGCCTTGTTGTAGGGGCTAATCCTCTTCCCCTCATATTGCTGCCTCTTCCTCTCATGGACTTATCTTGTCTCCTATTCATCTTTTCTTCAATCCTGATTGCCATTTGGTAACAATCCTCCACACTCTTAGGGTTAGCTAAAACTAACTCATCCTGTATGTTCAATCTCAAACCAGCCAAGTACCTAGCCACCTTTTCTACCTCATTCTCATGATGACCAGATCTCATACTCAACTTATAAAACTCCTCAGTATATGCCTTCGCATCCATTTCCTTCTGCCTTAAAAATTGCAGCTTCTTAAACATCTGAATTTCATAATCCTTAGGCAAGAATTTACCTTTGATCCTTGCTACCATCTTATCCCATGAAGTGATCTTTGACTTCCCTTGTTTCCTTCTCTCGGATTGTACATAATCCCACCATACCAAAGCATGACCTCCTAACTTGGTCTTTGCAATCTTTACCTTCTGATCCTCAGCAACATCTTCACATTCAAAGTGATTATCAAGTGCAGCAATCCAATCCAGTAGCTCATCTTCATTCAAACTTCCATTATACTTGGAAACATCAACCTTTACCTTAGGTTTATCACTCTGCACTGCCTTTAACAGTTTTGCAAATTTCTGGTCTTCAGCATCCAGATCTTCAGCTACCTCTTCATACTCTTCAACAGTATCTTCATCTTCTTCTGATTCACTGTCATCTACTTCCCTCTTTTTGTTCTTCTCCAAGGCTACAAGCCTGGCTTGAAGTGCTTCAGCAAGCTCCTTCATCTTCCTCATCTCTCTGGCATGTTTTTCCTTCATCTCCTGCAATTCCCTTGCAGTACCACTACCTTTCGGAGGCATTTTGTCAACCTCTCACTCCTCTACCTCTGTCCTTTCGGTGACAGAATCAACTCTACCTCTGCCCTTTCGGTGACAGAATCAACACACAACAGCCCAGACCTTTTGCTGAGCTCTGATACCACTATGATGCAGAGGCATCCACACTAAAACCTTGACATACAGCATGTATGTCCGCAACCCTTCATCATCATCATCATATTTCCCTTAACACTGTCAGCATCATCATATTTTCTCTTTGCCGACCGATATCCTCCTGCAGACAAACCTTCATCCTTTCGCCTGTCAGCAGCATCATCATATCCGGCTATCGGCAGCATCATCACATTCGGTAAGCGCCAACATCCTCCTGACGTTCACTGTTCACCTTACCGCCCACCACTTTCTTCAGCATCATGATGTTCAACATCATGTTCATCAGCAAGATATAGAACATCCGGTTCCTCCCATATATCCTGATGATGATACTCAACTTCACGCACCTTCCCTTCGATGCTTACGTCACCCCAATATCCTGATGACGATTATCCTGATGACGATGACGTCACATGCAGCTCCTTCAATATCCTGCTGCCCTGATATCCTGATGATGATGACGTCACATGCAGTTCCTTCAATATCCTGCTGTCGGCCAAACTTAACATTATCAGCCCGCGATGGTTTTATCAACCCGATCTTCTACCTTATGCCGATACGCTCCTCCTCGGCAACACCTGATGATGATCACCCCGACGCACATTTACTTTATGCAAACGATTGCATCATGCTCACCCCCATCTACTCGGATGACACCTGAAGTAATTGCAGGATATACACAGAAATATCTTGATGATGCCGTTGTAACGAATTCTCCAACCTTAGCAAATTTTGATCCGCCGAACCTCCTGGGATGACCCGATCTACTTCCTGGACAACTTTCTAGACTCTAACTACCAGCATGACCTAGCACATACCCATGCTAGGGTTCTCAACACCTCTCGACTACGATCCTGCACACCTGCATGCGAACAAATAGAAAAAGCAAACTAAATCCTAACCTACTGTACATGGCCATTCCACCGATTCGACGAATCAACCGGTGGAATGGATCAGTGAATCCATGTACCCACCAAAACAGCAACTTGATCACACAATGGAATTCAACAGAGGATGAACACAAACAGGATCTTTATTGATTTCAAAAGATGCAATACAATATACTGTCTCACTCTCCTCTCCTCTACAATGCAATGTCTGAACTCTGATCTAAAACCAACCGATCCTCATACATAAATAGGATCTCCTGCGAGTACTACCACTCGATTCCAAGCGGCTGGGAAATCTCTCCAGGCGGCTGGGAGATCCAACAGAACATACAGCATAACAGCTGTCATAACAAACTAGCTAAAAATAGTAAAGCATGGTCAACATGACCTTATTACATGCATTGGTCTTATACGACCTTCTTGGAAACATTAACAAGACTCAAAACAAACTAACTGCCTCATGGAGGCCAGCTGTCAGGTAGGTGCTCCTGCACCAAGAAGTGGTGCAGATGTTCTTGGTGATTCAAGTAAGCTTACGAGGGTCTCTAGATTGTGTCCAGTTCATTTTGGCAGTCTGCACTGAAGATTGAGCTTGTAATTGAAGATTTATCTTTGGGTGATGGTGTTCTTCCCAGTTTTGGCTGACCGGATGATTTGCGCATGTTACAGATGTTCTTGAAGATGCTTTAGGAAGCATGGCATGTTTCTCAAAGATTATTGAAGTCCCAGGTAGGTGTGGCTGACAGTGTAGTGATGCACATAAATTTTTTGTAATAAGTCAAGTTGTTTTTGTAATTGCTCTGTAATAAAACAAGTGTGTGTTGTGCCAACTTTGATGATCATTCCAAAGTCAATGTCATGTATAAATAAGAGTTATGAAGTTGCTCAAATGTATCCTTGTGATCATGATGAGAAGGTGGTAGTGAAGATGAGCGAAAAGAAGAGCAGAAGTATTGAACTTAAATGGAACTAACTCAAGCATAGTGAAGATGCTAATCTCCAATTCAAGTATGTAATATTTATATTATTCTATAGACAGTGTGCCTCCTATAGGTAGTGGGCCTCTTGTGAGCAGTGTGCTCAGGTAGTGAGCCCTAATTGGCAAGTGCCATTTGTTCTTCCTATTCTTTTAACAAAGAATACAATCTTGGGTTAGTCACCCTGTGGTTTTTCCCTTAACTAGGTTTTACATGTTAAAATCCTAGTGTCATATGTATTAATGTGTTTCTGCTCTTGAGTTATTGCATTATGTTTTCATGATTAAATCATTGTTATGCTATAAAATATAAAAAGGGTTTAAGTGTTCAAGAATAGAAAGTTTTGGAAATAACTAATTCACCCCCCTCTCAGTTGTCTGTCCTTAAACCAACAAACTATAACAAAGCTCACCACCCTCAAGAATAGAAGGCATATGGAAAATCATAGAATGGATGGATAAAGAATCATATTTGGAGAAATACAAATGCTACAAAACAACACAAGAGGATGAAGAGAGTAGGGAACCAGAAATAAAGATTGAGCAAGGAGAAAGAAAGGTGGCAGAGCCAACACTTATCAAGAAAAAATACTACAATAAGCCCATCTAGCTAAGGGAAGAGAACACTTCCAAAGAAGTAGATCCTAGGCTATCCAAAATAGGAGACTATTGGGATGAGAAGGTAGTGGTGCAAGTAGTAGAAACTTTGTCTGATTATAAGCATTTGTTTCCTAGATGAAGGGAATCAAAGAGGAGGCTGACACAATGAAAATTTGATTAAAAGAAGGAAGCAAACCAATCAAGAAAAGGACATACAGATTGAATCCAAACATGAAGAAAAGAGTTAAACTAGAACTTGATAAGATGCTAGAAGCAAGGATCATAAAACTAGTGGAGGAAGTAGAGTGGATCAATCCAATGGTAGTACAAAATAAGAAAACATGGGAGATCAGGATCTACAGAGACTATAGAGAGTTGAATAAACCTTGTATTCATGATCCTTTCCCTACACCATTCATAGAGGAAATCTTGGAATCAGTTGCCGACAGGGAGATTTACTCCTTCACTGATGGATTCTTCAAACACCACTAGGTAAAAATTAGAGAAAAGGACCAACCCAAGACAATATTTGCCTCTGAACTAGGATCTTTCATGTATATTGTTATGCCATTTGGATTGAAAAATGCACTTTCAATATTCAGTGGAATCATGGTGAATGGATTCAAGGATTTTATAGATGATTTCCTAGAAGTCTATTGGTGTAAGAGCACCTTGAAAATCATGTTTTCATTTGTAATAAGGTCTATTTGACCAATGCATTTTCATTTCAGTTTGTAGCTAGGTCTATTTTGTAAAGTCCCAAGTGACTTAGGGGACATTTGTCAAGTTGTAATCGCATAATGTTAAAAATAGCAATGATGCCAAAATAAGGTAGTAGGATAGTTAGAGGATGTTTTTTGGTCAGTTGTCTCCCAGCCGCTTGGAATTAGTGTGGTACTACTTAGGGCGAGTTGTTAAATGCCCAGAAGTATGAACTAAATGATCATTGTTGTAACTAGATCGAATGTGACTATACTGTGCTCAAGAGAAATAAAGCAATTCTGTTATGTCCATTTGATTTCTGTTCCTTACAACTGTAAATTGTGTAACAATAGTTTTCCATTCATTTTGTATTTTCCATTGTTGATGTATGTTGTCGTGAAGCATTCCACTGGTGAGACTTACATCAAAATCAGTGGAATGGCTTCATTGTATGAATATTTGTTTTTCTCTTTGTTTTGTTTTTCCTATTTGACGGTGCAGAGGATCCTGGTAGGGCGTTTCACATAGTAAGGAAAACCTAGCATCTCCATGTGCTAGGGTTTGTAGGAAGTAGACTATGCGACGGCATGTTGGTGCATCGGCCAAGGGTTTCGAGTGTTCACTGACAAAATGAGTCTCATCAAAGGCAAATGCCTTTGGCGCATTGGAAGAAGGATGAGGAACTTGGCCGATGGAGCTAAATAGGTGGCTCCTTTGACTACGAGGAATTAGGGCATCGATCTGTAGTTATTTGCTAGGTGCTCCCCATAATATTGGTATCAGAGCAAGGAAAAAGATTTGGGCGGCAAGTCAAATTGAGGACTTGCAGGAGTGTTGGTGTTTGGGTATTGTCTGTGAATGTTTATGTTAGACAAAGAAAGTGAGATAGAGGCTAAGAGGATGCCTCCCAAAAGTATGTCGTAGGATGCTGTTAAGAAGTTGATCGAGGAGATGCTTGAGTCCAAGTTGGGAGAGTTCAAGCAGTCCAAAGCCAAAGATAGGGAAGATGAAAGTGACAGCGATGAAGGCGACATAGAAATTGGGGAAACTAGTAAAAAGACAGAGGAGATACTAGCAGATCAGAGGGCATTTTTAAATGCATTGAAGTTAGTCAATAGGGACACCATATATGGGTTACCTATGTATAGTGGAAGTATGGAAGCTGGAGAGGTGATTGACTGGATTGAGGGATTGAACAATCACTTTGAATACAAAGAAGTCCCTGATGATAAGAGGGTTAAGTTGGCAAAGGCAGGGTTGTAGGGATCTGCTCTTGCATGGTGGAATTATGTTCAAGGAGAGAGAGTTAAGGAGGGGAAGAACATGATAACCTCTTGGGAAAGGATGAAGACCAAACTTAGGGCACAATTCTTACCCCTCGACTATGATGTGCAGATGTATAAGAAGCTGTAGAACCTCAAGCAAAGAGACCTTGATGTGAATGCATACACACAAGAGTTTCATAAACTTAGTCTTAGATCAAAGAGACAAGAAGGAGAGTCAGAGAAGGTAGCCAGGTATTTGAATGGCCTAAGGATGAACATTCAAGATGAGATCAGCATCTTAGCACCAGACACAATGAACAAGTGTTTCTAGATGGCCTTAAGGGCTGAAGATAAGATAAAGAGGAAGAGTGAGTAGAACAATAGAGGTAGAGGTGGAAGGAATTTCAGAGGCAGAGGTAGTTTTGGAGGAAGAAGTCCTAACCAGAGGCCTAGTGGTGAGTTTGGCCAAGAAGAGCAAATTGGGGACTCAAGTAGCAAGGGAGGCTACCGAGGAAGGCCTAATGGAAGAGGTGGGACAAATGGATCAGGTAGAGGATCCAAATTCTCCAATATGAGATGTTATAACTGCAATCAGATAGGGCACCCGACATACAAGTGTACAGAGAAGGCCTCAACTTCTCATGGTGGTGAGAAGAGAACCACTTTGATTCAAGAAGATGCAAGGAGTGTAGCATCTCCTGAAGTGAATTTAGCATCAAAAGTGGGAGAAAATCTAATGATCAAGAGGATGCTGTTCAAAGAACCAGTGCAGACAGAACCATCACAAAGAAGGGCTTTATTTAGAATCAACTGCAAGATCCAAGGTAAGATTTGCAAAGTTATTATTGACTCTAGTTCGACAGATAATATCATATCTTTGGAAGCAGTAAATAAGTTGAATATGGAAAAGATACCCCATAGTAGTCCATATAACATTAGTTGGTTGAATAAGGGGCAACACATACTCATCAATGAACAAGCATGGGTAGAATTCAGTATTGGGGGGTATAGAGACAAGATTTTGTGTGACATCCTTCCTATGGATGCTTTCCATCTTTTGTTAGGCAAACCATGGCAATTTGACAGAAAGGCTCAACATGATGGAGAAAAAAATGCTTACTCATTTCAAAAGGATGGTATGACTTATAGGATACAGTCATTGGTAGAAGAAGATCCACGGCATGTAGGGTCTAGTGTAATGATGGTAGGAGAGAAAGAATTCATGGACACATTAAAGGAAGGTGATGGAGTAGGTTTTGCTTTGATTGTGAAACCTAAGAGGGAAAAGAAGGAAAGTGTGAGAGAAGTAGGGCCTAAAGAGGTTAGAGATTTGCTTGAGAGTTACAAAGGAGTGATTGCAAAGGATATACCTAATTCCCTACCACCAATCAGAGACATTAGCCATCAGATAGATCTCATACCTAGAGCAGTACTTCTTAATAAGGCAGCATATAAAATGACCCCTCAATAGAATGAGGAGATAGCCAGGTAGGTTCAAGAACTTTTAGACAAGGGGTTAATAAGAAAGAGTTTGAGTCTATGTGCAGTCCCCACCATTTTAGCACCAAAGAAAGATGGAAAATAGAGATTGTGTACTAATTCTAGGGCCATAAATATGATAACCATTAGGTATAGGTTTCCTATTCCTAGAATAGAAGATCTAATGGATTATTTGGGAGGTGCTACTTATTTCTCTAAAATAGACTTGAAGAGTGGATATCATTAGATAAGGATAAGAGAAGGGGATGAGTGGAAGATAGCTTTGCATACCAATGAAGGGTTGTATGAGTGGTTTGTGATGCCGTTTGGTCTTTCAAACACCCCTAGCACTTTTATGAGGCTGATGAATGAGATGTTGCAGGAATTCATAGGGAAATTCATGGTAGTCTACCTTGATGATATTTTGGTGTTCAATAAGAGCAAGGAAGAACACCTGAAACATTTGGAGATAGTCTTGAAGAGGCTGCAAGATCAGAAGTTATTGATAAACTTGGAAAAGTGTGACTTCATGAAACAAGAATTGGTGTATCTAGGTTTTGTCATCTCTAAGGGTGATTTGAAAATGGATCCTTCCAAGGTAGAAGCTATTTTGAATTGGCCTACACCCAAGACAGCAGGAGAGGTCAGAAGTTTCCATGGGTTGGCCACATTTTACAGGAAATTCATTAAGAACTATAGTGACATCTGTGCACCTATGTTGGAGACCATCAAGGGTGGAGGTAAGATGAAGTTTGTGTGGACAAAAGAGGCAAATCAGATTTTTGAGAGTCTATAACAGAAAGTTGCTAAATTCCCTATTTTAGTGTTACCTAATTTTAATAAGGTTTTCACCATTGAATGTGATGCAAGTGGACTGGCCATAGGAGCAGTGTTGAGCCAAGAAGGCAAATCAATAGCCTTCTTTAGTAAAAAGTTAAATGAAGCTAAGAGGAAGTACTCCTCTTATGATTTAGAGTTGTATGCTATGGTACAAGCTCTGAAAAAGTGGAGGCACTACTTGCTTCCTGAAGAATTTATTGTATACACTGACAATCATGCTGTCAGTTTTTTGAATGGACTGGAAAAGCTCAGTCATCGACACATGAAATGGGTAGAAAGTCTTCAAGCATAAACCTTCATCATCAAACATAAGAAGGGGATAACCAATAAGGTTGCTGATGCTCTAAGCAAAAGGGTGTTGACCATGCAAGACGTGTAGCTACAAAGTATGGGTGTTGAGTCACTCAAAGGATTGTATGAAGAGGACCCATATTTTAAGGAAATTTACAAGGTATGTAGTGAGTTTGCCAATGCTTTCCACAACGAATATTCAGACTATACATTATAGGATGGACTTTTGTTCAAAGGGAGTCAGTTGTGTATTCCTAAGTGTTCCATGAGGGATAATATTGTGAAGGAAAAACGTAGTGATGGTTTAGGCGGACATTTTGGGCTCCATAAGACCTTAGATCTTGTAAGAAGGTTTTACTTTGGTCAAGGATGCAATCTGATATCAGAAAGTTTGTTGGGAATTGTATGATTTTCCAGAGAGAAAAAGGAGTCTCAACTAATGTAGGACTATACCAAACTTTGCCCATACCAAACAAACCTTGGGATAGTTTGAGTATGGATTTTGTGATGGGATTTCCCAAGACAAAGACATGCTATGACAGTGTGTTTGTTTTGGTAGATAGGTTCAGCAAAATGGCACACTTTATTCCTTATAAAACCACCAATGATGTTGCCGGTTTGTTCTTTAAAGAAATTATCATGATTCATGGGTTACCTTTGAGTATTGTGTCTGACGGAGACAAAAAATTTGTGGGACATTTCTGGAGAACCTTGTGGAAACGATTGGGTACAAATTTGTCTTTTAGTTTAGCCTATCATACTCAGACTGATGGTCAAACTGAGGTTGTCAATAGGTCATTAGGCAATCTACTGAGATGTTTGACAAGAGAACATAGCAGTAGTTGGGATGTGGTACTCCCACAAGCAGAGTATGCCTATAATGATTCTACAAATAGAAGTACATGTCTAAGTCCTTTTGAAGTTGTTTATGGTAGTCATCCCAGAGGAATTTTTGAATTAAGAGATGTTCAAGGGTTGGACAAAAGGAGTGGACATGCTGATGCATTTGCAGAAGCTATGAAGGAGATTCATCAACAAGTCAGAGATACTCTACACAGGACTAGTTAGAAGATCAAGGCTACTGTGGATCAAAGAAGAAGGGATGTACATTACTAAATTGGAGATATGGTCATGGTTCATCTCAACAAGAATAGACTACCCACAGGAAAACACAGCAAGTTGATGATGCAAAAAATTAGACCTTGTTAGATTCTGGAAAAATATGGTCCTAATGCTTACAAAATTGAACTCCCTGAAGATATTGCTATTTCACCTATCTTCAATGTTGCTGATCTGACATTATATAGGAGTCCTGATACAGGCGAAGGTACAGTAGATTCTATTCAAGACAATGCAGAGTGGGTGCAACACTTACCATCTAAGGAACCATTTACAATGGAGTTTATCTTGGATAGCAGGATAGCCAAGAAGACTAGAAATTAGACATATTTTGAGCACTTGGTCAAATGGCAAGGACTATCAGACTCATAAGCCACATGGATGCTAGAAGAAGACATCAAAAAGTGGGGTGGTGATTTATAACAGTTAGTCTCTAAGAGGACTTGAGACAATTTTCACCCAGGGAGTATGATGCAGGAGCACCTTGAAAATCATGTTTTTGTTTGTAATAAGGTCTATTTGACCAATGCATTTTCATTTTAGTTTGTAGCTAGGTCTATTTTGTAAAGTCCCAAGTGACTTAGGGGACATTTGTCAAGTTGTAATCGCATAATGCTAAAAATAGCAATGATGCCAAAATAAGGCAGTAGGGTAGTTAGAGGATGTTTTTTGGTCGGTTGTCTCACAGCCGCTTGGAGTTAGTGTGGTACTACTTAGGGTGAGTTGTTAAATGCCCAGAAGTATGAACTAAATGATCATTATTGTAACCAGATCGAATGTGATTGTACTATGCTCAGGAGAAATAAAGCAATTATGTTCTGTCCATTTGATTTCTATTCCTTACCACTGTAAATTTTGTAATAGTAGTTTTCCATTCATTTTGTATTTTCCATTGTCGTCGTATGTCATCGTGAAGCATTCCACTAGTGAGATTTCTGTCAAAATAAGTGGAATGGCTTCGTTGTATGAATATTTGTTTTGTTCTTTGTTTTGTTTTTCCTGTTCTACGGTGCCGAGGATCCTAGTAGGGCATTTCATGCAGTAAGGATGACCTAGCATCTCCATGTGCTAGGGTTCGTAGGAAGTAGACTATATGATGACATGTTGGTGCGTTGGCCAAGGGTTTCAAGTGTTCACCAATGAAACGAGTCTCATCAAAGGCAAATGCCTTCGGTGCATTGGAAGAAGGATGAGGAACTTGGCCGATGGAGCTGAATCAGTGGCTCCTTTGACTGTGAGGAATTAGGGCATCAGTCTATGGTTATCTTCTGTGCGCTCCCCATCATCTATTTAGATGACTAGATTGTATTTGGACTAGTACATGTGGTACCAGAAGACCTAAAAGATATAGCATACCTATTGGATACAGGTGAATCTCTAGCAGACATGTCAGGACAAGAAAGACAAATCCATATATACATTGATTGAAGGAGAGCTACATATCTAGGGAAAGAATGATATCATTAGAAGGGTAGCATATGAACATGAAAGAGAGGAAATTCTAAGAGAAGCACATGAAGGAATGGAAGGACATAATGCCGGAGAGATGGAAGCAAGATAAATCAAACTAGCTAGGTTATGGTGGTCTACACTTTTTAAAGATGTAAAGAGATATGTTAAGAATTATGATATATGTCAAAGAATAGGGAGACCTATCACAAGAGATGAAATTTCATTAAGACTAGTCTCGACACAATTACCTTTTCAGAAATGGGTTATTGATTTAATTAGACCTATAGACCCACCAATAAAGCAGTCAAAATCTAGATTCAACATTATGAGAGTAGAATATCTGACTAAGTGGGATGAAGCACAACCAACTAAAGATTGCACTGCAAAAGCTACTGCTAGATTCATCTATGAGAATATAATTACTAGTGTAGACACTCAAATTTGTACATGTCTTGCGACATCACCTTGTGAGACACCTTGTAACATTTTGCCCTAGGTCATTGCATAATCCCACTTATAATCCAACTTAGTCACCTAACCAATTAATTAAATAAAATATTATTTATTTAATTAATCCCCCTTTCACATGTCTCAAATAATTCAATTAAAACATTTGAATTATTCCCTCACTTTTTAATACATTCAACCGTGTGTCACATGACTACAACACTTCACATGCATAACTAATTTAAATAAACTTTTATTTAAATTAGACTTATCCAACACATGCCACGACTACAACCCATCACTTAATGGAAAAAGCCCCTTTTCACATGCATTATCTCAATAAATCAAATAAATTGGGCAAATTGATTTGATTTTACACCTCATCATATCCTCAAATTTAAAATTCCATCTTATCTAGTGGAGGGAAACCCTAGTCGATCTCAACCTTCCACATAGCACAAATCAACTCTTAATCCTAGCCATTCATTCAAATCATCCTTTCTATAAATCAAATCTCTCACAAGCCATTTACATATCTAGATCTCTAGTACTGTTATGTTGCTGCAATTGTCAGTAACCAACATTCTTCCATCAACAATCCTTTGAAATCTCACATGCCTATGTGAGGTTGAGAAGAGCAATATAGATAAATTAGGTTTAGTGTGGATTCAGTTTGCATTTGAGTTTATTGTTTTGATTTCTATGTTATCTCATGCTCTATTGTGCTAGTTAGGGTTTGATATCTTGTTTTAGTTTCAGACCTAATTTTTTCCTTGATGACAAATGGGAAAACCTAATCAATCTTGATTGTTCATATCATTCAAAATAGCTTTCAATCCCACCCATTCATTCAAATTATCCTTTCTATAAATCAAACCTCTCACAAGCCATTTACATATCTAGCTCTTAAGTACTATTATGATGCTGCCACTATGAGTAACCAACATTCTTCCATCAACAATCCTTTGAAATCTCATATGCCTATGTAAGGTTGAGAAGAGAAATGGAGATAAATCAAGTTTAGTAAGGAGATTGGATTGTATTTGCATTGTTATTTTGATCCTTTTGTTATCCTGTGCTCTATTGTGCTAGTTAGGATTTGATATTTTGTTATTTTAGTTTCAAACCTAATTTGTACCCTAACACAACCAGATTTAGCTATCCGTTGAGTATAACTGGTGATCAAGGTAAACTCTTTGTAAACAAGATGATTTCAAAACTATTAGACAACTTCATGATTACACACAACAAGAGTTAAACCATATCATCCACAACCACATGGAGCAAGTGAAGCCTTGAATAAGATCATTGGGGTAGCATTAACAAAGATATGTAATGGGAACAAGAAAGACTGGGATATAAAAGTACCTGTGGTACTCTGGGCATATAGAACAACTTATAAAAGAACCACTAAGTTCACTCCCTATGAACTGTTGTATGGAATAGATGCTACAATACTAGTACACTTCATATTTCTAAACTTTCACACATGGACTCTCAAGCTAAGTGAAGAAGACCCTCTCACACAAAGGATTAAAGAATTAGAGAAAATGGATGAGGACAGATTGATGGCAACATATAATATGAACTTGGAAAGGAAAAGATAGAAAGCCTGGCATGATAGAAACTTGAGGATTAAGACATTCAAGGAAGGTGACCTAGTACTCCTATATGACAACAAATTTAAGAAGTAGGGAAAACTAAAAACAAGGTGGTTAGGACTTTTTTACATTGAAGAAATTATAGATTCTGGTATAGTTAAACAAAGAAACATGGAGGACCAAATATCAATAGGCTATGTCAATGGTGCGGGACTCAAGAAATATTTTCAACCAGAGCAACACATGTTTTGAGAACAAGACATAGTTTTGAAGGGGGGATGATGTTAGCATGATACAGGGCATGTAGCAGAGCTGACTAGAAGCTGGCACTTACATCATGCTGAGGTTGGAAGTTGACAGGATATGCTAAAGGACACATGCCTATATGTAATAAATATAGTATATAGGATAAGTAAGACATGATCATGATGTGATATGATGACATAGAAGTTTGAATAAGCAAGTATGTAGGACGATGAGGCAGAGATTTAGACCCATCGAATAATGAATGTATGATGTTTTGTTGTTGCTTATATATATATGGAGATCTGTGGTATTGGATAATTCTTTGGTGTCTTATTGTTATGATATGTTTGTGATACTCTACATATGTAATTCTTGGTATTTTTCTATCAATCTCTAACAACTTGACCAAGGTATAAATTGACTACAAAGACTTGACTGGGGATAGGATGTCCAGACTGGTCTCCCTCTTCATTTCTTGCCAATAAGGAGTACATAGAAGAATTTTATAAGATTATTATCAAAACAGGCCATGCAGAGGCCAACAAGGATAAGGTAGGCTATTACATTAATGGGTTGAGACCAAGAATTCAAGAGGAGATGAGCTTGGTTAGAATGACCACTGTAGAAGATGTATACCAATTTTCTCTTAAGGTGGAAGAGAAGATGAATAAAAGATTTGAAAGCAAGAAAATATGAAGAAGTTGTGGTGGAAATATAGGTGGAAGATCTTATGGAAGTTGAAATGAAGATCAAAAGAAGAATGAACAATCAAGCACCAGTCATAATCAAAGAAGAGATAATGTCTACCACCCTCGAGACAAAAATAATGGTGAAAAAAGAGGAAGAGGAAGGACTAGACAAGGACCTAGAAGAGAAGCATTCAGAGGAACCTATTTCTGATGTGGAGAAGGACATCAAGTATACGAGTGTCTGCAACATTAAGGAAGGACAAATAGAACATCCAAGAGTAATGCACGAGTTGCACATGTAGATGAAGATGCTGAATCTGAGCATTCTAAAGATGCAGAAGGAGGAGAAGCTCTTGTCATAAGGAGAGCCTTACTGAATGAGGTGAAAGAGCCAGTTCAAAAGAAAAATTTGTTCTGCACTAGATGTAAACTTGGAAGTAAATGTTGTGATGTTATCATTGATAGTGGTAGTACTGATAATCTTGTTTCAGAAGAGATGGTTAACAAATTATAGGTGGAAAGAAGGAGACACCTACATATGTATTGGAATTTATGGTTGCAAAAAGATTGTAGAGATTTGGTCAATGAGCAATGCTTAGTAAAGTTCAAGATTGGGAATTACCATGATGAGGTACATGTTGGAATTAGGCTGGACAACTGAGAGGGGGGGTTGAATTAGTTGTCTCACAAATTTAACCTTTTCTGACTTTAATCTTCTTTCACAACTTACAAATAGATTAATGATGTAAACATTAAAGCATGAATCAACAACACATGAGCAAAAACAAAATGAACACACTTGACACCAAGATTTTTAATGTGGAAACCCAGTTAAGGGAAAACCATGGTGGGGGTTAACCCACAAAATTCATACCATGTTAAAAGTACTTGAAAGAAATGGGAAGGCACTTGCTTTCGGGCACACTGCCCAAAGCTCACTGCTCAAAGATGCTCACTGCATACAAGAATTTGTTAATACAAAAAGATTTAAGTAAGAAATAGCATCTTCATCATGCCTGATTCACTCTCAATGAAAGCTCACAAAAAATTTTGCATTGCCCCCAAACACTTATTCACTATCTCTTCATCCTTTGCTACTCTTGTTCTTTTGCTTCTCTCATCTTCTCTGCCTCTATACCTTCTTATGATTTTATCATTTTCACACAAGGAAAACTTTCCACAAGTCATCAACAAGTATTTATATGCTTCATCAACCTTGGAATGAACATCAAGGTCATCTTGACTTAATGCGGATCACTATATTGTTGGCCAAAAATAGCTGAGACTTGAATCTTCTTCCAACAACATGCCACGCTCTAGAGAATTGTTCTTAGATCATCCACAACACGCTCAAACCATCCGGTCATCCAAGACTGGGAAGAAAAGTAGCATCAAGAAATAAATCTTCAACAACAAGCTCAAACTTCAATGCGGACCTCCAACATAGCAGTCACATGATTCAAAGACCTCCACAAGCACATTGAATTCAACAAAAACATCAGCACTCCACCAAATCATTAGAATCACTTACATCTTCATTTGGAACCTCAAGAACACTATCTATCATGCTTGTCATACTAGAAAGATTGCTTGTGGACCTCCAAATCATGAACCACTTGATTTGATGATACACACTGACTTCCCAAACATGCCTCTAGATCTGTAGATCATAGTATTTCAATGTAGAGCATTCCAGACCAATTTACTATCACTCTGTCTCTTCTGAACACAACAAAACTTAGTTCTACTTAGATGGCCATAGCTTCTTCAAATCTTCATGTAGACCTCTCAAATCTTAACTAGAGCTACTTTAGATAATCCTCTACATAGCCATGTTGTCTGCATACATTGATATTTATTAATTTTGTCAATATCTTCAACATTCTAGTCTTCTAAATAGGCAGTAAAATAGGATACAGTTGACACCAATGGCAATAGGGATATGTTGACATCAATGACAACACTGATTACGCACATATTTGCAACAATCTCCCCCTTTTTCATTGATGGAAACATATGATGTGAAAACTGATTCAATCATCAAGACAAGAACTTTCCCCCTTTCTCTTATCACACTTGCAACCATTTTTCTTTATAGCTCCCCCTTTTACTAGAAAATAGTTTTTCACATGACTTCTCTCCCCCTTTGACATCAATGGCAAAGGGCACATATTTGCAATCTTTTCTTTGCCCTTTTTGTTTCATACTGAATACTCCCCCTGAGTAGTATCTCCTTAACATCAATCTGGATCACAAGATATGACTATTAATTCTACTGGATTGATGCACCCTAGTGCATCTTAGTTCTGATCAGGAGGGGTAATAACCCCTAACTTATCTTTGAGATACTCAAAAGTATCCTTGGGTAGAGGCTTAGTGAAAATATATGCAATCTGATCCTTTGAAGAAACAAACTCCAATCTGACTTCATTTTCATTAACCTTCTCTCTCAAGAAGTGAAACTTGATTGATATATGCTTTGTCTTTGAATGCAACACCGGATTCTTTGAGATGCTTATTGCACTTGAATTATCACAAAAGATTGTAATAGGCTCCTCAAACACAATTCTGATGTCTTTCAACATTTGCTTCATCCACAAGACTTGAGTGCAATTTCTTACTGCTGCTATATACTCTGCCTCCGTAGTAGACAAAGATATTTCCTCTTACTTTTTCCTCATTCAAGAGACCAATCTCATTCCCAAAAAGAATGCACCACCACTAGTACTTTTCTTGTCATCTACATCTCCTGCCCAATCAACATTTGTGTAAAGCATGAAGAGTGAAGTTATTATCCTTTGGATACCATAAGCCATAATCAAGTGTCCCTTTGAGATATCTAAATTTTTTTTGACTGCTACAACATGGGATTCTCTAGGATCATCTTGAAACCTAGCAACAAGTCCAACTGCATTCATGATATTAGGTCTAGTCTGAGTTAGATAGAGAAGTCCTCTAATCATTGATCTATACCTTTTCTGATTTGCCTTAGGGGAGTCATCATCTTTGCTCAACTTACATCCAATCACCATGGGTGTACCCATTGGCTTTGAATCTTCCATTCCAAACTTTTTCAACAATTCTCTCACATACTTAGATTGAGATATGAAGATACCTTTATCTGACTGAATGATTTATAGACCTAAGAAGAAATTTATTTCACCAAACATGGACATCTCAAATTCACTCTGCATCTGATCAACAAATGTTTTGCACATACTCTCATTTCCACCAAAAATGATATGATCAACAAATACCTCAACAGTCAGACCATGCTCATGATCAATCTTGAAGTAAAGGTTACTATCAGCAGTGCCTTTGATATATCCTAGTTTTAGCATATACTTATCTAATCTTGCATACCAGGCTCTTGGGGCTTGTTTGAGTCCATACAATGCTTTCCTTAACTTGCATACCAGGCTCTTAGGGCTTGTTTGAGTCCATACAATGCTTTCCTTAACTTGTAGACCATATCTCTCTGATTAGACAACTGAAATCCTTCCGGTTGCTCAATGTAGACTTCTTCTTCCAATTCTCCATTTAGGAATGCTGACTTGACATCCATTTGATAGACCTTGAAATCTTTATAAGAAACAAATATAAGAAATAATTTGACTGCCTTTATTCTTGCCACCGAAGCAAAAAGTTTCTTCAAAATCAATTCCTTCCACTTGAGAATATCCTTTGCATACCAGTGTTGCTTTGTTTCTTACAACTTCACCATCTTCATTTAGTTTATTTCAGAAGACCCATTTGGTTCCAATCACATTTTTGTCTTCAGGTCTAGGAACAAGATCCCAAGTGTGATTCTTTTCAATTTGCATTAATTCTTCTTTCATTGCTTTTACCCAATATTCATCATCACAAGCTTCACTTACTGATTTTGGTTCAATCTTTGAAATCAGACAAATCTCTTCTTGATCTTCAACAATTCTACTTCTAGTTTGAACACCTTTGTTTCTATCTCCTATGATCTGATCTTCAAAATGATTCAACCTTACATACCTGGGAGTTTTGGGAATTGTTTGAACTTCTAATTCTTGAGCTTGTTCCTCAACATCTGCACTAACTTCTTGAGTTACTAGATTTTCTGGATCAATTTGGATTTGAGTCCGCAAGACCTGGAATGTCCTTCTTTGCTCTCATCAACTTTAACATTTACACTTTCAACAATATTTTTCAATCTTTTTTTAAAGCACTAATATGCGTTGCTTTGAGTAGAGTAACCTAGAAATATTCCTTCATCACTTCTTGCACCAAACTTTCCTAGATCCTCATCTCTTTTGATATAGCATTTACTACCAAAAACTCTGAAATATTTCACAGTAGGAAGATGACCAAACCATAGTTCATAAGGGGTCTTACCAGAATTGCATTTGATCTGCACCTGGTCAAGAGTGTAAACAACAGTACTCACAACTTCTCTCCAATAAACTTGAGGAACATTTGCTTCCATCATCATGGTCCTAGTAGCTTCTTGAATGGTCTGGTTATTTCTTTCCACAACTCCATTCTGCTGAGGAGTCCTAGGAGCATATAACTATCTTTTTATTCATTGCATTTCATAGAATGAATCAAACTCACCGGAGGTAAACTCTCCACCTCTGTCAGATCTCAGACACTTTATCTTCACACCAATCTCATTCTTCACCATGACTTTGAACACTTTGAATTTTTCAAGAGCTTCTGATTTTTCTTTTAGGAATGTTACCCACATCATCTGGGAATAATCATCAACAACAACATAAAATATCTATCTCCTTGCACACTCCTAATTCTAGCAGGACCACAAAGATCAGTATGCACAAGTTCCAACAATCCACTTGAAGAGTGTTCTTTATTCTTAAATGAAGCTTGAGTGGAACTTATCTTGACAATGCTATCAAAATTCACATACCAGAGCCAACTCTGATCAACATAAGCAATCAAGAAACTTTTACTAGAACTACTTAAATGAAAGATGTTACCTCTAGTTTGAGTTCCAAATACAATTTCAGTCCTAGAGCTTTCCAAGATTCTACATTTTCCATCCTTGAATTAAAGATCATAACCCTTGTCAACCAACTGTCCAACACTGAGAAGATTGTGCTTCAATCCTTCCACATACATAACATCATTAGTGTTATTTTTACCATCAAAAGAAATGGATCCTTTGCCATGGATTCTACTAGCTAAGTTGTCTCCAAACTTCACAATTCTGCCTTCATATTTTTCAAAGCTTACAAACTTGCTTTTATCACTAGTCATATGATAAGAACATCCACTGTCAATTACCTGTTCATCTTTTTCTACAACTTGAGCAGCTAAGGCACTTTCCACATTTGCATAGCTAACAAACTCAATAGGTACCGGATCTTCTTCTCTGATAGCAATGAACACCCAATCATTTTATGTGGAACCTCCATGATCAGACTCATCATCTGTGACTCCTTCTTCACCAACTTCTTGGATGTAGTAGCATTTCTTCTAAACTCTAGGTTTGTTAGGGTTTGGCTTTGAACCTGTCTCCAGACACCTTGAGGCAAAATGACCAATCTTATTACAAGAAAAACATTTGAATGGCAACTTTCCTTCATACTTACTGGATCCTCTTGGCAATCTTTTGGCAAAAAGGGCTTCAAATTCATCGAACTTGGTTTCATCATCTTCAAGATCCTTCCTTGTCTTGTCAAATCTGTTTGAACTTCTTGAAGAGCTTTCACCTAGATCATATCTTTGTTTTCCATGAATACCAACTTTAAATGTAGATTCAGACTTATGAAGAGAATCACCAAACTCACTCATTTCAAATGCTAAAAGATTACCGACCAACTGATCCCTTGTAACAGTTGTCACAGTCTTGATCTCTTCAATGGCATCAACTTTATACTTGTATGCAGGAGGTAAGGATCTGAGCACTTTGGTGACAATCTCTGATTCTTCTAATACTCCACTAGCACTCCTAATACCGGTCACAAGTTCATTCACCTTTTGCATGTAGGAAGTAATGTTTTCATCTTCACTCATCATCAATCTTTTGTATTTACCTTTCAGGCTCTATAACTTGGCACATTTGACATATTTATCACCTTCATACAGAGTTTCCAGCTTATTCCAGATTTCATGAGCAATTTTAAATTCTAGGACATTTGTCATTTTTGAATCAGTCAGGGAACTTAACAATGCTTCTTTAGCTCGAATGTTGTGTTTAGCATCTTTGAGTTCGTCTAGAGTTGTAGGGCCATTCTTCAGAACCTTATACTCATCCTTAGTTATTGACCAAAAGGCATCACCCATACATTACAGGTGACAATCCATGCACTTCTTCCACAAAGGGTAATTCATTCCATCAAACCTCTGACTATCCTTCTTGTAAGTCAACATCTTGAATCCCCTCAAGTGGTTAGGCTTCTTCTAGAGGAACCGACTCTAATACCAATTGTTGGAATTAGGCCAAACAATTGAGGGGGGGGCTGAATTAGTTGTCTCACAAATTTAACCTTTTCTAACTTTAATCTTCTTTCACAACTTACAGACAGATTAATGATGTAAACATTAAAGCATGAATCAACAACACATGAGCAGAAACAAAATGACCACACTTGACACCAAGATTTTTAATGTGGAAACTTGGTTAAGGGAAAACCATGGTGGGGGTTAATCCACAAAATTTGTACCTTATTAAAAGTACTTGAAAGAAATGGGAAGGCACTTGCCTTTGGGCATGTTGCCCAGAGCTCACTACCTACAGGAATTTGTTTAATACAAAAAGATTTAACTAAGAAATATCATCTTCATCATGCCTAGTTCACTCTCATTGAAAGCTCACAAAAACTTCTGCTATACTCCCAAACACTTATTCACTATCTCTTCATCCTTTGCTACTCTTGTTCTTCTACTTCTCCTCTCATCTGATCTGCCTCTATAACTTTCTTATGATTTTATCATTTTCGTATGAGGACAACTTTCCATAAGTCATCAAAAAGTATTTATATGCTTCATCAACCTTGGAATGAACATCAAGGTCAGCTTGACTTAATACGGATCACTATACTATTGGCCAAACATAGCTGAGACTTGAATCTTCTTTCAACAACATGCCATGCTCCAGAGACTTGCTCTTAGATCATCCATAACATGCTTGAATCATCTGGTCGGCCATGACTGGGAAGAATAGTAGAATCAAGAAAGTTATCTTCAACAACGATCTCAAACTTCAATGCGGACCTCCAACACAATAGTCACATGATTTAGAGACCTCCACAAGCACATTGAATTCAACAAAAACATTCGTACTCCTCCAAATCATTAGAATCACTTGCATCTTCATTCGGAACCTCAAGAAGACTTTCTGTCATTACTGTCACACTAGAAATATTTCTTACGGACCTCCAAACCATGAACCGCTTGAGTTGATGATACACACTAACTTCCCAAACATGTCTCTAGATTTGTAGGTCATAATATTTCAATGTGGAGCAATCTGGACCAATTTGCTGTCACTATGTCTCTTCTAAACACAACAACACTCGGTTCTACTCAAATGGCCATAGCTTCTTCAAATATTCATGCGGACCTCTCAAATCTTAACTGGAGCTACTTCAGACAATCTTGTACATAGCCATATGGTCCACATACATTTATCTTTATTAATTTTCTCAATATTCTCAACATTCTAGTCTTCTAAACAAGCAACAAAATAGGATATAGTTGACACCAATGGCAATAGGGATATGTTGACATCAATGACAACACTGATTAGGCACATATTTGCAACAATACTATGTGACATCATGCTTATGGATGCTTGTGTTATGCATGAAAAAGGGGATGAAGGAGACAAGCATGCACACTAAATCAAACCCTCTTCCACAATAATATTCAAGGACAAGATCAACCCAAATCACAACCAAATGGAGGTGGACGTAGCTACAGATCTTGTGCTCAAGAGTGCTATGGAAAGATCAGATTTAACCAAGCCTTTTATCAAACACTAGTTCAAGTATGCATGAAACCCTAGCTCTAAGAAAATCAACTTGTAACAGATAGAAGATGATTGAAACCCAAAATTTGAATGCACAAAGATGATTAGAGATATCAAAACTTGTGTCCTAGAAGCTGGAAAGTCGGAGGACTATTTCTCAGGTGCCCAAGTCCTAGGAGTCAGAATCTTTAGATACATAAAATTAGAGAATTGTCATAGAGGATCTCCTGATGCCAGATTTAGTGCTTGTTTGAGTAGGAAGACTATTTCACGGGTGCCCAATTCTTCTATAATGGAATATTCTAAATTTGCTTTCAGATCCTAAAACCCTTTCCCTTACACAATCTTCATATAGCTTCACCTTTTTAGGTCTTGCACCTGTAACCTACACACAAGAAGAAATAGGGTTTGGGGGTTATGGTGCTTAGGGACTTGCCTCAGTCAAATCCTAGGATAGCATTCAAGCTTCCCAACACCGTTGTTAGATAGAGAGTACGTGCCCTAGGAGGGTAGAGGATAAACATAAATCAATGATGATAGAATGATTAAAACAATAATGATATCACCTTAGAGGTGAAGCCCTTAGGAGATTGAAGATCCTTCAACTCACAAGGAGATGGATAATGATTACAAATATGCAACAACATACACAATGCAAAGATAAATCTACTTTAAAAACATAATGAATGCTTTGGATGCTCTTTTCTCCAAGATCATAAGTTTGCAATATCCATCTAGGTTACAAATGAATTCAAAATCATGCTTATATATGCTTTCCTGCTAAGATTAGTAAATTAAATCAAAAGAGCTAATAAGGAGAGACCCTTTTAAAGGTCCTATGTCAACATACATTGAAATTTGCCCTGACCAATCAAGGAGGACTTGGGTACAATCTCCCTAGTCCCAAGGTGTCTTTTTGGTCTGGGGTAAGGCATAAAATGGGCCCCTAGTTCCCAATTGTCATGGGTTTCATGGGATTTTGCATCAGGATGAATATTTTGCATGTTTAATGTTATCACGGGGACCTAGGAGATAAATTAGGAGGTAAAAGGGCATGTGTCCACTTTTTACTCCATAACATTTAGCCCCCACTTTAATGTGTGTACAATCTTACGATTTAGTACATGCATTAAAGTACAGTCGAAGCATATCAAACTCATCAAACACAAGAATGAAGACACACCCTATGTTTGAAGCACCATTTCTAGCCCCTAGGCTTAAGCAAACATAAGAAAACACTTAACAATCACATAAGACAATGAATATAGTAGGGGAGCATGCAATACATGGAGAAGATAGTGAAGCAGGCAATACACAGAGAAGACATGAACGCAGTCATGCAATACATAGATAAGGCATGATTAAACCATCATAAAAATATAATCCTAACACAAAACATACAACATGGAGGGAGCTCATCACTATGAGCCTTTAGACCACACAAAAACACACAAAACACATAGCATGGAGGGAGCTCATTGCTACATACCTTTAGACCATGTAAAAAAACACAAGACACACAAGGAAGACACACAAAACAAATGAAAGACACATGAAATACATGAGCATCATAGAGTATGTCATCAACATACTATATATGTATTATACACAACAAAAACGAGTGATAGGGAGGAGCTCATCGCTACACTCCACTATCTAAGACACACCAAACACACCTAACGGTTGAACTACGCTACCACAATCACCAAATACATGCTTAAGGGTGAATAACTCAAGATATAACCATGCCTCTACAGAGGACTTCTTTAAAAGGATGTGCAACTGCTCAAGGGAAGATATAATCTTGCCTTCTACAAAAGGGATTTTAAAATGCCACCCCACTCACATTCACAGACACCTTATGGTGAAAAGGAGGCATGCTCAAAGTATACAACCCCACCTGCATCATGGAGACGCATTATAGTGAAAAGGAGGTATATGTAAACAAAACAAAGTACGCAACCCCACCTGCATCACAGAGACACCTTACAGTGAAAAGGAAGCACACACAAACACGCTTTATGAATATCTAAGCATAATACCACAATATATGCCCCCACCTTAAAGTGGTTGATCCTACTTGTTGGTATCAAGCACATTTAAGGTAAAGTGAAAAATTGCAAGGGAACAAGAGATTTCACAAAGCCCATGCCTCCAAAGTGACATGCACTTGCAATCACCAAATGTTCCCACAAACACACCATTATCATTTGCTAACATAATCAACAATATATGAGCTTTGGTTATAAAATCTAAGCTAAGAGAACAACCAAATCAATTCATGAAAGTAATACAAAAATAATTTATCATATCCCACAATAGTCCAAGGATACACTTGTGGATTCGGAACTAAATTTAGCCATGAGGTTATACTTTAGGTATCCTATAACTAAGTGTCTCTACAAGATGAGATACAAAACCATCCAAATTGCATAGAAGCAGATTTAGAGTATTGTAAAGGTTTGTCACAACAACTTTCACAACACAAGGTGATTCTACTAGTCAAGTGTCAGTAATATATCAACCCCATCTTCATATATGGATTGGGTCCATTTTTGCTTTCTTGCTATAGGGATGCATGATCCTTATCAATATTTATTTATTTTTGTCATCCATCGACTAGTGGAGCCACTAAAGAATGTAAACAGTAACAATGAGAGAGGAGACAAAAATGATTTGGGTTTACAATGTGGGAAGATGCCCCAAGCCATCATCCATAATACTATGCCCCTAAGGCACCACACACAACAATTACAATAACAGAGAGGAATAGAAGAATATAGACACTAATAGAAGAGTGTCACAACAGAGGTGGTCTCCTTGTATCCTTGACCTTACAAGAGAATCAAGGGTCATCTAAGGAGACCTAAACAACATGTAACACATCACGAGGGAACACAACACAACACATATCTATCAGAGAGGAGGCCAAACTTGTGAGCATCTTAGAGAGATGCTCCACCAAGTGTGGGAAAAAATGTGTGAGGAACTCATGCCTAATTGATGTTTATTTCCAAGATGGCCATGCGGTGCTTGTTTCTCAAGACCTTGAATGTTTGAAATCTTTTGATGCTTGTGAGGAGGGGAATCATTACCTTTTTCCATGGATGATTTACACCTTGTTCTTTTCCTTCCTTTTGCTTTCTTATTCTTCTTTGCCTAATAAATGAGCCTTTCATGATGAAATGGGATGCTTCTCATCGTCATCACTTTCTCTTGTTTCAAGTGATTACATATACCTAGGCTATTCCATTTATATATCTTGTGCATTTTGGTTATCTCCCAATCCATAAAGGGATAACGGAGGAGGAACCTCAACATAGACAAATTTTCCTCATGGGTGAGGTAGATCTTCATTTATCATCTTATCTATTTCTATAATACCAACTATTTCATCATAGTCAAGATAGTCATTTTCAACCTCTATTGTATTTTGTTCTACCATGTTGTCACTATGTTTAGGAAAAGGATTAGTGAAGATTTGTAGGTTTTGATTTAGAGGAGCTATTGCTTTATTTCCATTTTTATTCACATCAGTCACTTGTATTATGTTAGAATAGATAAGGTCTTGAACTTCATGTTTAAGATGCATACATCTTTCAGTATCATCTCCTAGTGAGCAGTGATAGTGGAAATAAACATTAGCATCAAACGAAGGTCCTTGTATCTTACTACCATCGAATGGATGAGCAGGTGGAAGCTTCAAAAGATTATTATTCACTGCTTGAGTCATTATCAAATGAAGAGAATCTGATAATGGACTGAATTGTCTCTGTTGTTGTCTGAATTGAAATGGTGATTGATTAGGCTTTGTAATAGCAGACACTCATGTAACAGCTTGAAATTTGTGACTTGTTTTACTAGTGGATTTTGTCTTGATAGTTTTACTCTTTGGTTAAAATGTGTAAACCTAACAAGTAATTAGTTGTAATTGATGAATGTTCAGTGATTATGATGGATTTAGATATTCGCTTCAACTATGGATTTTGTGGACTAACCTACTGATGTGACTTGGAGTGCAACTAAATGTAGGTACTCATCGAAGATGAGAACATGACTAAGGTAGAGGTGTCTAGCCACTTGGCAAGAATTGAAAGGATGGAGCCTGATGTGCACACGCCACATAGACCATATAGATTCATATCGTTTTGCATGATTACTTGGTTTCTTCGTGTGTTTGGCATGACCTTCTTGAGTCTCTATTTGGTGTGAATGCTCATGCAAAGTAGATAAAGTGTATAATCTCATTATTTTTAATGATGTTCTAGTGCGCGATATGATTGTGATTTCAATAATGATGTATTATATATTATTACAAATGACTTCTATTTAAATATTTTAGGAGTGTTCTTTTTAAATATCTAATTATATTAAGATATACTTTTTTGAGTAATAGTTAAAACTAAAAATAAGTATTGTCATTACAAACTTATAAATGATTTAAGCATTGCGTAGATAGAAACACACACACACACAACTCTTTATTAGTAAAAACATAAAAAAAATTAGTTGTGATTAAAATAAACAAAAAATAATAAAGTAAATTCAAATATATAAAATAAATCTATAAACTATTTTATTACCTTAATTTAAATATTAGTAAAACTCTAAAAGTAAAACTTGTTTTATTTTCTTAAAAGTAAACTCCTTTTTACAAAAATAAAGAACACATGCTATACCTTTTAAGAAAAATGAATCCTAATTTAAGAGAAGATTTTGGGGATAGCACCGAACCATGCAGAGAGAGTTAACTATTAAACAATAAAGAGTTCTAAATAAAAGAAGAGGAATAAGTTAAATACAGTAGGAGGAGATAAAAAGAGGGTACACGGAGATAGAAGGAGGAGATTCAAAGGAGGAGACAAGGATGCAGGCAGAAGGAAAAACACTCAGCAGTGGAATCTTTTGGAGATCAAGAATTCTAGCACAGATGATTCAGGTATTGTTTTTATTCAAACTATTTAAAATTTTTCTTTCTTAATCTTCTTTTAGTTAGTGTTGAAAACAACATATTGTAAAACTACCCTTTTTTGTTGAACAAAGGCACCCTGTGTGAGGTACCATTTGGCTTGACTGTAGTCTCTTATCAGCCCTATGGTTTCTAGTAATACCATTCCTTCGTATCCTTGTATCCCACCTTGTGTAAACATTTCTGAGTGTTGAACATTATCCTTGCATCTGTGAGACTTTTAATGCCTTTTGGAACAATATTTCAACCTTTCTATAAAACCGTTGACCTCTTTAAACTTTGCAACTACTTGTAATTGTTTTCTCCTTGAGGATTTATTTAAAACTAATGACCATCATTATTTTCATTTGCCAATTGTACATGAAGAGCCTGAGTTTTGCTTTCGAGTGACCTATTCTTTTTTTCTAAATCGACCTTAAATGTATTTCAGCATGCATAGCTCTTTCCTATCTAGTTTTGGTGTCTTCTTTTAAACTCTTATCTTATTTAAGGACAACTATCTATCAATCGGCTAGTAATATTTTTAGACTGCCTCCTTGTTAAGGTTTGATCACTTTACCTATTAAAATACAACAACCTTCTGTGTTCGATGTAGTTGGCCTTCACCTATGAAATGATCTACACTTCTTTTGAACAACCTTCTCTTCTTTTAAAATGATTCTCTCCTTTCATTATCGGATTCTCCTTGTTATAACGGAATGCCTTTATCCTCTCGGCCTATTGATATATTAGTGGCCTATATAACTACACATGGCCTACCTTTGTTTCAAAAGGCCTCCTTCATTGTAATAGTTTCTTGTGGGTTTTCTTGGCATTGACAATCTTTTATAAGCGTCTAAACCATTCTTGTAATAGATTGTTTGTGTAATAAAAGTCCCTTGTGCTTTAAAAACTGTCTGTGTTACTTGTGTAAATGGCCAACATAACACTTTAAATGGGCTGATGTTGTAGTCAGTCCCTATTTTATTTTTAATATATTGGGTAGTTAGTTTGTATAAGTTGGCCTTACCTCTTGTAAAATGGTCTGCTTGGCCTTCTCTATATACGTTGCTTATATATGTGTACATGGGTGTAAGAATACGCTTTAAGTAATGCAAAAATAACTTTAACAGTGAATTGGATAAATGTAAACAAATGAGTTACAATCATTAAGTATAAGTGTTTGATGAATTGGTATGTGAAACCAACTAATTTTTTTGTTACATACTCAGGCAAAGAGTATTAAAGTAGAAAACTCTGAGTTTACTTTCTTGAGTAAATCTTACCTGGAAAATGTATTAACCTTTGAATGTAAGTAGATGCTAAGGAAACACAAACCATGATTGTATAAAAAAACAACTAAAGATTTTGCATCTTCCTTAAATATCATTACTTATGTGTATTTGGTTCAGAATGTTTTATTTTCTTGCTCTTATCCAATTCTTGAAAATTGGTACACTAGGGTTAGAGTTTATTTTCTTACATATAGATATGATTCCTAAATGGGTCTATAGGGGAATTAGTTTTTCTTTCCATTCTTTTATGCATGTTTGAGGTTACTTTTGGTCTAGGATGCTGAATGTGGAATATCAAAGATGGCTTTTCCTCTTTTCAGAATTTGACCTTAAACTATTTTATATGCTTGGCCAAGTTGGGAATTCATTGAAATAGATGAATATTTGTATAGCAAAACTTTATGTGTGTGTATATATATACATGCCACATCCTGTTGTGAGACATTTGAATATCATCATTTAGATTTGCACTTAGACATCAGGTTGCATCAGGCGTTCCCTCCTACCAGTTATTTCCAAGTTGCTAGATGTTTCATGCAGGGTTGGGTTTCCTTCATGTTATGAAGGGATTCAGGGAAGAGTAATTGCTTCATGGTTGGGCAGAAAAGTGCTTGAGTCATGTTCCCATCTCTTGGATCGCAAGAGGACCATGTGGGTTTATAGCGACTAGAGAGTTTGTTTGATTTATTATTCCTAAATTATACATGATTATTGTAACTTGTAATTATCATTGGATGATTTATGGTACAAAAGACAATGGACATTGTATATTCTTTTATAGTGGTAACACTTGGATTAAGCACATGATTTGTAATATTTAATGACTTTTATTGACTCATATTATGAAATTTATCTTTTATTTGAGATGGTGTAATTACGTGGATTATTTACTTCATGTAACTTTTGTGATGGATTGTGTACTTTACATTTGGTATTAGAGATCTAGTTTTGACACTAGGGCCTTTTTGGACTATTACGCTAAGTTGTGACTTTGATGCAGATTGGTTATCATTGATACAAGAAATACCAACTAAAGTGGAGGTTCAAACAATGGACAAAATGAAAGGAATCATGGAGATGCAAATAATGATCAAGATGGTAGATTGGATCGAATTCTTGCTCTCTTAACCTAGCAGGGTACAAGAATGGATAATCTTGAGTAGCAAATCAGAGGGAACCATAAAGAGAAGAATCAAAATGAAAACCAAGGAGGTGCAAATGAGGGTAATGAAAACCTAAGAGTGGAGGTACAAAATGAGAACCCAAGGATAGAAGCCTAAATTCTTGAAGTTGAAGTGAATTCAAATAACCATGGAAGGATTGTAGAGGAGTTGGGAAAGGACCTCAGGAAGATCACACCTCCTAAGTTCAATGGTAGAACCATTGGTGATAGAGCTAAAGCATGGATAATAGAAATAGAAAAATACTTTGAACTCTAAAATCTTTTTGATCACACCAAGGCTATGTGGGGATCTTATCAGCTGACTGGAGAAGTGGCAACATGGTGGAACAATGAGAAAGTAGATAAGAAACTATTACCTAGTGAAATTACTTGGGAAATTTTACTAGAGCTCTTCAAGAAAAGATGGTTACCATAGCTCTTCTTCGACAAGAAGATGACAAAGTTTTAGAATTTGATTCAAGGAGGGATGTCGATAACCTAATATTCAGAAAGGTTCTCCCATCTACTTTAGTATGTTCCATAGTACCAGTTGGACAAGAGATTTTGGATTAGGAAATTTATTATGGGCTTAAGGCCCTAGATTGGTGTAGATGTAGACATTCATAACCCACTGAATATAGATACAGTTTTTGAGAAAGCCATTAAACAAGAGCAGAAGCTACATCAGGCAGCTAGTTACCATAAGCAAAGAGATGTGAAGTTTGCCAACAAGAGGCCCCAGAATAACTAGTAGAACCATAATCAGAATAAGAACCAAGGTAATAACAGTCAGTAGATCAAGAATCTAAAGAGAGGTAATAACTCTCAAGACAAAAATGGACACCATAATAGAGGAAATAAAAGAGGTAGTTATAATAACAATAACAACCATAACAACAACTAGGGGATAGGTCAGAATGACCAAAGGCACCTAGGCAAAGATGCTATGTTTTTAGAGGACAGCGTTATGCTAATTCATGTCCTCAGAGATTAGAGGGAAGAGGAAATAGAAATCAATAAGGACCACCTCAACATCAGATACATGTCGTAGTGGACAATCGGTAAGATGATTTTCAAGTAGCACCTATACAGTTTCAAGGTAAGCTCTATGGACTACCTGTTTCTATTTTAATTGCTACTAGTGCCAAAGAATGCTTTGTAGATCCTAGAGTAGGATCTAAATTATCTACTAGACCTGGTCATATGGAAAACTCTTGGATGGTACAATATGGAAATAGAGAAGAGAAGAGAGTAGACTCATGTCTAGCTTGCAGTTAATTAGGACTCCCACGTTTTCAAATGTAAGTTAATTTGTATGTAGCACCTTTAGGATCTTATGATGTGATATTAGGGATCAACTGGTTAGTAGAACACAAGCCTCTAGTAAACTGTGAAGACAAGATTGTTAGATGTTTGGATGACCTAGGGAATCAGGTGGAGATTAACAGATCTAAGAGACCTTTAGAGCTTAGACAAATCTCAGCTATGTAGTTAAAGAAGACTAAGAGGAAAGGGTGTGCCATTTATGTTGTCCAAGTAAAAAAAGACCTTGAAAATGAAGAATCAACATTCAATGACTACCCAATCCTTAGAGAATTCTGAGATATATTTCATGTGGAGTTGACAGAATTACCACCAAAGAGAGAATTTGACTTCTTGATTAATTTGCTACCAGGGACAGAACCTCAATCTAAGGCACCCTATAGGATGATTATAACTATAGAATTGTATGAACTTTAAGCATAATTATAGGAGTTGTTGAACCAAGAGTTCATTAGACCTAGTTGTTGATAACTGAGAGGGGGGGCGTGAATCAATTATCCTGAATTTGCTTCCAATTCAAACACTTATATTCCACTTTGTTATTTAATAGCATAGCAATTAGTCATTCATGAAAGCATAAAGCATAAACACCAGAGAAGATACACATCAACACATGAGACACCAAGATTTTGATGTGGAAAACCTGGTCAAGGGAAAAACCACGGGGTGATTAACCCAAGGATTATTCTCTGTTAGAAGAATAAGAAAAATAGATGGCACATGCCAATTAGGGCTCATTGCCTAAGTAGACTGCTCACAAGAGGCTCACTGCCTACAAGAGACACATTGTCTACAAAGTAACAAGTATCACAAACTTGAACTAGAGATTGACATCTTTACCATGCTTGGATCAGTTCCATTTAAGCCCAAAAACTTTTGCTCTACCTTTCATGCTCCTCTTCGCTACTGCACACTTATCACACCAAGACACACTTCAAAATGAATTGTAATCCCTTATTTATACAAGACATCAACTTAGGAACAATCATCTAAGTCAACAAACACCTACAAGATCATCCCCAAGACATGTAATACATCCGGTCGGCCAGTCTCAGGAAGAACACCAACAATCGGTGGTCTTTTCATCAAATCTAAACTCTAACTTCAATGCAGACCGCCAATAAGAATTGTGCACGATCCAAGGATCACCAAAACCTTTCTTGAGTCACCAAGAACATCTGCACTTTATCAGCTTACTGGAATTCTTCTCTTCTTCATCCAAAACTTCAAGAACATAGTCTGTCGCCACTGTCACAATGAAAAAGGAGCTTCTATACCTCCAAACCATGAACAAATTTAGTTGTCACTTCACATTGACTTCTTCAACACTCCCTCCAATCCACAGAATGAGATAATGTAATTCCGGAGCTCACCGGACCAATCTGTGACACTCTGTCACCACTGAACATCTATCAAAACCAGTTCTACTAGAGCGACCATAAGTTCTTCATATCTTCATGTGGACCTCTAAAATCTTGATTGGAGCATCTCAAGACTCATATCTAAAAACCCTTTAAACTGCATCCTCTGATCTTCATCTTATCTTGGACTTTTACCTTAATGTCATCACTGTTCTTCACTGTTCCTGATTGAGGCTAATTTTCTCAATATCCTCAGCACACAGCTCATCCAATCCTTCTCATTAATACAATATGAGTATGTTGACATCAATGACAACACTAGTTATCCTCATACTTGCAACACTAGTGTGTCACCATGGGGCGTACCAATCATCTTCGTAAAGAAGAAGGATGGTACTTTGAGATTAGGCATTGATTATAGGATGCTTAACAAAGATACTATAAAGAATAGGTACCCACTCCCAAGAATAGATGAGTTCTTTGATCAGATGAAAGGATATACAGTGTTCTCAAAGATAGACCTAAGATCTGGCTACCATCAATTGTAGATTAAGGATGAGGACATCTCAAAAACAACTTTTAGAACTCGTTATGGTCACTACGAGTTCACAGTGGTACTATTTGGGTTGACTAATGCACCAACAACTTTCATGAACTTGATGAATATCATATTCAATGATTGTCTAGATGAATTTGTGTTAATCTTTCTTGATGACATATTGATATATTCTAAAATAGTGGAAGAACATGAGAAGCATCTAAGGATAGTCTTACAATGATTGAGAGAGCGAAAACTTTATAATAAGCTATCTAAGAGTACATTCTATATGAATAAGGTGCACTATCTTGGCCATGTGATCTTAGCAGAAGATTGTAGTTTATCCTAAAAAGATAAAGGTGATAATGGAATGGCCTGCACCTTAGAGTGTGGTAGAAGTCAGATGTTTTATGGGACTTGTAGGTTATTATAGGAAGTTTGTGGAAGGATTCTCAACTATAGCAACATCGATTACCTCACTACAAAAGAAAGGTAAAAAGTTTGAGTTGGCAAAAAGGTGTGAGCAAGCCTTCCAAGTGTTAAAGGAAAAGCTTACAACCACTCCTATCTTGACCATACCAAATTCTAATGGTCATTTTATAGTTATAACTAATGCTTCAAGAGGAGTAGGAGTATTGATGCAGAATGAGAAAGTAGTTGCATATGAGTCAAGGAAGCTAAAGCAATATGAGTTGAACTATGCACCGCATGACCTTGAGTTAGTCGTCATAGTACATGTGCTTTAGAAGTGGAGACATTATCTTCTAGGTAAGCCCTTTGAGCTAAAGATAGATCATTTAGGGCTCAAGTACATATTTACTCACCCTAACCTTAATGCAAGGTAGAGAAAATGGTTAGTATTCCTAAGTGAGTACAACTTTGGAGTAGAATACATAAAAGGAAAGGAGAATAGGGTAGCAGATGCTCTTAGTAGGAGAAGACATCTGACTGCAATGATTACCACAAGATCCAATTTGAGATAGAGAGTGATTCAAAATCTTTAGGGGGATGAGTATTATAAAAGTGTCAAACAAGATTTAGAAGCATACCCCTTAGATCATCAGTTTGATGGTTATGTGATTAAGTTAGATGGACTTTTGAGATATCGGGGGATAATGTATATTCCAGACTTAGGAGAGTTGAGGATGTTAGTGCTCTAGGAGATCCATAATGCACCATATTTAGAACACCCTAGAGTGACTAAGATGGTCGAAGGTATGAGACCCTTATATTTTTGGCCTAGACTTAAGAAGGATGTGACAAAAAATATGCCTCAATGCTTGGAGTGCCAGTGGCTCAAGGCTGAGCATATTCATCCAATAGGGTTATTGTACCCACAAAGCATTCCTAAACATAAGTGGTAGGTAATAAGCATGGATTTTATTTAGGGATTGCCCATGTTAAATAATTGATGTGATGTTAGCTTGGCAGTTGTGGACAAGTTAACAAAGGTAGCACATTTCATTCCAAAAAATCTTTTAGATGGTTCTTTGGTTTTAGCTAAGAAATTTGTTTAGGAGATCTTTCATTTGCATGAAGTGCTGAAGATGATCATTTCTGACCATGAAACTTGCATGATATCTAGGTTTTGGACAACTCTGAATGCTACCTTGGGAACTAAGTTAAATTTTAGTTTTGCATATTATTGTTAAACAGATGGTCAGATAGAGAGAGTCAATCAGGTTGTAGAAGACCTTCTTAGGATGTATTGTATGGATCGATAGTACAAATGGGAGGAGTACCTTCCATTGGTGGAATTTTTTTACAACTTTTTCCATGCATCATTGGGAATGGTAGCATTTGAAGCTCTTTATGGGTGTAGGTGTCGAACACCTATTAGTTGAGATAGAGTAGAAGACAGAATAGTTATTGGTCCTAACATGATTAGGGAATGGATGATCAAATGAGGTTGATCAAAGAAAAGATGATTCAAGATACATATCATAAGAACAGTTATGCAGATAGAAATAGGATGGCTAGATAGTTTTTAGTTGGTGACAAAGTCTTCCTAAGGGTCAAGCCTCAGAAGAGTTCAATTTTGTTTGGCAAAGCATCCAAACTTGCTCCTCAATTCGTAGGACCAATTGATGTCTTGGAAGTGATCAATCTTGTAGCTTATCAACTCACTCTACTGCCCGATCTTGCCAAAATCCATAACGTATTTTATGTGTCTTTACTTAAGCCTTACCATCTTGATGCTTCGTATATTCTTGATTGGCGTGCTTTACAGGTACAGGATCTAGGAGCAGTGCTAGTGGAGCCCATTCAAATTTTGGATAGATGTAACGTTAAGTTGCATAATAGGGAGATTGTGTAGTACAAGGTCTAGTGGGACTAGTATTCCATGGACAATGCCACATGGGAGGATGCTGAGGAGATTGATAGATCTTTTCCTCATTTGAGGATATAGCATAGTTTCTTGTTCATGCATAGTAGATGATACTTGAGATACTATTAATGTTATTGTTTAGATGATACATTGAATACATTTTTAGTGGTAGATTGATACATTATTGATTTAGTTATGTAATAAGACATCAAGACGATGTCTCTTCCTAGTGGGGAAGGATGTCACATCTCAAACTTTGTGACTTGTTTTACTAGTGACTTTTGTCTTGACAATTTTACTCTTTGGTTAAAATGTGTAAACCCTACAAGTAATTAGTTGTAATTGATGAATGTTTAGTGATTATGATGGATTTATATATTTTCTTTAGCGATGGATTTTATGGACTAACCTACTAATGCAACTTGGAGTGTGATTGTAATGTCCCTTATGGGAACAATACTAAATTTACCCTAAAGTATCAATTTCCAACAAACAAAGGGTTATAGAGTACCTTGGTTTGATTTAATTCTTGCAAACATGTTAGAAAATACTTACAATAATATTTCTCACAACCAAGTTAACATGATTAACGAACTTATAATGACATTTATAATAATAAGCATTGGGTTAGATACATCATACCAAGAGGATAATTCTTGCCCTTGTACCCTTTAGAACTCTTATGGATTTTATTTCTTCTTTCTATGATATTTCTATATATAAATTAGATTATTATTACTTTCATTCCTTCATAAGATCTGATTTAGATCAACTTTAATTCATATGATTCTTATTGCATTTCTATCCTTATTTGCTGCCCATGCATTTGCTTACACTAGTAGAAATATGGCAAATAGTGACCAGTGGACTAAAACTTTTAGTCACGTGACCAAAATTTTTTGCAACACAACTATAAATGACTAATTTGGTCATTGGTTGAAATGACTAAATAAATGATTAATTTGGTCATTGGAAAAAAAACACAACTAAATAATTGGTCAGACAAATAAAAATGACTAAAAAATGACTATTACTCCTCTATTCTTTTTTCTTTCCAATTTGATCATAATCCATTAATTCAAAGACAATACAATGCAAGGCAATAAACGTCTGCTTAGACCAAAGGAATAAAGGGAGAGAAAAGATTGAACAAAGAGAAGAAGGCAACAGTTGTAGCTGTTGAAGAGAAGGGAGAGGCAGATATCAAAGAGGAAAAACCCAAGGAGGTTAAAGGAAAGGTTCCAGACAAAAAGGTCCCAAAACACATGAGAGAAATGCAGGAAAGGTTGGCAAGGTTGAAAGAAGAGGAGGAGAATGTAGTGCCTCTCTAGTCCTGGCCTAATCAAGGTGACATTGAGGTATGAGATTTAGATTTCCATGTGATGTTGGGATACTGACGTTTCATTTATGTTGATATCTCTGATGATGGTTGTATGATGATTAGTCAACATCGGTCGACAGCTATTCTGATGTAATTATGGTGTACTAACTGATATGTTATGTTGGATTTCATATTGTGATGGGGTGTACATGTGGAGAGGATGACACCATGACATTTGAATGCTATGCGAATGATTACAGATGTTAGAATCCTCTTATGTGGATTATTCATGCTTCGGCTATCTCTATATGGTAATTATATATGCACATGCACTTTGACGTGTGATTGATTGATGTAGGTACAGGGCTTCAACTCCACCTAACTTCACAGGTCTGAGCAAACCTAGTTAAGTCCCAATAGTTGTTATTCAGAGATAGTCACACAGGCCAAGCACCCTAACCCTTGCCATCATCTCTATTTTGGGATGAGTGTTTGATTCTTGTGTTTTTACCCATGAACACCTCCTAGGTTTCATTAGCCTACCCGATCCATTGTGTAATGGACTCATGAGGCTTAAGTGTTGGGTCAGTCCTGTGTGAGGTGGTGATTGCATGTTCATGTAATTTCTATTTCATGGTGATTTGTGTTTGTGATGTGGTCATTGTGTTGTTTTTCCGCATGACCTTTGGTGATGGGATGGTTTTGGGCATATTAATTGGTCTTTTAAACTTTTATTCCCTAGACATATTCTTGACCTTTCCTCATTGACCTTGGGAGTAGAATAAAATAAAAAGTGAGATAGAATAGAAGTTGAATGAAATAAAAGCATAATAAAAATAAAGTATTGAGTAAAAAAAATAAAATACATTTTTAATCCCTATTCTGATCCTTATTGAAAAGGAGAGACTCATGCTTGAAAATGTTTGGGGGGAAAAGGCTTAAAATTTTGGGGTGAAAAAGGGAGGAGAGGGGGAGGAGCTAAGGTGGTTTTTGGGGAGGGTGGTTGGAAGGCAAGGGGCATGCTATCAAAGATCATGGGTCATTGCTTCACTCCTTCCACTTGAATTTGCTGGTAAGTTTTTGAAGCCTTTACAACAAATCCATTTTGTGCAGTACTGCTATCATTGTATTCCATGAGATGATCTCTCTTTGGGACATTTATCAAATAGTCCCATGCCTTGTCTATGTTTCCCCATTCTAATTATATGTCGACCATGGCATTTCCAACTATTTTAGTTGACTTAAAACCCTCCCCCTTCTATAACATTTGATGGATGTCCATACCCTGTTCTAGAGCTCACATTTTGGCAGGCAGCAAGGATGTTGTCAATGGTTGTGGATTCTGGCATTACACCTGCCATTCACATTTTCTTGAAGGATTCTTGAGCCTTTTAAACAAATCCATTTCATGCATATCATGCATTCATTACATTTTATGAGACTACATCACTTTGAGGCATTCTATTAGGCAGCTTACGTGCCATGTCCATGCTTCCACAGTTCATATACATGTCTACCAGCACACTTGAAACTATAACATCTAACAAAAATTCCCCTTTCGTGATGCTTTGATGGGTTCCTATACCGTATTCCTAGTTCTCATTCTGGCATGGATAGGGAAGATGTTGGCAAAGGTTTGAAAATTTGACTTTATGCCTTTTCAACCGACTCATTTTGTACTATTCCTGCAATCGTTGCAGCTCATGAGGTCGTACATATTTGAGGCATAAGTTGTCAAGCAATTTACATTCCCTCTCTATGCCAGAAATGTCATGCAACCTGGCTTCAGATTAGCCATTTCATTTTCTTGGAAGTTTCTAAAGCCAATTCAGTAAACCCATTTTGAACAAATCCTACGATCATTGCATTCCATGTGAACATTTTTCTTTGTGACATTATGTCAAACAGTACACGTGCCTTATATTTTCTTCACAGTTTGCATACATGTCTAATAGCACACTTACAGTTTCAACATCTAACAAAAATTCCCTTTCCATTGTGCTTTGATGCATGTCCCTCCATTATTACTAGAGAGCTGAAACTGTGCATGTAAACCTATGATCGGGAGACTCTATTTTTTCCTAGTTCAGTAATCCTCCTCTTCTCTTCTTTCTCCAACCTTGTAATGATCATGTTCAACTCTAGTTTCTTAATTATTAACTTCCCATATCATACTTAAAAAAATGCATTCTAGATTTGTTTGCAATTACAGCCATGTTGGCTGCAATAACCTATTAAACATCTTAAATTAATTTCTTTTATTTATTTAATTGTTGTCAATTCCCTATCTTTGGTTAGATACCAGAGGGGTCTTTCTTCTGAACACACCTAAATTTGGATGATGGTTTACACAATTATAATTCAACATGTACATTTAAGACTCTGGAGGATTGAAATGTAGATTTCTAATGTTTAATTTGAGTGCCAGTCTCCACTATGGAAACCTAATTTACTGTTTGAGCTCTTACCATTTGACATTGTAATCTAAATTAATTTTATTACTTTGGATATCTTTTTTTTTTTAAATGATGGTTCTCACTAGAATAATTTTTTTTTCAAAAATAATGGTTCTCACTATGAAAGTTTGAACAATTTTTTGCAATGAATGTAGGTTATTATAGAGCTCAAAGAACAAGGACTGAATTTTGAGCTATATTTTAGAAATAAAGAAGTGAAGAAACATGTTAGTATTGTGCCAACTAGCACAATCAGGTATGAATTGAGCTTTTCCAATTGATCTGAAAAATTTACCCAACTTAGTAGTGAACAAATGTTCAATGCCAAGTTTAATGGTTATTTTTCAAATGTGTGTGCACACTACTACATAGGCTTCAAGGACTGGGCAGGATGATCATGATCCAAACATTAGGGAACTAGGATTTCTATCACATCATGGAAATTTTATTCCATAGTATCACATCATCTAATCTTGCACTATTACCCTGATCAACCAGCTCTTGGAGCACTCCACACTAGAGGAGATGGATCTATTACATCAATCATACAAAGGACACCTACCCTATGCTTGCATGCCTCTCTTCTACACTCTTACATCATATTCTCACCAATAATTCCTTTCGGGCTCACCAATTGGGTTTGGTCAGGAGTTGCTTGTCATCTACTTCAGATTAGCAACATCTTCCTCCCATACAATCATATAATCCCAGAATCTTTAAGATTAGTGAGTGGCCTCTACAACTGCCTTTTTGGAGCAACCCTAAAGGACCTTGCATTAGTAGACTAAAGTCTTCATATTGCATTGTTGCTATCTTTGCATGTAGGGCTTGGGTATTATTGATTGTCATTGTCATGTTAGATGTGTAATACAACTTCTTCTTTTTTTGTAGTGAATTCATATTGTATTTCTCGTGAGGGAATTGATGAAAGTAGATTGTCATTGATGTCAAAAAGGTGTTGGTATTGGTAGGAGTTGTTCATGTCATCATATCAGTGGATGTTCAAAGACATTATCATGGGATTGTTCATGGTTTCATGTTCACAGTTCAGGAGTTGTTTACTTCATGATGCTCATGGTCTTATTTCAGGATGCTTGATGGAGTTCATATCTTGTTTATGTTTCTTGGTTCATTCTTGTTTTTGTTGGTTCATTTTTGTAGATGTTTTATAGTGGTGTTTGAAGAAATGATGATGCAGGAATAATTCAATGCATATGTCTAGTTATGCAAGGTTGCTTAACAAGGTGTGTTTCATGGCTAGGTTATCCTCCAATGCAGAGATCATAGTATGGTTGATTATGTTCAAAGTCTTAATAATTTATATCAGGACACAAGTGTTGATAACTGAGAGGGGGGGGGGGGTGAATCAGTTATCCTAATTATTTCCCTTATTGAACTTTCCTCTTAATTGAGGCAGCATAAAATCAAACACAAAACATTAACCATGAAATAAGAAACACATGACACAGTATTTTTGACGTGGAAACCCTGTTAAGGGAGAAAACCACGGGGTGATTAACCCAAGAATTATTCTCTGTTAGAAGAATAGGAAATTACAAAAATGGCACTTGCCAATTAGGGCTCACTGCCCGAGCACACTGCTCACAAGAGGCTCACTGCCTACAAGAAGACACACTGTCTTACAAAGTGATAAGAATCACAGTCTTGAACTGATTGGAAGCATCTGCATATGCTGGAGTTCAGTTCCGGTTAAGTTCAGTATACTGATCTGCTGCACTTCATCTTTCCTCTGTTCTTTAGTCTGCTATCCTTTCACATACCGGATCTTTCTTGCTACTTCTGCTCTACTCTGGACTTGTTCGCATATTCTTTTTTTCACACTCCACACTTTACAACTAAATCCATCCTCTATATATATCCGCACAAGTAATTTCATCATCTTTCTAGTCGGCATCCGGAACAGTCTAGTTTCTTACAAACTTAGTTCTGTCGGCTGAATCCTTGCTCACCAAGCAATGCGGATCAAGCATATACTTGTAGATATCATCAATTATGTCAGCCAAACATGATTCATGCCTCCGCAACCTTTATCATCATCTGTAACACATCCGGAAAGTAGTTTGATACTCAGTCAGTCAGTTCTTCCTCTGTTTTCACTGTCTCTCAGGAATCCGGTACTCAACTATTCATATCTTTTTCCTTGTCCATCTCCGGAGGCTAAATCCTTGGAATATACTACTCAAGATAGTCCTCTTGACTTCCCCAGATCCGCACTGCACCAAGACACTTCCTCTGAGAGATCCGGACCAATCTGTCGGACCTTGCCACATGCTCTGTTCTTGTTCACCGGACCACCACAATCTTCAATCTGACTTCCGGTAGAGACATATCATGACTTGCGGATATGTGGGATGACCTTTGTTGCCATCAATGACAACAACCATGAATCCATATAGTGTCTCTTGCCAACAATCTCCCCCTTTGGCATTGATGGCAACACTTAGTGAAAAATGACTAAGTGTTTACACTATGCTCCCCCTCTGCTGATGCTCTGTCTTTATATACAATTTCCGGAACTCCCCCTGAGTTGGATTCCTCATTTTTCACTGCTCCTCACTCCCCCTTTGACATCAATGGCAAAGGGTAGGGTCCGCACACCAAAATTTTCAAAAATTTTCTATATATAGCCGCATATTTACATACTCACATATACTGCAGAATGTCTGCAAAGGATGTCTGCAGTTGAACCATTTCAGTAGCCCAACTTAGCTTCATTCTGTCCAAGATTGAAATGTGACCACTCAACAAAAATGCAAAAGCTTCTGCCCGCCTGAGATCTGTCGGATCTTTTGTATGGGCGGTGGTCTGGGCATCACTGATGGCCTCATGCATAGTTTCCAACTTAGGGACTATAATCCTTCTAAGTTCTCCCATCCGGTTGGTAATGTTCTTCCTCTCCTTCTCAAGATTCTTTATTTCATTCAAGACTGCAATAGTCTGACATTCTTGATTTATTATAGAGGAAGAGAGAGGATCAAAACTTTGAGATAAGCTTTGAAGCTTGTCCTGTTCCTCTTTTATTTTCTTGTCAATTGCTGCTGTTGCCTTTGACCAAGATATACAAAATTTGTAGATGTCACCGCCATCCTTAAGAGCATTTTCTAAGCTCTTTATTCCAATGCTTACAATCTTCCTATCCTTAGAGATTAATTCTAATATTTCAGAAAATCTCTTATCCAAAAATTCCTTCCGGACCTTTTCTTCAGCTGATTTTTCTAGAGAATTAAAATGTGTATCAATACTGCTGACTAAGGTTTTTAGATTACCGGAAGTGGAGGCTGTCGGATCTATTTGGATTGATGGCATGATCTTTACAAGTACTCCGGAAGCAGCCTCTATCAACTCACAGTCTTCCATATGAGACTTCAGGAGCTTTTCATTTGCCTTGGCATTTGCAAATGAAGCTATCTTCATTGTTTGTACCGGAGAGAGAGAGTCAAAATCAAATGGACCTTTTAGAAGCTCCGGTTCATCAATCTCTAGAGTTTCTTTGCTCAAAAATTGTTGAACAGTTTGTGCAGTGTCTCTTGCCGGAGACAGATGTTTCTTTTCTTCTGCAGTCTTAGAACTGTCAACCTCTTTGTCTGTCACCACTGCTTCCTTCTCCTGCAATTGCTCTTCTTCTTTGGATCCGGAGACTGTAGGGGAAACCGGAGGAGAGATGCTTGCTTGCTCATGGGCCACTTCTTCTGGAGCAGAGGGTCCCAAGTCCTCACTTGTCTGTTCATGGCTCACTTCTTCCGGAACAGAAGATTCCAAATCAGCAGCTGTTTCTGCACCTAAGTCCTCTACAACAGGAAGATTGAACCTTTTGAAGGCCTTCCGGAGGATCTCTTCTGTCTCTTGTGCCACTTTGTCAGTCTCACCAAGCATGAGCTGATTCATCCTGGCTTTACTTCTGAACTCATCTCTGCAGTCCTTGAAGATCATGTTCATTGTCTTGGGATCAATTTGAGGATATAGCTGAATAGCTATCTGCTCCCGGATCTCAAGATCTTTGGCATGAGCATTATTCTTTCTTACTTCCATTTTCTTCTCTAGGCTTTTAGGAATGAGAGATATGATCTCAATGAAAGCCTTATTGTATGTGTTCAGATATTTAACTGTGGCTTCCTGCAGAGTCTTTTGGTCTGCCTCACTGAAGTCATCATAGGATTCAGTCATTGGTTGAAGGTTTCCATCCACCGTGACCGACTTGATTATGCTCTCTAGTGACAGAGTGGGCTTTTCAACAGTTACCTCTGCCATTTCCTCCTTGTCTTGGCCTGTGGAGGGCTTACCGGATCCTTTCTTTTTCTGTTTCTTTACTTCTCTTACTCCTTCATCTGATTCTGTCTCCTCTTCATCCTTTTGGCTTCCATAAGCCCTTGTGGCTTTTGCTTTTGATCTCTTTCCGGATGCCTGGACTTCCGGTTTTGAACTTTTGGTTGAGGGAGGAGCAGATCTCTTTGTTGATCTGGTCCGGGTGGGAGCTCCAACCGGAGCACTTTCTTTGCTTTTCTCTTCTTCCTCAGCCTTTCTCCTCTTTTCCCGGCTGGCATCAAGTGCCTCTTTTGAGATGCCTAGGCCTTGAGCAATGTGCTCTACTTCTTTTCTCACTTTTCTCTTAATCTCAGGTTCCCTGAGTTCTACATGTAGTTTCACGCTCAGCTCCTCAAAGGTTCCAAACCTTTCTGCCTTAGGATCTTTGGGCTGACTTAGCATGTGTTGAACATGCAGCTCTACTATCTGTTCATCAACTTCATACCCCATGGGCATGATCCAGACAGTCCTTGGCTCCACTGCCTCCATTAGGCACTGATCAGTGTCAACCATAAAGCATACTGAGTCCTTGTATTTCTCAATGAGTGACTGGGGAATTCTCTCTCTTGCTTGCATCATGCTCTGAAAGTTTTTGAAGTATCCCCATAGAGCTGTATTTCTCGCTTTTGCATCCCCAAGTCCATGCAAATAGTCTCTTATCTGGACTGCAACAGGTTTGTCATTCTGCCATACCCATCCACTTGTTCCGGGTAGCTCATTCATGAAGTAAAAGAATAGACATACAATGAGAGTACCATACTTAAAGGAGTTCTTCTTGTCTTTCTTGATTTTCTGTACATTTTCCATCAATTGGCTTAGTAGTAGTTCACAAAGATCATAATCTGCATTCTTTCTTAGCATTTCATATGCTGTGTATATTGCAGTTCCGGATACAGAATTCTCCCTGCTGGAGTGATAGATCTTGTATCCTATTATCATTGATGCATATTTGATATCCAGATCCGAAATATCTTCAATGGTCATTGCCCTCTTATCATATTTTGATCCGGTGGCCTTAGTTACAACGTTGTTCTTGACAGATTTGAGGATAGGTACCCCCCCGGAAGAGTATAGACCAGTTACTGCTCTAATTGCTTCTTTTGTGATCTTACAGGGTCTATCTAGCCAAAGGAAGTTGTCATGCATCCTGCTCAGTACATACCGGACCCATTCATCTTCTTCAAAGCTAGGGAAATGAATGAATTGCTCAAATTGTTTCTTCTGGATACCCTTATACTCTGGTTTGAGCTCAAAAGCATTGTCTATCAGTTGCTTGTGATAGAGGTCTCTTAATTTGAATTCCCCAAATTCCTCAATGTTTGCGTGTATGTAAACCCTAATATCTTCAGTATGTAAGACTCCGTGGGGAACACTAGAGAAGGCTCCTAGTGGATCTACCTCCAATGATTTGTAGGGATGTTTCTTGAATGAGGGGCGAGGTCTATCAGAGATCTTAACTATGTTTGGAGTAGCCATTCTTCAAAGATTTGTAGTGAGGCAATGAAAACGAAGAATACCTTATGCGCCTTCGGTTTGCACGGAGTGGTTGGATTGATTTCTTTATGCAATAGCTTCGGCAGGAGATCCTTGGTGTGCTTGATGAACCTTGTTGCAGAGCTCCACTATTCGCTTCTTCTCAAGTGTAGAATGAGCAGATAACTTTTGAGAAATCCCTTATATTGCTCCGCAAACCCTAATATCTGTCTGCAATAAATGCTTCACCTGCATTATTCCGGTTTACCATGTCTGGACAGCTTGGAGTATCCCGGATTAGTCCTGATCACTGAATATCATCCGGATCTTTAAATCATGAATAAATCTAGGTAACATATTACAAGAACATCCCAAACACTCTGTCCAATCCGCAAGACAAGATCGTGCACTTCCGGATCTCTCCGGACCTTTTTGTAATCCTTTATCATACCGGAGCACTTTCTTTGAACAGGTCTAACTTAATCGAACACAGCTTCTTCATAACTCCATGCGGACCTCTGAAAACTTGACTGAAGCATCTCAGGACTTATATCTACAAACCCTTTAATCCGCATCTTGTGCCACATCCGGCACAACTTGTTTGGCTGGGGGAACAGAATCTTCTTTGAGTCTCCCCCTGAGCCTGAGCTCACTTTTTAATTTCCGGAAGAAATATCAGCACCAGAATCTGGTGCGGATCCAACCTCTACATTCTCTGAGCTTTTCTTCACCCAAATCTTGCTCATCTGATTCCTAACTTCATCCGCATTCATCTTTTGTTTACCCTTGTCTTGATTCTGATTATACACCGGACCTCTTTTGTCCTGATTCTTGTTTCTGCAGACTTTAGCATTATGACCGGACCTATTGCAGATTTGGCAAATAACATTTCTTTGCATATTTAACTGATATCCCCTTGATCTGCATTGATTAGCCATATGACCTACTCTATTGCATGTAAAGCATCTACCTTTGAATGATTTGTTTACTTGCATAATTCTGCATTCATGGGATTTGTGTCCATACCTTTTGCAGTTGAAGCACTGTCCGGAGAAGGATGAATTAATCTGATTCATTCTCATTCTGCACTGATTAGCTTTGTGACCAAAATGGTTGCAGCTGTGGCAGTATCCATTGAAGGATGGATATTTTTGAGCATTTGGCTGTCTTACCGGAGGTCTTCTAGGCCTGCTCCTTGGATTTTCTGATCCAAGATTCCTCTGACCGGATCCGGAGCTTTCTCCTTTCTCATATCCCAAGCCATACTTGTCATCTGTCCTCTTTTGACTTCCAAGAAGAATTTCAAGTTGAGCAGAACTTATCTTGAATTTCTCTTTATATTCATTTGCTGTTTGAAGGTCTCTTTTGAGAGAGGCAATTTGATCCTCAAGTTTTCCTTCATTATCTTTGGAATCTTCAAGATCAGATTCAAGGTGTCTGATAATCCTGTCCATCTGGTGGCATTCTTCTGATTTTTCTTTAAGAGATTGTCTTAGATTGTCTTCAGCCTTTCTTTTTTCTTCAATCTCTTGAGTAAACTTTATAGTTCCTGATTCCATTTCATGTCTTAACATAATGACTTCTTTTGATAACTTTTCACATAACTTGGTTTGCTCAGTCAATTCCTCACTTGTATTGCTTTCTTCACTTTGTCTTGCCAACTGTTGAAGCAGCTCCTTTCTCTTTTTCATAGAGAGACTTAATTTGTCTTTTAATTCTCTCATGAATTCATCAGCCTGTTTGAGTCTTTCCTTTAATTCACTGACTTCAGAATTTGACTGTTCAAGATCCTCAAGGGCAGTCTTGAGTTGCTCCCTTAAACCATATGCATCCATTTGAAATCCCAGATCTTCCTCAAGCTGTTAGGCTCTATTAGGAGGAACTTAGCTCTGATACCAATTGTTGATAACTGAGAGGGGGGGGGTGAATCAGTTATCCTAATTATTTCCCTTATTGAACTTTCCTCTTAATTGAGGCAGCATAAAATCAAACACAAAACATTAACCATGAAATAAGAAACACATGACACAGTATTTTTGACGTGGAAACCCTGTTAAGGGAGAAAACCACGGGGTGATTAACCCAAGAATTATTCTCTGTTAGAAGAATAGGAAATTACAAAAATGGCACTTGCCAATTAGGGCTCACTGCCCGAGCACACTGCTCACAAGAGGCTCACTGCCTACAAGAAGACACACTGTCTTACAAAGTGATAAGAATCACAGTCTTGAACTGATTGGAAGCATCTGCATATGCTGGAGTTCAGTTCCGGTTAAGTTCAGTATACTGATCTGCTGCACTTCATCTTTCCTCTGTTCTTTAGTCTGCTATCCTTTCACATACCGGATCTTTCTTGCTACTTCTGCTCTACTCTGGACTTGTTCGCATATTTTTTTTTCACACTCCACACTTTACAACTAAATCCATCCTCTATATATATCCGCACAAGTAATTTCATCATCTTTCTAGTCGGCATCCGGAACAGTCTAGTTTCTTACAAACTTAGTTCTGTCGGCTGAATCCTTGCTCACCAAGCAATGCGGATCAAGCATATACTTGTAGATATCATCAATTATGTCGGCCAAACATGATTCATGCCTCCGCAACCTTTATCATCATCTGTAACACATCCGGAAAGTAGTTTGATACTCAGTCAGTCAGTTCTTCCTCTGTTTTCACTGTCTCTCAGGAATCCGGTACTCAACTATTCATATCTTTTTCCTTGTCCATCTCCGGAGGCTAAATCCTTGGAATATACTACTCAAGATAGTCCTCTTGACTTCCCCAGATCCCCACTGCACCAAGACACTTCCTCTGAGAGATCCGGACCAATCTGTCGGACCTTGCCACATGCTCTGTTCTTGTTCACCGGACCACCACAATCTTCAATCTGACTTCCGGTAGAGACATATCATGACTTGCGGATATGTGGGATGACCTTTGTTGCCATCAATGACAACAACCATGAATCCATATAGTGTCTCTTGCCAACAATAAGTTTGTCATGATGACATGATGGTGTAGTTCATGCAGAGGAGTTCACATGATGACATTGGTTGAAGGAGATCTTTGAGCAACCACACTTGTTTATTCTCCATGGCAGTGTTGAAGGTAGATGGTTTGGCAAAATTAAGAGGCTCATATGTTTTCTCATTTCTTCATGATATGTTGATAGTGGTTCTGGATCATCTTGTCATTAGAAGATATATGGAGTTGTTGATGGATACTCATGCTTTTAGTTTATTGTGGTGTTCATAATTTGTGTTCTCAGATCGTAATGTTGGTTGGTGCTTGCTTCTTCTTTAGGAGTTGATACTTCATTCAATCACATTGGATCTTGATGCTTTCCCTCATGCTTTTCTTGTATGCACTATACTATGTGAATGGCCAAATTTGGGTTTAGAGTTTATTGCTGCCTATGAACCTAATTTGCATATTTCTAAATCTTACTAGTCTAAGACCTATGTTATATTTTCTAAATCTTATGCATCAAGAACCTAAGTCTAACTTTCATATAACTTTATGTTTTTTTCTTTTAAATTTGAGTTGACTTGTTATTATAGGTTGGATCACTTAAAGTGACCTTCTTAAGGGTTCTAATGTCATGTGAAAAACTAGCCCTCTTTACCTTTTTTTGACCGGTTTCCTTTTATATTAAATAAGCCTTAAAAAAACCTTAAAAGACTTTATTCAAATGTGATTGGGAGCACATATAAGCCATATCATTGGCTTTGTTTTTAAATTTAAAAACTTTGTTTTTATCTTCTAATTTGTCGGCCTTCTAAATGTCATATTTTTATGACATGAAATAAAGTGAATTTTTTCTTTGAGCTATTTTTTAGCCCTCCATAAAGGCATTTTTTAAGGGATTTGGAAGAGCAATCTTTTATGGAGATTTATTTCTATTTCTCTCATGACATGGAAGCTAAAAATATGGAACTTTAATAGGGTGGAAGTTTTTTTAATGCCTTTCATTAAAAATGAATGTATGGGGATTTTTTGTAGAAGAATTTTGTTGGTGAAAGTTTGAAGAATTTTTTTTTTTATCATTTTGCAGAGAATATGAAGAGAACATTTTTAAGAAAATGATTTATTTTCTTTCAAGAAGATTTTTTTATCTTATGAAGATATTTGTAGAGGGAAATTGAAAAGTTTTTTTTGAAGTAAATATGCACAGATAAATATGAAGAGTTATATTCTTGTAGGAGAATGATTTATTTTATGCAGTGAAGTTGAATGGATTTGTAGATCAAAGACATGGAAGCAATTTTTGAAGAAAAATTCCAAAGAGAAATTGAATTCATTGAAGATATTTTTTTTTAGGGCAAATTATGAGATCAAATTAATGAAGATTATTTATTTGATTGATTTTATTTTCTTTGCACATGAAGATGAAAATGTTTTTCCAGATTGGAGTTTGCAGAGGGTCATTTGGGAACAAAGATTTTTAGATTGAAAGAGAAGATGAATGTAGAGAGGAAAATGAAAAGACTCAAGAAGATGAATATGGAGAGGAGAGGAATTCTAAGAGATTTTTTATTTATAATTTTATTGTAGGTGCACTATGGGATTACATGAATATGTCAAGACATACAATCTTTATATAATGGTTTTTTCAAATGTATTGAATATGGATTTTTGAGGGTGTGGTTGCATGGTTCATCATACAGGGTTGAATATATTTTAAAAATCCTCTTGAAGAGAAAATACAGATGATAAGTTTTGTATGTGATTTGAGTTGATGAGAAGTATGGTGATATGACAGATACATGTGAAAGAAGAAGTGTTTTGTATTGAAACAGAGAAACCCTCTGAATTCTTGGTTTTAATTTGAGTATGAATTAGGTTGGTGCACCTTGAAGTTGGTGCTTCTAAATGTATTAGGGGTTGGTGCTCCTTGAAGTTGGTGCTTCTAAACATTGTAACCAGTGAGGTTTTTTCTTAAGCCATTGAGGCATTTTGAGTAGTTTTTCTACCCAAGGAGGGTTTTCCACTCTATAATTTTCTTGTGTCATAATATCATGTCTTGATGTCTTCCATAGCTTCATTTATTGTATGTGATTTGTGTGATTGATCATTTGTTGATTAATTGTTCAAGTAATTTGTTCAATTTTGATAAACCTATTTGTCAATTTTGGAAAATTATAAAAACAATACAACACCGATTCACCCCCCCTCTCAGTGTTGTCTTGGACTCCTACAATTGGTATCGGAGCCATGTTTCCTTTTTGAAGTCTAATAGGCTTGGGTAGGTCCTGGTAGTGGAGTAAAATGGGTAAGAAGAATAGAATTAAGGTCTCAAATAGAGAAAATAAAGATGTTGATCAAAAGATGGTAAAACAAGCCTCAGTTAAGCCTAGCAATGATTTTTTACATATGTCACCCCTGATAATTGATACAAAGAATGGTCCAGTAATTGAGAATTTTGATAAAAAGGAAGAAATTATTGTGAATAAAGGAGAACAAGAATTTAAAGAAAGAAAATATGTCTTTACTGCTGAGACTAATGATGAAAATGAATAGGAGTTTGATGAAGATGATTATGAAGTTGATTTAGAAGGTGAATTATTGTGTGCCCTGGATATAATCAAGCAGCTCAGAAAAGAGAATAAGAAACTAGAAGATCAACTTCAACATGAAAAGGTCTCTAAGGACAAAGTTGTTTCAGACCTTGAAGAGGCTAGAAATCTAATTATGGATTTAAGAAGTCAAGTAAATGCTTCAAACAAATTGATTATTACTATAAAGATAGAAGTAGAAGAAGATAAAAGGGTTGCTAATTTTACCAAATCTATTCTTGAAGCTAAAACTAGTGACTGTCTAAAACTAGAATCAGAATTAGTCTCTTTGAGAAAGGAGTTAAGAAAAGGCTTCCTCTAAGTTGCACAAGAATCTGCTGTTTGAAAAGAGTACTGAAGAAGGAGAGTGTTCCAAAGTCACAAATGCTCCTTGGTAGAAGAAGCACTTGAATTATTATTCTGTTGCTCCTAAGGAAGACAAGAAGAAAGATGTTGGAAGAGAAAGAATAAACAAACCTCCACCCGTGAGACAATACCATTCAATAAGGTATAATTATTCTTAATTTCATGGTTATTGCTATTCTTGTCATATCTATGGTCATAGAGCTAGAGATTGTAGGAATTATGCCAGAAATGATGTTGAGTGGCATAAGAACAAAAGTCTTTCTAGAATGACAAATAAGAATTCTAATGAAATATGTTATAACTATAACCAAGTTGGAGACATAGAGAGAGACTGTTGGATGCATAGAAGATATGATTATGGAAGTAATTTTGGCATGTCAAAGAGATATGATTCCTTTACTTCTCAAATTGCTTATAATGTAACATGCTTTAAGTGTCATAATCTTGGGCATAAGACACAACTTTGTAAGAATAAATTGAAGACATCTAGAATAGACACCTTGAGCAAAGAAAAGAAAAAGCCTATACAAATTTGGAGAAGAAAACAATGTCACGAAAAGAAATATCCTAAACTTGTGCATCTTGCATAAGTTACATAATTAGTTGGATAATTGAGAGCATGAAGTAAGGGGGAGTTGTTCATGTCCTTTCATTTATCCCCAAAATGTTTCAGGAAGGAGATTGTTTGATTTGTGTATATATGTGCTACAAGTGATTAGTGATTTGTGATGTCATATTGCAAAAAAGATGTTCAAGAGTTCAAAGTACAAAGAGTTTGATGATGTTAAGTTATTTGGTTTTTCTTTGTCATATGATGTTAGTACTTACGAAGATTGAGTTGTCATGGTGTTGCAGTTCTTGTAAGTGAGATTGTGAAGTTCAAAATCAATTAAGGTGTTCTCAAGGTGCTCAGATGTTTGATTATGTGGACTAAGGAGGTTACAAATGGAAGGATTCAATTTATTATTCTTTTCTCTACATTTAGTTTTGCAAAGTGGTGTTGCAGGAAGTACTTGATGGTGAAATTAGTTTGTTGATGAATAGTCTTGATGGGCTGATTGGTATTATAAAGTCAAGAGGCATTAGTTCATGTTGATTTCAATGTATATTAGAATTGACATTCTTGCAAAAGTGTCACGTGTAGGAACAACTTGGTGGTCTTCATCAAGATAGTCTTCATTTCTTTTAGGATGGTCATCATTCTTTATCATGCCAAGAAGTGTGTGCAAGAGTAAAGTGATTGCAGATTGATTGTTGTCATGGAAGTGTTGGCAAGGTCATCTCTTGAATGGTTTTCATGTCATCACAAGTTGTGAATTTAGTAATGAGAAGTCTTCATGTGGTTATCAGATTTTTGCTTTTTAAACTTGCATTGTTGTTCATCAGAAGTATTGATGTGATTATGATATCTCTGCATGGAGTTCAAGTTTATATGAGTCATGTCACAGGACTCAATTTTTATGCCTTCATAATCATACTTCAAATTTGTGTTGATGATTGGAGAGATTGTTTGTTTGGAAACTTTGTCCTTCAATCACATGTGATGTCATCAAAAGTGTGTCAATCTTCATCTTCATAAGTGGTTTTTATAACAAGAAGTGGTATTATGCTTCATGATGTAATTTTTTAGATGTGTGTTTCATGGTATCTTGTTGCTCTCAAGTTTGAAATGTTGTTCAAGGTGCAGATGTGCAAGGATAGAGCTTTCAGGATAAGTTCAGAACAACAAATTGTGAAAGTGTTTATCAAAGGTTTGGGTAAGTGATATTTCAATTCTTGGTTGGTATGAAAGATAACAAGGTCAGTGATAGTGTTTGTGATCCAAGGAAAGAGTAAGCTATTGATTGATATCAACATGCTTTGCTAGTCTTTTACTAATGATCTATATGAGTTATTTTACTCAGGGGGAGATAATTGCCTTTGTCATTAGATGTGAAAAAGGGGGAGAAAGAAAGAATACTTTATGGAGTTTTACCATCAATGCCAAAGGGGGAGATTGATGAAAGTAGATTGTCATTGATGTCAAAAAGGTGTTAGTATTGGCAGGAGTTGTTCATGTCATCAGATCAGTGGATGTTCAAAGTCATCATCATGGGATTGCTCATGGTTTCATGTTCATAGTTTAGGATTTATTTACTTCATGATGCTCATGGTCTTATTTCAGGATGCTTGATGGAGTTCATATATTTTTTATGTTTTTTGGTTCATTCTTGTTTGTGTTGGTTCATTTTTGTAGATCTTTTGCAGTGGTGTTCGAAGAAATGATGATACAGGAATAATTTAATGCATATGTCTTGTCATGCAAGGTTGATTAACAAGGTGTGTTTCATGGCTAGGTTATCCTCCAATGAAGAGATCACAGTATGGTTGATTATGTTTAAAGTCTTCATAATTTATATCAGGACATAAGTTTGTCATGATGACATGATGGTGTAGTTCATTCAGGGGAGTTCACATGATGACATTGGTTGAAGGAGATCCTTGAGCTACCACACTTGTTTATTCTCCATGGAAGTGTTGAAGGCAGATGGTTTGGCAAAATTAAGAGGCTCAAATGTTTTCTCATTTCTTCATGATATGTTGATAGTGGTTCTAGATCATCTTGTCATTAGGAGATATGGAATGCCTAGTCATGCAACCCTAGAGTGCTAGACTAAAAGTGCAAAAGTTACAAATTTTTTTTTTTTTGAAAGCAAGATAGTACAAAGTAGTAACCCAACATATCATATTACACTGTATCAACGAAATTACTCTTCTAACAACTCTAGGGCAACATAACTGTATTAATGACAGAAAATAAAACTACGGAAGCAATAACCATTACACTGCTAAAAAGATACAAATAACTTTCACTGTAATAGAATAGATTAATTATAGAGACTCAGTATAGGATTACATGATTACAAGATTATAAGACCAATCAGGTCAGTTTACAAAAGAATACATAAGAAAGCATACAACTCTGAAGGAGGAAAGCGAACTGGATCTGGAACACCTCTATGCAGAACTCAAAACGTATCTCCAAAAAGGACCAATGGATAGCTCTTACCACCCAACCATGTGGAACCCTGAGGTCCACCCCTCCGAGCTAGGAGATAACGACGAGGATTCCACTAAGCCAAGAAACAACCAATAACAGAATGACAACAAACATGGAACAACCGACCATACCAACAACACTGCACAAGTCAAGATATCACTCCAGAGATATCACCAAGAATAATAGAACTACATAAGGTGAGTGTCATTGCATGCTCCTAGCATGGGTTACCCATGCTATCTAACACCAGAAGCTGCCCCCCATTTGTGGTTACCCTGGCAGCCTCTCACTAGGCACCGGCCCCACCATGAATGCCACTCCCTTAGCGTTCTCGGGTCAAACATACATACCACAACATGTAGGTATAAAAGTCACAAATTAGATCTGGCCATAACATATGCCTTTCACTAGGCCACAACTAGAATCCATAATGTCTTCAAAATGAAGCAAAACCATGAAGAACCAAGCACTATATCCAAGAGGCCATTTCCCATTCATTGCAAGACACGGGGATCCAATCAAGCCAATACATAATTCGAACCAAAGCCAAGAACTACCCCTCTGGAGTTAGGTACACAGACATTATATCACAAGAAGTTCCCTCATCCAAAATGGAAACCATGGGTTAACACTTGACACTTGTTTGCAACAAGAGACTCAAACTAAGAAATGAGCTTAGACCAATTGCATCATCCCTTCTCGTTACATTGCAAGGTTTCCCTTACATGAACGAGAGCCATAATAACCATATTAATTGAAATAACCCAAAAAAAAACATCATAGGCCTTGGAAATACAACTTGACCACATGACTAAAATTCATATCCAACAATGTATCGTCTTCACAAGAAAACACACATAAACACAACTCACCCCCAAAATAGACACAAAGATCCAACACCAGCGATGAGGCGACAATCAAGCATAAGAGATTCAATGAACTTCTATCCAGTCAAGAAAACAACTTACACCAAGTTATCACGAAAGGCAAAACTTCATAACTCAAGGAATTAATGAGGCAAGGAAAGAGGATCATAAACCAAACATTCCTTCTTCACGAAAGTCAAGGAAAGCTCAAGAAGTAATTCCATAATCAAATCATTATAACACTAAATGGTGTAACTTATCATTCAAGATTTACCACTTACCTTTTCTAAATAAGCCAGGTCTACCTTTAACGTTAGCCAAACACAATCAAATCAAACAACCGCAATAAGTACATGAACTTCCAGTGGTCATCTAACTATCTCAATTTCTAATGACTACCAACTGTTAAAACAATATCTACATTATAAGGTTTCCCTACACAATGCTAAGCAATCCTACTCTACTATAACAGTTACGAGGATTTCTATCTAAGCTTGCCAAACAAATATATCGTAGGACAAACTGTAAATTGTACAACGAAGCTTCCTCACAACCATTTGAACAAATTATAACCAAGTATAAATAATACAATAACTTGAGTATGCTAGTTATTAACCAAACACTGGTGTCACGGCCTTTAGGCCATATCTTAGATCAAACAATCTATTTACTAACACAATCAAAGTGTATACTTACCCTACACATCATAAGTTTTCATTTCCAAACAAGACACAAGGCAAGTGAAATACATCTTCTACCTAGTGGTATAAAAAAATATACCTAACTACTACGTTTCCAGAAGTGATTCTTAATTAACAAGAATAAAATAACTATTTAATCCACTACCTAGGATGATCTATCACAAGGTGAATCCATTTATTTAACTGAATTTTCAAGCTCAACAGGAAGTATTAAGAATAGGTATAGTTATCACAAAAGGTTCATCTATCAAGAAGAACATTATTGTTAAGTAAAAACTACACTCTAAAATTCCCACTTATTATTGACTTCTTACAAAATCATAACTTAACAAATTTACTGAACAAGGTGAAAGGAGTATAACCAATACTTAATTATACACTAATGTCTATGTCTTAAATAATGCAAAGTTGCTCAATATCATCCTTAATTCTATTTCTAGTATAGATAATTTCGCATAGAAAATATATTACGAACCTTTCCTAACTAACAATTAATAACTTTGTCCCTAAAATCATTGCAATAGTCCTTCTAACGATATGACTCACTCCATGTTTGGGCACATTTGAGCCTAAAACTTGATGTAATTTCAATGCAGAATAATTTGATTTGTAACAGCAGTCATAAAGATTTAGAAATCAGAACTATAATTCATTTGATTTGCATTTGAATGGTAAAAATTATGTTGTAGAATTTCATTGTCGATGTTATTGTTGAGTCGATTCATGTATGACATGTTTATTTGAGCAATAGGCATACATGTACTTCGCTGTCCAAAACCCAGAATACTCTGATTTGTAACAGCAGCCTGTTGGCAAGAGACACTATATGGATTCATGGTTGTTGTCATTGATGGCAACAAAGGTCATCCCACATATCCGCAAGTCATGGTGTGTCTCTACCGGAAGTCAGAATAAAGATTGTTGTGGTTCGGTGAACAAGAACAGAGCATGTGGCAAGGTCCGACAGATTGGTCCGGATCTCTCAGAGGAAGTGTCTTGGTGCAGTGCGGATTTGGGGAAGTCAAGATGACTACCTTGAGTGGTATATTCCAAGGATTTAGCCTCTGGTGATGGACAAGGAAAAAGCTATGAATAGTTGAGTACCAGATTCCTGAGAGACAGTGAAAACAGAGGAAGAACTGACTGACAGAGTATCAGACTACTTTCCAGATGTGTTACTGTTGATGATAAAGGTTGTGAAGGCATGAATCATGTTTGGCTGACATGATTAATGATATCTACAAGTATATGCTTGATCCGCATTGCTTGGTGAGCAAGGATTCAGCTGACAGAACAGAGTTTGTAAGAAACTAGACTGTTCCGGATGCCGACTAGAAAGGTGATGAAATTACTTGTGCGGATATATATAGAGGATGGATTTAGTTGTGAAGGGTGTGATAGTGTCAAGATATATGTGAATAAGTGCAGAACAGAGCAGAAGTAGCAAGAAAGATCCGGTATGTGAAAGGATAGCAGAATAAAGAACAGAGGAAAGATGAAGTGCAGCAAATCAGTGTACTGAGCCTAATCGGAACTGAACTCCAGCATATGCAGATGCTTCCAATTAGTTCAAGACTGTGATTCTTATCACTTTGTAGACAGTGTGTCTTCTTGTAGGCAGTGGGCCTCTTGTGAGCAGTGTGCTCGGGCAGTGAGCCCTAATTGGCAAGTGCCATTTTGTAATTTCCTATTCTTCTAACAGAGAATAATTTTTGGGTTAATCACCCTGTGGTTTTCTCCCTTAACAGGGTTTCCATGTCAAAAATACTGTGTCATGTGTTTCTTATTTCATGGTAATGTTTTTGTGTTTGATTCAATGCTGCATTAATTAATAAGAAAGTTCTAAAAGGGAAATAATTAGGATAACTGATTCACCCCCCCTCTCAGTTATCAACAATTGGTATCAGAGCAAAGTTCCTCCTAATAGAGCCTAACAGCTTGAGGAAGATCTGGGAGTTCAAATGGATGCATATGGTTTAAGGGAGCAACTCAAGACTGCCCTTGAGGATCTTGAACAGTCAAATTCTGAAGTCAATGAATTAAAGGAAAGACTCAAACAGGCTGATGAATTCATGAGAGAATTAAAAGACAAATTAAGTCTCTCTATGAAAAAGAGAAAGGAGCTGCTCCAACAATTGGCAAGACAAAGTGAAGAAAGCAATACAAATGAAGAATTGACTGAGCAAACCAAGTTATGTGAAAAGTTATCAAAAGAAGTCATTATGTTAAGACATGAAATGGAATCAGGAACTATAAAGTTTACTCAAGAGATCGAAGAAAAAAGAAAGGCTGAAGACAATCTAAGACAATCTCTTAAAGAAAAATCAGAAGAATGCCACCAGATGGACAGGATTATCAGACATCTTGAATCTGATCTTGAAGATGCCAAAGATAACGAAGAAAAACTTGAGGATCAAATTGCCTCTCTCAAAAGAGACCTTCAAACAGCAAATGAATATAAAGAGAAATTCAAGATAAGTTCTGCTCAACTTGAAGTTCTTCTTGGAAGTCAAAAGAGGACAGATGACAAGTATAGTTTGGGATATGAGAAAGGAGAAAGCTCTGGATCCGGTCAAAAGAATTTTGGATCAGAAAATCCAAGGAACAGGCCTAGAAGACCTCTGGTAAGACAGCCCAATGCTCAAAGATATCCATCTTTCAATGGATACTGCCACAGCTGCAACCACTTTGGTCACAAAGCTAATCAGTGTAGAAAGAGAATGAATCAGATTAATTCATCCTTCTCTGGACAGTGCTTCAACTGCAAAAGGTATGGACACAAATCCCATGAATGCAGAAATATGCAAGTAAACAAATCATTCAAAGGTAGATGCTTTACATGCAATAGAGTAGGTCATATGGCTAATCAATGCAGATCAAGAGGATATCAGTCAAATATGCAAAGAAATGTTATTTGCCAAATCTATAATAGGTCCGGTCATAATGCTAAAGTCTGCATAAGCAAGAATCAGGACAAAAGAGGTCCGGTGTATAATCAGAATCAAGACAAGGGTAAACAAAAGATAAATGCGGATGAAGTTAGGAATCAAATGAGCAAGATTTGGGTGAAGAAAAGTTCAGAGAATGTAGAGGTTGGATCCGCACCAGACTCTGGTGCTGATATTTCTTCTAAAAATTAAAAAGTGAGCTCTGGCTCAGGGGGAGACTCAAAGAAAATCCTGTTCCCCCAGCCAATCAAGTGGTGCCAGATGTGGCACAAGATGCGGAGTAAAGGGTTTAAAGATATAAGTCTTGAGATGATCCAGATAAGATTTCAGAGGTCCGCATGAAGTTATGAAGAAGCTGTGATCGATCAAGTAAGACCTGTTTCGGGAGATGCTCCGGTATGACAGAGGATTACAAAAAGGTCCGGAGAGATCCGGAAGTGCACTATCTTATTCTACGGATTGGACAGAGTGTTTGGGATGTTCTTGTAATGTGTCACCTAGATTTATTCATGATTGAAAGATCCGGATGATATTCACAGATCAGGACTGATCCGGGATACTCCAAGCTATCCGGACAAGGCAAACCAAAATAATATAGGTGAAGCATTTATTGCAAACAGATATTAGGGTTTGTAGAGCAATATAAGGGATTTCTCAAAAATCATTTGCTCATTCTGCACTCAAGAAGAAGTGAAAAGTGGAGCTCTGCAACAAGATTCATCAAGCACACCAAAGATCTCCTACTGAAGTCATTGCATAAAGAAATCAATCCAACCACTCCGTGCAAACCGAAGGCGCATAAGGTATTCTCCGTTTTCATTATCTCACTGCAAATCTTTGAAGAATGGCTACTCCAAATATAGTTAAGATCTCTGATAGACCTCGCCCCACATTCAAGAAACATCCTTACAAATCATTGGAGGTAGATCCACTAGGAGCCTTCTCTAGTGTTCCTCATGGTGTATTGCATATAGAAGATATTAGGGTTTACATCCATGCGAATCTTGAAGACTTTGGAGAATCAAAACTGATGGATATCTATCACAAACAATTGATAGATGACTCCTTTGAGATCAAACCTCAGTACAAAGCCATCCGGGACAAACACTTTGCACAGTGCATTCATTTCCCCTGTTTTGAAGAAGATGAATGGGTCCGGTATGTACTAAGTAGAGTACATGACAACTTCCTATGGTTGAACAAGCCCTTCAAGATCACCAAAGATGCAATTAGGGCTGTAACCGGTCTGCACTCATCCGGTGGATTACCTGTTCTCAAGTCTGTCAAAAATCAGACAGTTAGTGATGCAACCGGATCCAAGTTTGACAAGAGAGCTATGACAGTTGATGACATCACTGAACCGGATGTCAAATTTGCAGCTATGATAATTGGTTACAAAATCTATCACTCCAGTAGGGAAAATTTAGTACCGGGAACTGCAATCTATACAGCTTATCAAATGTTAAAGGAGAATGCAGACTATGACTTGTGTGAGCTTCTTGTGAGCCAACTCTTTGAAAATCTGCAGAAGATTAAGAAGGACAAGAAAAACTCCTTCAAGTATGGCAATCTGATCCTTTGTCTCTTCTTTTACTACATGAATGAGCTTCCCGGATCCAGTGGATGGATATGGCAGAATGACAAACCGGTTGCCATCCAAATCAGAGACTATTTGCATGGACTTGGGGATGCTAAAGCAAGAAATACAGCTCTATGGGGATACTTCAAGAACTTCCAAAGCATGATGCATGCAAGAGAAAGAATACCCCAATCCCTTGTTGAAAAGTACAAAGACACAGTATGCTTCATGGTAGAAACAGATCAGTGTCTAATGGAGGCAGTAGAACCAAGAACTGTATGGATCATGCCCATGGGGTATGAAGTGGATGAACAAATAGTGGAGCTGCATGTTCAACACATGCTAAGTCAGCCCAAAGATCCAAAGCCAGAAAGGTTTGGAACCTTTGAGGAACTGAGTGTAAAGATACATGTAGAACTCAGGGAACCGGAGATAAAGAGGAAGGTAAGAAAAGAAGTTGAGCATATTGCTCAAGGCCTAGGCATCTCAAAAGAGGCACTTGATGCCAGCCAGGAAAAGAGGAGGAAGGCTGAGGAAGAAAAGAAAAGTAAAGAAAGTGTTTCGGTTGAAACTTCCACCCGGACCAGATCATCAAAAAGATCTGCACCTCCCACAACCAAAAGCTCAAAACCGGAAGTCCAGGCATCCGGTAAAAGATCTAAGACAAAAGCCACAAGGGCTTATGAGAGCCAAAAGGATGAAGAGGAAACAGAGTCAGATGAGGGAGTAAAAGAAATAAAGAAGCAGAAGAAGAAAGGATCCGGTAAACCCTCCACATGCCAAGACAAGGATGAAATGGCAGAGGTATCTGTTGAAAAGCCCACTCTGTGTCTAGAGAGTGTAATCAAGTAGGTCACAGTGGATGGAAACCTTCAACCAATGACTAAATTTTATGATGACTACAATGAGGCTGACCAAAAGATTCTGCAGGAAACCACAGTCAAATATCTGAACATATACAATAAGGCTTTCATTGAGATCATATCTCTTATTCCTAAAAGCCTAGAAAAGGAATTAGAAATAAGAAAGAATAATGCTCATGCAAAAGATCTTGAGATCCGGAAGCAGATAGCTATTCAGCTATATCCTCAAATTGATCCCAAGACAATGAACATAATCTTCAAAGACTGCAAAGATGAGTTCAGAAGTAAAGCCAGGATGAATCAACTCATGCTTGGTGAGACTGACAAAGTGGCCCAAGAGACAGAAGAGATCCTCCGGAGGCCTTCAAAAGGTTCAATCTTCCTGTTGTAGAGGACTTAGGTGCAGAAATAGCTGCGGATTCGGAATCATCTGTTCCGGAAGAAGTGGGCCCTGAACAGACAAACATCTCTCCTCCGGTTTCCCCTACAGTCTCCGGATCCCAAGAAGAATAGAAACTACAGGAGAAAGAAGCAGCAGCTAAAGAAAAAGAGGTTGACAGCACCCCAACAGAGAAAACCACGACTGAAAGTGGTAAGAGTAAGGAAGGAGAAAAGATTCAAAAGGACAAAACTACAGAAGAGAAGAAACATCTGTCTCCAGCAAGAGACACTGCACAAACTGTTCAAGAATTCCTGACAAAAGCCACTATAGAAATTGATGAACCGGACCTGCTAAAAGGACCATTAGTTTTTGACTCTTTGTCACCGGTGCAAACAATGAAAATAGCCTCATTTGCAAATGAGAAAGTCAAAGAGAAGCTGCTGAAATCTCACATGGAAGACTGTGAGCTTATGGAGGTAGCATCTGGCGTGCTAGAAAAGATCATGCCATCCTTTCAAAAGGATCCCACAGCCTCCTCGTCCAGTAATCTCAAAACCTTAGTCAGCAGTGTTAGTACACATTTTGAATCTCTAGAAAAATCTGCTGAAGAAAAGGTCCAGAAGGAATTTTTGGATAAAAGACTTTCAGAAGTATTAGAATTAATCTCTAAAGATAGGAGAATTGTGAGTATTGGAATAAAGAGCTTAGAAAATGCTCTTAAGGATGGCGGTGACATTTACAAATTTTGTATATCCTGGTCAAAGGCAACAGCAGCAATTGATAAGAAAATAAAAGAGGAACATGACAAGCTACAAAGTTTATCTCAAAGTTTTGATCCTCTCTCTTCCTCCATAATAAATCAAGAATGTCAGACTATTGCAGTCTTGAATGAAATAAAGAATCTTGAGAAGGAAAGGAAGAATATCACTAACCGGATGGGAGAACTTAGAAGGATTATAATCCCTAAGTTGGAAACTATGCATGAGGCCATCAGTGATGCTAAGACCACCGCCCAAACAAATGATCCGACAGATCTCAAGCGGGCAGAAGCTTTTGCATTTTTGTTGAGCGGTCACATTTCAATTTTGGATAGAATGAAGCAAAGTTGGGCTACAGAAATGATCCAATTGCAGACATCCTTTGCAGACATTCTTCAGTATATGTGAGTATGTAAATATGCGGCTATGTATAGAAAATTTTTGAAAATTTTGGTGTGCGGACCCTACCCTTTGCCATTGATGTCAAAGGGGGAGTGAGGAGCAGTGAAAAATGAGGAATCCAACTAAGGGGGAGTTCCAGAAATTGTATATAAAGATAGAGCATCAGCCAAGGGGGAGCATAGTGTAAACACTTAGTCATTTTTCACTAAGTGTTGCCATCAATGCCAAAGGGGGAGATTGTTGGCAAGAGACACTATATGGATTCATGGTTGTTGTCATTGATGGCAACAAAGGTCATCCCACATATCCACAAGTCATGGTGTGTCTCTACCGGAAGTCAGAATAAAGATTGTTGTGGTCTGGTGAACAAGAACAGAGCATGTGGCAAGGTCCGACAGATTGGTCCGGATCTCTCAGAGGAAGTGTCTTGGTGCAGTGCGGATTTGGGGAAGTCAAGAGGACTACCTTGAGTGGTATATTCCAAGGATTTAGCCTCCGGTGATGGACAAGGAAAAAGATATGAATAGTTGAGTACCGGATTCCTGAGAGACAGTGAAAACAGAGGAAGAACTGACTGACAGAGTATCAGACTACTTTCTGGATGTGTTACTATTGATGATAAAGGTTGTGAAGGCATGAATCATGTTTGGCCGACATGATTAATGATATCTACAAGTATATGCTTGATCCGCATTGCTTGGTGAGCAAGGATTCAGCCGACAGAACAGAGTTTGTAAGAAACTAGACTGTTCCGGATGCCGACTAGAAAGGTGATGAAATTACTTGTGCGGATATATATAGAGGATGGATTTAGTTGTGAAGGGTGTGATAGTGTCAAGATATATGCGAATAAGTGCAGAACAGAGCAGAAGTAGCAAGAAAGATCCGATATGTGAAAGGATAGCAGAATAAAGAACAGAGGAAAGATGAAGTGCAGCAGATCAGTGTACTGAGCCTAACCGGAACTGAACTCCAGCATATGCAGATGCTTCCAATCAGTTCAAGACTGTGATTCTTATCACTTTGTAGACAGTGTGTCTTCTTGTAGGCAGTGGGCCTCTTGTGAGCAGTGTGCTCGGGCAGTGAGCCCTAATTGGCAAGTGCCATTTTGTAATTTCCTATTCTTCTAACAGAGAATAATTTTTGGGTTAATCACCCCGTGGTTTTCTCCCTTAACAGGGTTTCCACGTCAAAAATACTGTGTCATGTGTTTCTTATTTCATGGTAATGTTTTTGTGTTTGATTCAATGCTGCATTAATTAATAAGAAAGTTCTAAAAGGGAAATAATTAGGATAACTGATTCACCCCCCCCTCTCAGTTATCAACACAGCCATAAGATTCAGAAATCAGAATTATATGTCATTTGATTTGCATTTGAATGGTTAAAATTATGTTGTAGAATTTCATTGTCGATGTTATTGTCAAGTGGATTCATGTATGACATGTTTATTTGAGCAATAGGCATACATGTACTTCGCTGTCCAAAACCTAGAATACTCTGATTTGTAACAGCAGTCATAAGATTCAGAAATCAGAATTATATGCCAATTTGTTTGCATTTGAATGGTAAAATTATGTGATAGAAATCATAGTCGATGTTATCTACACGTGGGTTGATGAATGGCATGTTTATTTGAGCAATAGGCATACATGTACTTCGCTGTCCAAAACCCAGAATACTCTGATTTGTAACAGCAGTCATAAGATTCAGAAATCAGAATTATATGCCAATTGGTTTGCATTTGAATGGTAAAATTATGTGATAGAAATCATAGTCGATGTTATCTACACGTGGGTTGATGAATGGCATGTTTATTTGAGCAATAGGCATACATGTGTTCACTGTCCAAACGCAGAATAATCTAATTTATAGAATTAGTTATTAGTAGAAATTTCTAAATCCTAAGGATTTCATGTTGAAGATTGTAGTTTCTCTTCCTTCCAGAGTCGCCTAAATTTTAGGATGAACAATTTGACTAGGAAATTGTAAGATCTATTGATGGTTGCTTTGTTGCTTTCTTTTTTTTTTTGAACATGTAGAAGTCCTTTATTAATGAGAGGGCCACACACCCTAATGAACCAAAATTGAAACAAAGCCTCCGAAATCTCTGAACGAGCTATGACATCTACCTCAAACTTGTAATAAGGGCTTAGGCTCACCCTAAGGAAAAGAGATCTTAAGCATAAAATACAAATATAAACTGTTTGTGGTGATCAATCAAGAATCTAAGTTGTCATGATCATAGCAAAGCCATTTCTTGCTGGAGCTTTTCCCACAATGGTTCTCTTCCGGTTAAACAAAGTTTTTTTTTTATATAGTGGACTATATTTCTGTAGTTTGTTTTTCTCCATGCTTTTAGGCTTCTACATCATTGAAACATTTCCAATTCACATTTATGAATTAAACTACTCTATGTACTACAATTTCCAAGCATAGCCCTAAAGAACAGCTAGGATAATTTTCTGATCAATCATTCATTAGTTTGAATCCTTGTTATGAGTTATTGTTTGGAAGATCCAAGTTAGTTGCAAATGAAAACAAAATGTCTACAAATGAAATATAAAATGAGCTTGGATTTGAAGGATGATTCCTCCCTAGTAAATATCTGAAGGACACACTTGTTCACACTTTAAAGGTTGTTTGAAAAAAAAGAATGGAGCTGTTTCTTTGATCAGTTTCAAAGACCTGAAGGATGAAGAGGCAAATGGTTGACAGCAGCAGGAAAATCGCAGCTCCTCCAATCTACTCTTAAGCTCTACTAGTATGCTTCTTGTCTATTGCTACACTATTCAGGAAAGCTACAGCCTCAATTTAGAGGTAGCTTCATGTGGCAAGGAGCTGAAGACATAGGTAGGTTCCTTTGGTTGGTTGGAAGATTCTTAGACAAGTGTAGACCATAACTAAAATAGCCCCAAGGGATCAACTCCTAGGGAGGTTCTCTATATGGTATAGAAAGGTTTGAAAGATTCAGAACTTGTCTGTAAAATAATTCAGGAGTATAGGTTGACAGGTTTTGTGTTGAAACAATCAAATCCAAGGGTTTCATTTATTGTTATCTTCCCTGAAGAAGCTCTTAGAAAACAATGGAAGAGGATTCAATAATTACTGAATGAAAGAAGAACTTCTCTCTTCTTGAATTTATTCTTTGATTAGAATAGGGTCTGACTCAGATCATTATTATGTAACAGTAGTAATTCTGTGCTCTTATCAATAACTTGGATAATGAGCATACAGATTTGCATATGGATTTAAAATTGGAGTTCAGGTTGTCTCCCCAAGAAAATTTAGAAATAGAAAATTGATTCAAAGTAATTTTCAAATAAGAGGCTTCCCTGGCCTTCCAGATGCACTTTGTGCAATATCAAAGAAGAAGCAAATAAAATATCGTGGTAACTTGTTAGTTTCAAGGGGCCTTTGGTGCATATTTATCAGGAATGTTAGGATTCAATGAATCAATAGACTACTCCAAAATGTCTTTTTGGCTCTTGCCTCTTCCTCAAAGCTAATATTACAAATGAGGAAAATAAAAACTATTTGGAGGTTCATGTAATTTCAATGCCTTGGATCATATGGAAGGGAAATAAACTTTAGAAAATTTCAAGTCTTAAACATCTGACTCAGTCTTCAAAAGAACGATTAAGAACCAAAAAGAGAAACAACTTAGGAAATCTTTTAAATGGGAATAACCATCAGAAAAATGATTAAAAGCTAAATTTGATGAAATCAGTAGGGGCAATCTGGGTTATACACGGGCAGAAATGATCCATGGGAATCATGAAGGAGACGTCATGTTCACATTTGTAAAGGAACACCCAGAAATAGATCATTCTTGGCAGTTTTGGTGGATGAGTATTTATAAAAAGATATAGAAAATGGAGGATAGACAGTCCACGAACTCACCTCTGTTCCAAGTGGTGTTGAGTGCACAAGTCTATGGAATAGACTATGAAGAAAAGTTTAAAGAAGTTGCTTGTTTGGATACAATAAGAACAATGTTAGCAGTGGCAGCATACCAGAAAAAGGAAATCATTACATAGAAAAACCAAAAGATAGGTAATGTGTGGTTTCTTATATTTAACTTGAAAAATACTGAGGGAGTATACCTTTCAATAGCTGTTTCGATTTGATGCACTTCCTTAGAATTCAATTCCAGGAATAAGAGGACCCATGGTAACTCGCCCAAAAACTCTCACCTGTCTATTCTAGCTTTTGTTCCCTACACTTCCTCTTCTATCTGGATTCTTCTTAGAAATTCATCCTCCAAAAATGGGCAGCAATCGATTGTCCCTTTTTGTCTAAACCCTAGCCATCTAGCCCAAACAGAGAGAGCTTTTTTCAACATCCGTGTCTGCAAGGGAAAACGGGCCACACGCACCCATGCTGGAGCCCATGAGGACATGCAAACCTCAAACCAGCCACGAGTTGAAGCTGGTTCACACGTCGAGACGCAGCAAGAGAAAGACGCAACAAAAAAAAAGAAAATACTCTCTTGAAGCCACTTTAGAACCCTCAGAAAATAAAACAAAATAATTGAACTATATTTAAGTGGCCATTCTTATAACATAAGACTAAATAAACACGAAAACTAACAAGCATAACTTTTCCCATCATTGAAATAAATATAAATGCTAGGAATTTGACATAGACCCTTGTTTATTTTTTTTGAAGGCACTGGCTCAGGTTAGAAGTAAAGCTACGGGTTCAGAACCAAACTAGGGTCAAAACGAATACCAACCAAACACCAGAAATTACAAAGCATGCGGGTTGTAAACATGGTATGACAAGCTTTTTACTGCCTAGATAATCTTTGGTACAAGACAGGTCAATCCGCTTAGAGTCATAACTATATTATCCTAACATTATACCGCGTATAAAATTCAGCACAAGGCATACATGTTTTCTTATTCACAGGGTCATCATTTGTCGGCTACCACCAAGGACATAAACATAAAATGTATTTCTTTCTCCATTCGCATGAGACACTCCATCGATCCCATTAACTAAGAGACTTAACAAGGGCACTTGATACACATCTCATTGGAATGGTTGCCGACTACCTACTGTCATAGCTATAAAGAACCAACAGATAGAACATACAAAACTACAAGGTAACCATGGAAATGCTAACCTAGCGATACCTAATCAGAGATCTAGAACATTCTTACTCCGATTATGTTATAACATATGAATGGAAGGTTGACGGCATGGATAGAATATCAAGCAATAACCAGATGGTGTCTGAGGTAATACATGACATTGGAACCCATCTCAACATAGAAACGATGACAAGGCTAAGCTGGCATATGGCCAATGTGTCATCCAAAGCTTTTAAGCTAATACAATAATTATCTAATAAACAAAATAGGAGCATTAGTAATAACCACTAATCCATTAGAGAATCTTCCATCCACATAGGAGAATAATTTCAACATTATAAAATACCACTCAAGATCACAACACAGGACAAGGACTGACCTAGTGGATTAGACCTCGTGTTATCTCTCGTCACTAATATCCATTGGTGAAAGAACCTGCTCAAACCTGCTATTTCAGGTGGAGTCGAGGTTCGGTACCTGCAGCCTGCATCCAACCAACTGATTAAATATGATCAAGTACGTATATGTCAATACATGGAGAGTCAGAGAATCGCGGTGCAGCAGGGTACTCGAAACAAGTAATGCTACACCGTCCCTGCTCTTGGATAAGATTATAATCATAACATTCAAAAACAGATATCTATGAAACATGTAAATAATAATCCATCACTAAACTTATTCAACACATCATAACTGAAGTACTCATAATGTCATCATAACTCATAACAGATGTCTAAATATAGCAGTCAAACATCGTTCATCAGATAAACATAAATCATAACCTTCTAATGAACTGTCTCAAAACTGAATCAATGAAATGAATGATTAACAACTGTCTCTGACTGATAGAGGGCAATGCAGAACTACCACCATTACAAGCTAACAACGAGGGGGCACTACAAGATATATGGAGTTGTCGATGGATACTCATGCTTTTAGTTTACTGTGGTGTTCATAATTTGTGTTCTCAGATGATAATGTTGGTTGGTGCTTGCTTCTACTTTAGGAGTTGATACTTCATTCAATCACAGTGGATCTTGATGCTTACCCTCATGCTTGTCTTGTATGCACTATACTATGTGAATGGTCAAATTTGGGTTTAGAGTTTATTGCTGCCTATGAACCTAATTTGCATATTTCTAAACCTTACTAGTCTAAGACCTATGTTCTAATTTCTAAATGTTATGTATCAAGAACCTAGGTCAAACTTTCATATAACTTTATGTTTTTTTTCTTTTGAATTTGATTTGACCTATTATTATAGGTTGGATCACTTAAAGTGACCTTCTTAAGTGTTCTAATGTCATGTGAAAAACTGGCCCTCTTTACCTTTTTTTGACTAGTTTCCTTTTATATTAAATGAACCTTAAAAAAACCTTAAAAGACTTTATTCAAATGTGATTGGGAGCACGTATAGGCCATATCATTGGCTTTGTTTTTATCTTCTAATCTGTCAGCCTTGTAAATGTCATATTTTTATGACATGAAATAAAGTGATTTTTTGCTTTGAGCTATTTTTTAGCCCTCCATAAAGGCATTTTTTAAGGGATTTGGAAGAGCAATTTTTTATGGAGATTTATTTCTATTTCTCTCATGACATGGAAGCTAAAAAGATGGAACTTTAATAGGGTTGAAGTTTTTTTAATGCCTTTCATTAAAAAGGAATGTATGGGGATTTTTTGTAGAAGAATTTTGGTGGTGAAAGTTTGAAGAATTTTTTTTTATTATTTTCTAGAGAATATGAATAGAACATTTTTAAGAAAATGATTTATTTTCTTTCAAGAAGATTTTTTTATCTTATGAAGATATTTGTAGATGGAAATTGAATTTTTTTTTTGAAGTAAATATGCACAAATAAATATGAAGTGTTATATTCTTGTAGGAGAATGATTTATTTTATGCAGTGAAGTTGAATGGATTTAAAGATCAAAGACATGGAAGCAATTTTTGAAGAAAAATTCCAAAGAGAAATTGAATTCATTGAAGATATTTTTTTGAGGGCAAATTATGAGATCAAATTGATGAAGATTGTTTATTTGATTGATTTTATTTTCTTTGCACATGAAGATGAAAATGTTTTTTGCAGATTGGAGTTTGGAGAGGGTCATTTTGGAACGAAGATTTTTAGATTGAAAGAGAAGATGAATGCAGAGAGGAAAATGAAAAGGCTCAAGAAGATGAATATGTAGAGGAGAGGAATTCCATGAGATTTTTTATTTATAATTTTATTGTAGGTGCACTATGGGATTACATGAATATGTGAAGACATACAATCTTTATATAATGGTTTTTTCAAATGTATTGAATATGGATTTTTGAGGGTGTGGTTGTGTGGTTCATCATACAGGGTTGAATATATTTTTAAAATCCTCTGGAAGAGAAAATAAAGATGATAAGTTTTGTATGTGATTTGAGATGATGAGAAGTATGGTGATATGACAGACACATGTGAAAGAAGAAGTGATTTGTATTGAAATAGAGAAACCCTTTGAATTCTTGGTTTTAATTTGAGTATGAATTAGGGGTTGGTACACCTTGAAGTTGGTGCTTCTAAATGTATTAGGGGTTGGTGCTCCTTGATGTTGGTGCTTCTAAACATTGTAACCAGTGAGGTTTTTGTTGAAGCCAGTGAGGCATTTTGAGTGGTTTTTCTACCCAAGGAGGGTTTTCCACTCTGTAATTTTCTTGTGTCAAAATCTCATGTCTTGATGTCTTCCATAGCTTCATTTACCGTATGTGATTTATGTGATTGATCATTTGTTGATTAATTGTTCAAGTAATTTGTTCAATTTTGATAAACCTCTTTGTTAATTTTGGAAAATTGTAAAAACAATACAACACTGATTCACCCCCCTCTCAGTGTTGTCCTAGACTCCTACAATTGGTATCAGAGCCAAGTTCCCTTTTTGAAGTCTAATAGGCTCAAGTAGGTCTTGGTAGTGGAGTAAAATGGGTAAGAAGAATAGAATTAAGGTCTCAAATAGAGAAAATAAAGATGTTGAACAAAAGATGGTAAAACAAGCCTCAGTTAAGCCTAGCAATGATTTGTTGCATATGTCACCCCTGATAATTGATACAAAGAATGGTCCAGTAATTGAGAATTTTGATAAAAAGGAAGAAATTATTGTGAATAAAGGAGAACAAGAATTTAATGAAAGAAAATATGTCTTTACTGTTGAGACTAATGATGAAAATGAATAGGAGTTTGATTAAGATGATTATGAAGTTGATTTAGAAGGTGAATTATTGTGTGCCCTAGATACAATCAAGCAGCTCAGAAAAGAGAATAAGAAACTAGAAGATCAGCTTCAACATGAAAAAGTCTCTAAGGACAAAGTTGTTTCAGACCTTGAAGAGGCTAGAAATCTAATTATGGATTTAAGAAGTCAAGTAAATGCTTCAAACAAATTGATTATTACTATAAATATAGAAGTAGAAGAAGCAAAAAGGGTTGCTAATTTTACCAAATCTGTTCTTGAAGCTAAAACTTGTGACTATCTAAAACTAGAATCAAAATTAGTCTCTTTGAGAAAGGATTTAGAAAAGGGTTCCTCTAAGTTGCACAAGAATCTACTATTTGAAAATAGTACTGAAGAATGAGAGTGTTCCAAAGTCACAAATGCTCCTTGGTAGAAGAGAGACTTGAATTATTATTCTATTGCTCCTAAGGAAGACAAGAAGAAAGATGTTGGAAGAGAAAGAACAAATAGACCTCCACCCGTCAGGCAATACCATTCAATAAGGTGTAATTATTCTCAATTTCATGGTTATTGCTATTCTTGTCATATCTATGGTCATAGAGCTAGAGATTGTAGGACTTATGCGAAAAATGATGTTGAGTGGCACAAGAACAAAAGTCTTTCTAGAATGACAAATAAGAATTCTAATACAATATGTTACAATTGTAACCAAGTTGGACACATAGAAAGAGACTATTGGAAGCATAGAAGATATGATTATGGAATTACTTTTGGCATGTCAAAGAGATATGATTCCTTTACTTCTCAAATTGGTTATAATGTCACATGCTTTAAGTGTCATAATCTTGGGCATAAGGTACAGTTTTATAGGAATAAATTGAAGACATCTAGAGCAGACACCTTGAGCAAAGAAAAGAAAAAGCCTATACAGGTTTGGAGAAGAAAACAAAGTCACGAAAAGAAAGATCCTAAACTTGTGCATCTTATACAAGTTACATCATTAGTTGGATAATTGAGAGGATGAAGTAAGGGGGAGTTGTTCAAGTCCTTTCATTTATCCCCAAAATGTTTTAGGAATGAGAATGTTTGATTTGTGTATATATGTGCTACAAGTGATTAGTGATTTGTGATGTCATATTGCAAAAAATATGTTCAAGGGTTCAAAGTACAAAGAGTTTGATGATGTTAAGTTATTTGGTTTTTCATTGTTATATCATGTTAGTACTTACAAAGATTGAGTTGTCATGGTGTTCTAGTTCTTGTAAGTGAGATTGTGAAGTTCAAAATCAATTAAGATGTTCTCAAGGTGCTCAGATGTTTGATTATGTGGGCTAAGGAGGTTACAAATGGAAGGATTCAATTTATTATTCTTGTCTTTGCATTTGGTTTTGCAAAGTGGTGTTGCAGGAAGTATTTGATGGTGAAATTAGTTTTTTGATGAATAGTCTTGATGGGCTGATTTGTATTATAAAGTCAAGATGCATTAGTTCATGTTGATTGCAATATATATTAGAATTGAGATTGTTGCAAAAGTGTCATGTGTAGGAACAACTTGGTGGTCTTCATCAAGATAGTCTTCATTTATTTCAGGATGGTCATCATTCTTTATCATGCCAAGAAGTGTGTGCATGAGTAAAGTGATTGTAGATTGATTGTTGTCATGGAAGTGTTGGCAAGGTCATCTCTTGAATGGTTTTCATGTCATCATGAGTTGTGAATTTAGTAATGAGAAGTCTTCATGTGGTTATCAGATTTTTGCTTGTTAAACCTGCATTGTTGTTCATCATAAGTATTGATGTGATTATGATATCTCTGCATGGAGTTCAAGTTTATATGAGTCATGTCACAGGACTCAATTTTTATGCCTTCATAATCATACTTCAAATTTGTGTTGATGATTGAAGAGATTGTTTGTTTGGAAAGTTTGTCCTTCAATCACATGTGATGTCATCAGAAGTGTGTCAATCTTCATCTTCATAAGTGGTTTTTGTAACAAGAAGTGGTATTATGCTTCAGGATGTAATTTTTCAGATGTGTGTTTCATGGTATCTTGTTGCTCTCAAGTTTGAAATGTTGTTCAAGGTGTAGATGTGCAAGGATAGAGCTTTCAGGATAAGTTTAGAACAACAAATTGTGAAAGTGTTTATCAAAGGTTTGGGTAAGTGATATTTCAATTCTTGGTTGGTATGAAAGATGACAAGGTTAGTGATAGTGTTTGTGATCCAAGGAATGAGTAAGCTATTGATTGATATCAACATGCTTTGCTAGTCTTTTACTAATGATCTATATGAGTTATTTTACTCAGGGGGACATAATTGCCTTTGTCATCAGATGTCAAAAAAGGGGAGAAAGAAAGAATGATTTATGGAGTTTTACCATCAATGCCAAAGGGGGAGATTGGTGAAAGTAGATTGTCATTGATGTCAAAAAGGTGTTGGTATTGGTAGGAGTTATTCATGTCATCAGATCAGTGGATGTTCAAAGTGATCATCATGGGATTGCTCATGGTTTCATGTTCACAGTTCAGGAGTTGTTTACTTCATGATGCTCATGGTCTTATTTTAGGATGCTTGATGGAGTTCATATCTTGTTTATGTTTCTTGGTTCATTCTTGTTTGTGTTGGTTCATTTTTGTAGATCTTTTGCAGTGGTGTTTGAAGAAATGATGATGCAAAAATAATTCAATGAATATGTCTTGTTATGCAAGGTTGATTAACAAGGTGTGTTTCATGGCTAGGTTATCCTCCAATGGAGAGATCATAGTATGGTTGATTATGTTCAAAGTCTTCATAATTTATATCAAGACATAAGTTTGTCATGATGACATGATGGTGTAGTTCATTTAGAGGAGTTCACATGATGACATTAGTTGAAGGAGATCTTTGAGCTACCACACTTGTTTATTCTCCATGGCAGTGTTGAAGGCAGATGGTTGGCAAAATTAAGAGGCTCAGATGTTTTCTCATTTCTTCATGATATGTTGATAGTGGTTCTGGATCATCTTGTCATTAGGAGATATATGGAGTTGTTGATGGATACTCATGCTTTTAGTTTACTGTGGTGTTCATAATTTGTGTTCTTAAATCGTAATGTTGTTTGGTGCTTGCTTCTTCTTCAAGAGTTGATACTTCATTCAATCACAGTGGATCTTGATGCTTGCCCTCATGCTTGTCTTGTATGCACTATACTATGTGAATGGTCAAATTTGGGTTTAGAGTTTATTGCTGCCTATGAACCTAATTTGCATATTTCTAAACCTTACTAGTCTAAGACCTATGTTATAATTTTTGAATCTTATGCATCAAGAACCTAAGTCTAACTTTCATATAACTTTATGTTTTTTTTCTTTTAAATTTGAGTTGACCTATTATTATAGGTTGGATCACTTAAAGTGACCTTCTTAAGGGTTCTAATGTCATGTGAAAAATCGGCCCTCTTTACCCCTTTTTGACCAGTTTCATTTTATATTAAATGAGCCTTAAAAAATCCTTAAAAGACTTTATTCAAATGTGATTGGGAGCACGTATATGCCATATCATTGGCTTTGTTTTTAAATTTGAAAACTTTTTTTTTATCTTCTAATCTGTCGACCTTATAAATGTCATATTTTTATGACATGAAATAAAGTGATTTTTTAAAGCTATTTTTTAGCCCTCCATGAAGGCATTTTTTAAGGGATTTGGAAGAGCAATTTTTTATGGAGATTTATTTATATTTCTCTCATGACATGGAAGCTAAAAAGATGGAACTTTAATAGGGTGGAAGTTTTTTTAATGCCTTTTATTAAAAAGGAATGTATGGGGATTTTTTGTAGAAGAATTTTTGTGGTGAAAGTTTGAAGAATTTTTTTTTATCATTTTGTAGAGAATATGAAGAGAACATTTTTAAGAAAATGATTTATTTTCTTTCAAGAAGATTTTTTTATCTTATGAAGATATTTGTAGATGGAAATTGAAAAGTTTTTTTTGAAGTAAATATGCACAAATAAATATGAAGTGTTATATTCTTGTAGGAGAATGATTTATTTTATGCAGTGAAGTTGAATGGATTTGAAAATCAAAGAAATGGAAGCAATTTTTGAAGAAAAATTCCAAAAAGAAATTGAATTCATTGCAGATATTTTTTTGAGGGAAAATTATGAGATCAAATTGATGAAGATTGTTTATTTGATTGATTTTATTTTCTTTGCACATGAAGATGAAAATGTTTTTACAGATTGGAATTTGGAGGTCATTTGGGAACAAAGATTTTTAGATTGCAAGAGAAGATGAATGCAGAGAGGAAAATGAAAAGACTCAACAAGATGAATATGGAGAGGAGAGGAATTCCAGGAGATTTTTTATTTATAATTTTATTGCAGGTGCACTATGGGATTACATGAATATGTCAAGACATACAATCTTTATATAATGGTATTTGCAAATGTATTGAATATGGATTTTTGAGGGTGTGGTTGTGTGGTTCATCATACAGGGTTGAATATATTTTGAAAATCCTCTTGAAGAGAAAATACAAATGATAAGTTTTGTATGTGATTTGAGATGATGAGAAGTATGGTGATATGACAGACACATGTGAATGAAGAAGTGATTTGTATTGAAATAGAGAAACCCTCTGACTTCTTAGTTTTAATTTGAGTATGAATTAGGGGTTGGTGCTCCTTGAAGTTGGTGCTTCTAAACATTGTAACTAGTGAGGTTTTTGCTTAAGCCAGTGAGGCATTTTGAGTGGTTTTTCTACCCAAGGATGGTTTTCCACTTTGTAATTTTCTTCTATCATAATCTCATGTCTTGATGTCTTCCGTAGCTTCATTTACCATATGTGATTTATGTGATTGATCATTTGTTGATTAATTGTTCAAGTAATTTGTTCAATTTTGATAAACCTCTGTCAATTTTAGAAAATTATAAAAATAATACAACACTAATTCACGCCCCCTCTCAGTGTTGTCCTGGACTCCTATAGGAATTGGGGTGACTTTAATAGTTCTTTCTCTAACTCAACTCTTCTTATTTATTAAAATTGGAAAAGCATGGGTAATAGATCTTAAGTTGAATTAGGGTCACTACCATCTTGTTGTATTGCAAGTTTTACTTCACATTTTCCATTACAATTAGCATGTTTTGGCATATATTTTGTTGCTTAGTTAGACGTACACCTTTCCATGCCCCAGACATGTCCTAATTTTAAATTTTTTGAGCTAGATCCTAGATTTACTTGTTGTATAGTGGTACACCCCTTCACAATACTCTATAATCACCATTATGAAAACTCTCGTTTATTTATTTGCTTGCTCTTTACCTCTATCTTGTAGCAGGTGAAGTCATCCATGTTTTTGCAGCTACCCTTAAAATGTCAAGAAGATGCTTCAAGCATTTACAGAAACATTGAATTCACTTGGGTTACAAACCTAGAAAGTTCATTTCTAAGTTATGGTGCATAAGTTGTTGACCTTTATGTTGGTCACTCATCTAAACACTTATGTTCAGAGGTGAATACCAAAAACATACACTTGACAATGATAGACCATGCTTAGAGGATATGTATGAAGGTACAGATCAAAGAGCAATGGTCTTCACCACATACTATTGGAATGAGCAACAACTGATGGATTATGTGATTGTAGTCTCACAAATGTGAAATGTGATAGCGATTCCTTAAATGTGATGACCATGGTAACATTAATATGGACTTTGAAGAAAATTTAGTGATCAGAGGATCATTTTGAACATCAAGATTGTGCACATAGCAAGTATCAACTTGCATGGAATTTAGAAGCAACATACACCAAGGACTCCCTTACTACATTTGTTGGCTATTTGTTTAGTCAGAAACTGCAAAACCAACCTTGCTATTTTAAAGTTTGAAGTTTTGTTATATTCCCTTTTTCAAATGTTCTTATATTTTGAGTACAATAAATGCATTATCACTAGATAAAAAGAATGGTTAGCATCTATGCAAAATCATATTGATATATATTCATCAAATACATTAAGCAAAATCATCTCAACTTAGCAAAGGCTCAAGATATTTATGTTTGTTCAATTCTATCTTGTATAATATCAAATATGTGCAGTACCTAGTTGGGCCCACCATGATTTGTGTTTTTGACATCTCATAAAAATAATGACGAGTAAGATAAACTTTCATTGATCTTATATCACAGAATGCAATGAGGCATTCTTACAAGAACTAACTCACAACCTCATTGGTAATGGTCAGACATATGGTTGTAGTTTGAACCCTGCTCTATCAATATCAAATTTGGTAGGAAGGAGACCAAATGAATCAAAACATTGATTATGAAATAATTATATATGCTAAACTTTTAGCAAATTTGTATAAAATACTATTTTTTTCCAAACTCTAGTAACATATGGTATTCACTTGAGCTAACAAAACTATAATTTTGGAGACTTCATTTTCCATTGCAATTTCCTACTTCACCCAATCCATAGATTCAAACCTTGGTTCTCAACACCCTGAAAACTTTGACCTCTTTTCAATGAATAATATGAGTTAATATATTTGAATTTTGGTTTCAATTCTCTTTCACATATGTAAAATCTATAATATTTTTCACTCTACTTCATAGTTTAGAACAAAGAATCAAATAGTCTAGAACTTTAAAGTCAAAAACAAAAGATACAGTTAAATTCCTCAATCCTAAATACAACATGAAATGTACCTTCAACCAAAGTTGGCAAAAATCTCCAAACATAATCCAAGAAATTGCCACATCAAGCTAAATTGGTAAAATCTGTTAGAATCCTGACTCATCTAATCAGTTGCACTCCATTCTTTGATGAATGCAATCATCCAAGGACTAAGATCAACCTTCAAATAGGCCATTCACAAAGATTTGTCCATTGGCTTCCTCAACTGTGACCTTGATTTGCATATTATGGTATTGGATAACCTACTCTCGTAATAGTCATGAATTGTCACACAAACATGCATAGAAAGTATGTTTATGTCACAAGACTCCAGCTTTTTGATGTCAACAAATCTAGTAAATCCACTTGTTTGATGTACTCCAGCCCATCTCCAAGTAAAATTTTCAAAACTTCAGTCCTGAAGTGCAACTCCAATGACAAAAGGGACGGAATGAGCATTACATAGTAATACAAATGAAACATGATATCCAATAAGCATGCTCAACACTAAACTTAATTTATGGAAGCATCTCCCTCTCTCCTCCCTGATGATCTCATCAGCCTTTTATTGATGACTTGTATGTTTGGACACAAACACCTTTATCATTACACTAACCATCTTCCATGACTGGATAATGGCAACTTATCCCTTTAAGTAACCAAATTTGGTCATCTAAATTTAAATCCCCCAAGGGCCAAAATGTGTGTTAGATAACTCTTATCATCCCTCATGTGTGAAAGTTTTGGGGATAGTTTTGCATAATAAACATGCTCCTACCTTATTTGTGAGTGACTTTAGGCATGCCCTACAAACTAGAGCAGTCCATACTACCATCTAATGTAAACCAAACAAGATACATTTGCAAAGAACCAAGAAAGAATCAAATGGAATCACTCACTCCAACAAGCGAAAGACATGCAATTACTTATTAAAAGATGCTCTAGTAAGTTCCATGAAAAATATAATTATTCTTAGAATGTATATATACTAATTGCATTAAAATCCTAAAGAGAGAATTGTCTGAGCATATACCATTCATGTAGTTACCTGGCAATTGAACAAAATCAAATGATAACCTAACTAATCAACTACATCCTATTCTCACACGAACGTTCAATGAATTTCAATCTTGTATGAATGCTATCTTTCAAAGAGTAATTTAAAGCAGTAGACAGAAATGCAGCACCTTGCAAACCTGATTCTGCTAAATTTCAAGATCAAAGTAAGGAATGAGCTTTAGCATAATTTACAATGGCTATTGCAGTTTACACATGTGGCAAACATAGTCATAGGTTCATCTACACTTCTTGTTTGTAGTTGATAATAGGTGCACTTACACTGGTCACATTTACCACACTTAAATTGATCTATTGTAGCTTTAGGATTCTGGCCATATTCACATTCAAAAAGAGCCTGATCTTTAATTTGCTTATTCTCAAGTTTTCTTTGATCACTAGCCATTATTTTGCAAGATATAACTAAATGCTAAGGAAGAGATGAATCGGTGATGTGACATCTTATTAATAAATGCCATATATCAAGATTTCAAGAAAATTTTCTTCTTATTAATAGGATACAGTTGCTAAAATTGACCTTAGTAATAGTCCTAAGGTATTTTTTGTGTGGGCTCATACATTTTCATACATGCTCTGCTTGATGTTCACCACTTTTTACACTCAGATCTATAAGCCTTAATTATTTGAATCTGTGATGGACTAGGTTGCAAACGTGCTAAGAGCTATATTCTTTTGCATATGATGTTTAGTTATGAGAAATTATGCTTCTTGCAAAATGTAAGTGCACTTCACAAAGGTTTTACATCTGAAATGATAATATTTAATTTTAGGTGAAGTGTCATGCTCGCATTTCCCATGCAGTCACGACACACAACACACGTGTCATGTCCACATTTGCCATGTGGTCATGACATGAATTACAAAAAACTTTTCTACCTATCCCTAGGAACCCCCTCGCATGCGTCTGCGTGCTCGGTGGCAATACGTATCAGGCATAAACACGTCAACATAATTTGGGGAGGTGCATTATCCCACGTAGTCCCCTGCCTGATGATAGCCGTTTTGGGGGTATGCGACATGAAGTGTGTCATTTTTAGGGTTAGACTGATCTTAAATCTGAGCCCTAAGTCTCCTAGGGCTAAAGATGATTCTGCCAGCATCGAGACCTAACCCTAACTCAAGTCAAAAAGAAATTGAAATAATAATTAAGAAAATAGTGGCATGATGGTCACATGATTAAAGTGGAATGATGGAATAAAATATCATAAAATAATAACTCTAGAAGTCTAGGAAAAATTTGACAGCATAACGCGTTTTCAAAAATAATTTCGGCAATTACATTTATAAACAAACTCGGAATAATGAGGAGGAAGGAGGTTAAAATACTCCTTCCTGTAAAATAATAATAAAATTGATAGAAAAATAAAATAATAAATTCACGCAAGGGAAAAATAATAAAAGTAATTATCCCAACTGAAACGAATTAAATACAAAGGGAATAATCTTCCCAATTAAAATAAAATTAATCCCCCCCCTCTTAAAAATATAAAATATCACTCATAAGGCAAGGAAACAAAAATGTAATTCCCCATTTAAAATAAAACCAAAATTAAAAGAGCACAAGAAATGAAATAAGGCAAGTAAAATAGAGGATTTAAAATAAATAAAAGACCAATATCCTCACATACCTCTCACAATTTAAAATATTGTTTACTAAATTGGAAAAGCCCTAATTTTATTTTAACTTGGTTTTCTAATGAGGAGCCCTAATTGCATTTTATTATTTCCCTTTGTTTTGTTGCCCTAATCCTCTATCTCTTCCCTTCTCTCTTTTTTTTTGTTTTTTTTTCTTCCTATTTTGCAAGTTAGGGTTTGAAATGCAAGGGAGGCCATGAGTGGAGCTTGCTGTTCCATCTCACAAAGGTAATACCATTACGGCTAAGTTAAATACATTTTTTTTATTTTTTTTGTCATAGAGTGATACACACACACACATATATATCACTAAATGTATATATACAACAAATGTTATAGATAACCCTACATGCTGCTAGGGTTTGAACGCTGTGGAGGAGCCGCAGAGGGTTGGACGATGGTGATATGGAGGCAATGGCACCAAAGAAGGAGTGTTGATAGTGGGGAGGGGAGGTGACGGCGGCAGTCAGGGTGTTGGGCATGGTGGAGAGAGCACCAAAGGGGATCTGTGGGCCGGTGTTGTGGAACGTTGGTGTTATACTGTGGCTGTGGGGAGTAAAGGGGTAAGCCCCCTCCCCACACCCACTCTGCAGTAACCATTTGGTGGGCGGCGGCCATGGTCGCCGTCCACCAAAATCTCTTCTTCTTATATCTGTGACAGACTTTGGTGCTTATTTTTTTAACATATAAACTTCATTCTGTGACATATTCATTGTGTATTATTTTATATTTGTAGATACATATATGTTTATATATATATAGGCATATATACATGTTGCCTTGTAATAACAACACAGTAATATATTTTTCTATTACTATATATATATATTTATATATATGCTCATATCTATCTATATATATATATGTGCTTATATATATTTAAATATATATACATAAATTATAAAGCATTAGTTCTCTATACTTTGTTTTAAAAAAAACAAACAATGACCTAAAAAGAATAGAAAGTTGAAATTTAGATTACAACTGATAAGGATGTATATATATATGATATATGTAAATATATATTCATATAAATATATATCTTTATATATATACATATTTCCATCTTTCTCCAGGACATAATTTCTGTTTGACTCAGAATGCAAATTTTCTTTGAACATATTGTTGAAAACATAAATAACCAGAAGATGTATATTTTTTTTTTAACATATAAGATAAATATTCCATATCATCTAAAATTTTCTGCAACTATATTCCTAAACAGCACCCATAAATCATGAAATTTCCAACAACATAACATAAGGTATTTCACTTAGATATCTATCTTTTTTTTTTTTTAAGGAATCTTACAAGGTAAAATATGCATTTTCTCCCAACATTTTTCAGTAGTCTAACTTATTAAACATCGACTAATAAAATAAACTTTCCATGCATCAAACAACAACTAATTTATCATTCCTCTCTCTTTCTTATATATGTAATAAAATATAAATAGCAACTGATGCCTTTTTTTTGTTTTGAAAAGAACCATGACAACAATGTATATATATTTTCTTTTTGCAAAGGACAAATGCCACAAATTAAAATCCACTCTTGTATTTCTCTAAGCACACAAACTCCACAATATAAGAAATAAATAGTTTTCTAAAATAAAACATAAAGGATATTTTCATTACAATGTAGTGCCCCCTCGTCGTTGGCTTGTGATAGCAGTGGTTCTGTATTGCTTTTTGTCAATCAGAGATAGTGTTAGTCGTTCATTGCATTGATGCAGTTTCGAGACATTGGATTAGTATGTTATGGATTATGCTCACTTTGACCTTGATGACTATGTTTGATGGATTTAGACATGTGTTACGAGTCATGATTACTTCAGTTATGGTATGTTGGACATGATTAGTGATGGATTAATATCTGCATGTTTTATTAGATTCGTTGATATCCGGTTTTAAATGCTAGGGTTATAATCTTGTTCAAGAGCAGGGACGGTGTAATATTACTCGCTTCGAGTGCCCTGTTAAATGCCGCAACTCTCTGACTCTCCGTATGTAGACATATATGAACTTGATTGTATACAACCAATTGTTTGACGCAAGCTGCAGGTATCGAACCTTGACTCCATCTGATATAGCAGGTTTGAGCGGGTTCTTACACCAATGGGTATCAGTGATGGGAGATAACGCGAGGTCTATTCCACTAGGTCAGTTCTTGTCGTCTGTTGTGGTCTCGAGTTGTGATTGTGTTGCTTGGTCCTCGCCTACCAGGCTTGGTAACCCCGTGTTGTGGTGCTTAGTCAGGTTGTGTTATTTATGCTCTTGTGTGTGGTTAGGAAATACTTTAATGAATTATTATCATTAAATAATAATGCTTCTTTGATGATTATTGGATAATAATTGCTTGACTTAGAACTTGGATTAATTCCTTGGTTGGATTTTAAAATATATTAGAGTTAATTATTTGTTGTCCAAGAGCATTTATGTCATTAATTTGGAGTTATGGGTTATTAATTTATAATTGGTGCAGAATAATTTTGGATATGGGAAGTAAATGCCTTGAGTTGTCGAATATGAATTCTCTGATTTGTGGAATCTCTATTATTAGTAAAATTTTAAATTCCTCGGGAGTGGGTTGTTGGGGAAGAATGCATGTCTGCATTTTTTTTTGTGATGAGTTGAATCTTTTAAAGGGGGATCTGGGGAGGAAATGGGGGAGACAACATTGGGAAAAGGAAAATTTTATTTGTGGAAGAAAATCTCGTATCTTCTGCCTCTGTACATAGTGGATCATCTACTTGGGAGTTGCTATAATAGGTGTATCTGAACCTATTCTTCATTTCTTAATTTGATTTGTGTGGATTTTGTTTTAGGCATAAATTGTTTCTTTATCTCTGTTTGTTAATATCTGAGAAAAAGGAACTTTAGTCAACCCAGTCTTGAAGGAATTGAATCTTGTTGTTCCCTGTGGAAGTAATCCTTGTTCTTCATTGTGATTGGAAATCTACAATAAGAAATACCCTTGTGGTTGATATGAATTAAAATCTCCCTTCCCTTATGAGTTATCTACATTTTCCATGCTTGCCCGAGTCTAATGCTTCAACCATAACTCCTAAACCCTTTTGAATTTGGGAAAACTGCTCACGTGACTACTCAATATGGGCCATTCTGCACAAAACCCATGTCCCAGAATTTTTAGATTCATCTTCATTTGCGCGCAGTTTGAGACAAAAGTTGACTGCCTAGAAAATACTGAGAAATATGGGTTTGACTGTATCTATGTTAAATCTTTATTCCATTTATTCAAACCCATAGTAATTGGTCAGCTTTCTTCTAGTTTTATTGTTGGAATGAATAGAATCAACCCATATTAACTTTCTCTTGGATTAAATCTGGGTCTAATTTGGGTCAGTGATATAAAGTAATTTCCTTGAAGATTATATTAATCTGAGTTTACTTGCTTTAGCATGCTAGCAAATAAAGCATGATTATGTCATTGATATCTGTAAATAGGGGTGTCAAATTTCTCTTAACCGCTTAAAAGTTTGTTTACCATTTATTTCAGATCCTAGTTAGAAGTTGCTACTTTGAATAAGGAACGTATGTTAGTAAATTTGAATGCATTTCCTTACTTGCATGAGGTATTTACTGCATAAAAAAAATGGCCCTTCTTGCCATCCTCATTGCCTGTAGATTGGCTTAGATGTCGCCATTTTCTTTTAATGATTTGTGATCCTTTTTACCACTTCTACCAAGCTTCCTTTCTTTTCATGCCTTTTTTTTTGTCTTTAAATCAAATTTAGACCGGCAACACATCATCATCTATACACCGTTGCCTTTGCTGCCTAGACCATACCTTCATAAAATCTTGAATTCTGGTTTAGCCTTGGATTATGAAAACTTACTTCAGATCAAGCCCTTCGAATTAGGATATATCTCTTGTAGTTGATTTAAAATAGAAATATATCAATAATCTTTACCTGGTCCGTGTTTCCTGGGTCGATCTTGCCTGAACATTTCTGCTTGCTGCAACACCGTTAGAACCTTTGCCATATTAATTGTTTTATAATGATCAAATAAATAAAGAAAATTTAACTCTTGCCTGAAGCAAGCATTGCAACCCTTGGCCATTTTCCAATCAGACCAATCATGCCACCGTACCACGGCCTCCCATGATAAGCTTGGCATCGCTCAATGGAATTTCTCACTATTTTTGTTGAATTCCAACCTTTCAGATGCTTGTTATAATAGTTTAAATGCCTGGTGGAGCTCTTGCCTTTTTCTTCAACCTGTGGCTGTCATATTGTCTTTATGCAAATTTCACTTATTCTGGAGGATCGACCTCGTGCTGTGGCATCACGACTTCTTTAACAGATCCAAGCTTCCAAATGACCATTGCTATCATCTTCAATACTATATTGTTCTTCTTCCATCAGAATTATTGTGCAATAAGTAATTAGTTTATTTTAAACCTCTAGTAGTTTATTCTCTAAGATTATCTTGTGCAAACAAATGAAACTTCTCCTCAATCGACCTCTACCAAAACATGCAGCAACCATTCTAATTTTGTGAATAAAGTCTCTTCATCGCTTTGTTCTAATACAAATAAACTTTATTTTCTTAATAGAAAGAGATATTATTAGTAACTAATTTTAAGTGGATTTCTTTATGTCTAATATCATGTGGTTTCAAGTCTATGTGTTTTTAGAAAGTCTTTTAAATTAGAAACTTAAACTTTTAAATCATATCTCCTTAAATATCTTGTTATTTAGTAAGACTTTAACTTTTTATTTAGTAAGACTTAAATTTATTATGAAGTGGTTTGGTAAATAAGGGAAGATTTAATCAAGAGTTTTTATAGAAAGAATATGCATTTATTTAAATACGAATTTATTTTGGTTATAATGAATTTGAGTTTATTTATTTATTTTATTATTTACTTCTAATGTGAATTATCTTATACATATGAATAAGACTATATCTAGTATTTATTATGCACATACTTATAGAAAGAATATAGTAATTATTGTGATAGATGTAAATGGGAAAAAAATTAGTTATCATTAATTTCTTTATGGATAGTAGTATAATGCTAGTATGTTAGATGTTTATAAGTTAAGATTGTTAATTGTTTATTCTGTTACGAGTAAGGAACTATATGTGGGTTTTTAATAGTCTATTTATAGCAATGAGATCTAACCAGAAGCATAGACTATAGGAAAATACCTACGCTTTGTGTTGCATCTTATAAGCGGTTTATGTTAGGGAAACATTTATGTTGTAGGGTTGAATGGAATGAAGTTTGGTTAGATGTTAGTTGGTAACTTTTGGTTATAGAAAATTATGCAGACTTAAATGTTTTCTTTCGAAATTTTAATGTGTTAGAATGTTAGGTGGTAATTGTTGATAGTAAGTTATGATTATATGTTTGATAGTAACTTATGTTATTAGGAAATATTCTCATATTGTAGTGTGTTGTTCAAAATTTTCAATGAGCTAGATAGTCAATTTTTGTATGGAAAAAGAATAAAATTTTGTTGTGAAAGTTGAATGTAATTTAGGAAGATGTATTTATAAATGATGCAGTAGCATGTCATTTAAGCATGTAAGAGTATATAAAGGTTTAAACTAGTAGATTGTGGTCAATAGTCTTATTCGTTAGAAAATTACGCATATAAGTTATTTATCCTATTTTCATGAAAGTGTTCCTAGAGTTAGTAGATTAGAAGGTGTTTTTTTTGGAAAAGTATTTATGTTGATCATGTTTGTAAATTGGTTTAACGTCGAAGAAAGATTTTGCTTATTGTAAATAAAGTACTTATTGATGTTTAGTTAGAAATGATATGTGTCAAATCTTAAATGGTAAGTTAAATTATTTAGGTTTGTAATGATTTGAAGATTGTAGTATGGCAGTTAATATATTGCACGTAAAGGAAGTTACGAGTATTGTTGTGGTTTTGCAATTAGTAATTGTAGGAAATTGATTTAAGGAAATGTATTTATTTTAGTGGTCTCTGGAAATTGTAGAGTAATTTGTAGTAATGTTTCTTGTTCCATGAGGTAACGAATCGGGTATTATTACCTTGTTGAATATTAATTGTTAGTTAGGCTTGTAATATTGTATTCCGTGCTTCATAAATGATGGATATCATTGTACTTATATTTGTGTTTCTTCGTTTACTTTGGGAAACAAGGACTTGTGTTGTGATCATACTACGGGAAATCAAAGTGTCTTTAACTTGGGAATGTTCATTAATGGAATTACCTTATGAGCTTTCCTTGACCTTTGAGAAGAAGGGATGTTTGGGTTATGGTTCACCTTCTTGGCCTTGTTAATTCCTAGAATTTTGAAGTCTTGTTATTTGGGATAACTTGATGTAAGTTGTTTTCTTGATTGAATGTGGAGTCCTTTGAACCTCTTTGCTTGATCTCCTCCTTGGTCATATCTTATGTTTGTATTGGAGTATTATGTTACCTTGTGGTGGAGTTTGGTCTATGTTGGTTTGTTGTGAAGTAGAAATCTTGTGTGATGTCATGGCCACTTGTTGTCAATGTGGAAGTGTTGCCCTTGTCTGATTATAGTTTCGTTATTCTTGGTTGTACCTAACTCCAGAGGTGTGATGTTTTGATCTTTGGTTCAGATAGTGGCATGTCAGAGTAATGGGTTCATTGGGCTTTATATCTTGTATTAATTGGGGAATGGCCTCTTGGATATAGTACTTGGTACTTGATGGTATTGCTTTAGTTTTGAAGAGATTATGGATTTATTGTTGTGGCCTAGTGAATGGCGTAAGTTATGGTTCGGATCTATTTGGTGACTTTTCCCTCCATGTTGTGGTATGTATGTCTGACCAGAGAACGCTAAGGGAGTGGCTTTCATGGTGGGGCTGGTGCTTAGTGAGAGGTCGCCTGGGTAACCCCATGGAAGTTGTAAGCATGTGGAAAACTTAATAACTTAATCAAGAGGGTTGGGATATTAAAACACTTAACAAGATAAGTAAGAGACCTCACTCATGCCTGTAGTGCTCATTCAGGCTAAGGATGAGATGAGAAGGCCGTGGTTGGCAAAATCAACTTCCTTGTCCTCATGAAAGGAATGTTGATTCCGCATGTGTCACCCTATGGGGCTGGTACCTAGAGAGAGGCTGCCAGGGTAACCATAGATGGGGGCTGGCTTTTGGGGATAGATAGCCTGGGTAACCCATGTTAGGACCATGCGATGACACTCTCCTTACGTAGTTCTGTTGTTTCTTGGTAGTACCTCTAGAGTGATGTCTTGGCTTGTGCAATTTTGTTGGTATGGTCAGTTGTGTCAAGTCAGTTGTCGTTCTTTTATTTTTGGATGTTGTTTCTTGGCTTAGTGGAATCCTCGTCATTATCTCCTAGCTCGGAGGGGTGGACCTCAGGGTTCCACATGGTTGGGTGGCAGAGCTATCCATTGGTATTTTTGGAGATGTAGTTTGAGTTCTACGCAGAGGTGTTCCAGATCCAGTTTGCTCCCTACCTTCGGTGGTGTTGTATACTTTCTTATGTATTCTTTTGTGAACCGACATGATCAGTCTTATCAGCTTGTAATCATGTAATCCTGTACTGAGACTCTATAATTGATCTATTTTGTTTCAGTAAAAGTTATTGTATCTATTTTAGCAGTGTAATGGTTTTGCGTCTGTAGTTTTATTTTTTGTTAATGCAGTTTTGTTGCCCTAGAGTTGTTAGAAGAGTAATTTCGTTTATTCGGTATAATATGATATGCTTGATTTCTACTTTGCACTATCTTGCTTTCAAAAAAAATTATTTATGTGACTGTTGCACTCTTAGTCTAGCACTCTAGGGTTGCATGACGAGGCATTACATACAACACATATTTTAGCCTACTCCATAGTGGCATAACTTGACAGAATTTACAATAGGCCACAAAGGCCATGGCTCAAATAGCCAACCACCAAGATTATAACAACACAAAAAAAATGGACTTCACTCCAAGTTCCATTTCTTCATTGAAGCACCTGCAAGAAATACACACCAATGAGGAAAACCCAGCCACTTCGAAATGCCCTCCTCCCTACCATAGAACCTCAAGTGGGTCACCCCCGAGCTAGGGAGGTAGGGATTCACATGGGAACAAACACTCAACAACAAGAATCAAACAACATCAACACAAAACTAGCCCCAAGGATAAACACATAACTCAACTCATGAAAATGAGTTTGATGGGGGTAGGGAATGGACCCCTCTACTTCAAAGGCCACCCAAAAATACTAAAATACCAATCTCATGGCCTCAAGCCAAAAATCTCCAAAACCACAACTCTCCAAATATCACAAAATAACCTCCATGGCACTCTTGCCATTCAAATAATATCCACAACAAGTAAAAGCCCTCAAGGCATAAATAACACAATATGGGAGTGACCTCAAGGAGCTTCCTTTCCCCTACCCCAACAAGTTGAGCCTTACCTCCAAATGGAGGTGCTCTTACCATACTCCCATCCCACACAAAATAATGAAACAACAAACAACAAAACTACAAGCACATCACAATAAATAAGCAAGGGTAAAGAACAAGACATAGAGCTTACCTTCAAAAGCCCTATTATGGAAGCATGTTTGGTGATGAGCTCCAAGCTCCTCCAAACCTTCCAATCTCCAAGAATTCCTCTAACTTCCCCAAAATTGCTCAAAATAGAAAGAAAACTCTAAAATGCAAGAACCCCACACTCCTCAACAAGAGGAGGTAATATAGGCCATCAAAATTGTCCTTGAGGAATGAGAAGGTGACACTTGTCACCTTCTCCTTCCTCCTCCAATGCCACTTGCAAGGGAAAGGAAGTGTGAGGGTGACAAGTGTCATCCTCCAATTCCATCTCAATCCTCACCTTATCCACTTGTGCTCTCACACATGTGTGAGAGGACAAGTGGTGAGGTGGCATTCCCATTCAAACCTCCAAGGGGATAAGGGATGCCATATGACATCCTCTTATTCTCTAATAGAGCCATCTCCCTCCAAGATGCTCTCACACGTGTGTGAGAGTCTTGGAGGAAGATCCCATAGACTTGGGAGTCTTGGAGACCTCCCAAGTCCTCCTAGGGAAGGGATTCCCAAACATTGGGAAGGGAGACGAGTCTTTGCCAAAGCATGACTCATCTCCCACCTTATTTAATTTTAAATTTCGTCACTTTGACTAAACCATAGTGTAGAGTGACCAAAAGTGAGTTAATCCAAGGGTTAGTTAGTCAAGATTGACCCTAGACCCATGGGTAACCACCTAGGGTAAATTTTGGGACACTAAGGTTCACCAAGGGGGTCATAAATCCACTTTAAATGGCCTCAAAAGTAAAAATAATTACCAAGTGGTGTAAGTCAATAAAATTATACAACACTTAATATTAATCAATTAAACAAAGGGGTACTAGGACAAAATGATAAAATTAAAACAAGTACTTGAATCAACACTCAATTTCAAATGTAATCCTCATCCCTTTTGGGAATGGATCGGTTTCACAGGGAATAACATATGTGTGAATTTTACCTCCAATTTCATGTGGCTTGGGAATGTAAACCTACACATCTCAATCAAGTTTCAATCATATCATGATAATCATAGCCGAAGCAACTGGAATTAAATTCAGGCCATAGAATACAACAATAATCATCAATAACATAATTCTAAATTAAACTACATTTTTCTATCATATGCCAAATAATCATCATCACATATATAACTAGAAATCACATCACAAAACATCATCTAATGTATCTCATATGTTGGATCACAAAATAGCATCAAAATAGGATCAATTCGAATCACCATATGTCTAATCAATGTCATAACAAAGTCGGGAGATATAATCAAGTTTGCATAATGAAACCATAGTCTCTAAAAGTCTGATAATGTCATGAACTGAAATGCATAACGATCAAAATAAGGAAGGAAAAATAATCAGCCTCACACCCTCCCCCCTTAAGACTAAACTTCCTCTTGGAAGTTATAAAAAAGGTGAGGATATAGTGCCCTCAAACTAGCTACATCCTCCCAAGTCACTGTGACCTCATCATAATGATCCCACTGGACCCTAACCTAGTCCAACTTTTGACCTCAAAGGCCCAGCGTCTGACGAGGAAATATGCAAATTGGCTCCTAAGCCAATTTCCTGTCCGCCTCTACCTATGGAGCACTCCAGTCTAGTATGTGAGATAAATCAGATATATATCACCTCAATACAGAAATATGAAAGACATCGTGGATATGTGATAGGATAGGTGGCAACGCTAGATGATAGGCAACAGGTCCTATCTTCTCTAAGATCTCAAAAGGTCCTATAAACCATGGTGCGAGCTTAGAGCCCTTTCCATAATGGATTGGACTCTTATGTGGCTGCACTCTAAGGAATACCCTGTCACCCACTGAGAAGCTCCAATCAGTCCTCTTAGCATCGGCATACTTCTTCTATCTATGATGTGCCTCCTGAAGTCTCTGCCTAATCAATGTGACCTACCGCTCCATATCCTGAACTAACTCTGGACCAATGGCAACTTTGTCCTCTATTCGATCCCAACTCAATGGTGTCCTGCATGGTCTGTCATATAAAGCCTGAAAGGGAGGCATACCCAACAAGCTGTGATGCCCATTATTGTAGGCAAACTCAACTAGATATAGATACTCCTCCCATCTAGACTGATGGTCCATAACATACATCCAAAGCATGTCCTCCAACACCTGATTCACCTGCTTTGTCTGTCCATCTGTCTCGGGATGATAAGCGGAGCTAAAGTTGAGTTGTGTGCCCAATTCCTGCTGCAAGGCTCACCAAAATGTTGAAGTGAAAACTAGACCTCTATCTGAAATGATGCAGCGAGGTACTCCATACAATCTCACAATATCGTCTAAGAATACTCTCGCCACTGTTGGTGCATTGTACATCATGCGTACAAGTGAGAAATGTGCCACCTTGGTCAACTTGTCGACTATCACCATGATTGCATCATGGCAACGCGAAGACATAGGAAGACCAACATTAAAGTCCATGGAAATGGTGTCCCATTTCCACTTAGGTATCTCATGTGGGTATAGAAGACCTGCTGGATGCTGATGCTTGGCCTTGACCCTCTGGCACTCAAGGCATCGAGAAACAAACTCTGCAATATCTCATCTCATACTTGCCCAATGGTACAACTGTCATAGGTTAGCATACATCTTCTTCACCCCCGGATGTGCCACATATGATGCTCTATGAGCCTCTGATAACACTATAGTATGTAGGTCACCTCCACGGGGTACATAGATGTGTTGTCAATGACGAAGTAACCCATCTACCTCAAGTGAATACCCTGCATACTTGCCCACAAGGGCCCTCTATGAACTAATCTCCCACTACACCTTAAGAAACCACTCATCCTTTGGCAGATGCTGAATAATGCATCCTCTCAAGTCCACACTCAGAGTAAAGGTCAAGAGCTCGTGGCACCTCTGACTCAATGCGTCAACAACCACATTCTCCTTCCCTTTGATGTTGTGGACATCAAAGATAGACTTGCAAAGAAACTCCATCCAACATTGTTGATGGGCATTCAGATTCGGCTATGTAAAGATATACTGAAGACTATGGTGATCTGAATGGAGCTCAAAATGATGACCCAATAAGAAATGCCTCCAACGAACTAGAGCATGAACTACTACCGCTAACTCTAAGTTGTGTGTGGGGTAGTTCAGCTCAAGGGTCTTGAGCTTTCACAACTCATACACAATTGCTCTACCACCCTGCATAAGTATGATGCCCAATCCCTCCAGTGATGCATCTGTGTAAACCATAAAATCTTCTGCAGGATCAGGAACCACTAAAATGGGAGCGTTGGTAAGATGCTCCTTGAGGACCTTGAAGGCCCTCTCACACTGCTCAGTCCATAGAAAACTCTTCCCTATCAACTAAAGGGAAGTGATGGGGTGCACTATCTGAGAAAAACCCTCAACAAAGCAACAGTAATAACCAGCTAACCCCATAAAACTCCTAACCTTTGTCACACTAGTGGGTGCTGGCCAATCCCTGATAGCCCTGATCTTTGATGGATCTACTGAGATTCCATCGCCAGATAGGATATGCCCCAGATACTGTACCTCTGTCCTGAAAAATACACATTTTACCAAGTTCCCATAAAGATTCTACTCCCTCAAACACTGTAGAACTTGACGTAGGTGCTCCTCATGCTCCTCCTCGGTCCATGAATAGATCAAAGTGTCATTGAGAAAAATGATCATGAACCGATCTAAGTAGGTACGAAACACCCCATTCATGAGACTCATGAACACTGCAGGGGCGTTCGTCAAGCTAAAGGAGACCACAGTGAACTCATAGTGGCCGTATCGAGTCCAGAAAGTGGTCTTATGGATGTCCACCTCTGTGATACGTAGGTGATGATAACCGGACTTCAAGTCAATCTTAGAGAACACCCTGGCTCCCTGCATCTGATCAAAAAGATCTTCAATCCTGGGCAGAGGCTAACGGTTCTTCACTGTCAACTTATTTAATTTCCTATAGTCCATGCACAATTGAAGAGACCCATCCTTCTTCTTCATGAAGATGACAGGAGTGCTCCAAGGTGAAACACTTGGTCAGATGTGCCCCTTCTCGAGGAAGTCCTCCAACTGTAACTTGAGCTCTATGAGCTCATGTGTGGTCATCCTGTAGGGTGCATGAGACACTGGCTCGGCACTCAGTACTAAGTCTATGTGAAAGTCTACCTCATGACGGGGTGGCATCCCCGGTAATTCTGTTGGAAACACATTGACAAACTCTCTAAGGATGGGATGATCATCCAAAGATGCATTAGCTTCGTCATCTGATCTGTCACTCACTGTGATGGTGAACATTTGGCATCCCTTCCACATGCAGCACTTAAGCTGCTGAGCGGTTATCATATGCACTACTGTGGGCTTCTATATGCCCACTATCTCAACTGATGTACTGTGATCATCTAAGAAATTGATCACCTTTTAGCGACAATCTAGCTTGGCTCGATGAGCCGCAAGCTAGTCCATACCCAACACCACATCGTAGGATCCTAATGTCATGACTCTAAGGTCACATACTGTAGCAAAGGGTCCCAAAGCAATCTCACAGTCGTGGACTAAGGCATCTACTATCATCTTGGCCTTTGAGGCCAACTCAACCACCCACCTGTCACCTTGCCTAGAGGCCACCAGCCTGCAACGCTCCACTAACGATGGAGATATGAAAGAGTCAGTAGCACCAGAATCAAAGAGAATAGAAATGGGGTTACCCCTATCATACCTAACATCTTAATCACTGATGCCTAAAAATTAGCCTGGCGGTTATCAACCGCCACAAACATACGGTGGGACCTGCCCACATCTCCAATAGTCTGCACGGATCCTCCTACACGAGGCTATCCCCTTGCTTTAAAACCCTATGGACACTCTCTGGCTAGGTGTCCTGCTCCACCACAAACATAACATGGGCCCCTAGCCTATACCTGTCCAGTCTGAGTCCTACTTGACTGTTACTATCCTGATCTACTAGTAGACCCCTGTGAGCCCTTATATGACTACTGCGACCTTGTGGGTCCCATAGGTGGTCCATGCTACCTCTGATCTCTACATAGGCTCTGCTACTACCAACCTCTATTATGTCCCCCATGTGCCCTCTACTGTGTCCTAGCTCTCTGTTGTTGCTGTGGCTGCTACTGCTGTGGGGGCCTAGGAGGTAAGGGAGCGGAACTAAATCCTCCCCTATGAGGTGGCTGTGATGATTTGCGGAAACTCTGCTGATGCTGCTGCTGTCCACGATCCTAAAATTGAGGGCGTGAACTCTACCCTCGTCCTTGAATCTCCTTAGCGATATATGCCTTCTTGGCAGCATCACTCAAAGTCTGGGGGTCTGCCATACGAACAAGCCCTACTATGCTATGGTTCAGTCCTCTGATAAACTTATGACCCAGGAGTTTCTCATCATGGAGATACTCCACATATCAGGATAACTCGGTAAATCTACCCTCATAGTGTGCCATTGTAAGTCCCCTCTACTGAAGGTCATGAAAGTCATCGATGCGACGCTGCCTGTAATGATTTGATAAGTATCGCGCATTGAAGCACTCAACGAAGGTCTCCTATGTGAAAGTGTCTAATGAAAGGTGATGCTTGCACTCCTTAGTGCACCACCAGGTAGCTACTGCATCTTGCAACAGGTGTACTGCTACACGAGCCTTCATGTTGCCCTTGTAAGGACGCAACATGAAGCATCTATCTAAGCTGATGAGCCAGGCCTCTGCCTCAGTTCCCTCTGTGGTCCTGATGAAAGTAGGAGGGTTCAGCCTCAACAAATCCCTAATGGGATTTCCTCTGTCTCTGTGCCCTCTGATAGGCTCATCTGTATAATAGTCATAAGGTCTATGAACAATGTACTCTACTCGTACTACCTCATCATGCCGAGCATGATGTGGAGGGCTCCTGCTACGGGCCCTGTCAGCTAAACCAACCTCCTCTGCTGTTGTCTCTGGCACCTCTACATAAGGCTCCACACATGGTGCCCCTCACAGCTCAACGCGGGGCTCCACACATGGCTTGACATGGGACTCTGCTCATGGCTCCACGTGTGGCTCCTCTCATGGATCCTCGGGGGGCTCTACATGTGGCTCTATGCGTGGCTCAGCTATAGCTGGTGGAAGCCTATCTAAAACTACTTGTAAGGCCTGTAATATCTATGGCCCAAAATCTAGTAGGGCTGGTGGTGCCTGTGGTGCCTATAGGATTGGCTGTGCCTATACCTTAGCTGAAGAGTCACTGTGCACCTTGGGCGGTGGAGTGTGGTGATACTACGCTCACCAAACTTGTCGGGGAGGCATCCTACAAAAATAAGGTAATCCACAAATTAATCAAAGTTGCAGAAATAATAATGTGCCCTGACCAAGTCCAGTGTTTAAACTTAGGCTCTGATACCAAATGTCATGCCCGCATTTCCCATGCGGTCACGACACACAACACATGTGTCATATCCACATTTGTCATGTGATCATGACATGAATTACGAAAAATTTTTCTACCTATCCCTAGGAACCCCCTCGCACGTGTCTGTGTGCTTGGTGGCAATACGCATAAGACATAAACATGTCAACATGATTCAGGGAGGTGCATTGTCCCATGTAGTCCTCTGCATGATGATCGCCATCTTGGGGGTATGCGACACAAAGTGTGTTAGTTTTAGGGTTAGACTGATCTTAAATTCAAACCCTAAGTCTCCTAGGGGTGAAGATTCTGCCAGCATCGAGACCTAACCCTAACTCAGGTAAAAAAGAAATCGAAATAATAATTAAGAAAATAGTGGCATGATGGTCGCACGATTAAAGTGGAATGATGGAATAAAATATCATAAAATAATAACCCTAGAAGTCTAGGAAAAATTCGACAGCGTAACACGTTTTCAATAATCGAAATACAAATTTTAAAATAAAAACTCCAATGAGAAATTAAATAAAATTTAATAATAACAATCTAAACTTAAGAGTAAATTTTAAACAATTTAAAATAACAAAATAAATATCCTACCAAGGTCAAATAATTGACCTTGCAGAAAGAATAAAAATTCAAAAATGATATAATAAAATAATAACAAACATAAAATTGGATTTCAAAATTGATTCTGTTAATAAATATAATTTCAGCAATTACATTTATCAACGAACTTAGAATAATGAGGAGGAAGGAGGTTAAAATACTCCTTCCCATAAAATAATAATAAAATTGATAGAAAAATAAAATAATAAATTCACGCAAGGGAAAAATAATAAAAGTAATTATCCCAATTGAAACGAATTAAATACAAAGGGAATAGTCTTCCCAATTAAAATAAAATTAATCCCCTCCTCTTAAAAATATAAAATATCACTCATAAGGCAAGGAAACAAAAATGTAATTCCCCATTTAAAATAAAACCAAAATTAAAAGAGCACAAGAAATGAAATAAGGCAAGTAAAATAGAGGATTTAAAATAAATAAAAGACCAATATCCTCACATAACCCTCACAATTTAAAATATTGTTTACTAAATTAGAAAAACCCTAATTTTATTTTAAATTGGTTTTCTAATGAGGAGCCCTAATTGGATTTTATTATTTCCCTTTGTTTTGTTGCCCTAATCCTCTATCTCTTCCCTTCTTCTCTCTTTTTTTGTTTTATTTTCTTCCTATTTTGCAGGTTAGGGTTTGAAATGCAAGGGAGGCCATGAGTGGAGCTTGCTACTCCATCTCACAGAGGTAATACCATTATGGCTGAGTTAAATAACAATTTTTTTTTGTCACAGAGTGATACACACACACACATATATATATCACTAAATGTATATATAGTAAATGTTATAGATAACCCTACATGCTATAGGGGTTTGAATGCTATGGAGGAGCCACGGAGGGTCAGACGGTGGTGATATGGAAGCAACGGCGCCGAAGGAGTGTTGACAATGGGGAGGGGAGGTGACGGCGGCAGTCAGGGTGCTGGGCGTGGTGGAGAGAGCACCAAAGGGGATCTGCGGGCTGGTGTTGTGAAACACTGGTGTTATACTGTGGCGATGGGGAGTAAAGGGGTAACGAGTGCGGGGAGGGGGGCTCGGCCCCCTCCCCACACCCACTCTGTAGTAACCATTTGGTGGGTGGCGGCCATGGCCATCGTCCACCAAAATCTCTTCTTCTTATATCTGTGACAGACTTCAGCACTAGGATTAAAATTTTGCCCTCTATTTTTTTAACATATAAACTTCATTCTGTGACATATTCATTGTGTATTGTTTTATATTTGTAGATATATATGTTTATATATATATATATACATGCTACCTTGTAATAACAACACAGTAATAAATATATTACTGTATATATATATATATATTTATATATATGCTCATATATATATGTGTGTGTGCTTATATATATTTAAATATATATATAGAAATTATAAAGCATTAGTTCTCTATCTTTTTTTTTTAAAACAAACAATGACCTAAAAAGAATAGCAAGTTGAAATTTAGATTACAACTGATAAGGATGTATATGTATATATATATATATATATATATTCATATAAATATATATCTTTTTATATATACATATTTCCATCTTTCACCAGGACATAATTTCTGTTTAACTCAGAATGTAAATTTTCTTTGAATATATTGTTGAAAACATAAATAACCAAAAGATTTATATATTTTTTTTTTGAACATATAAGATAAATATTCCATATCATCTAAAATTTTTTGCAACTATATTCCTAAACAGCACCCATAAATCAAGAAATTTCCAACAACATAACAGAAGGTATTTCACTTAGATATCTATCTTTTTTTTTTTTGAAGGGATCTTACAAGGTAAAATATGCATTTTTTCCCAACATTTTTCAGCAGTCTAACTTATTAAACATCCACTAATAAAATAAACTTTACATGCATCAAACAACAACTAATTTAGCATTCCTCTCTCTTTCTTATATATGCAATAAAATATAAACAGCAACTGATGTATTTTTTTTGTTTTGAAAAGAACCATGATAGCAATGTATATATATTTTCCTTTTGCAAAGGACAAATGTCGACAATTAAAATCCACTCTTGTATTTCTCTAAGCACACAAACTCCACAATATAAGAAATAAATAGTTTTCTAAAATAAAACATAAAGGATATTTTCATTACAACACATATTTGAACCAACTCCATAGTGGCATAACTTGATAGAATTTATTATAGGCCACAAAGACCATGGCTCAAACAGCCAACCACCAAGATTATAACAACACAAAAAAATGGACTTCACTCCAAGTTCCATTTTTTCATTGAAGCACCTACAAGAAATACACACCAAGGAGGAAAACCCAGCCACTTTGAAATGCCCTCCTCCCTATCGTAGACCCTCAAGTGGGTCACCCCCAAGCTAGGGAGGTAGGGATTCACATGGGTGCGAACACTCAACAACAACAATCAAACAACATCAACACAAAACCAGCCTCAAGAATAAACACATAACTCAACTCATGAAAATGAGTTTGATGGGGGTAGGGAATGGACCCCTCTACTTCAAAGGCCACCCAAAAATACTAAAATACCAATCTTATGGCCTTAGGCTAAAAATCTCCAAAACCACAACTCTCCAAATATCACAAAATAACCTCCATGGCACTCTTGCCATTCAAATAATCTCCACAACAAGTAAAAGCCCTCAAGGCATAAATAACACAATATGGGAGTGACCTCAAGGAGCTTCCTTTCCCCTACCCCAACAAGTTAAGCCTTACCTCCAAATGGAGGTGCTCTTACCATACTCCCATCCCACACAAAATAATGAAACAACAAACAACAAAACTACAAGCACATCACAATAAATAAGCAAGGGTAAAGAACAAGACATAGAGCTTACCTTCAAAATCCCTATTATGGAAGCACATTTGGTGATGAGTTCCAAGCTCCTCCAAACCTTCCAATCTCCAATAATTCCTCTAACTTTCCCAAAAATTGCTCAAAATAGAAAGAAAACTCCAAAATGCAAGAACCCCACACTCCTCAACAAGAGGAAGTAATATAGGCCATCAAAATTGTCCTTGAGGAATGAGAAGGTGACACTTGTCACCTTCTCCTTCCTCCTCCAATGCCACTTGCAAGGGAAAGGAAGTGTGAGGGTGACAAGTGTCATCCTCCGATTCCATCTCAATCCTCACCTTATCCACTTGTGCTCTCACACATGTGAGAGGACAAGTGGTGAGGTGGCATTCCCATTCAAACCTCCAAGGGGATAAGGGATGCCATATGGCATCCTCTTATTCTTTAAGAGAGCCATCTCCCTCCAAGATGCTCTCACATGTGTGTGAGAGTCGTGGAGGAAGATCCCACACACTTGGGAGTCTTGGAGACCTCCCAAGTCCTCCTAGGGAAGGGATTCCCAAACATTGGGAACGGAGATGAGTCTTTACCAAAGCATGACTCATCTCCCACCTTATTTAATTTTAAATTTCGTCACTTTGACTAAACCATAGTTTAGAGTGACCAAAAATGAGTTAATCCAAGGGTTAGTTAGTCAAAATTGACCCTAGACCCATGGGTAACCACCTAGGGTAAATTTTGGGACACTAAGGTTCACCAAGGGCATCATAAATCCACTTTAAATGGCCTCAAAAATAAAAACAATTACCAAGTGGTGTAAGTCAATAAAATTATACAACACTTAATATTAATCAATTAAACAGAGGGGTACTAGGCCAAAATGATAAAATTAAAACAAGTACTTAAATCAAGACTCAATTTCAAACGTGATTCTCATCCCTCTTGGGAATGGATCAGTTTCACGGGGAATAAAATATGTGTGAAATCTACCTCCAATTTCCCATGACTTGGGAATGTAAACCTGCATATCTCGATCAAGTGTTAATCATATCATGATAATCATAGCCGAAGAAACTAGAATGAAATTTAGGCCATAGAATACAACAATAATCATCAATAACATAATTTTGAATTAAACTGCATTTTTCTATCATATGTCAAATAATCATCATCACATATATAACTAGAAATCACATCACAAAACATCATCTAATGTATCTCGTATGTCAGATCACAAAATAGTATCAAAATAGAATCAATTCGAATCACCATATGTCTAATCAATGTCATAACAAAGTCAAGAGATATAATCAAGTCTACATAATGAAACCATAGTCTGTAAAAGTCTGATAATGTCATCAACTGAAATGCATAACGATCAAAATAAGGAAGGAAAAATAATTGGCCTCACATGAAGCACCATTAAAAGTAGATGGAAAAAACAATGATCAGAGAACCAACACTCCCAAGTCCAAGCACTCTGCAACTGAGTAGTGTAGATGGAGCAAGATCAATGATAGGTGAGTTATACCTTTGGTGTTCTTCAGTCTTGCATCTCAAATGAATTTACATCTATACCTTAGGTGAGTTATACCATAGGTGAGTTATACCTTTGGGAAAGTTTGTTCTTCTACTTAAACTTAAGTTTTTTAATAAAAATCAAGTCTAGAAGGGTAAAAGCACAACGTTGTGTCACACTTTCAGCCAACTTATTAGCACAAGTGAATTTAAGTATTTCTAACTAAAAATCAATTTTGGTCAAACATATGATTTTGTAAGATTCATTCTAGCTAAGTTAAATATGTCCACAACTTTTCCAACTAAAATTGTTGGCTAAACACATATGTAGCACCACTATGAGGGCAATTTACTTAAAAAATAAAATTATTTAAAAAAATTGATATTTCAACAACTTCTACTCATGTCGATAACATTTTTTATATTTCAACAACTTATACTTATGTAGATAACTATTATTTATATTTTCCTTTCTATTTTTACTAAAAGTAGGTTATCAGCATAAAACATTAGGTCAATTACCATGTCAAGGAAAAAAGGTAAAACTTATTAAAAAAATTGAAAAAAATATGATGCACTAGATAAAAGAATCTATATCAAGATGGTATTTTTTTTTCTATTTTAGATAAACAGTTAATATGAAAGTTGACGTCGAATGGAAACAACTACGTTTTAATACACACATTTTATTATTTATTTAAAAATATATATTTATCAAAATTGGAAAAAAATATATCCATGCACTAAAGTTTCAAGTTATAAATACATTAAAAAAATGAAGAAAAAAAATAAAATTTACTATATAAAGATTGACGTCTCATGTAACTTCATTTTTCAACATTTTATCAGCAACTAAATTATAGTGTCAATTTAATTAAAACTATATTCAAATAATTTTTTAATTTTTTCAAAAAATACAAACATAAAATATACTAAAAAATAAATATTTTATTAGTTTACATCATTTCAAAATTCAAACATATATGTCACTTTTTAGTGATTCAAGTTTAAAAGTTGGATTAGCGTTGGTCATTTCCTTTATAAAAGTGTGACACATCTTTGTGCTTTTACCTGAAAAAGTTAATTTAAATAGTCTTTTACGTCACGAACATCATATTTTGTCAGTTTTGATGGTTTTGAATTGTTATTTCAGTGTATCGTCTTGGAGGTGAAGGTTATAAAAGGATTGGGAACTACAATTGATGTTATATTGATAAATACTTTCCTTGTTAAGAGTTGGAGTTAGCATATACATTTGCTTCTTGAGTGGTTAGCTAACCTTTGTTGTAAATACATTATTATTAGGGTCCCATTGTTGTAAATACATTATTATTTATCATCTGTTTGACCAATTTAAAGCATAAATGGACAATCTTAAGGAAGAAAGGAAAAAGGAGGCTGCAAAAGACATTGTTTTCCCCTATGTACTAAGCATTTTTCCAAATTGTATTTTTAACAAGAAGGATCCTATAATTGTTGGTGTTGATATTCTTGAAGGCATTGTAAGGGTCAGTATCTAAACCTAGTCTTTTCAGTGTTATGACTTATGCATGTAAGAGATTGTTGTATCATTTTTGGTTTGTATAAAGCCATATGTGGTGATTGCATCTACAGATTGGCACGCCATTATGTGTTCCCACAAAAGATTTCATAGATATTGGCAAAATAGCCTCAATTGAGATCAATCATAAAGTTGTTGAAATGGCTAAGAAGCATGAAAAAGTGGCCATGAAGGTATGTTGAGAAGCTGTCTTTGTTGTTAATAGTTTTATATGATTTTGGATGCCATTTTTGAAATGTTTTTGTATTCTAGCACTGAAGGTCGATTTGCAAGGAGCCTGGGATTCAGAAGAGAATTGCAATTTACAATTCAAAATGCAAAATCCATTCCAAGAGAGCTCTATGTAATTGTTCCATTCTTATCTTCTATTTTGTCTTTCTTCTCTCAACTGATGTCACCTTGTATTTTCATTTGCTATGATTTCTACTATTTCCCTGTCAATTTTTGCTATGATTTTTGCTATTACTCATCTCAATCTCATAGGATTATCTTGAAGGAGGCATTGCACATTCTACTTACCACACACAACCCTCCTAAAGACTATTCTACACATCTAAACATTTATTGTAGACCTGAATTCTCAAGAACAAGCTTTCACAAGGGAAAACAATGCACTCTTTCATTGGTTACAGGTAATTCACATTTTCTACATGCACAATTTTTCATAATAATCTTATTTACATGTATGTAAAGTGCAGAAGTTTGGAGGATGCTCGAAAAGTCTTTGATCACATTTTCCAGCATATTCCTAGCCTATGCCAAAATGGGAGCTTTGGAATAGGGAATGGGAATTGATCAAAGCATAATAGAAGGGGGTTTTTTTTTCTAGATATTATAGTTCAAAATGCTCTGGTAGACATGTATGCAAAATTTGGTAGCATACACAAGGCACACGAATTGTTTGATAGAATGCCTTTAAGAGATGTCATCTCATGGAATACAATGATTGTAGGATATGCAAAAAATGGATTTGTTGACAAAGCTTTAGAAACATTCAAACAAATGTAATTGATAGGTGTAAATCCAAATTGTACAACCTTTTCTAGCATCCTCCCTGCGTGTGCCAAAATGGGAGCTTTGGAACTGGGTATGGATATCCATCAAAGCATAAATAATAGAGCAATTTTGATAGATGTTGTAGTTGCAACTGTTCTAGTATACATGTATGCAAAATGTGGAAGCATAGACAGGGCATGCGAACTATTTGACAGAATGCCTTAAAGAAATGTGGTCTCATGGAATGCCATGATTGTAGGATATGCACAAAATGGATTTGTTGAAAAGGCTTTAGAAACTTTCGAGCAAATGCAATTGGCAGGTGTAAATCCAAATTCCACAACCTTTCCCAGCATCCTCCCTATCTATGCCAAAATGGGAGCTTTGGAACATGGCGTTGACATCCATCAAAGCATAAAAGATAGAGGAATTTTGTCAGATGTAGTTGCAGCTGCCATGGTAGAGATGTATGCAAAATGTGGAAGCATAGACAAGGCATGCAAAGAGTTTGACAGAATGTCTCAAAGAGATGTGGTCTCATGGACTACAATGATTACAAGATATACATAAAATGGATTTATTGAAAAGGCTTTAGAAACTTTCAAACAAATGCAATTGGTAGGTGCCAGCATCCTCCCTGCCTGTGCCAAAATGGGAGCTTTGGAACAAGGTATAAACATCCTTCAAAGCATAATGGAAGGGTGCATTTTATCAAATATTATAGTTGGAAATGATCTAATAGACATGTATGCAAAATGTGGAAACATAGACAAGGCATGTGAACTGTTTGACAAAATGCCTAAAAAAGATGTCATCTCATGGAATGCAATGATTGCAGGATATGCACAAAATGGATTTGTTGAAAAGGCTTTAGAAACTTTCATGAAAATGCAATTGGCAGACAGATTCCACAACCTTTGCTAGCATTCTTCATACCTGTGCCAAAATGTGTGCTTTTGAATAGGGTATGGACATCCATGAGAGCATAAAGGATAGAGAAATTATGTTAGATGTTGTAGTTGCAACTGCCCTAGTAGACATGTATGCAAAATGTGGAAGCATAGACAAAGCACGTGAACGGTTTGATAGAATGCCTCAAAGAAATGTGGTCTCATGGAATGCCGTGATTGCAGAATATGCACAAAATGGATTTTGCAAGGATGCTCTAAAAATCTTTGAATTAATGAAGCACTCTAGAACATATCCTGACATTGTAAGCTTTGCTTGTGTTCTATGTGCATGTAGCCATGCAGGTTTAGTGGATGAGGGCTATACATACTTCAATCACATGAGTAACACTTATTGCATTACACCTACAGTTGATCATTATGTGTGCATGGTTGATCTTCTTGCCCGTGCTAGCTATCTTGAGGACACCCTAAACTTTATCATTATAAAGATGCCAGTTAAACCTGTGCTGGTTGTGTGAATGTGTTTTCTTGGTGCCTATAGATTACATATGAATATAAGCTTAGGGGAATTTATAGTGATGCTGTAGTGCCCCTCACCTTGCCTTCTATTGGACTGATGGTTCTTCTAGTAGGATTGGATATCATGACATTGGACTCTCTGTTATCATGATGAGTTGTTATGGACCTATTACTATGATGATGATTGGTGATATTGGATTACTAATATTTTATGTTTCATAGTTTGATGGACATACTTGGTGTAATGGATTAATGTTACTTCTAAGTTTAAGGTGATATTTAATCATGGTTATGATGCTTTAACAATAATTGTTAGACTAGATCATATTGAATTGATTGTTCTATTTTCTTGTAGACAACTGAATACTTAATTGTGGATGGATTTAGGTAAACAGAACAGTGTCACATTACTCATGCTCGAGTACCCTGCCACGCTACGATTTCTGTTTACTGTGTGCATGACTTCATGTTTGTATGTATATGTTTAACCTGGAGGTTTGCTGCAGGATGCAGGTACCGGGCATCGACTCCACTTGAACTAGCAGGTCTGAGCATGCCCTAGCCAATGGAATTGTTGATCGGAGTTAGCATAAGGTTCCCCAGTCATCCGTCGTCCTTGTAGAGGATAAGTCTTCGGTTTTGCGTCTAGTCATTGTTCTCAGTTTTGTTTGTCTGGATGGGTTGTCTTGCTTTCTTTGCATGCTTGATGGTCGAGTAATTGTATGATTTATGATTGGTTAATTGTGGTATATAAATCGATAAATTTGATTAATGTCTACTAAATAGATTTATAAATAATTATTAGTTGTTATATAACAAATATACATTAATTATTAAATAAATAAAAATAAATATTAAAGGAGTTAAATTGGTTATAAAGTGGCATTATAAGTTGTGGAAAATGTTTTATAATTAATAAAATAAATATGAAAGTAAATATATGGGGTCAAGTAAATAAATGATTAAATAAAGTAATATGAGTTGTTGTATATTAAATATCTCTATAAAATACTAAATTAAATAAAGTAAAAGTTATAAGTTGTAATATATTAAATGTATGTTATCTTTGAGTAAATAAAAGTATAGGGGTTATATTGTAATGTTGTTAAAAAAATTAAATGAAAGTTAGCTGTGTTTTCAGTTTGCATTGGATTGTGTGTTTATTCCCTAATGGTGGAGTGTAAACAATTAGGGTAGGGAATACTATAAAACAAGCAGAGGGAAGGAGAGAAGGGGAGGAGAAAGCAGAGTTGGAGATCTAGAAAGGAGAACGGAGCTGCAAAGAATAGAGAGAGGTCTTGCAGCGTAAACAGGTTCTTTTATTGTGTGAATGATATTTTCTCATCTTGCTTAATATCTAGGGCTTCTTTAATGAAATTTGTAATCTACGCATTCCTCTGCCGGAGCTTTGTTTTGTTCTTGATCCCTTTCAAATGTCTACTTATTCAAAATCATTTTGTTAAGTATATTTTGTAGTCGTTATACTCTGAATTCTGTCAGATCTTATTCGCTCCTGCCGAGTGCATTTATCTTAAAGTTTGTTGGGCCAGTATAGCAAATTAATTCGTTCACTGATTATGTTTTGATGGATGTTTATTCATATTCTAAAGCTCCCATTTTAGGGGGCCATAGACTGCGGGCTAGACACTTTAATCTATCAAAACCTATTTTAATATTGAAGTCATATAATGCGTAGAGTTTTAAAAATATTTGTTTATGCGCAATGTAATTTGATTGTACTTCCCTAATTTGGATCTCTTGGCATGTGAATTCACCTGTAATTTAGTGATTGTCATGAACCCTGAGACTGCAATATATCAACTGCTTCGTATTGCAGTTAGTAAAATCTGAATAACTGTAGCTTTCTTATACAGTTCCTTCTCATTGTGCTCGGGTTGTCTGTTTTAGTATTATCATCAACTACTGACGAGAGATAAAGATTTAAGCTTAGAACTCTAGACCATTCCTATTTTAAAATAGTCTTTACCAAAAAGAATCAACGCCCTATTAAAGTAAAGGCCACTATGCGCTGCGTGTTGGTGGGAGATTTAGCTTGTGTGGAGGAGGTTATGGCGTCAGTTCATCATCCGTTCCAAACAAACACATCCATACAACCAGCACAGATACAACAGGCATCGCAATGATAAAGTTTTGGCGTCTTCAAGATAGCTCACGGGCTGGAAGGTCAACCATGTACACATAATAATCGACTCAGGATCACTCATTGCTCTCGGTTAAAGACAATTAAGGAAAATTTGCACTGAGTGAATGCAATAAGTTAGCTCTTGGACATACAAAAAGCTTTCCTGCTGAATCTTGATTTAATTTTTTTAAAATATTTGTTGGGTCTGCGAAAGTTGCTCTTACAAAGATCATTTACAATGTTTTTTTTAAAAAAAAAAACGATCCTTTTAGCCAGAACTGTTTCTAAGAAAAAAAAATTATTAACGTGGTAGAAAGAGTATAGTGGTCAATTGTACGACTTCTGCTTACGCTCGCAAGGCAGTTTATTTATTTAGTGATGTATTTGACGATGTCAAAGAGGGGCGAAGTCGGAACAAGATTGCAAAACATAGAAGCATAGCTGATATAGCTTTAAAAAAATTGTGTAATTACAGCAGAGAGAGTATCAGAAGCAGTTGCAGTTATGTAGAATCCTTTCTTTAATATCTGAAATGGATGGGAAGGATGAAAATCCACAAAATGATGGCCCAAACTTGACATATGACTTTGCAATGTTGGTGTTCGTAATATCACTGGCAATACCTTCAATTGTGGCAAATGGGGTTATAATCGTTCATAGGAAGAGGAACTATTTTCGTGCACTGGGAGGAGTGGGTCTCATCATAGTTACCTCCATGGCCGGGCTCATATGGATTTCGGTGAATTTTGTAACAAATCAGCATTTCTAGCTAATTGGAATAATGAAGGAGTGTTCTCTGTGGACGTTTTGGCTGCAGCTTCCGCTGGGGTGTTGTCTGTGGATGTCGCTCATCTTCTTGAGGCTGCATCGCTTGTACATTCTCTCTACTAGACACCATTGCATAAGCACCCTCAAGACCTGGTTTTTATATCTTCCAATTCTCTTATTACCTGCTCTTATCTTCTCTGCCATTGGAACCATTTCCAAGGCCAGCAGACAAAATGATGATGGGCACTAAGGGACCACATCGTTTGGCTGACACAAATTTAACAGATTTCTCAATGATAAAATTTGGGGTGTCTTCAAGGTCGCCAGTGCGGGTAAAAGAGTCGATAATGCACACTAGTTGCAATACAATCTGGGTTGCTAATATGATTGAAGTATATTCAGACCTTATCCTCTAACCTCCTAGGGCCGCGCATCGTTTTAACCTGCCACTACTGTTTATTTATATTTTGACCATGAGGCTTTCTATGCGGGTTTCAACCATCAGCAGCTATCGCTGTCAGGCATCTTATCCCGGAGGATTTGATTTTCTCTAAATTGCCTTTCAAGTACAAAATTGAGCGCAAAATAGGAGATTCAGTCTGATCATCTGAATCCTGTGTAGAAAGAGATATTCACTGCAACGCGGCCATTGCAGCAAGTCTTACACATACAGTGAGCTACAATCTATTGGCAATGGCCGTTGTTGTGGACCTTTTAAATACTCAACAACCCTAAGCCTATGTGATCGGTTGCATCCATAGATTCAACACATATTTAATAGGTATCTCTATGTGACGTTTGATGCTGCCTTTGCAACAATCTTATGCAGTACGTTGTTTTACCTGTCAAAAATTGGGAATCCTAAACCATCACTGTTGCACCCAACCCTAAAATGATAACTGGTTATTGGTAGATTCGATGAATGTGGAAAGTTAATTAGGGTGGTAGAGCATTCCATAATCTTTAATTTATTTTTGATCAGATTATTTTGACCATATTGAATCATCTACCTCTCTTTCAGTTATTGCAAAAGATTTAAACTTGATATATGGGTTGAATTAGGGCCCACTCATGTTATATACTATATTATTTAGGAGACATATTCAGGCCTCTACTACTTCTGCGTGAATGCCACTTGATTGTCCTAGTACTAAACTGTTTGCTTGCAATGCACCTACATCCACTTATGTCCAGTGTATCAAATGGGACAACCGTTGCCACACACTACATGCTGCATCCTCCACGTCTATTTGGCTGCAATCTAATACCCTATCCTCCAGCACTATTTGGCTATATATTACCTACAATTTTAACAGGGCTACCACTCAGCACACCTTAAGGCGCCAAGATATCTTAGGGAAGAGTTGAACCTTGGTCTCCAACATGAGAATTGAGATATCTATTTTGTTTTATGCTTGTTCTGTAAGGATTGAGATATGCTCTAGAAATGTAGTTACTAGGAAGAAACAACATTATGCATGTTGTTTTTCTCACTATTTGCATACATTTAAAATAATGCTTGATATATACAAATGGCCTTCTTTACCATTGAAGTTTAACTCTATGAGATTCAAAAATCCATTTTGACACAGTGTTGATAAATAGAAATAGCTTTCATTATCATTGATTTTCTATGAGCAAGATTCCAAAATCTATCTATACACAGTGGCTGCTTCATCAAATGTTCTGTAGTATTTTCTTTACCTCTATAATTCCCGTCAGAAACATGACCATCTGGCTAACTCATATAGATTAATTGAAATTTATGTGAAATGTCTCAGTGATTTAAATATATAAATTAGATGCTTGTTAGTTGTTAGTGTTTTAATTATGGCTGCAATAGTGTATCTTAAGGTAAAGGCATGGAAAAGCATTTGTGGAGTCTAATTCTTAAGGAAGATCAATTATACGAAATAGTTGTAGAGTTGTTTGTTTAGGTTTAAAGCCTTATTTTGAGCTTTAGGCTGTTTAGATGTGTTGGTCCACTTTTCTAAACTGTCTTGTATAAACTCCTAAACTTGTATGCATAATTCATTGCTAGTAAAGTATTATTATTATGGTTTAATAATATTATTGTTATTATTAGTTTAAACGATATTGTTGTCATCTCCAAGCTGTCTGGGAAATGTATGGGTGAAGTCTAATGAGAAATTGCATAATTCATACGATTATTAGTTATTACAACATCATAATGTAGGTTTTGTTGATTGAAGTTTGGTTAAATAGTCTCGATAGTGGGTTTAATAACATTGTTATGAGATTGTTGGATGTAATGGGGTCCACTGTGCAAGTTGTTAGGTTGTCATTCCAGAGGCATAGGATAAAATAATTTGTTTTTCAAGAATAGTGTTGTTATGCGATGTTCTAAGAACATGATGCCTCTTGTCATGTATGAGAGTTTGGTAATGATGATGTGAATTGATGAGTATTCGGAGTTGTGAGTACATTATGATGGGGTAATCATCCCCTAGTGGATGTAGTGATTGTTCGTTTAATTGTATTTATCTTGTTTTGTTTTTGTGAATGGGGAGACATTGAGTACTGTAACGGATGTGATGTTGATGCACTATTATGGATAATATTTTGAGAGTATGTCCTTGTAATTATGTTGATATGCAAGATGGTGAATGCCTTGCAGTATTACATATACATGTGGATATGAGGATAATTGTTTTTGCAAGATGGTTAATGCCTTGCAGGGTTAATGAATCCTCATTGTTCTGATGATGTTTTTTTGCTTGATGGTTAGGGTTTCTAGATGCAGGTAGGGGAGTGGCTTTCAATGTGGGGCCGACGCCCAAAGTGGCTATCAGGATAACCCATTAAAAGTTGTTAATTAAGTGAAAACCTAAAATGAACAGGGGGGAAAAGGGTAAATTACACATTAACAAGATAATTGGATTTCCTCTCCCATGCCTGTAGTGCTCGTTTAGACTAAGGATGGGTAGAGAAGGCCTGGTAGGCAAGATCAACTTCCTTGTCCTCACGAAAGGAAGGTTGATTCCGCATGAGTCACCCTATGGGGCCGGCGCCTAGTGAGAGGCTGTTAGGATAACCATAGATGGGGGCTGGCGCCTAGTGAGAGGCTATCAGGATAACCCATGTTAGGACCGTGCGATGACACTCTCTCTACTGCAGCCTAGCATTCCCTAGTGGTACTCTCCCCATTCGTTATGTGCTTGCCTCTGGAAGTGTTGTTAAGTTGTTTGTGATATTGACTTGTGTCGTTGGAGTTATGTGTTGTCTTGTCTTATAGTTTACTGTCTACCTGACTGTATGTTGTAGTGGGAACCTTATGTTAACTCCTAGCTCAGGGGGTGGACGTCAGGGTTCCACATGGTCGGGTGGAAGAGCTTTTATCCATTGGTTTTTTCCCTTTGCTATTGTTCGTGTGCGAGGATGTTGTAACTTGTATATCAGCCATCAGGTCTTGTACCAGGTATGAAGTAAGTGAGTTGTATTCATGTTCTTGTTTGTGTATCAGTTGATTTATAATGTATGTATTTGAAGGTGTTAAGTAACAATGTAATGATGTACTCGTATGTGAGAAGAAATAGTAACTATGTACTAGATCCTAATGATTATTTATTTGATGTAGATGTTATTGATTTAATGCATTAGGTAGAATGTTCTACTGATGTTAGTTAATGATGTATGTCAGATTATATTGTTGTTGGTCAAGTAATGCCTCCATGATATCTTAGAGGACTAGTCGTTAGGTCAAATGATGTATTTAGATGTGTTAAACATTACTTTGTCACTTTATTCTTTTTAAAAAATAAAAAATAAAATATTCCGTTTTTGTGTAGCGTAGATGTATTGTTCTCTAAGGTGTTTATGCGGGGTGCTACAGATGCTACTTTTTGATTTGGATCCTAAAAATGCTGTGACTTATATTCTTCTCTCAAATATCTATGTAGAAGTGGGCAGTTGGGGTGACATTTAAATGATAAGGAGATTGATGAAAGATAGAGGAATTAAAAAGATCCCAGGGTGTAGTTGGATTGAAGGCCACAAAATGGTAATTCCTTTTGTGTAGGAGACAAATCACATCCAAAGATTCAGGAGATCTATGAAAAATTGGAGAAATTAACTTGGGAGATGAAGACAGTACAATATTTTCCATATTCAAGACATTTACATAATGATGTGGAAGAGGGGGAAAGGAGTTATTTCTCTGGCAGCATGGTGAAAAGTTGGCAATTACATTTGGTTTGTTAAACACGCCTCTTATAACAACTATTACAGTTGTTAAGAACCTTCAAATATATGCTGATTATCACACTGCAATGAAATTTATCTCCAAGATTGTTGCAAGTGAAATTATTGTTACAGTTGTGAACCATTTTCATCTTTTTTAATAGGGACAATATTCTTTTAATGAAACTTATCTCCAAGACTATTGCACGATAAATTGTTGTGAGAGTTGTGAACCATTTCCATCATTAATGGATGTGCTTTGAAGCTCAATGATGGGAAGGAAATGAAATCGGTAGGAGATCTACATATTGGTGGGAGTCCATTTGGTGTCCTCTCGATATCCTAATATCCTCCATCGGTGGGACCTTACCATATCAACCTGACTCTGAATGTGGTCTCTTTGACATAGCGATAAGAGTGTTAAACCCTTATTGATGGGACTTGGTGATATCGTTGTGACTAGGTTAGAAATCTCTTCAACTTGCCAATACCAGTTGTCTCCTGATTTCTAGCTCGTTTGAACCAAACAGATCAAACAGAGTAGTCTTTATGTCATCGGCCTCTAATTCAGATTCCCCTATTTTTTCTCGTAAGACTTGCAGAATAGAATCCAAGTGTAAAAAATTACTCTTTTTCCCTTCTTCATTGGTATTAGGAGTTTGAGATTTAACATGAGGATCGATTTATTCTTTTTCTTTGTCAATGAGGCCTCCATTGCGACACGAATCAGAGACTATGGTGAAAGAGGCCCCTTCCAAAACTTGATTCACAATTAAGTAAAAATCTTCATCTGTAATAGATCAAACAAGGTAATTGAAATAACATGAAAAATAATAACTAATATATTGGGGAAGTAATGGAAATTAAGATTTTGGGTGGATTTAACAGTTTTTGGAAAATTGTAGATAATCACAGAAAGCGTCACATTCACGCGCTACCTTAAACACTTAGTATATTTAGTTGCAAATATCATAAAGTAGGGGATAGTTTAATTGAGAAAAAGTTTAACTAGTAAGGTTTCAATTGCAATAATGAAGCTATTAGATCTAACCTATTTAAATATCATCCACTTCAATGGTCAAATAGTCAATAGTGATTTTACACTTCATTCACAACAAAAAGTGGTAAATATTTTTCCTATTTTTATTGGCAATCCATTTTATTTGCAATATCTTAGTGGACTTTCTTTGAAATCTTACTGGACTGATATCTTAGTGGACTTTCTTTGCAATCCATTTTATTTTAATATACATCTACGAAAATTTTGTTTTGAAAGAATCCATTGTGCACAATAATAAGAAGTAGGTTTTTTTGGAGTCTAGTCCTATTTTAATGTAAGATATTGAATTTTCCATTTACAGGCAGTCCTTTGTTCACCCAAATGATGTAGTTGCAAAAGTTGTAAGTCTTTTATCTGAGACTACAATCCATGTGTTTGTTCTTTGTTCATTTAATTTTTCAATGTATTTTCTTTGAGCATCTTATTTGGTTTCAGTCTAGTTTGATATCTAAATTTGTGACTTTTCTTGAGTTCCAGATTGTTGTCAGACTAAATAGTCCAAGAGGATCTCATTTTTGTCATGCAAGACCAAGGAAAAAGGTATGTCTCTTTGATGAAAATAGATTTCAAAGTAAAATTTAATGTTTGCCCAACTTGAATATGTGATGCTGATTTTTCTTAACATGTCTATTTTAAACCAAATGAAGTGCATGCCTATATAGTAACATGGGGAGGTCTATGCCCAGGGCTTAACACTGCATATGTATTTCTTCTTGAATATCAGACCTATATAAATGAACTATGGAGTTTGACTATCAGACCTATATATGCATTTCTTCTTGAATACTTTCATAATATATGCCTATATTGCTGTAAAATTCCTTATCATCCCACTTTGTTTTTCATATTTCAAAGTTTCATAAATCTTTTAAAAATATTAACAAATTTTGAGTTTTTTTTATTGTGGACAGGTACAGAGAAAGGAGAAAATGCAAAACTAGTGCATTCTAGATGCATTTAAAGCCCACCCCATATGCAACAATGGCATCATTGAAGACATGCATTCACACCAATGGCTTTTTAGCTTTAGTTTTAGTTTTTTTTTCAGTTTTAAAAGCATAATAAATCAGTAATTTGCATACTGCAGAAAGATTTTGTCTTGAAAACTCTATATATAGAGTTCTTTTTAACATATTTTATATACAGTGTGAATATACAATGATTTTTTTCCAGCATTATTTTTTCAATCCTTTGGGTAGATTTGTTGATAAATGAGTTCTTTGTAACATATTTTATATACAGTTTGAATATATAGTGAATTATTTTCCAGCATTGTTGTTTCAATCCTTTGAGTAGATTTGTTGAAGTTTATCAACAAAAAATGGCATAGTTGATGTTTATCATGTACTAGTTGTTTATATATGACTAGTTGACAGAAAAATAATGATTAAAATGACCAAATATACTACCAATGGACAGAAATTAATTAATACAAATGACTATATATACCACCAATGGATGGAAATCATTGACTAAATAAATGACTAAATATACTCCCAATTGACGGCAATTAATAATTACAATGACTAAATAAATGACCAGTTAACAATAATCAATGACTAAATATACTACCAAATTGATGACTAAATATACTACCAAATTACCAAATATACTACCAAATTGATGACTAAATATACTACCAAATTAATGACTAAATATACTACCAAATTAATGACTAAAATTTGTTTGGTCATAAATTTGGTTGTGAGATAAATGATCAGCAATAAACTACCAATGGTCACGTGACCAAACTATTGATCACATGACCAATTTTTGGTAGTTTATTTAGTCATTTATTTCTATTTTTCTACTAGTGTTATTACTCCTATGATGTTCCCTTCTAATTGCTTCCTTCATTTGATGTTGATTACTTCTTTATCATCTCTTATTAATATCAGATATATTCCTTTTTTCTATGTTATCTGTAGCCCAATATAGTGCTTGTATATTTTTTAGATTCTTCTTATTATTAACATATCTTACACTTTTCTCTCCTTTCCAATATGAATATTCACACTTGTATATCTGCTGATGTATGATCTTCTATGCCTTCATCAAATCTACCTTATAACAAGATATTTCCTTATCCACTTATACTCTTATAGATCTGTTTGTGCTTCTGTTTCTATTCTACATATATATACTACTCCATATTCCAATTGATTTTCCTTGTATATCCTTGACACTCCTTTCCATCTATCATTTGAAATGGAATCTTGTTCCTTTATTATGAATAGCTGTTATACAAATCAGAAACCTATTTAACTCAGAAATATCTTTCTTATACTTAGAAATTATATAATTCTTCCTCTTGATAAAGTTAGAATATCTATATATATTCTTCTCTGCATATTCCTTTTATATGCCTTTATGAGGGGAGTCGACTATTATATCAAAGGATGCATCTTTTCCCAAATGAATCACTGTTTATGAATTTTCATATTCACTATCCATTTTCCATAACTACTTCTCTTAATTGCACCTCTACTTTTCCATGTAATTATCACATCTCGTTTTTATGAACAATATGATTACTCTAGTTTAGTAAACAATTACTATGATTGACTTTTACCTTAAGTTATTTGGCATGCATGAAGGTAAATATTATGAGTTATATTGATGAAAATTGGAAATTGTTTTAAATGTTAAATATTGTAGACATGATTACAATGATTTGCCTCGGCTATGTTTTGGAGACACTAACCTATTGATGTCGAGTCAAGTGCGAATGGATGTAGGTACTCATCAAAGATGAGAGCATGGTTGAGGTAGAAGTGTTCTAGCCACTTAGCAAGAACTGATAGATGGATTACCCTAATCCAATCACACACATCACGTAGTTGCATATGCATTATTGAATGGATTTTTATACATTAATGTGTGGTTATTAATCTTTTCCGAATGCATGATGTGATTACTTAAATTTAATGTATTTTTGAAATATATTCAAATGATGTATTGTATGCTACTTAAATAAATAATAAAATATTGTCTATAGATGTTTGGAAGACAATATGTTCCTTAAAAAATATATATATATATATTAAATTATATATATAAATATGCAATATTGTATTGGATTATTTAATTGGATTTTTTATAATAACAATAGTTAAACTATATTAAAAATAGTATTATTGTATTTAGATGAGTGAATAAAAGAATTAAATATGTTTCTTGTCATCCATGCGACAGTAAGCTAACTTAAATAGCTATTATTTGATTTTAAATAAGAAAGATAGTGAGTTTTATATTATTATTTTCATGCAAACTAAAATACAAACTTCAGTTTTAAACCTATGAAGAGATTGCTAGAAATAGAGGAGATTAATGGGAATAAAATGTGGGTATCTCTTTCTGTCCAGACCTCCTTGTTTTATTCCCATTAATCTCCTCTATTTTTGGCATTCTCTTCTTAGGTTTAAAACTGATGTTTGTATTTCAGTTTGCATGAAAATAATAATTTAAAACTCACAAATCAAGAAGAGAAATGGAATACAATATTGCATATATATATAAGGAACATATTGTCTTCCAAACATCTATAGACAATATTTTATTATTTATTTAAATAACATACAATACATCATTTGAATATATTTTGAAAAAATATTAAATTTAAGTAATCACATCATGCATTCAAAAATAATTAATAACCACATATCAATGCATAAAAATCCATTCAATAATGCATATGCAACTACGTGATGTGTGTGATTACATCAGGGTAATCCATCCATCAGTTCTTGCCAAGTGGCTAGAACACTTCCACCTCAACCATGCTCTCATCTTCAACGAGTACCTACATCCATTCGTACTTGACTCGACGTCAATAGGTTAGTGTCTCCAAAACATAGCTGAGGCAAATCATTGTAATCATGTCTACAATATTTAACATTTAAAATAATTTCCAATTTTCATCAATATAACTCATAATATTTACCTTCACGCATGCCAAATAACTTAAGGTAAAAGTCAATCATAGTAATTGTTTACTAAACTAGAGTAATCATATTGTTCATAAAAATGAGACGTGACATCCTTCCCCACTTGGAAGAGACATCGTTCCAATGTCTTATTAAACATCAAAACAATAAAGTATCTATCAACCACCAATAAAGTATCAAGGAGCCATAAAACAATAACATCAACTCAAGTATCAAAAGATCATTACAACTCAAAGTATCATAATCCATGCATGAATTATCCTCAAATGAGGAAAAGATCTATCAATCTCCTTTACATCCTCCCATGTGGCACTGTGCTCAGAATACTAATCCCATTGCACCTTATTCAGGTCACCTTGGAGTGACAAAGATGGTCGAAGGTTTAAAACCTTTATGTACTTTTGGCCTAGACTTAAGAGGGATATGACAGAATTTGTGGCTCGATGTTTGGAATGCCAGCGAGTCAAGGCTGAGCATGTGCATCCAGCAGGTTTGTTGTATCTACATAGTATCCCTGAGCACAAGTGGTAAGTGATAAGCATGCATTTTATTCAAGGGTTACCTATGTCTAAGAATAGGCATGATGTCATCTTAGTGGTTGTGTACAAGTTGACAAAGGTAACACATTTTATTCCAGGGAATCTTTCAAATGGTTCTATGGTCTTAGCTAAGAATTTTGTTCAGGAGATTTTTCGATTGCATGGAGTGCCTGAGATGATCATTTTAGATCGAGACACTCACATGACATCTAGATTTTGGATAACTCTTAATGTAACTTTTGGTACAAAGTTGAACTTCAGTTTGGCTTATCATCCTCAAATAGATGGTCAAATAGAAAGAGTAAATCAGGTGGTAGAAGACCTCAAAATGTATTGTATGGATCAACAGTATCAATGGGAGGAATATCTTCCATTGGTAGAGTTTGCATATAACAACTCATACCATGCATCTTTAGGAATGACACCTTTTGAAGCTCTTTATAGGCGTAGGTGTTGAACACCTATCAGTTGGGATAAGGTGGAGGACAAATTAGTGATTGGTCCTGAAATGTTAAGAGAAATGGATGATTAGATGAAGTTGATCAAGGAGAAGTTGAAGCAAGATTCAGATCATAAAAAGAGTTATACAGATAAGAATAGAACTCCTAGATAGTTTTCAGTTGGTGACAAAGTCTTTTTGAGGGTCAAACCTCATAAGAGTTTAGTATCATTTGGAAAGTGTCCAAACTTGCTCCTTGTTTTGTAGGACCATTCAAAGTTATGGAAGTGATTAATCCTGTAGCTTATAGACTTACACTATTACCTGCATTTGCCAAAATCCATAATATTTTTCATGTGTCATTACTTAAGATTTATCATCCTGACACATCACATATTCTTGATTGGCATGCTTTACAGGTTTAAGATCCAAGAGTGGTGCTGGTGGAGCCCACTCGAATTATGGGGAAGCACAACATTAAGTTGTGTAGTAGAGATGTGGTGCAATATAAGGTCCAATGGGATCATTATTCTTAGGACAGTGCCACATGGGAGGATGTAGAGGAGATTGATAGATCTTTTCCTCATTTGAGGATATAGCATAGATTTCTTATTCATGTATGGATTATGATACTTTGATTTCAGTTATTGCTTTGATACTTTGAGTTGTTATTATGATCTTTTGATACTTGAGTTGATCTTATTGTTTTATGACTCCTTGATACTTTATTGGTGGTTGATAGATACTTTATTGCTTTGATGTTTAATAAGACATCGGGACGATGTCTCTTCCAAGTGGGGAAGGATGTCATGTCTCATTTTTATGAACAATATGATTACTCTAGTTTAGTAAACAATTACTGTGATTGACTTTTACCTTAAGTTATTTGGCATGCGTGAAGGTAAATATTATGAGTTATATTGATGAAAATTGGAAATTATTTTAAATGTTAAATATTGTAGAGATGATTACAATGATTTGCCTTGACTATGTTTTGGAGACACTAACCTATGGACGTTGAATCAAGTGCAAATGGATATAGGTACTCGTCGAAGACAAGAGCATGGTTGAGGTAGAAGTGTTCTAGCCACTTGGTAAGAACTAATGGATGGATTACTCTGATGCAATCACACACATCATGTAGTTGCTTATGCATTATTGAATGGCTTTTTATGCATTAATGTGTGGTTATTAATCATTTTTGAATGAATGATGTGATTACTTAAATTTAATGTCTTTTCAAAATATATTCAAATGATGTATTGTACGTTATTTAAATAAATAATAAAATATTGTCTATAGATGTTTGGAAGACAATATATTTCTTAATATATATATATATATTAAATTATATATATATATATATATTAAATTATATATATAAATATGCAATATTGTATTGCATTTCTCTTCTTGATTATTTAATTGGATTTGTTATAATAACAATAGTTAAACTATATTAAAAATAGTATTATTGTATTTAGATGAGTGAATAAAAGAATTAAATATGTTTCATGTCATCCATGCGATAGTAAACTAAATTAAATAGCTATTATTTGATTTTAAATAAGATAGTGAGTTTTAAATTATTATTTTCATGCAAATTGAAATACAAACTTCAGTTTTAAACCTAAGAATAGATTGCCAGAAATAGAGGAGATTAATGGGAATAAAATAAGGAGATCTAGGCAGAAAGAGATACCCACATTTTGTAGTTGAGTAAGGAGTTTTTCCTGAGCGATAGAAGCAGAAGAGAATTGCAGTGACAGGAAAAAGAGAAGAAGGTAGCCACATCAGCTACAACTCACCATCAATCAACTACTATTACCAAGTTTTTATTCATGTATTTGTCTTTTTGAAATTACGTTGCTTTCACTATTAATAGATGTTTTTATCTGCTTATATATTGGGCGACTGTATTTACCAGGCTTGATCTTTGTTTTTGCCTAAGTTGTCCTCCTCTTGTATCTACCTAGGTGACTTGTAATATTTCTTCTTGCTAGTGTTCTAACCCAAATTGACTTGTATGCTGGTCGTCCCTCCTTTCTAGCTGCTTATCTTATTTTGCCTGGCTGTTTCATCTTATTTCTTGGCCTCTTATATTTGTGTTGTTCTATTTTTGTTGTGTTCAATCTAGAAGACCAACCGAAGCTAAAGAGGAGCTCAGCTTCTCCCTTGTCACTGCCTTTGTAAACATATCTACTGGATTGTCATCTGTATGTATCTTTGCCAGCTGTAACTGTCCATCATCCAACACCGACCGAATGAAGTGATACCTCAACTGTATATGTTTGGTCTTTGAATGCAAGGCAGAATTCTTTGCAAGATGTATGGCACTCTGGCTGTCTGTAAACAAATAACTATTAACCTATTGTGTGCCCAATTCATTCATGAAAGATTGCAGCCATATCATCTCCTTGCTTGCCTCTGTTGCAGCTACATATTCTGCCTCTGTGGTGGATAAAGCAACCACCTTTTGCAACCTGGAAATCCAACTTACCGCTATTCCACCTACAGTAAAGACATAACCTGTAGTACTCCGCCTGGTATCAATATCTCCTGCCAAATCTGAGTCTACATAACCTGCTAAATCAGTATTAGAGCCCCCAAAACATAAGTGTTTATTGGATGTACCTCTCAAATACCTGAGAATCCATTTTACCGCATTCCAATGCTCTAATCTAGGATGACTCATATACCTGCTAACGACTCCTACAACATGTGCAATATCTAGTCTCGTGCATACCATGGCATACATTAAACTGCCTACAGCTGAAGCATATGGTACCTTGGACATTTTCTCTTCCTCCTCTTGTGTCTTAGGACACATGTCCTTAGTCAATTTCAAATGACTAGGCAAAGGTGTGCTGACAGCTTTTGCATTCTCCATGTGGAATCTCTGCAACACCTTTTCAACATAAGCAGCCTGAGATAGAGTCAATTTTCTGTTCAGCCTATCTCTGCAAATTTTCATACCAAGGATTTGTTTTGCTGCCCCCAAATCCTTCATATCAAATGATTGTGCCAACTGCTGTTTTAACTCTCTTATGTGATCCATGTTAGACCCAGCTACAAGCATTTCATCAACATATAAACATTAAATAATGTAGCTGTCATTATCTAACCTCTTAAAATAAACACAATGGTTAGAATTACACCTACTGTAGCCTTGCTCAGCCATAAAACTGTCAAATTTCAAATACCATTGCCGAGGTGCTTGTTTCAGGCCATATAAACTCTTCTTCAATATGCACACTAGTTTCTCCTTACCTTTGAACTCAAATCCTTGGGGCTGTTCCATATAGATCTCCTCCTCCAAATCACCATGGAGAAAGGCAGTTTTAACATCTAGTTGTTCCAAATGTAAATCTTCAGTAGCCACAATACTTAAAACAGTACGAATAGAAGTCATCTTGACAACCGGAGAAAATATCTCATCAAAATCAATGCCCTTTTTCTGTGCAAATCCTTTTACAACTAACCTGGCCTTAAATCTTTTCTTACCTCCATCTTCCTCTTTCAGCCTGTAAACCCATTTATTTGGTAAAGCCTTTTTACCTATAGGTAACGTACATAATTCCCAAGTCTGATTTTTCAGCAAGGAGTCCATTTCTCCTTTCATTGCAAGCTCCCACTGAACTTGTGTATCCACCTGCATAGCTTCATCATACCGTTCGGGTTCACCAGCATCTGTTAACAAAATAGAATACAAAGAGGGAGAAAACCTTTCAGGAGGTCTGCTGATCCTTGTTGACCGTCTAACATTCACTGGAGTTTGTGGTATTTCTGGTTGCTATTGCGGAGCATGAGGAACCACTGGAACATCACTATTTGGAGTATCGTCCAGCACCACATAATCCTTTTCTTTCTTCTCATGCTGCTGCAACTGATCTTTGTATAACACCTTCTCATTGAATATAACATCCCTGCTTCTCACAATTTTCTAATTTTCAAAATCCCAAAGCCTATAACCAAATTCATCAATGCCATATCCAACGAAGGTACATTTTTTTGATTTCGCATCCAGCTTGGTTCTATTTTCAGAATCTATATGTGCAAATGCTTCACAGCCGAAGGTTTTCAGAAAAGAATAACTCACCTTCTTGCCTGTCCATGCTTCCTCTGGAATACCACAGCCTAAAGGAACTGAAGGACCTCTGTTAATTAAATATACAGCAGTGTTGACAACCTCTGCCCACATGTTTAAAGGTAGCCTAGCATGCAAGCTCATGGTCCTTGCATGCTCCATTATTGTCCTATTCATGCGTTCAGCCACTCCATTTTCCTGTGGAGTCCCTGGAACCATTTTCTGCCTGCGAATTCCATTAAGGGAACAATAATCTTCAAATTCTTTGCTACAATACTCACCGCCATTATCAGATCTGAGACATTTTAATCTTTTACCCGTCTCATTCTCAACCAAGCTTCTCCATTTCTTAAATGTTTCAAATACATCAGATTTCTGTCTAAGGAAATAAATCTAGACCTTCCTAGTTGCATCATCTATGAATGTAACATAATACCGAGAGCCACCAAGAGAAGATACCTGAGCTGGTCCCCATACATCTGTATGCACAAGCTCCAATTTTTCATTTTTCTTTTGCTTCCCATCCTTGAGAAAACTGACTCTCTTTTATTTTCCATACACACAACTTTCAGAGAAATCCATATTAATACATTTCAGACCTGGTAAAACTTTCTTAGAATGAAGTACCTTCATACCTTTTTCACTCATATGCCCAAGTCTGTTATGCCACAGTGTTGTCTCAGAACCTGCAGCAACTTTTCCAGTCTCTTCCTACAAACCTGCAGCAACTGTTCCTAAACCTGTTTGTTTTTTCTCTGTAACAGCTAAAGTAGAAGGAACAGTATGACCTGTACAAAGATATAAGGTGCCTACTTTCACACCTTTTGCTACTACTAAGGCACCTTTTGAAACCTTCCAATTTTTATCAGTAAATGTAACAGTGCAACCTTGTTCAGTTAGCTGCCCTGCTGAAATTAAATTCCTACTGAGCCTTGGAACATGCCTTACCTCTTGTAGTAGCCAATGATTCCCATTCTGCAACTTAATCTTGATTCTTCCCTTTCCAACAATCTGATAGGGTTCGTTATCTCCCAAATAAACTAGCCCAAAATCCCCTTGGACATAATCAAGGAAATAACTTCTATGGGGCGTAGCATGAAATGAGGCCCCTGAATCTAAAACCCATGAATCATCAGCATTATCTAGGGAAAGAATCAAAGCATCATCTTCAGACTTATTGCTTACCACATTTGCTTCCTTATTGCCTTCTTGTTTGTCTCCTTCTTTATTCTTCCGAGACCAGCAATCTTTCTTCAGATGACCTGGTTTTCCACAGTACCAGCAATCCTTCTGTCCTCTGGTTTGGGATCTTTTGTCCTTTGATTTTCCTCGTGACTTCCCATGACCTCCAGAACCTTTTCCTCTCTCCTTTGATCTGCCCCTACTTTCTGCACTCAAAACACTGCCTGATTTGGATCCACCTGAGCTTTTCTTACGAATTTCCTCACTCAGAATAACACCAACAACATCATCAAATTTTAGGGTATTTGAACTAGGAACAGAGTTACTAACCGCCATTACCAAACTATCCCAGCTTTCAGGCAATGAACATAATATCAAGAGAGCTCTAACTTCTTCATCAAATTTTACATTTATAGAAGTCAATTGACTGACAATCGTATTAAATTTATTTAAATGACCTGTCACAGATCCACCTTCAACCATTTTCAAATTAAACAACTGCTTCATGAGAAATACCTTATTTGAGGCTGAGGGTTTTTCATACAATTTTGCCAAAGCTTTCATCAGACCATCTGTTGTCTTTGCTTCTGTTATATTGAATGCCACCGACGGTGCCAGGCACAACCGAATGGTTCCCAGTGCCTTTCTGTCAAGAAGATTCCAATCCTCATCAGACATTGTTGCCGGTTTCTTGGCTACTCCTTCCAACGGCCTCCATAAATCCTTTTGATAGAGGTAATCCTCCATCTGCATCTTCCATAACTGATAGTTCTACCCATTGAATTTATCAACCTTCATTTTACCCTCGTCTACCATTGCTCCCACTCAAGGGGCGCTGCCCCTGGACCCCGCAAGGGGCGCTGCCCCTTGACCCCATAGGAATTTGGGGGGAAACCGTGCCGATAAAAGTGGGGTAAATATAACCTCTGAGTCTGAATAGGCTCCATATAACAACAACCCAGTCATTGTTTTTTGATTTGGATTATTTTAAAATTATTGAAAACTATTATAAATCTCTATATCATTGTTAGGTTCTCCCTGTCAGACATTATTATGACTATATTTTCGTTCTTATGCTGGCTAAAAACAACTTTAACTTAGAAAATCGACCTCCTTATCTTAATCATCAACCTATGAAATTTAGACAAAAATCATATGTTCTTGTAGCTTTATTTTCAGTTTTATATGTTCCTATAGCAAATCCATTTTTATATATGAATATTGAGGAACTAGCGTTGTAGCTATCTTTTATGACAATCAAAACTTATAAGTTCCTATAGCACTGTTAAAGACTTGATAAAACATTGTGTAACTACAAAAATTAGAGACAATAGACTATTGTTTTATTTTCCTTTGAATGCTGAAAACCTTTTATATTTACATTTTGATTGAAAAATGAAGTAAACTTTGTTCTCTGTTCATTGTCTTTATTCTTGTAGTGCCCTCGTTGTTGGCTTGTGATAGTGGTAGTTCTACATTGCTCTCTGTCAGTCGAATACAGTTGTTAGTCTTTCATTACATTGATACAGTTATGAGACATTTGATTAGTAGGTTATGATTTATGTTTATTTTAATCTTGATGGCCTATGTTTGGCTGATATAATTAGACAAGTGTTATGAGTTTATGATGGCATTACTATTACTCCAGTTATGATGTGAATTAATATTATCATGTGTCATTTGATTTGTTGGTATTTGAATTCAGATAAAAGTTGTTATGATCTTGTTTCAAGACGAGAGATGGTGTGGTACTACTCACTTCGAGCACCCTACTATGCCGTGATTCTCTAACTCTCTGTGTGTGTTGACATGTGTTTGATCGTATACAACCAATTGTTCGGATGCAAGCTACAGGTACCGAACCTCGACTTCACCTGATATAGTAGGTTTGAGCGTGTTCTTGCACCAATGGGTATCAGTGATGGGAGATAACATGAGGTCTATTCCACTAGGTCGGTCCTTGTTGTCTATTGTAGTCTTGAGTCATATTGTGACGCTTGGTCCTTGCCTTGTATGTTTGGTAATCTGTGTTTTGGAGTATAGTCAAGTTGTGTTAATAATGCTCATGTGTGGTTGGATAATACTTTAATGATTTATTATTAATTAATAATGCTTCTATTATGTTTATTGGATAACATTGGGTTTAACCTAGAATTTTGTTTGACACCTTGGTTAAATTTTATAATAGTCTAGAATTAAATTATCTGCTATCCAAGAGTATTTATGTTATAAGTTGTAGCTATGGGTAGTTAGTATATATTTGGGTTAAGAATAATTTCTGGTAAATGAAATTAATGCCTTGAGTTGTCAATTTTGAAATTGGAAGATTTGGGATCTCTTTTTATAGCAAATTTTTGAATTTCTTAGAGGAGTGGGATGTTGGGTAATGGATGCATGTCTGCATTAATTTTATGAGTTGAACCATTTTTATATGGGGAAAAAAATTTGTTGGGGGGAGATGGAAAGAGCACGGAGATATTGGGGAGAAGAATAGAGAATTTGGTTGCAGGAGTTGGAGAAATTTTGAGGTGGGATTGAATTTTGGGTATGTGATTTGTCTCTCTCTGTGAATTTACAATTGTTGTAGCTTGTAAGTTATATTTTATTGCAGCATGTTCTGTGTGTGAAACTAGCATGTCCTATCTGTGAAACTAGCATGTCCTGTCTGTGAAACTTGCATGTTCTGTAATTTAGAATTTAAATATCTATGTGGCTTGTATCCTCTTGTGCCTGGGTAGTCGATTGTTGCTCCAACCTCTGTAGATTCTTTCAAGATGTTATTCTTCTGGTTTAGCCTTTGTCTTAATTCCTCTTGAAATCATTAGCTCAGTAACCCTGCATTGTAATCTCAATCCTGTGAAATAGATGACTCAATTTTAAGCTTTTATCAATCTCTTATCCATTCATTCTTGCAATTTATCTCTGATAGAGGTGAAATGCCCAGTAAGAAGTGAATTGGCCTTTTCATATATTTTCCATGGCAACCTGTTAGTGTTTACAACCACTTATTTGGTTCTCATATTATTCATATTTCATTTTTACCTTGGATGCCTTTCTTTTATCTGTGTAACCTTGATGAAGATCTTGTGCCTCCAACATTACTTCCTCTAGAAAGTTACCCTGCAAGCATGTCTAGGAATTTGACCAAATCTTGTGAAGTTTTCTTCACAATTCCCTTCACATCTACTTTAAAAATTTCTTGATGCCTAAAAGATACTATTTAATTCATCTTTTGCAATAGATTTAAAACTCAGTTTGAAGCTCTGGCTTTATTCCTTAGAAAACAATTTAACCATATGATATATTACACAATTGTGTTACCTTAGCAATAGAAGTCTCTGATTGTATGTGTATGCTATTGTAGTTTACGAAAAAACTTTAGTTCTTACCTATGACTGTATGGCATAGGAGACCCCATCTTTATTTTTTTCCTTGTGATTAAAATTTCTACTTGCCTTCCTCCATGAACAAACCTAGACCGTACGACTGTTGGAGAAATCTGATACAATTTAAATTGAAGTTTTACTACCCTCTCTTGGGAATGTTGTATGGCCGCCATACAGCCCTCTCCTTACCTTCTTTTGGATGAAATTTGTTGTTTCTTAATTCTCTTGTAAGTCTGTAATTTCTGTGAATCATTGGCCTCCTTGTTTTCTCTGGATCTTATTTTGTGCTTGAAATTTATTTAATGAAAATCATATGATTAAAATCTTGAAATTTATTTCAATTTGAGCCCATAAAAAAAAGTCAATTGTTGTGATTGTTCTTAAATAGAAGGCTTGGAGGAGATCTTGCTTGTAGGGAAACTTCTAAATTTTGAGTGTAGTTTAGATTTATTAAGTCAATATTAGGGAGAAGATGATATTAGAAGGTTCATTTGTTAGTAATGTATCATTTTAGAATTTAATTTATTTAATTAATGTTGTCTTTTTTTTTTAGTATATGTAAGAAGTTTAATAAATTAAGTTGTGCTTTTTTTTTTATTAAATATAACTTTGTTATTGATATTCTGTAATTTGGTTATTTAGAAAATTGTAATCTTAGAATATATAATGGAAAGAAGTCACATTTTTTTTAGAAATAGATATCTTGGTAGTTGTTTATATTAGAAAGCTTAAGTGGTAAAATAATAGATGGTAATCCATGCTCATAGGAAAATACATAAGTTTGATTTGATATTATAAGTGGTTAAATGTTAGGAATTTATATAGGTTATAGTAGTTTGATTGAAATTGTGAATGTTACCTATTGACTTTTGGTTAGAGGAAATTATGTAGGTTATAATGTTTTGTTTTGAGATTTTAATATGTTAGATGGTAAATTATGTTTGGAAAAAGGAATATATTTGTAATTTTAGAAGTTCTCATTAGAATGGTATTCGGTATCATCTTGATAGTAATATATGCAAATAGAAAAAAAACTATTTACTTATAGTTGCTTTATTAGAAATTGTATTAGTTAGACGATCGATGGAAAGTTTTGTATCTTTGCAAGAATATACATATTTTGGTTTTTGTAGTAGTTGTTCATGTTAGGAAAAGGTCTATATGTGTTAGAATTGAAATGATTCTTGGTAATATGTTAGTTGGGAACCTTTGCATATAGGAAATAAGGTAGGTTTATAATGTTTGATTTGAATTTGTAATATAGTAAATGATGCTTATGAAAATTATATGGATATAAATATAGATGTTGTTTTAATAGTTGGTAGTTATTAGAAAATGACATAGTTAAATGACCACTAGAAGTTCATGTACTTATTGTAGTTGTTCTTAGTATGAAGTGTTATTAGAAGGTTGACGAAAAGTTTTATAGGAAGAATATATATATATTTGGGAAAGAAGTATATTTGTTTTGAAGGTGTTTTTATGTCAATGGTAATTCATTTATATGGTTGTTGGCAGTTGGTAAAGGTAATGGAAATTATGCTTATAGTGAAGTTTATAGCTTCATAAATTTATAGTTGTTCTATTGAAATTGTAGTTGGTTTAAAGTTAATGGAGTTTTATGCTCTTGGTAAACATATGATTAATTTTATAGCTTGTTTTAATGGTAGTCATTCAAGGTTAGTTAGGAAAAGATTATATTTGGAGTTGTTTAGATTTGTTGCTTTTGTAGGCTTAAATTTCTTCAAAAGAAGTTATAACCTTATATGTATTTCCATGTTTTAAGTTATGAATTATTGAATCTCATTTACTCATTTTCTCTCCTAGTCGTATCTATATGCTTGTATTGGATCATTGTGTTTACTTTGGGGTGGAGTTTATGTCTTTGATTTGGTTAATTGTGAAGTGAGAATCTTGAGGGATGTCATGTGTACTTGGTGTCAAAATGCGGAAGCATTGTCCCTGTCAGATAATGGTTACTTTTTCATTGGTTTAGTACCTAACTCTAGAGGTGTGGTGTCTTGGTCTTTGTTCTGGATAGTGGCATGTCAATGCAATGGGATTTGTATTGTTAAGGGCAAGTGAATGGCATGAGTAATGGTTAGAAGCCATTTTGTACCTTATCTTTGCATGTGGTGGTTTGGTTGTTGATAAGAGATTGCTAAGGGAGTGGCTTCCATGGTGGGGTCGGTGCCTAGTGAAAGGCCACCTGGGTAACCCCATGGAAGTTATGAGCAAGTGCAAAATTAATAACTTTAGGAGGGTTTGGGTAGTAAAACACATAACAAGATAAGTAAGATACCTCACCCATGCCTTGAGTGCTCTTGTAGGCTAAGGATGGGATGAGAAGGCTTGGTTGGCAAGGCTGACCTCCTTGTCTCCATGAGAGGACCTGTCAGCTCCGCATGTGTCACCCTATGGGGCTGGTGCCTAGAGAGAGGCTGCTAGGGTAACCATAGATGGGGGCCGGGTTCTGGTGATAGATAGCTTGGGTAACCCATGCTACGACCATGCGATGACACTCTCCTTACGCAACTCATTTACTTTCTCTTTATTTTGTTGATACTTCTGGAGTATAGTCTTGGCTTCTTGTTTGATCTTGGTTGGATGTTTGTTTTGTCTAGTGGATTATTGTCATTTCTATGTAGTCTTATTATCTTGGTTGTCTACAAGGAGTTTGGATTTGGTTTTTGTGTCCTTGGCTGTAACCTTGACCTGGTGGTAAACCTCTTTGTTATCTCCTAGTTTGGTGGGGTGGACCTCAGGGTTCCACATGGTTGGGAGGCAGAGCTATCCATTGGTCTCCTTGGAGATTCAGATCAAGTTCAGCACAGAAGTGATCTAGTTCTAGATGTTGCATAATTTCTTATGTATTCTTTTGTAAACTGACATGATCGTTCTTGTAATCTTGCACTATAACTTTGTAAATTAACTATCTTGCTAATGTAAAAGTTGATCTTATCTATAGTAGTAGTATAATGTATATCACTTGTGTGGTTTTAATTTTCTATTCACTAATGCAGTTATGTTTCCCTAGAGGAGTTAGAAGTGCTCTTTTCCTTATGTTGTGTATTATGATATCTTTGGTTACTAATATTGCAATGTCTTGCTTTCAAAAAAAAAATTATTTCTGTAATTTTGCACTTTTTAGTCTAGCACTCTAGGGTTGCATGATGGGGCATTACATTTGGTATTAGAGCTAAGTTGCATTAGTGTGAAGGTTGATAAGTTTATAGACTTGCTCTTTAAGAAATGAATGCTTTATGCTAGTTATGTGTCTTCTATGTTCTTTCTCCTTCTTCTCTGGAAATGTGATGTTACATCTAACAATATGTTCTCCCTGAATGTCAATGCATCTAATCATCTGGTGATATCATGCATCATGAGTTATGTGGTTATGTGATGTTGACATCTTTACTTGGTTGCTTGAAAATCTATATCTAACCCCTAGATGGTCATGACATCTTATGGAAGAATTGTTGTAATTTATGGAAGTTATCATTGTATATGCCTATGTAAGAACTGTATGCAACAGATCAAATGAGAGCTTGTGTTGGGCCTATGAGATTAGGAACGTGATAATGTAAGTCAATTATAGTTCGAATTATTCCTGTATGTGATATCATATATTTCTTTTATATCTTCTTGCATAAGGAAGCAATTGCATATTTCCGTAGTTTAGTAGAAATAAATTGTATTGTAATAAAGATAGAAGTTGTTTAGGTAAGAAGATGTAGTTAACATAATTGTTTGAGTGTTGGTGTACATTCTCTAACACATTCTGGAACTTATGTCCTTGAGTGTTGTGTAGCGGATACTCCCTTTTGTGGCTAAAATTAGTCACACCGTGATATGAATTTGTTGTAATTTGGTTGTTTTGGAAATTTTGACAGTTGCTTCATGTGTAGTACAGGGGTTAATAGTGAGTTTTCTTTCTTTAAACCTTCTTATGTCAGGAATGGTCACCAAGACTCTTTTCTTTATTCTTGATTTATTGAAATTTTCTGGCACATTGTGACTTAAAGTTGGATTTGATTGTTTTTCCATGTGGGTTTGTATCTATTTTTAAATTTTCTATGGTGGATATTTCAAATGTTTGATTCTGTTGGCCCCATGTTGTGGTAAGTGTTTTTTCTATCATTTTCATTTCGAACCTCTAATAGTATGTTCAAGGGAGGACTCCATGGAGAATTGCACTTTGCATGGTTGGTAATTAGTGAAAATAAGATATGAGATGAATTTTTCCGTAGTTATATGTGACTGCAATTCCTTGGATTGTATGAGATTACCGAAAAAAGTGTAATTAGATATAAGTAGATCACAGGATGCGCCATAAAGGTAAAGAATAGATGTTCTTGCCTTTTATTGAACATTTGTGCTTGTTTTATGAACAATTGTTTTATATGGATGAGTATGTTGGCAATGGAATATGGCAATATTAATATATTATGTTTCTACCCTAGTTTGTGACTTGTAGGAGTAAGTCAAGTTTTAAAGGGGGAGGATGTAGTGCCCTCATTGTTGGCTTGTGATAGTGGTAGTTCTGCATTACTCTCTGTCATTCAGAGAAAGTTGTTAGTCTTTCATTTCATTGATATAGTTCTGAGACATTTGATTAGTAGGTTATGATTTATGTTTATTTTGATCTTGATGGCCTATGTTTGACTGATATAATTAGACATGTGTTATGAGTTTATGATGGCATTACTATTACTCCAGTTATGATGTGAATTAATATTATCATGTGTCATTTGATTTGTTAGTATTTGAATTCAGATAAAAGTTGTTATGATATTGTTTCAAGAGTAGAGACGGTGTAGTACTACTCGCTTCGAGCACCCTACTACACCATGATTCTCTGACTCTCTGTGTGTGTTGACATATATGTATTTGATCGTATACAACCAATTGTTCAGATGCAGGCTACAAGTACCAAACCTAGACTCCACCTGATATAGCAAGTTTGAGTGGGTTCTTGCACCAATGGGTATCAGTGATGGGAGATAACACGAGGTCTATTCCACTAGGTTAGTCCTTGTCTTCTGTTGTAGTCTCGAGTCGTGTTGTGATGCTTGGTCCTTGCCTTGTATGTTTGGTAATCTGTGTTTTGGAGTATAGTCGAGTTGTGTTAATAATGCTCATGTGTGGTTGGATAATACTTTAATGATTTATTATTAATCAATAATGCTTCTATTATGTTTATTGGATAACATTGAGTTTAGCATAGAATTTTGTTTGACACCTTGGTTAAATTTTATAATAGTCTAGGATTAAATTATCTACTATCCAAGAGTATTTATGTTATAAGTTGTAGCTATGAGTAGTTAGTATATATTTGGGTTAAGAATAATTTCTGGTAAGTGAAATTAATGCCTTGAGTTGTCAATTTTGAAATTGGAAGATTTGGGATCTCTTTTTATAGCAAATTTTTGAATTTCTCAGAGGAGTGGGATGTTGGGTAACGGATGCATGTCTGCATTAATTTTATGAATTGAACCATTTTTATATGGGGAAAAATTTTTGTTGGGGGGAGTTGGAAAGAGAATGGAGATATTGTGGAGAAGAACAGAGAATTTGGTTGCAAGAGTTGGAGAAATTTTGAGGTGGGACTAAATTTTAGGTATGTGATTTGTCTCTCTCTGTGAATTTACAATTGTTGTAGCTTGTAAGTTGTATTTTATTGCAGCATGTTCTGTGTGTGAAATTAGCATGTCCTGTGTGTGAAACTTGCATGTTCTGTAATTTGGAATTTAAATATCTATGTGGCTTGTATCCTCTTGTGCCTGGGTAGTCGATTGTTGCTCCAACCTCTGTAGATTCTTTCAAGATGTTATTCTTCTAGTTTATCCTTTGTCTTAATATCTCTTGAAATCATTAGCTCAGTAACCCTGCATTGTGATCTCAATCTTGTGAAATAGATGACTCTATTTTAAGCTTTTATTAATCTCTTATCCCATTCGTTCTTGCAATTTATCTCTGATAGAGGTGAAATGCCTAGTAAGAAGTGAATTGGCCTTTTCATATATTTTCCATGGCAACTTGTTAATGCTTGCAACCACTTATTTGGTTCTCATATTATTCATATTTTCTTTTTACCTTGGATGCCTTGCTTTTATCTGTGTAACCCTGATGAAGATCTTGTGCCTCCAACATTACTTCCTCTAGAAAGTTACCCTGCAAGCATGTCTAGGAATTTGACCAAATCTTGTGAAGTTTTCTTCACAATTCCCTTCAAATCTGCATTAAAAATTTCTTGATGGCTGAAAGATACCATTTAATTCATCTTTTACAATAGATTTAAAACTCAGTTTGAAGCTCTGGCCTTTATTCCTTAGAAAACAATTTAACCATATGATATATTACACAATTGTGTTACCTTAGCAATAGAAGTCTCTGATTGTATGTGTATGCTATTGTAGTTTGTGAAAAAACTTCAGTTCTTGCCTTTGACCGTACGGCATAGGAGAGCCCATCTTTTTTTTTTCCTTGTGATTAAATTTTTTGCTTGCCTTCCTCCATGAACAGACCTAGACCATACAGTTGTTGGAGAAATCTGATGCAATTTAATTTGAATTTTTTCTGCCCTCTCTTGGGGACATTGTACGGCCACCGTACAGCCCTCTCCTTGCCTTCTTTTGGATGAAATTTGTTGTTTCTTAATTCTCTTGTAAGTCTGTAATTTTTGTGAATCATTGGCCTCCTCCTTGTTTTCTCTAGATCTTATTTTGTGCTTGAAATTTATTTAATGAAAATCATATGATTGAAATCTTGAAATTTATTTCAATTTGAGCTCATAAAAAAAAGTCAATTGTCATGATTGTTCTTAAATAGAAGGCTTGGAGGAGATCTTGCTTGTAGGGAAACTTCTAAATTTTGAGTGTAGTTTGGATTTATTAAGTCAATATTAGGGAGAAGATGATATTAGAAGGTTCATTTGTTAGTAATGTATCATTTTAGAATTTAATTTATTTAATTAATGTTGTCTTTTTTTTTTAGTATATGCAAGAAGTTTAATAAATTAAGTTGTGCTTTTTTTTTATTAAATATAAATTTGTTATTGATATTCTGTAATTTGGTTATTTAGAAAATTGTAATCTTAGAATATATAATGGAAAGAAGTCACTTTTTTTTAGAAATAGATATCTTGGTAGTTGTTTATATTAGAAATCTTAAGTGGTAAAATAATAGATGGTAATCCATGCTCATAGGAAAATACATAAGTTTGATTTGATATTATACATGGTTAAATGCTAGGAATTTATATAGGTTATAGTAGTTTGATTGAAATTGTGAATGTTACCTAGTGACTTTTGGTTATAGAAAATTATGTAGGTTATAGTGTTTTGTTTTGAGATTTTAATATGTTAGATGGTAATTATGTTTGGAAAAAGGAATATATTTGTAATTTTAGAAGTTCTCATTAGAATGGTAGTCGGTATCATCTTGATAGTAATATATGCAAATAGAAAAAAAACTATTTACTTATAGTTGCTTTATTAGAAATTGTATTAGTTAGACGATCGACAGAAAGTTTTGTATCTTTGCAAGAATATACATATTTTGGTTTTTATAGTAGTTGTTCATGTTAGGAAAAGGTCTATATGTGTTAGAATTGAAATGATTCTTGGTAAGATGTTAGTTGGGAACCTTTGCATATAGGAAATAAGGTAGGTTTATAATGTTTGATTTGAATTTGTAATATAGTAAATAATGCTTATGAAAATTATATGGATATAAATATAGATGTTTTAACAGTTGGTAGTTATTAGAAAATGAGATAGTTAAATGACCACCAGAAGTTCATGTACTTATTGTAGTTGTTCTTAGTACGAAGTGTTATTAGAAGGTTGATGAAAAGTTTTATAGCAAGAATATATATATATTTGGGAAAGAAGTATATTTGTTTTGAAGGTGTTTTTATGTCAATGGTAATTCATTTATATGGTTGTTGGCAGTTGGTAAAGGTAATGGAAGTTATGCTTATAGTGAAGTTTATAGATTCATAAATTTATAGTTGTTTTATTGAAATTGTAGTTGGTTTAAAGTTAATGGAGTTTTATGCTCTTGGTAAACATATGATTAATTTTATAGCTTGTTTTAATGGTAGTCATTCAAGGTTAGTTAGGAAAAGATTATATTCGGAGTTGTTTAGATTTGTTGCTTTTGTAGGCTTAAATTTCTTCGAAAGAAGTTATAACCTTATATGTATTTCTATGTTTTAAGTTATGAATTATTGAATTTGATTTACTCTTTTTCTCTCCTAGTCGTATCTATACGCTTGTATTGGATCATTGTGTTTACTTTGGGGTGGAGTTTATGTCTTTGATTTGGTTAATTGTGAAGTGGGAATCTTGAGGGATTTCATGTGTACTTGGTGTCAAAATGCAGAAGCATTGTCCCTGTCAGATAATGGTTACTTTTTCATTGGTTTAGTACCTAACTCCAAAGGTGTGGTGTCTTGGTCTTTGTTTCGGATAGTGGCATGTCAATGCAATGGGATTTGTATTGTTGAGGGCAAGTGAATGGCATGCGTAATGGTTAGAAGCCGTTTTGTAGCTTATATTTACATGTGGTGGTTTGGTTGTTGATAAGAGATTGCTAAGGGAGTGGCTTCCATGGTGGGGCTGGTGCCTAGTGAGGGGCCGCCTGGGTAACCCCATGGAAGTTATGAGCAAGTGGAAACTTAATAGCTTTAGGAGGGTTGGGGTAGTAAAACACATAACAAGATAAGTAAGATACATCACGCATGCCTTGAGTGCTCTCATAGGCTAAGGATGGGATGAGAAGGCTTGGTTGGCAAGGTTGACCTCCTTGTCTCCATGAGAGGACCTGTCGGCTCCGCATGTGTCACCCTATGGGGCCGGTGCCTAAAGAGAGGCTGCCAGGGTAACCATAGATGGGGGCCGACTTCTGGTGATAGATAGCCTAGGTAACCCATGCTAGGACCATGCAATGACACTCTCCTTACGCAACTTAGTTACTTTCTCTTTATTTTGTTGATACTTCTAGAGTATAGTCTTAGTTTCTTGTTTGATCTTGGTTGGATGTTTGTTTTGTCTGGTGGATTACTGTCATTTCTGTGCAGTCTTGTTATCCTGATTGTCTACAAGGAGTCTGGATTTGGTTTTTATGTCCTTGGCTGTAACCTTGACCTGGTGTTAAACCTCTTTGTTATCTCCTAGCTCAATGGGGTGGACCTCAGGGTTCCACATGGTTGGGAGGCAGAGCTATCCATTGGTCTCCTTGGAGATTCAGATCAAGTTCAGTGCAGAAGTGATCCAGTTCTAGATGTTGCATACTTATATGTATTCTTTTGTAAACTGACACGATCGGTCTTGTAATCTTGCACTGTAACTTTGTAAATTAACTATCTTGCTAATGTAAAAGTTGATCTTATCTGTAGTAGTAGTATAATGTATATCACTTGTGTGGTTTTAATTTTCTATTCACTAATGTAGTTTTGTTTCCCTAGAGGAGTTAGAAGTGCTCTTTTCCTTATGTTGTGTATTATGATATCTTTGTTTACTAATATTGCAATGTCTTGCTTTCAAAAAAAAAAATTATTTCTATAATCTTGCACTTTTTAGTCTAGCACTCTAGGGTTGCATGACGGGGCATTAGAATTCCTGCAACAGTTCCTGTCGCAACTGCGACAGGAAATCTAATTTTATTATTTCATTGTTTTTAAAACTTCCTATCACAAGAATGATAGTAAGGTAGATTCATATTTTAGAAAGACTATTCTTGAAGATTTAATGACTAAAATGCTAGATTAGAAAATTATATCAATTTGATAAACTTATGATTACAATTGTACGTTCAAGAGATTAATTCTTGCTTGAAAGTGTATTTTTCCATAATTGATATTTTGGGAAAAGGGGATTGGGATTGATTAATTGAAAACTTGTACTTTCAATTCTTTACTTTATTTTCCTTCTTCTTGGGGAAAGAAGTAGTTTTTATATAGGAATGTATTGGGTTACTTTTGGGACTAGGATGCTGAATGTGGATTTATCAGAGATGGCTTTTCCTCTTTTCAGGAATTGAACCAGGTTACTTATAAATGATTAGGTCTAATCGAAATAACATTGAAATAGATGTTTATTATTTAGAAAACTTATTTATTGATATCTCTGCCACATCCTGTTGTGAGACAATCTGCTTTTCATTATTAGAATTGCACATTAAGACATCAGGGTTGCATCGGGTATTCCCTCCTGCCAATTGTTACCAAGTAGATAGACATTTCATGCAGGGCTAGGTTTCCTTCATTTCATGAAGGGATCCGGGGAAGTGTAAATACTTCATGGTTGGGTGGAAAAGCACCCGGGCCCTATTCCTATCTCTCGGCTTGCAAGTGGTGGACCACTTGGTTCGTGTGGCTGAAGAGTGTATTGATTTATTTATTATTGTTGTACATGATTATTGTACTTGATTGGATGTATTATGGCATGCTTGCCAATGGATTTATGTATAAGATTTTATAGTGCTTGTTACCTGGATTAAGCACATGATTATGTAAAATTTAATGACATTGAGATTCATATTTATGAGATTATCTTTTACTTGAGATATTGTGATTAAGCGGATTAATTACACCTTTTTATCTTTGAATATTGTATTTAAGCAGATTATTTACATCTTTTTATTTTGGATATTGCGATTTTGTATTTAAGTGGATTATTTACTTCATTTACTTTTGAGTTGGTTTAAATACTTTTACATGACTTGTGAGGCTTTACAATAATAATGATCTTATTTCATATTTACTAGTTTTATTATTAACTAAGACTTGTCCTTAAATGTTTTACTCGATGCATAATATATATCTTATATTTAGTATTATGATAATTATAATAATTATTAATATTTATATTAATAGTTATATTTATATTTATATATTATATATTACATATTATATATTATTTATATATTTGTCATTTATAAATAATATAATATATTCTTGTTTTTGATTAAAGGTCAAACAGGTTTTAAAAGGGACCCTAAAACCCATAACAAAAGAAGCTAACAAAAAGATGAAAGCCAACCAACAACCAACCGGAAGCTACAACAAAACAAAAGCATTAAACAGTAGCATCAAGAGTTCACAGAACTAAAAAAAGAAACTAGTTCATCTTTTTTAGAGTTTCAGCAACTTCTATTTCTTGTTGGTAGAAATCCTCATGCATCTTAGGAATTCCAGTAGCTATTTCTTCTTTGCTTCAAATTGTTTCTTGTTCCTGCCTCTAGTGCGAGTTGAAGGCCCGCTTGTATCATCATGCACCACTTGTTTACCTTTGCTTCTTCTATTCTCATCAACCTTACCTGATTATCTAGAATCACATCAGCCATAATATCCTTGGCATTGAAGTCTTTAAACTAGTCCTTTCTAAGCTCTTTTAGTTTCTCAGTCAGCACTCGCATCCCATTCAAGCTATTCTAGATAGTGAGCCTACTGATATTGCATAGATTTTCTAGATTATTATACACCTCAACAATTTTTCCCTCAAGATAAAGAATCTTGGTATTAAATTCTTCCCTCATCCTGCTAATTTCCCTGTCCATATCCTCCCTTTTTAGGATAGCATCCCCATTTTTGAAAATTAACTTATCCTGATTAGTAATAGAGTGGATTCCAGAACCCAAAGTTTCTTGTAGCACCTAAAATTTGATATTAATTCTACTAATCTCCAAAAAGAACCATTTGGTCATTCTATGCTAAGAATTGGCTGCATTCTTAACCAGCTCACAAGCTTCCTCCACCTGATCTCTATTCTCTACCTAGGCAAGCAACTTCTCAAAGTCTTCAGGAAGGTCAATAGAGGGGCCTTTGAACTCAGGAAACTTGCCACCCATAGTAGGCTCCGGGAAAGGCATGGAAGACTCCCCCCTGACATTGCCCTTCTCAGTCTACCTCAACTCAATCCCTTGCACCATCTTGTTGCCCTAATTTTTCTCTGCACTATTAGCAATTTTCCTTCCTTCCTCTTCCTAGTTTTTCTCAGTCATCTTAGGTTTTTTCCCTTGCTTAGGCCTCCCTTTTTAAGAGGAGCCACCCACAATCTATTTGCCTCCCTCCTCCTATTCCATAGATTTTTTGTCTTTCTTCTTAGAGGTAGGGATTTTTCTTTTTTGGGATTTCAAATTCTTACCTGAAATCTCTTTCACAGAGGTGTCAGTGTCATTACCAGTTTCAAACCCTTTTGACTAGGAGATAGAAACCTCCCTCTTCTGAGTTTTTTTCTTCTTTTTTGAGTTATCCTCCGTAGTTTCCTCATCCTCTTCCTCCATATACTAGTCCTCATCCTTAGAATCAGAATCCTCAATATCACTAGAGATTACCTTACCCTTCTTCTTGGAAGTGGGTTTATGCTTAAGATATTTCTTATGGGTATTCATTTTCATATGCTCCATAATAAGAAGAATGAGACTCTCATGAAGAACAGGGAGGCTAGGGTTTCTATTATGCTCTTTCAAACTAAACTCTAAAGAAGAAAACAAGTAGAAAGGAAAGGACACCGCTAATCCATGCCTGAAATGATTTAGTAAATTGAAGTGGTAGGAATAGATAGCAACATACCTTCCATCAAGGGTTACATAACACATTATGGCTCCTACAACCTCTACCCAGATTGGTTTAATGGACAGGCGATTGTAACCACCTGTCTCAAATTTCACCAACTTGTCCCTTTCATTTCCCTTAAAGAAGTAATTGAGAGCTTCCTCGCTATGTTTTCTTTCCCTAAAAAATTTCTTACCATTGGTAGCTAGCCCCAACACCGTGGAATTTAAATCCTCATTGATAGCCATCTCCCAACCATAAGCTGTCACTTTCCTATTCTTATACCCCTTCCCAAACATGGTCACGACACTAAAATCTGCACCGTGATGCTTTTCCATGTAAGGCGTTAACCCTCCATCTTCAGGGATTTTCCAAATCTTGTGATTCTATCTAAAACCCTCATAGGAAGAAGGTTCAATTCTATTCCTGTCACCCCCATAGTAACGGCTCTGCAAGTATGCTCTTTGCAAGGTTCAATGCTACAGGCTCTACAAGTATTCACTCTGCAAACATAGGCATTGAAAAATACAAGCAAAGAAAAATTAATTACATTGGCACCCATAATCCGTGTGGGTGGAATAGTCTAGATGGGGGGTTCTGCAAACCACTCAAGATCATGATGATCTCCTTAGAGCTTCTCAATAGTTGTACCATTAAGACTATCATTACAAATCAGGTTCTTAACATTAGTAGGGATCAAATTCCATTCATCCCATATAAACTTAGCTTCACTTAGAACCCCTAGGTAAACACATCGGCAACCATATTCCCGTCATGAAAAATGTGAGAAATATAAAAGGCCTCAAAGGTATTTAATAACTTAATAGTATCCACTATCAAGGTCTCTATGGACTAGCTCAGTTTAGTGCTTCCCTTGAGACAATTTATGATGTTCATAGAATCACCTTCAATCCAAACTTTTCTATGACTCATAGCTTATTCTTGTTAATAAATATATATTCTTGTTAATAAATATATTGTTATTATAATAATATCTAATTTAATATTTATATTTATATTAATAATTGTATTTGTTATTTATATTTAATAATATATTTTAAATAAATATATTATATATTATATTTTAACTATATTAGATTATTTATATAATAATATTAATATTTTTTATTAAATATTCTATATTGATAATATTATTTATATGTATTAAATATTAATATATACGTAATTATCTTTATTCAAATTGACTAAACGCTGTATTTCATGAAAGTGACTCCACCATCTTCATCATGATGTTTAAATCTTTAATTTAAACAATGCCTTAATATCGAGACATCACAACGACTAAGTGTAGGTACTCGTTGAAGACGATAACATGATTGAGGTAGAGGTGTCTAGTCACTTGGCAAGAACTAAAAGAATATAGCCCAATGTGCACACACCACATAGACCATATAGATTCATATCATTCTACATGATTACTTGGTTTCTTTGCATGTTTGGCATGACCTTCTTGAGTCTCTGTTTAGCATGAATGCTCATGCGAAGTAGATAAAGTGTATAATCTCGTTGTTTTTTATCATGTTGTGGTGCACGATATGATTGTGATTTCAATAACGATGTAGTATATATTATTACAAATGACTTTTATTTAAATATTTTAGGAGTGTTCTTTTTAAATATCTAATTATATTAAGATATACTTTCTTGAATAATAGTTAAAACTAAAAATAAGCATTGTCATTACAAACTTATAAATGATTTAAGCATTGTGTGTGTGTGTGTGTGTGTGTGTGTGTGTATAACTCTTTATTAGTAAAAACATAGACAAATTTAGTTGTGATCAAAATAAACTAAAAATAATAAAGTAAATTCAAATATATAAAATAAATCTATAAACTATTTTATTACCTTAATTTAAATATTAGTAAAACTCTAAAGTAAGACTTGTTTTATTTTCTTAAAAGTAAATTCCTTTTTACAAAAATAAAGAATGCATGCTATACCTTTTAAGAAAAATGAATCTTAATTTAAGAGAAGATTTTGGGGATAGCATCGGACCATGCAAAGAGAGAGTTAACTGGTAAACAACAAAGAGTTCTAAATAAAAGAAGAGGAATAAGTTAAATACAGTAGGGGGAGAGAAAAAGAGGGCACACGAAGATAGAAGAAAGAGATTCAGAGAAGGAGATGAGGATGCAGGGAGAAGGAAAAATGCTCAATAGTGGAATCTTTTGGAGATCAAGAATTCCAGCACACATGATCTGGGTATTCTTTTTGTTCAAACTGTTTAAAAGCTTTCTTTCGTAATCTTGTTTTAGTTAGTGTTGAAAACAACGTATTGCAAAACTACCCTTTTTTGTTGAACAAAGGTGCCTATGTGAGGTACCATTCAACTTGCCTATAGTGTCTTATCAGCCCTGTGGTTGTTAGTAAGACCATGCCTTTGTAGACTCCTTAGTTAATCCCTGTATCCTACCTTGTGTAAACATTTCTGAGTGCTGAACATTATCCTTGCATCTGTGAGACTTTCAATGCCTTCTAGAATACTATTTCAGCCTTTCTATAAAATCATTGACCTCATAACCTTCCATCGACCTCTTTAAATGTTGCAACTACTTGTAATTATTTTCTCCTTAAGGGTTTATTTAAAACTAATGACCATCATTATTTTCAATCACCAATTGCACATGAATGGCCTGAGTTTTGCTTTCGAGTGGCTTGTTCTTTTTCTTTAAATCAACCTTAAATGTGTTTTAGCTTGTGTAGCTCTTTCTTATCTAGTTTTGGTGTCTTCTTTTAAACTCTTATCTTATTTAAGGATAGCTATCTATCAATCAGCTAGTAGTGTTTTTAGACTACCATGTTGTTAAGGTTTGATCACTTTACCTATTAAAATACAACCTTATGTGTTCGATGTAGTCATCCTTCACCTGTGAAATGATCTGCACTTCTTTTGAACAACCTTCTCTTCTTTTAAAATGACTCCATCCTTTCATTATCAACTTCTCCTTATTATAATGGCATACCTTTATCCTCTCAGCCTATTGATATATTATGGGCCTATATAACTGAACATGGCCTACCTTTGTTTCAAGCGGCCTCCTTCATTGTAACGGTTTCTTGTGGGTTTTCTTGGCATCGACAGTCTTTTATAGGTGTCTAAACCATTCTTGTAATTACCTGTCTATGTAATAAAAATGTCCCCTGTGCTTTAAACATTATCTGTGCTATTCGTTGAAATGATCAACATAACTCTTTAAATGGCCTGATGTTGTAGTAAGTCCCTATTTTCTTTTTCATATATCATCCAATTAGTTTGTATAGGTTGGCCTTACCTCTTGTAAAATGCCCTGCTTGGCCTTCTCTGTATACCTTGCTTATATATCTGTACATGGGTGTAAGAATATGCTTTAAGTAATACAGAAATAACTTTAATAGTGAGTTAGATAAATGTAAACAAATGAGTTACAATCATTAAGTATAAGTGTTTGATGAATTGGTATGTGAAACCAACTAGTTTTTTTGTTACATACTTAGGCAAAGAATATTAAAGTAGAATACTCTAAGTTTACTTTCTTGAGCAAATCTTACCTAGAAAATGTATTAACCTTTGAATTTAAGTAGATGCTAAGGAAACACAAACCATGATTGTATAAAAAAAATAAAGATTTTGCATCTTCCTTAAATATCATTACTTATGTGTATTTGGTTATGAATTTTTTATTTTCTTGCTCTTATACAATTCTTGAAAATGGGTGCACTAGGGTTAGAGTTTATTTTCTTGCATATAGATATGATTCCTGAATGGGTCTATAAGGGAATTAGTTTTTCTTTTTGTTCCTTTATGCATGTTTGGGGTTACTTTTGGGCTAGGATGCTGAATGTGGAATATCAGAGAGGGCTTTTTGTCTTTTCAAGATTTGACCTTAAACTATTTTATATGCTTAGCCAAACTAGGAATTAATTGAAATAGATGAATATTTGTCTAGAAAAACTTTATGTATATATATCTTTGCCACATCCTGTTGTGAGACATTTGCATATCATTATTTATATTTGCACTTAGACATTAGGTTGCATTGGGTGTTCCCTCCTACTAGTTGTTTCTAGGTTTCTAGACGTTTCGTGCAGGGTTGGGTTTCCTTCGTGTTATGAAGGGATCTAGGGAAATGTAATTTCTTCATGGTTGGATGGAAAAGCTCCCGAGTCATGTTCCCATCTCTTAGCTTGCAAGAGGACCATGTGGGTTCATGATGACTAGAGAGTTTGTTTGATTTATTATTCCTCAATTATACATGATTATTGTAACTTGTAATTATCATTAGATTATTTATGGCATGAAAGCCAATGGACATTGTATATTCTTTTATAGTGCTAACACCTAGATTAAGCACATGATTTGTAAGATTTAATGACTTTCATTGATTCATATTATAAAATTTATTTTTTTACTTAAGATGATGTAATTAAGTGGATTATTTACTTCATGTAACTTTTGTGATGGATTGTGTACTTTACAACTTGTGATTGAAAATTGTTTGAATGTTGTCCATTGATCTTAATGAAATTCATGTTGTTCTTCTTGAATGAATTTTGAGATGTTCCAGTTGCTTCTTGACCAACAAGAGCTGGTGAGGTATGATTATCATACTGATTAGCCGAAAGTTAGTAATCTCAGAGAGTTGTACATAGGTGTTGGAAAGAACTATACTTCATCAAAAGTATTTTATCACGTATGTTTGGTTGTAGATTCATAATAAATAGTTTTTGAACATTCTCATCTTTAATCAATATTGTATTTGTGCAATGAGAGCTTGATATCGATTGATGAATTATGTTAATTTCTCTTTTAGACCTTGTTTGCAATGGACCAAATTAATCAATGACATAGAAGGCCCAATGTTTGCTTGGAAATGTTGTAAGAACTGATCAACTAGATGTGAGAAGGATTGTATGGAATTAGGAGGTAAAGAGCAAAACCATTCTAGAGTTGTATCTTTGAGAGATCAAGGAAAGAGTTTTACTAACAATGCCTCATCAAAGAAGAAATCACTACACATCATTGTGAATGCTACCACATGAGTATTAGGATCACCTTCACCACTGTACTTTTCAAAGAGAGGAGTCTCAAATTTGGCAGGAATTTGAGCTCTTAGAATTGAATAAGATAAAGGACTAAGCGCATGATATGTTGGTAAAGTAGGTTGAGAGGAAGCATTAGTCAAGTTTACCACTTTTTTCTATAAGGATGACATACTCTGCAAAAGTTGGTTTAGGAGAGCACATTAGATGATGTGGCTTGCGGATTTGAGACAAAAGTATTTAATGATGCAATCATGAAATTTAGAGGTGGTTGGTAGTAAGTGGATGTGATGGTTGGTTGAGAATAATTATGCATGGGTATGGATATAGGAGATGCCAAGTTTTGATAATTAAACCCCACTGCTTTGTAATTGTTTCCAGTAGATGTTCTCATTGTAGTGGTAGCATTACTACAAGCTTGTGCATAGTGGTGAGAATTAATGATGTAAAAGTGGATATTCCAGTAGTCGGTATGGGTACCATTACTTGTGAGCTTATATATGTCAGTAATGACACATTTTCTATATTATTCACGTGGCTAGCTGTTGGCATTATATTGTGATCCACTATGTGGGCTATTCCATAGAGCATTTCAATACCTTCTTGTCCTTCCTATAACAATCCTCTTATACCCTCAATAATAGGTACCACTTCTTGAGCTAGATGCACACCTACAATGAATTGAAAATTAGCTAGTTGTTTGTCTAGTTTCTTGAGTTTTGTGTTAGAAACAAGTTTATCTATGTCACCCATATCTTCAAAATCAAGAATTGCTTGTTCTTCTAAGTCAATTTTTATAATATCTTGTAAATGTGTTGATTCAGCTTTCATAAAGTAGTTGTGTGATGCATTTTCTGATGCTTGCACACCATTGCTATCAATAATATTGGAACCCATCAGGCTACAAATTCTCCCTAAAAAGGTGTTTGTTTTAGGGAAGTGGGTTATACAACTCATGCAAAGTCCTATAACACTCAATGCACTTACTAAAGATACTATCAATAAGATTATGAATATTATGGTAGTTATGCTTGTTGAAATACACAATGTATAATTATAAAACTATGAATTTTCAAACCATTGATATGAAATGATGCAAGATTGTCAAATGAAATATGAAGAATATGCCATGAATCAATACAATATCTAAACTCAACACTCAGTAAGATGCAAATTGTAACGCCCCGCATGAACACCTTAGAGAACAACACATAACGAATGGGAAGAGTACAACTAGGGAATGCTAGGCTGCAGTAGGGAGAAGTGTCATCACATGGCTTGTCATGGGTTGTCCTGGTAAGCCTTCCTAGGCCCCGACCCCCCTATCTTGGGTTGTCCTGGTAGCCTCTCTTGACTCCCGGCCCCCATACAACGCTCATGCGGAATCAACATACCTTTCATGAGGACAAGGTAGTTGATCTTGCCATTCCAGGCCTTCTCATCTCATCTCAAGCCTAAACAAGCACTTGAGCCATGAGTGAGGCATCCACTTATCTTGTTTAGTGTGCTTAACTACCCAACCCCCTAATTCATTATTTAGGTTATCACTAAGTTATCAAACTCCCACATGGGTTGTCCTGGACGCCACTTTTGGGCTCCAGCCCCCATTGAGAGCCACTCCCCTACCTGCATCTAGAAGACCCTACTCAACAAACATAGCAAACATCATCATGACAACGATGATACATGAACCATGCAAGGCATTAACCCTCTTGCATAACAATTATTCTCATATCCACATGTAAATATAATAATGCAAGGCATTATCCCTCTTGCATATCAACTTAATCACAGGGACAACTCACAAATATTGCCCATAACAATACATAAACATTACTCTGTTACAATACTCGATGTCTCCCCATTTCAAAATCTAACACAAAACTCAATACAAGATGAATATAATTAAACGAACAACAATACATCCCCAAGGGAATACATTCATCATTCACAATGTCTTTTATCCCAGACAATTGTACTTGTACCAGTTGATGAAGATGTATGTGTATAATCTTGTACCAAAGTTGTGTAACAGATCATTCATAATGTATGTAACTTTGATGTAGTCTGAAAATGGCAATGTAATGATGTAATGATGTACTTATGTGTAAGGAAAACATTTTAGTTATGTATTTGATCATGTAGATTAGATTATACGATGTCATGCAATGAATAAGAATATGTTATTTAATTGTGCATTGGATTTAGATCAATTACTGATGTATGTAAATAATGTTAGTTGAATTGTTAAGTAATGCAACCTTGACACCTTGGAGAACATGTCGTAAGTGTAATGGTGTAAATAGTTATGTTAACATTACTTTGTTATCTTAATCATTTAAAAAAAAAAAATTTCCTGTTCCTTTTAGCATAAATGTGAATTTCTCTGAGGTGTTCAAGGTGATGTGGTGCCCCTCACCTTGCCTTCTATTGGACTGATGGTTCTTCTAGTAGGATTAGATATCATGACATTGGACTCTCTGTTATTATGCTGAGTTGTTTATGGACCTGTTGCTATGATGATGATTGATGATATTAATTACAATAGTAATGATTATTGTTGATTAATCTAATTTTGGTAACGATCTTATTACAACATTATTATGAAGGTGTTGTTAATTGAAGTTTGATTAAATAGTCTCGATAGTGGATTTATTAACATTGTAATGAGATTATTGGTTGTAATGGGGTCCACTGTGCAAATTGTTTGGGTGTCAGTCCAGAGGCATAGGATGATGTGATTTGTTTTCAAGTATAGTGTTTTTATGTATTGGATATATGATGATATGTTGTCTTTAGTTATGTCTGGGATAAAAGACATTGTGAATGATGAATGTATTCCCTTGGGGATGTATTGTTGTTCGTTTAATTATATTCATCTTGTATTGAGTTTTGTGTTAGATTTTGAAATGGGGAGACATCGAGTATTGTAACAGAGTAATGTTTATGTATTGTTATGGGCAATATTTGTGAGTTGTCCCTGTGATTAAGTTGATATGCAAGAGGGATAATGCCTTGCATTATTATATTTACATGTGGATATGAGAATAATTGTTATGCAAGAGGGTTAATGCCTTGCATGGTTCATGTATCATCATTGTCATGATGATGTTTGCTATGTTTGTTGAGTAGGGTCTTCTAGATGCAGGTAGGGGAGTGGCTCTCAATGGGGGCCGGAGCCCAAAAGTGGCATCCAGGACAACCCATGTGGGAGTTTGATAACTCAGTGATAACCTAAATAATGAATTAGGGGGTTGGGTAGTTAAGCACACTAAACAAGATAAGTGGATGCCTCACTCATGGCTCAAGTGCTTGTTTAGGCTTGAGATGAGATGAGAAGGCCTGGAATGGCAAGATCAACTACCTTGTCCTCATGAAAGGTATGTTGATTCCGCATGAGTGTTGTATGGGGCCCGGGAGTTAGGAGAGGCTACCAGGACAACCCAAGATAGGGGGGTCGGGGCCTAGGAAGGCTTACCAGGACAACCCATGACAAGCCATGTGATGACACTTCTCCCTACTGCAGCCTAGCATTCCCTAGTTGTACTCTCCCCATTTGTTATGTGTTGTTCTCTAAGGTGTTCATGCGGGGCGTTACACAAATGCTCAAGGCTACGGGTTCACCAAAATGTTATGTATTAAAAAGGGGATGAAGGAGACAAGCATGCACACTAAAGTAAACCATCTTCCATAATAACATTCAAGGACAAGACCAATACAAATCACAACCAAATGGAGGTGGACTTAGCTACAGATCTTGTGCTCAAGAGTGCTATAGAAAGATTAAATTTAACCAAGCCTTTTATCAAACCCTAGGTCAAGTATGCATGAAACCCTAGTTCCAAGATAATCAGCTTGTAACAGACAGAAGATGATTGAAACCCAGAATCTGAATGCACAAAGATGATCAGAGAGATGTTAGAACCTATGTACCAAAAGTTGGAAAGTCAGAGGATTATTTCATGGGTACCCAAATCCTGGAAGTCAGAATCTTCAGATACGAAAAACTGGAGAATTGTCACAGAGGATGTCCTGATGCCAAATTTAGTGAATGTTTGAGTGGGAATATTATTTCACAGGCACTAAAGTCTTTTGTAGTACAATATTCTAAACCTACTTTTGGATCCTGAAACCCTTTCCCTTACAGAATCTTCCTATAGCTTCACCTTTCCAGATCTCACACTTGTAATTTGCACACAAGAAGAAATGGGGTTTGGGGTTTATGGTGTTTAGGGACATGCCTCAGTCAAATCCTGGGATAGCATTCAAGCTTCCCAAGACCATTGTTAGATAGAGAGTCTGTACCCTAGCAGGGCATAGGCTAAACATAAATTAATGATGATATAATGATTCAAACAATAATGATATCACCTCGGAGGTGAATCCCTTAGGAGAATGAAGATCCTTCAACTCATAAGGAGATGGATGATGATTCCAAATCTACAACAACACACACAATACAAACACAAATCTACTCTAGAAACATAATGAATGCTTTGTGTAGTGACTTTCCAATGGTAGGTAAACTTGGTGGTAAGAAATCAATTCAAAGGAATCTCCTACTGAACAGTCCACTATAACTTCTTGAAAAGACCTCATCAAATTATCAACTAGGGCTTGTAGACTTGTGATGGCACTTGCACTATATGTGCTTTCAAAGATCTAACTATATAACTTATCTACTAAATCAATCTTCTTATAAACAAGGGAAAGTAATGCTTCTACAACTGCTACGGATATTTTATAATGTAAAATTGTAATAATGGATTAAGGAATGAAATTCTTATTTGTTAATGACAACTGTTCATATCCTCTAGAGTATCACAAACTAATTAAAATAAAGAACTCTAAGAATCTAATGAATCTTGTATTCATAAATTAACTGCTACAACAATTAAAATATACAAGAAATAAAGTGAAGGCCAGTTATCCTGAGTGGCCCTTGCTCAGGTGATTGCTTCACTATTTAAACTCAAATCTAACTCTTTCAAATAAACACAATCATATCAACTCCAACATATATTTGCACAATCTTTTCAAATCACATACAATCTAGCTCAACTGTAATATTCATAACTCATAATCAAATAACATTGTATACATAATCTAGGAAAGGTTCAAATAGCTAGATCTATGGTAGAACAAAACTATTCAAAACTAAACTTAAAAAACTAACATCTATCTCAACCACCGAACCATAGTATAGGTACGGGGGATTTATTCAAATAGGTTTCTTAATTGAAAACATAAAAACACCACTCTACATGAACTAGAGTGTAATGAATGCTAACAATAACAACAGAAAAAGAAGGAAGTGTTATAACAAAACTAGAACTCTCTACTGAAACGGGGGAACATGGGTCGATTGAATCGGTCCCATTAGTCTTCAAATTATAACAGAGTCCTCTAAGCTTCCAATCACCTTTATTGATCACCTATCATGAGGCATGATTCTCTCCATTAAGTGTCCTTGGCCATGGTTACTGCACTTAGTCAATACTAGAATTTCCCCTACTTTATGCCTGTAAATGATGTGGCTATGGGCTACACCTTGTAGTTGTTGCGGGTGACAGACCTCTCTCCTTTAGTTGCAAGGTTAGTCCATGAACATGCACAAAATACTAACAACCAAAATCAACACAAAAATTCTCAATAATCCATACATTCTGACATATAACATACAATTTCATCATATCATAATCATATCTCCATATACTAATTAACCAAGTTCAAGTCTGCATAATGATCATAAAGGATAACATAACATAGGGATACACTTAAAACAATGTCTAGGAATGTCTTTTAACTTGCATAAAACTAGAAGAAAATAGGCTAATTAATTAGGCTCATCATTTTGGATGCTCTTTTCTCTAAGATCATAAGTTTGAAATATCCATCTAGGTTACAAATGAATTAAAAAAGATACTTATATATGCTTTCCCACTAACATTCGTAAAATAAATCAACAGAGCCATCAAGGAGAGACCCTTTTAAAGGTCTTATGCCAACATGCATTAAAATTTTCCTCTACTAATCAGGGAGGACTTGGGCATAGGCACCCAAGTCCTAAGGTGCCTTTTTGGTCTGGGGTAAAGCTTAAAATGGGCCCCTAGTTCCCAATTGTCATTGGTTTCAAGGGATTTTGCATTGAGATGAATATTTTGCATTTATAATGTTATCATGAGGACCTAGGAGTTAAACTAGGAGGTAAAAAGACATATGTCCACATTTTACTCCATAATAGATTGTCATATATTATTAAGGAGGTTGTGGTAGTTTGATAGGCATGCGGTACATGATGGCAATGCAAACACCTATACCCTGACTAAAGATGGGGTTCAACACAAATTGAAGCCCTTGAAGGAGATAGAAGAGAAGTTATTTATTAGTGCTAGGATTTGTTTGGTTAATGGTAGGAAATTTTTGGATGGTATGAGGCATGAGCATATGTGCTATACATTGAACCCTAAGATCAAAAAGGAGGAATGTGGAGATGTACCAACATAAGTCTCAGATTTGTTGGAAGAATTTCAAGATATTGTATCTGATAATGTAGCAGAAGGTTTACTACCAGTGAGAAAGATAAGTCACCAAATGGATTTGATACCAGGAGCTATTTTGTTGAATAAGGTAGCCCATAGAATGACTCCTATAGAGAATGAGGAGATGAACAAATAAGTTTAGGAGTTGTTGAAAAAAGAGCTTATAAGGGAGAGCCTAAGTCCATGTGTAGTACCTATAGTACTAGCACCAAAGAAGGATGGAGAATGGAGAATGTGCATAGACTCGAGATCCATCAATAAGATCACGATCAAGTATTGGTTTCCATTGTCAAGGATGGATGACATAATGGATTTCGTAAGTGGAGCCAAGTACTTCACAAAGATATATTTAAAGAGTAGATATTACCAAATTTGAATCTGAGAAGGAGATGAATGGAAGATAGCCTTAAAGGTAAAGGAAGGTTTGTATGAGTGGTTAGGCATGCCATTTGGGCTAACCAATGCACTGAGCACATTCATGTGGCTCATGAATGAGGTATTGAAAGAGTTTTTGGGAAAATTTGTTATTGTTAATTTAGATGACATTTTAATTTTTAGTAAGACTTGTGAAGAACATCTAATGGATATCAGAAGAGTTTTAGAGTAGCTAAGGGAGGAGAAGTTGTTGATTAATCTAAAGAAATGCATTTTTGCAAAGGAGTTGGTATACTTGGGATATTTTGTCTCAATTGAGGGTCTTAAGATGGACCTAGAAAAAGTAAGGGCTATTGTTGAATGGCCCATGCTAATGTGTGCTATAGAGGTAATATCTTTTCATGGTTTGGCAAGTTTTTATAGGAAGCTTGTCAATAATTTTAGTAGCATTTGTGTCCTGCTAATTGAAACAATGAGAGGAGATAAAAGAGAGTTCAAGTGGACCATAGAAGAAGCAAAGAGTTTTGATATGTTGAAGAAGAAAGGCATAGAGCAACCTATTTTGGCACTTCCAAATTTCAACAAGGTGTTTCAGGTAGATTGTGATGCTAGTGGTAGTTTCATAGGAGTTGTTTTGAGTCAAGAAGGTAAGCCCATTATCCATTTTAGTGAGAAGCTTAATGATTCCAATAAAAGGTATTCTATTTATGATCAAGAGTTTTATGCTTTAGTTCAAGCTTTGAAGAAATAGAGATGTTATTTGTTGCCAAAATAGTTTATTCTATATATTGATCATCAAGCTTTACAATATATTAATAGCCAAGGGAAATTGAATCAAAGGCACTCAAAATGGGTTGAGTTTTTGTAGATTTATACTTTTGTTTTGAAGCACATGAGTGTAAGATCAAATAGAGTAGCAGATGCCTTAAGTAGAAGGCAAAAGTTGTTGATAAAAATGAAGATAGAGGTTGTTAGGTTTAATGTACTCAAAAGTTTATATCCTGAAGATCTAGATTTTATAGAAGCTTGGAAAGGTTGTTTGGAACCTATTACTTTGGATAGGACAAGGTGGTTGGATTTCATGATCCAAGATGGTATGTTGTTTAGAGGAAGCTAGTTGTGCATTCTGAGGATTTCCATGAGAGAGAATCTAATCAAGGAGAAGCATAGTGGAGGATTTGCAAGACATTTTGGTCGAGATAAGTCCATTTCTCTTGTTAGTGAGAATTACTACTAGCCATAGTTGCACCAGGATGTGTATAAATTTGTACAAAGCTACAGAATATGTTAGATGGCCAAAGGGGTAAGTCAGAATACAAGGTTGTATCAATCATTACCTGTACCAGAGAGACAGTGGGAAGACATCAACATGGATTTTGTTCTTGGTTTTTTGAGAATGAAGAGAGGAGATGACTCCATATTTGTGGTGGTTGATAGGTTTTCAAAGATGACACACTTCATTCCATGCAATAAGACTAATGATTCTATTCATGCTACAAAAATATTTGAAGTTGTTTTTGTAGGTTTGTTTAGTTGTGTTGGAGTCCATGTTGACACTTCAGTGGTTCAGAACTATTAGAAGTTCATAAAGGATAAAAATAGTATCCTGCTATTTTTAGTAAGTTGTCCTATTTGGGTATGTATGGACCTGAAAATTTACCCCAAGAAGAAGAATTGTAAAAATAAGAAAATGGTGAAGAAATCATCTAAATATCATTTCTAGTTTGAGAGATATTAAAGTTTCTGTATTGGAAAATTGCTCTCGATGAACTTCAAATTTGAATTTGAGGCCTTTAGAAGCCTCTTTGGGGTTCAAAAAGTGGACAAAATGATCTTTAAATCATTTTAAGAATTGTAGACCTCTTCATGAGATTTCCAATGCCTAGTTCTATTTGTCAATCAGATGCTCAGTTCAAAAGTTATGGCCCCCATAAGTTGTGTTAGAAAATTTCAAAAGCTTTAAAAATTTCAAATTTCCAATTTCTTGGGTGGGAAAATGGATGGATGGACTTGGTGCCCAAAAAGGGGAGTTACACTTTCTAGAACATTCGGGAAGGTAGTGGAGAAGTGACATGGAAGTTATTGGTGCCAAATAAAAAGGGGAAATGGAAAGGTTATGGAGGATTGTTCCATATGTGTAGTTGTGGCTCTGAATTGTAGAAATCTCTGATAGAGTACAATTTTCTGTGTTGTGAAACAACCCATGTTGTTGTAGCATGTAATACTAGATTTTGTACTCCATTTTACTAAAGAAATAAAAGTTTCTTGTTTTCATTCCTCACATTTTTGGTGGGAGTCTCTGTTGTTGTTTCATGTGTGAGTGTTGGCTAGAGTAGCCCTTCACCAGTTGTGCACATATATAACTGTCATGTGGGGTGTTATTAGAGTTGAAAAATGAGATGCTACTAGGTTTTACAATCTTGCTTATATCCTTATTCAGAATAGAGGGTGAATGTGTAATTCCAACTATTTTGTTACCTTAGTATCACCCACATGCTTAGTATCTATGTGGAAAACAAGTCTTCAATTGTTGTAGAAAAATCTTCACTTGCACACGAAATGAAGACTATTGTGCAACAACTAAAGTTTTATTGCACAACAACCAAAGATCATTGTGTAATAACTCTTCAGTTGCAATGCATATATTCTTCACTTGTTTAACAACTAGTCTTTAATTGCACATACCAATTAAAGACTTGTATATATAATTATATAATAATATACTTTATTACATTTCTATGTATATATAAAAACATGTTTTGTGATAGAAAATAATCTTGTTTACAGTACTTTTTGTAGACATAAAAAAATTGACCAACCGATCAAACCCCTAATTATTCCTTAAGTTACCCTTAATCCTAAGATTTAATAATTAAATCTTTCGTACCATCTCCTATAAATAATAAATTCAATTTAACAATTGCACATACCAATTAAAGACTTGTATATATAATTATATACATAGAATTATATAATAATATACTTTATTACATTTCTATGTATATATAAAAACATGTTTTCTGATAGAAAATAATCTTGTTTACAGTACTTTTTGTAGACATCAAAAAATTGACCAACCGATCAAACCCCTAATTATTCCTTAAGTTACCCTTAATCCTAAGATTTAATAATTAAATCTTTCGTACCATCTCCTATAAATAATAAATTCAATTTAACAAAATTAATTTATTATTTACCTATAAACCTAAAACTCTCCCATAAATAATAAATTAAATAAACTTAATTTATTATTTTATCTAAAACCTAAACCTAAAAAACCTATTCATAAAAATAATAAATTAAAAATCTTGAAGATCTTAACTACCTTTTACCTACCTTTTTTTTGTTCAACCGCTTGAACCACTTTTGCCCAAACTTTATAAAATCAACCTGATTTTTCATTTACATTTTTTATTTACCTCCCCCTAGCAAAATTCACAAAGGAGTTATGCAAATATTTGACCAACCACATTTCAAACATCTTCGGTAACATTTGCATTTATTTGGTTTTATGGTTATATCTTTCATCTTTTTATGTTACACTTGATATAGATTTTAGGGTTTGCAAAATAAGTTTCAAATCTGTTGTTAAAATTTATATCTCCTGTAAACATTGGTGAACCTGACATGAACATACTCTTGTTAATCAAATGTTTGCACAAGTGTTCTTGTTGAGATTGTGCAGGTTTTTGGTGAAATTTTCAATGAATCTTGGAGGTCAACTTTTCGGTAACATTTGTAGTTATGGATAACAATAGTTTTATCTCCAATCTTTTTATGTTGCATTAAATATTAAATTTTAGGGTTTGCAAATAGTTTTCACTCCTTTGAATAAAATTTATATTTTATGCTAAACATTGGTGAACCTAACATGAACATGCTCCTGTTAATCGAATGTTTGTGCAAGTGTTTTTGTTGAGATTGTGCAGGTTTTCGGTGAAATTTTCAATGAATCTTGGAGTCAAGTTTTGAAAGCTTCCTCATGGCCAAAATCCAATTCCTCCATTGATCCTAGAGCTGCTTGCAGGCAAACAAAAACATATCATACTTTGGGTTTGAAAAAGTTGAATTTTTTTGAAATTTGTTTTAGCTTTTGGGCCTTTTAGCCCTCATACAGCCATGCATCCATACCATTATTTCTCTGTTCTTTTCTCACATAGTAACTTATATTGGTTTCATATTCTCTGTTGCAAGATAATTTCCTTTGGTATAGGAGTTTGTGTTAACACATCGGTTTGTATGTTTTGTATGTTTTACTATTTATTCCATTATATGTTCAGTGTTGTATCTTCTACTATCATTTAACAAATATTGTATATTTCTGTGTAGGATACAAGATTTCAAATTGATACTATGGCTTATGGATCAACTCAATAGCTTCATTATTTTATCCTTCAATTTTTTCTCTTTGAAATTTTATAGTATTATGTTGGTTTTCATTTGGGTTTTGGTATGTTAGTAATGGTTATAACTATTTTAACTACCCATCTTTTTCTTTGTTAGTTTGGATGATAATACTATTTTCTCATTGTGTCTTAAAAGATTTATCCTTAGGTATTTTGTCCATAGCTCGGGTATTTTATCTATGCTTGGAATGCATTTCATCAATCCATTTTTTAATAACCTTCAATCATGGTATTCGTGACCCACAAAAAATTTATTTCTAAATAGTCCATTCTTTGCATGTTTTGTAACCACATTTCAAATTAGGGCAAATGTAAAATAATGTGGGAGATTTGATATTCATCAAGAACATTTTCAATGCTTACAAAGGAGGGGGGTTAAGTTGATTTTGAAAACCAATTGGATTCTTTGTTGCATTTAAAGGTGTAGAAATCTTAAAATGAAGAGCCTCCTATAGGTGCAGGTGTGTGTTATAACAATTTTGGAGCACATAAACTTCACTGGCCATATGAAACACTTACCACCAAAGCAACTAATTTTCTGAGCCTATGTGTGAGACTGGAGAGGTAAAAGAAACGTTGAAAGAGGTATACTTTATTTGTTGTGTAAAGGCATTCTAGAAACCATTGAAAGGATGCATCTAATTCAAGATTTGCTTTTTTGAAAGCATCTCAAACTCAAATTATAGCATCTAAATCTGTTTGCTAAAGTATTCAAGCCACTAAAAACTAAATAAGAGGTGTTTGAAAGTGTTGTAATATGGAGGCATTGCAAAAGGCATCCAAAACAAATCAAACCTAGGTGTGTAAAATTGCATCCTAGCCGTTGAAATATGATGCTAGACATTTTATATCTAATAAAGGCGTTGCAAATTTTGTGAAGGCTTCAAAACCTATTCACCTTTAAGGTATTCTAGATTTATGGCATCTAAATTTATGTTTGGTGTTGAAGATTAAAAGAAAATATTTCAATTACAAGGCGTCTATCATACAATCTATAAATTTGAAAGAGTAATTGTCTCACACTGTAAAAAGCATTCACGCTAGGAAAGTTCTTCTAAACTTGTCATTTGTTCCTATCAGTGTATAAACAAAACACGACATTCAAATATAATCAACACAAATGTGATTTCCATATCATTTTAGACATGAAAGTATTTTTACAGTTCATGACAGGAGTGTAATTTCAATGATATTGCAAGATTTTTGTTAACACTGGTGTCTTGTTTAAGTTTAAAACTGTTGGGTTTATCATACTTTTGATAAGTCTTTTTTGTGTAGAGGTTTAAACATTCACACTGGTGCCTAAGGATTGTTTTATTGCAATATTTTTTAATTAAATCTTGTGATATGTATTGTTTATGACAATTGGAATCATTAAATGTTAGTTGCTATTCATACAATGAACTTTCAAGACATGTTTAATTGCTGGAGAAAGCTATAACAAAAGATTTAACTGCCAAGTTAAAATCATTATGCACATGACCACACCATAACCAAACAACTATTGATCAAATAACTACTAGAGTTCCAATTTCTAGCCCTAGGAGGTTGTTTCATTCAAATAATCATAACTTGCTTGTTTCTCGTCAAATTTTCACAATTTTGTAGTCGTTGGAAAGGTAAATCGACGAACTATATCATGGGATAAACCATTTTTTTAGAAACATCTTGGATTTGCAGGTATAATCATTTGAAATTTAGACTTTAATTTTGCAAACATCAAACATTTTCTTCTTGTTGTGCGTTAACATTTTTTGTGTGGGTTTTTGTAGGATCATTCATCTTGTTCTAACATTTTCTTGCAACTTTATGCCTGCCAGAGACACAAAATTTTGCAAAATACTAATACATTTCCTTGAAGGATCCTTTCGTGTGTTTGATATTTTTTTAACATAGGAACATTTCAATTAGTTCTTTAAAAGGAATCTAAGTGCTTGATGTGTTTCATGCATTTACACATTCTGATAGTAGATCCCAACATAAAACAAAAGTATCCTCTCCCCTTGCCTCTCAACGGATCTTGGGTGTAAGAGAACTTGTTCTATCTTCTTTTTCTTTTTTAGAAGAGCCTGCCCTGGTGGGAAATAGGTACTCACCCCAAGGGATGACTCTAAGAAGTGCCTTAAATTTGGTTTGCTATATAAATGGTTTAGGCAAAAGCCAAAGACTTCTTGGTGAAGTATTCTTATTTCGACAGTTCCCTAGTATCCATACACCAACCGCTACAAGCTCTATAAGCTGAACCAACCTCCTCCATTGTGGTGTTAGGTATCTCTACAAAAGGCTCTACATGTGGTGCCTCTCACAGCTCAACGCGGGGCTCTACATGTGGCTCAACATGAGACTTTACATGCAGCTCCTCACATGGATCCTCTCATGAATCAATGCAAGGCTCGACATGTGGCACTACTACAGCTAGTGGTAACCTCTCTAACATAGCCTGTAATGTCTACAATATCTGCGGTCCTATATCAAGAGCTAGTGGTGCCTGTGGTACCTGTTGCTTTGGTGAAGTTGTTGGTCCTTGACACTCTATAGAAGACTCATTTCCTACCTCTATGGATGATGTGGTGCATGAGCACGCTCGCTAAGTTTGGGGTGGCATCCTACAAGAATAAGGTAGTCAAATTATGGAATAAGTAATGTGCCTAAACAAGCCCAGTGTTTAAACTTGGGCTTTGATACCAAATGTCATGCCCACATTTTCCATGCCATCATGACACGCAACACACGTGTCATGTCCACATTTGTCATATGGTCATGACACAAAATATCAAAAAAATTTCTCACATCCCTAGAAACCCCCTCGCACGCGTCAGCGTGCTCGATGGCAATACACATAAGGCATAAATATGTCAATCATATGCGGGGTAATGCGATCACATGCGCATTCCCCTATGCGATGGAATCTGACTAAGGGGGTCAATGTGATGCAAAAAGTGTCACCATTAGGGTTAGGATCAAAAGATCAAAACCCTAAGTTTACCTAAGTGAGTGAAAGGATTTTGACATGAGTCAAAATCAAAAGACTAATTCAAATGCATAAATGAATTAAATAACAACTTAATTAAAATCAGCCAGTTGTGGGAACATACAAATTTTACTCTACTCAAGGTTTAAATTGCTATGAGTTTCTAGCCTTACATTCTAGAAAAAATCAGAATCATAACGCCTCTCGGGTGTGAATAGGAATTATTCTAATAATTAAATTTTAAACAAAGATTTCCCTAAGCTCACTAAATTGGATTAAACGACTTAATTAATTAATTATTTATTTCATGCAAGATGAAATAAATTAAATCAACTAAATTGAATAAAATAATTAAATAACCCCTCTGATTAAAATCCACATGTGATAAATTAAAATAAGTCGATTAAATATATTTTTAAAAATTAAATCTGAAGGGATATAAAATGGAATAAATAAACCCCTACATCAAAATAATTTTAAAAGAAAATCCCCTAGTTCAAAATACTAGACTTAATTAATCCCATTCAAATAACATTGGAATAAAAATCCTAACCTCTAACATTTGGAAAAATAACTAGCAAGAATTAGCTTAGCTATAATATAATCACACCCACTATTCAAAATTTCCCTTAACTTCCCCAATTTAAATAAAACAACAAAAGAGTCTAAATTCAAAGGACAGGGAAAAATAATAAAAAGCTAATTTAGAAATATATCAAGTCCTAAAAGCCCTTCTAAATAGAATATTAGTTTCCTTATGCATAAGAAACTAAAAGCCCTAACCCTATTGCCTCTATTCTCATTTTGTTTTCTCATTTATAATTTCTCATTCTTTCCTCTTTGTTATTTTTTTGTTGTAGGTTAAAGGAGGGCATCCATGGCCATCACTCCAAGGGGGAGGTATATACATTTGTTCTTATATATATATATATATATATATATAGATATATACTTGTGACATATATATATCTATAAAACTAGAGATTTAATGTTTTGTTGAGCAAGAACGGTGTATATGCCACAAATATATATATATATATATATATATATATATATATATATATATATATATATATATATATATATATATATATATATATATATATATATATATATATATATATATTATTCATGCTAAATATGATAAAAAATACAAGAACAGTGCTAAGGCCGAATGACCATGCTGGACTGCGAAAAGGGTTTGGTGCGGGAGACATAAGGGATGACGCCTTTTTTTGCATTGAATCTATTGAAATGCTACAGGTTTTAGTGGGTGTGGGTAGGGGTTCGGTCCCCTCCCCACCCCCTTCAAAGGAAACCACAGGGTGGGTGGGGGTTCGACCCCCCTCCCCACCCCTTCATACAAATAGCCGCCTTGTGGGTGGTGAATCGGTCGCCATCCACACGGACCGAAATGTTTTTTTATTCTATATTAAATATGTGTTGTGCAAGAAAATACAAAATACCTAGTTTACAATGAAATAAATACATGTTATAAATACAATTTATAAATGCTACTCTTTATATACGCGCGCGCGCGTGTGTGTGTTTATATATTTATATATTTATAGATATATATAAATTTCTATAGGATTTACCCAGCTTAACCAGTTTTAATGAATTTTACTAGCAACATTAAGGTTTATAATATATGATGTTAATATAAAGAACACACACACACACACACACACACACATACACACACACACATATATATATTTCTCTTTCTCAAGCACAAGAAAATATACTTTTTTTTTTTAAAAACAACTAAAACAATAGACATATAACTTCTTTTGTTTACTTAAATTCCTACTATGCAACTAAATACATTTTTTTATTTTGAAAGGTAAGCTTCACCTCTAGGTTTTTTTTTTTTTTTGAAACTAAAAGAAACTAGTATGCATAGCTTAACATTGTAAGAAAATTCCCATCTTCTTAAACACACATAAATCTACATATTCTTCTGAATAAAACTATAGCTCTCTTTTTTTTTTAATTCCATAATACAAACAACAACATCTCATTTTCATTTACTTGAAGAAAACATATAGAACTACTAATAATTTTTTAGCATACTTTTTTTTTCTTTCAAGCACATTTTCTCAACCACATAACATTTAAAACAACAACTATATTTTTTTATTTCTAACTTCACCATAAGCCAAATACACTCAAATTTTACACATATTGCTCTACATTTCAAGAGAGAAGAGTTCTCCTCTCTATTAACTTGAAACAAATACACAAAGGCCAAACTTGACCTTAGCTCTCTCAAGAGCCAAAATGACAACTTAAAGAATAAAAGTCTTTTTTTTTCCAAGCTCCATAGCTTCAATAAAACTATAAATAACACACATGGAAAGGGGGAAAAAGACACTAAAAACCACTCTCCTCCCTACCATAGACTCACTCATGAGTCACCCTCGAGCTTGGAGGTCATCCTCACACAAGGAACACTCACTCCACTTCACAACAAAATACTCAAACAAAAACAAGTAGAACACCCATGGCTTGTACAAAATAAAACTCACAAAAATGAGTTTTAAGGGGTAGGGGATTGGACATCACTCAACTCAAGAGTGTCACTCCAAATATCACCCAAAAACCAATTTTCACAAGGCCTCAAGCCATCACATAAATACCAACTTTCACATAATTTTCCCATGGCTCTCAAGCCATTAAAAAATACTCATTTTCACATCTTTCCCTCAAGGCTAAAATACCAAAGGAACTAGGATGTGACCTCGAGGAGGTTCACTCCCTCCCCACCCCACACATGTTGAGAATTTTCTCTAAATGGAGAGGCTCTTACAACACCCATAAAAATCCCCACAACAACAAAATATGAAAATACACACACACAACATCACACATGAAATGTAAATACATAAGGAAAGGCCAAAGCCTTGAATCATACCTTTAATAGCCCAAAAGGAAGATAGTTAAAGAAGAGCCCTTCCAACTCCACCTCCAAGTCCCTCTCCAAATGAGCCTCCCAAATCCCTCTAACTCTCTCACCAAATTCAAATAAAAATAAAAATTCCAAATAATTCAACAACCCTCTCTCCCTCTTCAAGAGGGATTAAAATAGGCTCTTCTCATGAGCCTTGAGGAATGGAGAGATGACACTTGTCACATCCTCCTTCCTCCACACAACCACTTGCAAGCTTCATGGAATGTGGTGGTGGCACATGTCACTCACCCATTCCACCAAGTCTTGCCCCCTCCACTTATGCTCTCTCACACATGTGGAGAGAAAAGTGGAGCCAAAGAAGGGAGTGGGTACTACAAGTTCCCCAGTCATCTCCTCCTATGAAAGCCCACAAAACCCCAAGGTATCCTCACCAATTGTGGGAGAGCCTTGAAGTTGAGTCCTCCACAATTTAAGGGTCTTGAAGACTCCCCCAAACCCTGGAAAGAGGAGTGGATGAGGTTGAGTGTTTGACCCAATCTTCCACTCCTTCCCAAACTTCCATTTTCGTCACTTTACTTCAAGGTGAAGTTTAAGTGACCAAATGGGAGTTTACCTAAAGTTAGACAAGCTCAAAAGGTCCCTAGACCCTAGTGGTATAACCTAGGGCCACTTTTAACTCATTTTGAGCACCATAGGGTGAGTAAAATCACATAAAAAAGGGTCACAAAAATACAAGCTCAAAAATAAAATCAAATGAACAGTATACCTTTACAACACCAATTACAATCAAATATAAAAAGGGGTAGACCTATCTCAAATAACTCCACACAATAACATTAGGAAATTTCATCATGCATAACATAGTTGATCTTGGTTCCTCTTGGAACTAGATCAACTTTACATGGGAATCCACAAAATCAGGGGGATGATATCTGATTATTTGTGGCTTAGTTAGAACACCTACGCACTTAAACAAAAGATTAATCCAACATGTATATCACAGCTAAAGCAAAGGAAAACATACTCTCACATCATCACATGATCATATAAAACATCATAAAATCATATCACAATAGATTCATAATTTGCATTTCAATAATCCATCTCAAGATAACATTGCATAGTAAACCCATAATGATAATCACATACTATTATCTCAAATAGTATTATAATGCAAATCACATGTCAAATCATCGTCAGTGAATCAAATCAAGATCTAGTCTCGTCACAATCATGCTAACATAATATATCAAAGGTAAAAGCATATAGTCTAATAATCCTGCATATCAGGATCAACAACCCCCAAAGTCTAAAATGTGTCTCCAATAGTAATATAAAGTGATCAAGGTAAGGGAGTGAAAAGGTAGGCCTCACAGATCCTATACATAATTCCACAACTATCTATGAGAAAGATACCCAAGAACCACATAATCCATCTACTTCTTATTATTATCTTAGCAATGAGAGTGAGTATGAAAGTCTTGTTGATCAACTTGAGCACAAACCTCGTTTCATGGCCTTCCTTCGAAGCAAAGAAACTTCTCCTTCAATCCATGATCCCATAACATCAACTTCTCTTGATGAGATGCTTGGTCCCCACAAGCACATAGGTAATCAAACAAATACATTGGATCTTAATGAGCATAATGATAATCAAGATCCTATTTCTCCTTCACCATCTCATATTGATCCCATTTCAAATCCATAAACCTATCCACATAGTCTAGCTACTTTCATCCATGAGTGTTCTTCCTTAGGAAAAGAACAACCTATATTTGCCACCTCACCTTCGTCATCTAATAAGGGAGTCATGTCTTGTGTTCTAAAAAATAAGCATCCTATTGCATATCATATATTCCAAAAAATGAATTATCAAGGTAAAGGCTTAGGCCTTCATGAACAAGGTGCATTGGAACCCATCCATGTCAAATTCTCTCAAAAACCATATGGTATTGGTTATGTATCTCAAGGAAGTCAATCCAAAGATGTTGGTACCACATCCCTGCCTCCTACATCCACTCCATCCAAGCCCAAGATATATGCACCTCATCACACCCATAAAACATATGTTTCCATCCCTCCTCCATCATCCTACAAACCTAAAAAGCATGTGACCATCCATATGCCTCCATCCAGTTTACCTCCACTTCTTCCAACTCCTAACATTTCTCCATCAACTTTACCTCCACTCCTTCCAGCTCCTAATATTCCCATCTTCAAATCCTCTTATCACTTTAGCAACAAATCCATTAATTCCTCTATCCATACATACCATTCCTATCAATCCCCTACAATTCCTAATCATGATCAACAAATGCACACATCAACTAAACATGAAGCTATCACAAATACCCCCATGGGATTAAAAAATAAAAATGTAGATGTCTCCACCCATAAAGAAAAAAATCCTAATGATCCTAATGCCCTAAGGCACCAAAGCAAAATCAAAACTCACCCAAGTCCACATCTCAAAAAGATAATTTCAAAACTAAAATGGTTTGGGTCCCCAAGCAAAAAGCACCTAATTCAAATGGCGCATCCACACTCTTAAAATCCCAAACATCTTGCTTCCCATCACAAAACCCTAAAATTCATAAGTCCATTTGGGTCCCTAAAGACCTAAATAGGCAATCCCCTCAAATAACATCTCCATTACTCCCAAATCCCCCTTCCAATAAATAGCTTCAAAATTCAATTCGGTGTGTGCAACCGTTGGTCTTAGTTCCCTTCCACTCCACAAAATTCCCACATACCTCCATCTCCCCATCTTCTATATATCCCACTTATCTCTTCCATCATATCCCTATGGTCCACATTATCTCTTCCATCCTATCTATCTCTTTATCTCCATATTAATCCACTATCCTTCCATCCTAGTTCACATCATAATCGACTATCCCCTATCCATCCTTACATGAACCTTTCATAATCCACATCAAAATCCATTATCCACTTAATCTCTCTCTCTCTCATGCAATCAACTACCAACATCTATGAGCATAATGAAATTTGACATAGTCTATGTGAGTGAATTTTATACATCATGAGACATTACCACCTTGCTATGGGAATAAAATCTTGAGTCCTTACCTATTCCATCCAACTATCCCCTACCCAAAAAAATAGTAAAGATAAATCTTTCATCCAATGGTGACAACCATTTTTATGGTGCCTTGGATAAGTACCATGATGAAAACCTAGCAAATAGGCATCATGTGTAGGTGATTATCTATGTGATTTACACCTGGGGGCATGTTGTCTCATTTATCCCATCCTATCTTTACCATATTCTATCCTATCATTTTCCATCCCATATTTCCATCCTTCCCATCATATATGTCATACCTTCCTCATTGCACCATCCATCTTCCCTTCCTCCTTTTGATCTTGATGAGTGTAGGGGAAAAATGTTGAAAAATGCTTTTGACACATCTTATCATACTCTAAATCCCATCCATTCATTTCTAAGAATATCCTCCACACATCCATCTACTACTGAGTCCATTCATCCCTTCCAAGCATTATCCCCATCATGTATCACTTCGCCAAATCCTAAGGCATAATATCTAGAGTGGGGGCATGTTATTTCTTTGTGACATAGTCCTTGGAGATCATATCCTAAGCTCCTTTCATCCATCTATCATATATCTCCCATCCATTATCCTTCTATTGTCCAATCCTTGTATCCATCCATACTCCAACCCTTATCCTATTGTCCATCCTTTTATCCATCCAAATCCTATTTTCATCTTCTAGCTCATCCTCTTATCCATCCATCTAATCCTTTTATCTATCCCATCCATTGTTACTCATCCTAGCATCCTATCTTCATCCTTGCCTTTTGGTTTGGTTTTCCCTTGTCATTGGTATCTATCCAAAGGCTATCCACATGCAATCCAATGCTAAAAATCCAAATCCAATCCGATCACTTCATCAAATCATTCCAATCAAATCAATTCTTCCAATCAATTCTCCAATCATCAATTCCAATCAATCCATCAACTCAATCAATCCAAATCAATTAAATCATTCCAAGTAGTAATGATCCAAATGCAAGTATCCTTAGTCCATACCAATCTTGTCAATCAATAAAGTAAAATTATCCAATTGCATCAATGGTCTTGTTCCTAGCCTTGTTGTAATCTTGATCAATCAATCATCATCATCATTGTCAATGGGATATATCATTCCCAATCCTACTATTGTCCTCAGGTAATATCATTCCCATATCAACAACACAATCCTTGCGTTGTTCTCGGGATAAATTGTTCTCACATCAATAACTCTATTAATCAATCATATCAATTGTCTTATACAAGATGTTGCATCATCAAAACTAAACCAGGTGTCTTATACGACATATTTAATTTCTTGGAACCAGACACTATAAATCATAAATCATTATCATCATCAGTCAATCCAAATCGATCATCGATTATCAGCTTGACAAGGGCAATCACCTTGTTTGTTTTTGAATCATTTGTGCATGCTTTGTTTGTCTTGTTTGTGTGTGATATATCATTGTTGTCTAGCATTTGTATCTGTCCTGGCAACATACCTGCCATTTTGTCATCATGGTCTTTCATATCATGGTGGCTTGGGCATATATCCTCTAGTGACTTTCTGTCCTTTTCGCATTTGACACATTGTGACCCTAGTCCTTATACCTCGGTGCATAACATCAGGTGCTATAACAAACATCAGGTTTCTCAAAGTTTAATCAACATAACTCCACTTCCTTCCCTTCATTTCCCTTTTCAAGAGCATATACATCTCCTTCGTCCCTGCATATCCTCTTGAAGGGGGCATCATCTATCAATCCTTCATTTCTATGAACCCTATGTGAGCCCCACTCTACCCAAAATCCAAATCTAAAACCTATGTTTTAATCTTCTTTGAAATGACATTGCTTTGCAGCATCTTTCTTCACAACATTATCTCCAAGAGGGGAAAAATGTAGATATCAAAAATTTGACCATCCAATCAAATCCTTAATTATTCCTTAAGTTACCCTTAATCCTAAGATTTAATTAATTTTAATTAATCAATTAAATCTTTTGTACCATCTCCTGTAAATAATAAATTAAATAAACTTAATTTATTATTTTATCTAAAACTAAACATAAAAAAACCTATTCGTAAAAATAATAAATTAAAAATCTTGAAAATCCTAACTACCTTTTACCTACCTTTTTTCCGTTCAACCGCTCAAACAACTTTTTCCCAAACTTTATAAAATCAATCTCATTTTTCATTTACCTCTCCCTAGAAAAATTCACAAAGGAGTTATGCAAATATTTGAGCAACTACATTTCAAACATCGTCGGTAACATTTGCATTTATTTAGTTTTATGGTTATATCTTTCATCTTTTTCTATTACATTTGATATAGATTTTAGGGTTTGCAAAATAAGTTTCAAATCTTTTGTTAAAATTTATATCTCCTATAAACACTTTTAAATAGTCATATCTAAATATTGAAGGGCCTACTTAATTATAAAAATGAAAGAGATATTGTGATTAACATCATAGTCCAAATATGTTCAAGGTTAGGATAGATTCCTTGAGATGGAAATAAAGTTTTTAGTTATATCCTTAAGAAGGATAATTCCTTGGTTCTATTTGTAAAGATACAAGAGATAGGTAAAAGTTATAGTTTCTATGTAAAATGTTTCTCATTGTTGTGTAACACGTTTTTAGGATAATACTCATCCTTGAAGGTTTCCAAGAGTCCATCCAAGGCTTTTTTAGACCTCCCTTAGTTCACCTTATCAAGCCTTAGGCTTATCTATGTATTACACTTTTGATAAACCCATACATATATCGTAATTTGACTAGTAGGATCAATAAGAATGTCATCAATGAATTTGTCTTGTATCTTTCCAATAACATATAATGGCCCATAATTATTATTCTATGGGATTTACTCATTAATAAATGTAATCAATAGAGTAACATGTGAAGTAGAATGTGTTTCTTAAGAGTGTATAACTTCCCCAAAATCATCCATATGTGATGTATCATTGGAATCAATATAATTATCTTCTACAATCTCATTTCCATAGCAGTAGAATCTTGTGTTTCTATATTATTAGCATGGCTAGGAAATGGTTTTGTATAGATTTCTAAATTTTGGTTAGGATTTCCAACAATGTGTTTTCCATTATCATTGACATGCTTATTGTAGTCACATTATTATCAATTAGATCTTATATCTTATGCTTAAGACTCACACAATATTGAATGTGATTTGCCTTGTCTCTATGATGGCAGAAAAAGTCTTGATAATTGTGATTCCTTGGAAGAACTTTAGTAGGATCCGATAGATGATTGGGAGGAGGAGTAATTAAATTTGATCTCAAAATACATTAAAGCACTTTACCAATGGTTCTTGTAACTAGTAAAATTTTAAGGAGCATTTTGTTTGAAAGATGGGGCATTATAATATTTGACCACTTGATGCACATTCTCTTTTTTTTTACTAGTCTCATCACCCTTTAAGAAATTAGACTTTTGAAACTCATAAGTGAAATAACATTAGATGATGATAACCCATATTGGAGTGTGTTATAGTTGAGTAATTTGACCTCAAGCTTTTTCAAGTGGTTGCACTATTGAACACAATAAAATGGTAAGAGGGGTGAGAGGTGAATCAAAAATCTACTAAAATTTAACTAGTTGTTTACCAAAACAAACTAAATAACTTAGGGAATAGAAAGGAAATCATGCAATACACATAACACCAATATTTTTATTTGGAAAACCCTAAAATAGGGAAAAACTACAATGATGATTAGCTCACAATATATTATGCTCATTGCAAAAGTATTACAACTTTGTTTTAGGGATACAATCCAAGGAAGCTACAACTCCCTGTATTTGTACTTACAACAATTACAACTTTCATATGGGGCTACAGCCCAAGGAACCTACTACTCCCAAAGTACTCTACTCACTACAATAGGATTTTCAAAGAAGGTAACTACATGGACTAATATAAAGGAAACATTTGACTCATGCTGGTAATGTAGTCTTCTATTTTTGCTCAACACATGCCCTCAAATTGATCCTGCACACTTCATATTTTTCATTTTACTCTGCTTATCTTCACACTTGCTTATCTATTCATCACAAATAAACTTGATCTTCTATAAATATCCTCTGCAACACTTCAAAATACTGATGGGGTCGGCATCACAATCAACATTGGATGAAATGTGTAGCTCTTCACAAGTCGGCATCAACACATACAATATGATAGGAAAAACTTGTTGTGGACCTTAGAAATTTATAAAGGAGATCAAGAAATATCTTTCCATATCTTCCAGAGTTAAGGAAACTAATTAGGATCCTTTGCATATCAAATACTTAACCAGTCGACTCAAACTGCTCAGGATTGTTAACTGTTCATCTTCATATTGCTAGGGAGGAGACAAAATCTTCATGCAGACTAGAAATTCAATCATACATGATCTCAACATCATTCATACACCTTAATGAAGAAGTATCATATCAAACTATACATCTTCAAAACAAGTAACATGACTATCTATAGAAAATAGAGCATTCTAGACCACATGTGATACTTCACATCTCAAGATATGATGTTGTGGTGCAATACAAGACTTGAAACCCATTGGGAATAAGCTTAAACATGATTATATGTTCCTTATTAGATCTATACACCTTTATCTAATGATTCCAAAGTAATTCAAGAGTTTGACATGGATAACTAGGAGTCCAGAGGATGGTTATACTCAAATCTTTACTTGCAGACATAACTACTTGATGTGGTACTAGAAAGTGGAATTTTTCTACATGTGGATCATACGTGATATACCTTGGACCATATAATACCTCCACACAAGCTCTAATGGTTGATCTATACATGTTTCATCCTCTGCAAAACTCAAACCTGTGCAAATGGGATTTAGAACAGTCTATATTTCCTCTATCTAAGTGATGGTCGATACTCTATCCCTTGTACCTTTTTATGTTGATGATGTGAGGAATTGAAATTTTGGATTTATCATTTCAATACCTAAATAAAGCTATCTTTAGAACTGCAAGATCAAATCTTTCTCTATAGAGGAATGCGGACCAGAACAAGATGTTACTAATGTGCATTATGAATGCCTTAATAATAAGATTTTTGCTTCTTATAATTAAGTACGATACACCCAACTAATTAGATATACATGTGGGGATATTGGAGCCATGCAAGAACATAAGTATTTACCTCTGCACCATACTCACATATGAAAGTTTCCTCTGTACAAGTCTGTCTATACATTTCAATATATTATGCTGACATCAATGTATACTATGTTGACATCAATGATAATACATATTGCCAACAATCACCCCCTTTGTCATTTATGGCAACATATACTCCTCCTTAGCATATGTTTCTCTTTCCTCCTTTGACATCAAGGACAAAGGGAATGATATCCTTTGTTTGTATCAATATAAAAACTGTATAGACTCCCCCTTTCAAAATGATTTCTAAACTGTACTCCCCTGAGATGAATATTTCTCTAAAAAGATGCTATGTACATGGTGTAACACTACTATCTTCTACAATAATATGTACACTAAAAAATGTTTTATTTACATTTCTCTTACAACTCACTTGGATGGTATTATATCTTTGTAAATTACCTTGACTTGTTGAAGAGTTGTAGTCTAGTTGACACACTTTGAGGCAAGCATTGTAGTGCACTCCATTCCCACCTTGGATGTATAGGTGAACTGATCAAGGCACATGAATATGAAAGTAAAATAATGGGAATAATTAAGGTAAGGCTTTGACATTGTTTTGCATTCCTATGATTAAGATGTCGATCTTACTACAATTGCTATATGTTAGAATGGATCTCATGGACTGATTCTGTTAGATTTATTTGTTATGATGGTATTTCTGAGACTTATTCAATTTCATGCACCTATATGTTCAATGTATGTTCTGTTCAGATAATGAGGTAGATTTGATTTGGTTACGGTTATGTGTTATCTAATCTAGATTGATATGATGTGGAAAGGACGATGTCGTATCACTTGCTTACGAGTGCCCTGCGATATTGTGATTCCTTTTTCACCTAGTGTCAGCTTTTGTGTGTCGATATATGCTTGACTGTGTCATTTGTTGCAGGATGCAGGTATCGGGCATCGACTCCACCTGAATTAATAGGTCTGAGCATGCCCTAAACCTAATGGATAAGTTGTCCCAGAGATAACTTAAGGTCCCACACCCCAAGTCATCATCCTCGATGAAGATGCGTGTTATGTTCAATTCAACCTGTCAGTTTTGTCATGGTTAGGTAGTGTTGGTTGAAGCCTTGCTTTTCAAGCCAGGTTAGTGGTCAGGTAATTGATTGACATTTGACTTCATTTAATTGAGTTGTTGGTCAAGTGTGTTTGGGCTTTGGCTAATGATCAAGTTTGATTTCGCATTTGAGATCTTTCTTGCTCAGTGGGTTAATTATGTATGCTTAGATTTTGTTGTGGCAAAATAGAAATTATTATAGTATATAGTATACTATTATTTAACCCACTATAATATTTGACATGGTTATATCATCATATTATTATTATTATTATCATTTAGATTTAATAAGTTATTTGCCAACCAATAAATATAATAGATTATTGTTAATGTGTATGAAATGTTAAATTAATAATAAATAATATTATGGTTTGTGTTAATGTGGGGTAAATGAATTACCCATTTGCGTGAATTAATTTAGAATTGAGTAATTGGTAATTATTTTATAACTATGGACTTAATAAATTTAATTTTAGCATGATTAGTTGGAGTTGGTTGTTTTTTTTCCCGTACCTTGTCTCCTCCCGAAACATTTTTTTTGGATGGAGGGGTATAAAGATTGGATTTGTTTTCTCTTTTGGGGGAGAAAAAAGCGGTAGCTGCAAGTGCAGGATCTGGAAGCAACATTAATCCGTCAGCCAGACAAACAATTGGAATGCAGGTTCCATTTTCTTCTACACTTAATCTCCCATCTCTTGAAACAAATGTTGTGAATAGGATCTAATTCAAGTTCTTTTCATGTTGATGATTTATCGTTGAGAGTTTCTGAAACCATTTGAATTTTATATCTTATGCGCCTGTGATCTTCCTAGTCATAGAGGAATTAGGGTTTTGTTTGGATGAAGAAATCTCAAGTGGTGTCCTCGAATCGTTTCAAATCTTTTAAAATGGCATAGGCTAGGAGAACCCTAGCAAGGCTAATGAAACTACTCTCATCCTGCCAAATACATTTGCCTGGAAGATTTATGGTTTTCTTTCTTAACCATTTCATTGAGCACATATCTACTGTCATTGCATTCTGCGGCATCCAATTTTGTATTCGTTTTTACGGAAGACATTTCCTTTCATCATGTACCTAGATCCCAGGCCAGGCTATTAACCCTTTGAAGCTTATGCTAGTGGCGTGGGTGAAAGATTGGAACAGAACATTAATTCTTTTAAATATCAAGGGACAAACTTTAAAGCAATTACTAATGTAAGTTTAAGCTGCTTGATTGCGCACTGCCTATTGCAATTTAGACCCTTTCGTTGCAAGCCAATGCTGTCAATCTTCCATTCCTTTTACCAGTGACTTAGGAGAAATTGTGCGCTTTAAGTGAATGTCTCATTGCAATGAACCCACCTTAGGACAACAATTTTAGTTTTGGCAATTATCTCTTACAATTTCCTTACAAGCACACCCTTGCTGTTTAGTGGGCCTCAGTGAATCTGAGTTCGTTGGGGCAAAATCTTACAACCATACACATTGCTGCCCATTCTAAAACTCCCTTTCTGTCACACATAGGGAGGATACTTGTAAAGTTAGACAACATTTTTAGAATCCAAATAAGTGGATATGATAGTGTTGATGAAAATACTCTTAAACCTATATTCTATGTGATGTTTTAATCACCAAGAAATTTCAATGAGACAACTTGATGAAAGTAGATTGTCATTGATGTCAAAAAGGTGTTGGTATTGATAGGAGTTGTTCACATACTTCAGGTTGATATGTTGCTTCATGGCTAAGTCAGGAAATGCTAACTTGTTTAAATGGGCACGAATATCTCATGCCATGTTTAAATGATGGTGAGCAAAGGCATGTTTTAAATATTCATTCAAAGGACTTTGTTTTATGAAGAACCTTATTTAATGGGAGCTCCATTTATTAAAAAGCATCCAAATATATTTGAAGATCAATATTTAATGGGAGCAAATTGGAAGGAGAGCTCAAATTGCTTTATTTAAATAAAGTGGACTTTATATGCTTAAAAAGTGGGGAGCAAAAGCATTGAATATTTAAATATATAAAGTTTGGTTTTTATCCTATTTTGTTGATCCCCTTTAAATGCCATATTTTATGACATAAATAAAAATGTGAAGTTACAAAGCTATTTTTAAGGAGATTTTTTTTAGTGCTTTTAAATAAGGCAATTTCCTTGTGGAGATTTTTCATGACAAAAAGGCTAAAACAGATTTATTTCCTTTTTTAAGTGCAAAGAAGTCCAAGAGTGCTTGAAGATAGAATTTTTTATTAAAAGATGATTTTGTTTTTTTTTGCTTTTCTCAAATTGAAAGAGAATGATTTTTTTAAGAGGATAAAGATATTGAAGATTGATTTTTGAGGAGATTTTTTTAAGAATTGAAGATATATTTTTGAAGAATAGATTTCCGACAGGGAATGAAGAAAAATGAAGACATTTTTTATGGTGGACATTATTTATTTTCTTTTGCAAGAAGATGAATAAATATTTGCAAAGGGAAATTGAATTGCTTTTTATTTATGCTCAGAATATGAAGAGTCTTGTTGAAAAGAAAATGAAGGATTTGAAGAAGATGAAAAAGATTTTTGTCTGAGAGAAGATGAAAAGATTGAAAAGTCTTTGAAGTAATTATGCATAGATTAATATGAAGATTTTTATTCTTGCAGGAAAATAGTTTTTGCAGATTGAAGAATACAAAAAGAATATTCAAGATGATGAAAAGTTATACAGAGAAAATATGAAATTGATTTTATTTTATAGAGATGTAATTTGTTGGTTCAGGATTTCTTGCAGGTGAATATGAAGAGGATACAAATAAAAGAGTTTTTATTTTCTCCTACATGACACTGATTGAAATATGAAAGGTCATAAAAGATGAATTTGATTTTGCAGAGAAGAGGAACATCAAGAGTCTTTTCATTAATAATAATTTTTCAGGTGCATTGATGCAACTTTATAAATAGACAAAGATGAAACATACAGAGTATGCAGTGTTGTTGCGTGGATCAGCATTCCAGGTTGAATATATTTTGAATATCCTCTTGAAGAGAAAATTCAGATGATGAGAGAAGTATGGTCATATGACAAACACATGTGAAAGAAGAAATGATTTGTATCGAAACAGAGAATCCCTCTGAGTTCTTGATTTTAAGTATATGTTAGGGGTTGGTGCTCCTTGAAGTTGGTGCTTCTAAATGAATTAGGGGTTGGTGCTCCTTGAAGTTGGTGCTTCTAAACATTGTAACCAGTGAGGTTTTTACTTAAGCCAGTGAGGCATTTTGAGTGGTTTTTCTACCCCTGGAGGATTTTCCACTCTGTAATTTTCTTGTGTCATAATCTCATGTCTTGATGTCTTCCATAGCTTCATTTACCGAATATGATTTATGTGATTAATCATTTGTTGATTAATTGTTCAAGTAAATAGTAGTTTAATTCTGATAAATCATATTTGTCAATTTTGGAAAATTGTAAAAATAATACAACACTGATTCACCCCCCCTCTCAGTGTTGACTTGGACTCCTACACAACTATCACAAATTCTTGGAACCTATCCAATACTTATCAAGCTTTATGTATTTATCTTATGCCATCAAATCCAACTTTCAACGTTTCCTTTTGGTGGCTTATTTAGAGGTTTCCTATCAAATAATCACATGCCTTTTTCATACTCCATGATATCGTTTTCTTTTAGGCTTTTTGTGTATAGTCTGTATGCATGCAAACTTTAGCAATTTTTGTATCTGACAAATTTCCTTCCGTTACGAATTGATGGATTACCCTACGTTATTTTAGAGGTTTGACACCGTATTATATGTAAGCCTATTTTTCTGATTGCTTTATTTAGAATCACCGGTAGTTTTTACAAGAAACTTGTTTTAGTTTGAATTATGTAATGATTCACACCTCACACAACTATTTTCTCTTGCATAGGGCTAGTCAACTTAGATTTTTTTTATTTATTTAACTTAACACCTTCAATTTATTTGATTCCTTATCTTAGGAAAATTCAGTATTTAGTAATGAAAAAATCTAGCAAGCTTACCCTATCGGTGGCACAAACTTTCTTCTTTTTTTTATCCTTCATGAAAGAATTTCTAATGGTGTCTCTTTCTCTTTAAGAAAATTGTTATTCTATTGGAAATGTGGCTTTATTTTTATTTATTTTCTTAGGCATCACTCTCTTATAATTTTATTCATCTATTAGTATGAGGAATCACATGTGGGCCACTCCTCTCTATTCTTAAGTAAATATCTTATGGAATAATCTTTATCTTTATTAATATGAGAAATATGTTGCTAGATGGAATAATAGGTGCTCTTACATAAGCTTGTTCTTATTTGCCTATAGTTGTAGGTTTAGGATAATTAACTTTTTATTATTGAATTACTTTACTTTTTAAAAAGGTGGAAATAAATTTAGAAAGAATATAAGAATAATTTATCTTTGACTTAAATTTCTATTTCTTTAGAAAAAAAAATTCTTATAATTGTAGAATGCTAATTTGATAAATAAATTACTAAGGTGAGATTTACTGATGGTTTCTTTAGTAGATAAACTTCCCTAGAATGGTTTCATTCTTCTTGAGATATTTTATTAAATAAAGCATTTTACTAAGCAATGATATGGTATATTAAACTCGTGGAAGGAAATGTAAGAAAAAGGATAAGGCTATGTTTTTTTGGAATAAGTTATGGTGTTAGGTAGCGAATTTAAAAGAAAGTTGTTTTAAAATGATAAATATGTTATTGGTTAATTCTTGTCTTGAATAGAGAATTGTAGCTAAACAAGTTATAGGATGATTAAACTTGTGCAAGTGAAAGATAGGAAGTTAGATGACGTGTTTTGTATCTTTAAAGAATATTTTAGTTCAGGGTTGAAATTTTGAGTAGAATAGAATATGTTGATTGAAATTTACTTTTGTAAAACTTTATAGCATAGGTAAGATTTGTGGGTTAAACTTAATGATTAGACTTGATGGAAGTATAAATGCTTGACAAGATTAGTGAAATGTTGTCATTAATGCCTTAAGGTAGATTATAGGATTGTACATTTAACTGCATGACGTTGTTTTATCTTCTAGAATGTTAGTTTGTGAACATATATGTTATTTGTAGATCGAAAGTTACCTAACTAGTGATCTTGTATGTAAAAAAATGGATGATGAAAGTGTTGCATCATGAACACATTTTATACTCTTGCCTTTATGTATAGTTGTATGTTTTTAATGACCAATGTATGTTACTCTTGTTAGTTGATTAAGTCATGAATTTGTGCTTATAAGTGTATTCTATTTATGTAATTATTTTAGTCAATCAATGAGCTATGTTTATATAGTATTTGGAATTTAAAATTGTAATTCTTCTTTATTGCAAACAAGAAATATTATAGATAGAGGAATAAAATGAATCTAGGTTTCATATAGTGAATTAGAGATGATATAAATAGTATCTAGGGGTAAGTATATACTCTTAAACATTAATTTAATATTAATGGAAACAGTTTACCAATCATGATGGAGTCTTAGAGTAAATAGAAAACAAGTTTGAAGGTATAGGTTTTAGTATTGAACTTTTTAGGTTTTAGAGATTTAATGACTTTACTCTATGATGTCGCTTCATGGTCATTATGCTAATGTTTAGAAGAATAATTACATTGAGGCTATATGATGCAAAATGGACCCTTTGACTTCTATTATGATTATTGCCTAGTGTACATGATCCGTATTGATCAGTAGTTAATTATTGTTTAGCTTTGATGGTTTATGCATGCTCACAATTGGTTTCTAGTTTTCTTCCATGATATTGTTGGATCAAATTGGTCATGCATGTGTGTTGTGTTGGGTAGTAGGTGTAGACTCTTTTGATTTATTTAGTTCAATATGAGAGACATTGTTAAATCTTTTACTAACTTTTATAGGAGATGCACTAAGAGATTCAATTATTCATATTTGTAGATTGTGACTATTGAGCCTTCAACCATACCAAGGGGTTGGAATTAATTGGTAATTTAATTGATTTGGTTTTGTAAAGATCTTTTATAATGATTTTGTTAAGTTGAAATTGGATTTAAGGCTGGAATTAGGTTAAGCAATAATGTATTTGAAAATTTAGACTTATAAGTAAAACTTATAGGTAACAGGTTAACTAAGAGATTGAATTTCTCTAGTTAGAAGAATTTATGTGGTCAATGAGTTGTTTAGTGGAAATCACATATTGCAAGTAAATATTTCATGTGAGTTGGTCTATTTGAAGGAGTTGTGCTTTTAAGAGTAAATGTTAATGTGGGATTATTGTGTTACAGTGGTGTCTAGTGGAAGTTGTTTCCAGAGGCTAGGAAGGGTAGTTGTGGGTTTGACCCTTGTGATATGGCAATCTTGTTATAGGATGAACTTGTTTTGGTTTATGTGATTATGACGACTATGCAAGAGGGACAATGCCTTGCTCAGTATATCTGGTCCTGTTGTTATGTCTTGAATCCATGTTGTTGAGCTCTTCTTGAAAGCTGTGGTTCCCTATTGTGTTGAGATTGTTTTAAATTCTATGTTGGTCTGTGTAAAGGATTGAAATGTTGGAGCAAGAGGACCCATGCCTTGCTCTGGTGATTTATTATGTTGTGATTGGTTGCAAGATGGTTGATGCCTTGCATTGTTATGTATATTTGTTGTTATGATGATAGTTGTTATGTTTGATGGATAGGGTTTCCTAGGTGTAGATAGGGGAGTGGATTCCAATGTGGGGCCAGTGCCCAAAGTGGCTACCAGGGTAACCCATTGGGAGTTGGTAATCAGTGATAACCTAATAATTAATCTAGGGGTTGGGTAGTTTTCACACTACCAAGATAATTGGATGCCTCACTCATGCCTGTAGTGCTCGTTCAGGCTAAGAATGAGATGAGAAGGCCGTGGTTGGCAAAATCAACTTCCTTGTCCTTATGAAAGGAATGTTGATTCCGCATGTGTCACCCTATGGGGCCAGCATCTAGTGAGAGACTGTTAGGGTAACCATAGATGGGGGCCGGTACCTAGCGAGAGACTGTCAGGGTAACCCATGGATGGGGGCCGATGTCTAGCTAGAGGCTGTCAGGGTAACCCATGTTAGGGCCATGTGATGACACTCTCCTTACTGTAGCCTAGCATTCCCTAGTTGTACTCTCCCCAGTTGTTAAGTGTTGCCTCTGGAAGTATTGTTGTGTTACCTCTGGAAGTGAATTTGAGTTTCTTGTGGTGTTGTCATGTGTTGTAATGGAGTCTTGTTTGGTCTTTGTTCCTATTAGGCAATTGTCTACCTGATTGTATGACGTTTTGGGACCTTATGTTATCTCCTAGCATGGGGGGTGGACCTCAGGGTTCCACATGGTCGGGTGGATGTGCTTTATCTCAATTGGTTTTTCCTTGCCTTTGTTTGTGTGCAAGGAGGTTGTAACTCCTGTAGCAGATTCAGATCGTGTACCTATTTATGGAGATAGTTATTATGCTCATGTACTTGCCTATGTATCAGATGATTCATTATGTATGTATTCATATGTATTCAGAAGATGATAATGTAACGATGTAATGTTGTATACTTGTGTCGGGAGAAATTGTAACTATGTACTAGATCCTAATGAATACTTATATGATGTTATGTAGATGTAAATGTTTATTGTTTTAATGCATTAGGTTTACAATGAGTTACTGATGTTAATTCATGATGTGTGTTAGATTATGTTAATTGTTTTGTCAAGTAATGCAACCATGATATCTTAGAGGACAATTCATTAGTTTAAATGATGCATTAATATTACTTTGTTACTTTACTATCTCTTTCAATTTTTTTTTTTAAAAAATTGTTGCTTATAGCATAAATGTGAGATTCTTTAAGGTATTCATGGCGGGGTGTTACAAGCATATGGTTTTGACATTCACACTGCATGCATATCTACTCAGCTTCCTCTATGTTGCTTGGGGTCTTCATCTTTTGCTCTACCTTTTCTACTTCCCCTAGAAGACTAGATAGTGAGGCAAGTCTTAGATTTACTACCTCTCTCAATTGACCAAATTATTTCTTCAAGTTTTCTCCTTGCCCCTGCAGTTGAGATAATTGTGCATGAAGGTTTTCCAACTATGCCCTAGTTGAACCAATCTTGTCCTTTGACAAATCATAATATTTAGCCAACTTGGATAACTATGACTTAATAGAGTCCATCTGAGCTTTGATGTTCTTTGTGGAATTTGGCCATTTTAGGAAGAATAGATATAATGTTGTGGCCTCATCAATGCAATCTTTGAATTTATTCAAGATTTCTTTAAGCTTGTCATGTGCATTAGCACATCTGTCAACCATCTCAACCATTCTTTTGTCATTTATTCTTCTTGATGCCTCTTGTTCTACCTTTTGTTGTATGTAGGAGGAGATCCTCATTAGTAACTTGAGATTTTGCTCTAGAGGTAGAGATGAGTCAATGGTTACCTCTGGTAACCCTTCTTATATCAACTTCACAGCATCCTCTATTACACTAGATTTCTTCATATTTTCTTGTAAAAACTTTTTTCTTGATGAGGCATCTAGTATGTCACCAAGCTATGATTTGTGTAAAGGAGAGATGCTTATCAGATCAATCTATCCTTCATTGGTTAGAACTTGCAATAGTTGAGGAGTGACAACTGGTTGAAATTATATTTGTAAGTTTAGTAGGTCTATGAAGGAATTAGTTGAAACTTGACCAATCTCTTTTGCTCCATCTTGACTCATCTCCGAATTCTTTTCTTTATCATCAGCAACCACATCTTCAGTAGGTTCTTCATGTTGCTTTGTATTCACTAGAACATTCTATTGATCTTGCACACTTGTCTGATCATCCACTTGTTTAGTGTTCTCCAAAACACTCTGTCAATCTTTCTGATTGTCCTAAGCAATAGAATCAATATTCACATCTTTTTGCATATTTTCATCAATCTTCTCTTTTTCAATATGTTCTTCTTTCTTTAGAGAGGACGTAACAACATATTGAGGTGATTGTGGTGGTCAAACATGTGGCTGTTCCACATCCTTTATTTCTCTTACATCACCAAGAACTTGAAGAGTGATTTCTTTAGTTTCTTTTGTGAATTTTCAATGTCTTCCTTTTTGTTCTGCATGAGATTGTCTACTCTATGTTTTGTTCTAAGCTCTTGGGCTTGCCTTTGAACTAATTGTGTATAGGAATAAAATTGAGATTGAATGATAATCAAAACAATGGAATAATCACAACTCAATCCTATAACATCAAGATAACTATCTAAGCAAATAACCAAATAATCAATGGATAATAACAAAAACAATGAAAGCTTTCACCTAGATTGTATTGTTATCTTGGTCAAATGTGGATTGCTTCATAAATTATGAAACCATGTTTGCAACAAGCGGATGTAGATTATGTTTATGCTCAAAAGATAGATGTGCTCAATGATGCGATGAATGCTCAATGCACTATAGGGATGCCTGAGAATAAATGATCAAAGAGGATTTGTTATGGAGATTAGGGGGGTTTATATAGGCTTCAATGAAGATCGATCAACGGTCCAGAAAATTCAATGGAATCAATGGATGAGATAAATATAGAATTCATGATGAATGTGCACCTGACATGTGTCATACAAAAAGCTATTTTCATTTGAGTTAATTGCTTGATTTGGCTAAAAGACATGGAATAGACATGAGATAAAATTAGATTTCATAAAAATAGAAATACTTTTTTTTCTAATTTATGATTTGGTGATAAAAACAATAATAGTTAAGTCAATTAACTCAACTTATAATTTGCTTTTTGCATGATTTGAGATAAATTAAATAATAAATTATTTAATTTTGTGTGTATGATGAACAAGATTTATTTTTAGAGGAATTTGAAGATAAAAAAGAAAAATAAATAAATAAATTTATTTAATTGATTGTGCATGATGGAAGACATAGAATAGATTTGAAGATTTAAATAAATTAAACAAATAAATTGATTTAATTTATTTTGCACGATGAAGGATAAATAAAATATTTGATTACATTTTATTTTTAGGGATTGAGATACTCAATTTAAATAAATTTGAATGATTTATTTAAATTTAGAAGAATAATTGATTTAATTAAATAATTAATTTATTCAATTGATGAGGATTTAGACTTTAGAAGACGATAATGATTTAATTAAATAATTAAAATTATTTAATTTGGAAGAATAAAGTTGATTTTGATTAAATTAATTAAATAAATAGAATTTATTCAATTAATGTTGAATTTAGGAAATTTGGAAGAATTTGATGACCTTGATGAAATTAATTAAATAATGAGATTATTTAATTAACGTTGAAATGCAAGTGATTAGACAAATAAAATGCAAGTGATGCGAAGACATGGTCATTTTTAGGTGTCTACATTTTACCCCTCTTTGATGCAATGTAGTTTATAGCGTTGTTTCAAAGATAACGATTGTTGAAGACATGATACAATTTTGATGCCCCAGTGTAGCTAGCTACCCCTATGTAGCTAGTGTAGGATGCCCCCTCGAGAGGAAAGATAGGGAAGTGACAAAACAAAATGGGTTGATGCTTGACTAGAAGCAATTGGTTGAGAAAGATGAGATTGGATAGATGGAAGCTGACATATGGTGATGCAGGTATGTGGAAGACTTGAGCTTGAAGAGATGCCGATTCCTAAGTATAAGCATCAGGTGGAGTGCGTGAGAACTTATGGGAGACCAGTGGGTGCATCGAGACCCGTAAGTGATTGACAACCTTGTTTTTATTTGCCAGTTTTTAGGTCTTTTTTAGGATTTTGAATTTTTCAGCTAAAGGCACTGAGCTTGGGCTCAACACTTTTGGTGCATAGGTAAAGCACTTTTGGCATGACTCAGCACCTTTAGCACATAGTGTTGCACCTTGGGCAAAATCTTAGTGCCTGTGGTTGTATATTCTATGACGTAGTGCTTTTGGCAAATGCTACAGCGCATTTGGTAGTTCAGATAAGTGCCACTAGTAAGGCAAATCGACACTATTGGTTTTAGAGTTGCAAAAGTCTCAACATATCTACAAAATAGTAAAGTACGTTAGGTAGCTCAGCAAAGTGCCTCTATATAAATCTAAGCACCTTTGCTTGGTTAAAGCTTAGCACCTATGCAAAGCAACAAGGTGCATTTGGTACCACAGTCAAGTGCCCTAGTTGGAAACTAAGCACTTTTAGTTTTGAGTACAGGTTGAGCTAGGTTAGGTTTGGAAAATGTGTTCTAGAGGCTTAGACTAGAGTTGACGAGGTTTGACTTAGGGATATTTCAATTATTTTACTTAGGATCAAGTTGACTTTTACAATATGTTTAACAAGTGATCATCTTGGATGTAGATCACCTTACCACCCTTGTAGTCTCGAGAGAGACATTATCTAATTGCCGATCTAGTTGTATAGCTTGGCAAGGAGGAGGAGCTCTTCGTAGAGAACATGGGACTATGGCATGTTGCACATCTGACACCCATCCAGGAAAACCTTGCACTATTGAATGTGATTGTTGAGGGATATCATAGTGAGACCTCCTCCTTCCACTTTCCAAGAGGGGAGGCTACAGTGACACTAGAGATTGTTTGGCACATCTGACAGATTCCTATTCAGGGCGATAGAGTTGATTATGACACCAAGCGGGGAGAGGCAGGCCTATTAGAGGTTTTTGTAACTTATGATCTAGGTGTGTAGGATTGTGAGATCTAATGGGCTGAAGTTGAGGGACTCTGTGATAGGATTCGATGGATTGTTGTTTCACTTATTGGAGGATTCTTATGTCCTGATCAACAATCCAGGGGATTATTTGTTGGATGGGGCATAGTTCTATCAGGGATGTTCACACATGGGATCATATATGCATGGGGACCATGTGCTGGGTTAGCTTTATCATGATTTGCATGATTGCATATACAAATTAGGAAGCAGTTATCTATAGGTGTCACATTGTTGCAAGTATGGGCCTGGGAACACATCCCAATGATTAGGCCTATCTCGCAGCGTCACTAAGATCATGGTGAACCTTGTCCTTTCTTATATGAGCGTGTTATTACACACTAACAGATGGGTTCTGTGAGCTACTGTCGGTGGCAGCTAGATGAGATGGATATCTTTGTTTGGCATCCATGGAGAGATTGTGAGTCATGGGATGATGACCAAGAGGAGCTAGTATACTGCCGGTAGTCAAGATATTTGTTTGGCAGATGTATTGATACGATAGAGAGATACCTTCCAAAGAGGGTATTGAGGTAGTTTGGATTACCGCAGGGATTGCCAGTAGGCTAGGTGATTTATGCATGGACTAGGAGGGAGGTCGATAACTAGGGGCAAGAGATTTCACTTGATGCAACATTAGTAGATTTACAGGGACTTGCCCCAGTTATCTGAGATTGGATTACAGGGCCAACCGACCCGGGCACACTACCAACTTATGACACCTACTGGTAGACACACAGGCTAGTGAGATTGACTAGACTAGGAGCCGTGGGAGCAGTGATGGAGGTTGTAGTTGTAGGGGCTAAGGTGAGGGCTTAGAGACAGGCCTGACAGTAGGCCACAACACAAAGATAGGTTGGGGGAGATGATGAAGATCAGGCAGATGTGTTGATGGCTGAGGTGGGAGGACAGTGGGATATTTTGCTAGCAAAGACACCACTACAACAGACATTGTGGTTACATCAGGAGGAGATAGAGAGGACTCGCTTGGATCTTAGGATGGTTCAGATGAAGAGAGATAGAGATGTAGCCCAAGTAGAGGCTAGATAGGCTAAGGCTCAGGCCCAACTACATGCACAGGTAGCAGTAGCGGCACAGACAGCTTTGTCAGCAGCAACGACATAGACAGCTTTGGCAGTGGTACAGGCAGCTTTGGCAGTGGCACAAGCAGTGCCACCACTAGAATATGATGGGTAGATTACCCAATTGACATTAGAGAGGGATGCAACTGTATAGTTATGTTTGATTATAGAGGCCACCCTATAAAGGGTGAGAGGAGAGAGAGATGATGCACACCATATAGTGGATGTAGATCAGTTGACATTATTTAGTGAGCTCACCCAAATTTAGGGAGAGCTAGTGATAGTTGGGAGAGAGGCTGAGTATTATAGGGGTCTCTACTTTGGTGCTATGCTAGCAGATCAGTGAGAGCCTAGCTTTCGAGAGCAGAGCAGGTTAGGGGCCTCCTCATCACACAGGACAAGGAGATCTATTTCATCAGTTAGAGGACCACCAGTGCAACTAGGGGGAGGAGGACCAGCTAGAGGACCAATGCTAAGTGCAGGTGGAGGATTGGGATCACAGCAGGTGGGCAACTTTACCCACTAGCTAACATTAGAGCATGTATATTTTGTACATATTGTACCAGTTGTGTTGTATCATTGACACTTTGTATATATTGATTGATGTCTACATGCATCAGATGTACAGTTACAGGCTCTTGATAGCCATGCTATACTTTGTGATGTATATTTGGATGTACATTGATGTACATATGGACTTTTGATGTAGACAGACATGTATATATTGATGATCTTTGATGACGATATATGATGATCTTTATGCTCATGGATGTTCATGCTTTTTGTGATGCATTTCTTTATGACATGGATGTGATGACATGTATAAATATGATTATGTATTCATGTGATGATGTATATGCTTATTGATGTATGACATATGATGACATGATGATGTGATGATATTTTATGATGATATAGATGCTTATAGATGTATGACATGTGATGACATGATGACATGATGATATTATGTGATGATGCATATGATGATGATATTATATGATGTATATGACTAACACGTGGTTTTGTAGATATGCAGAAGACGTTGATGATGGATAGAAGAAAGGAGATAGAATAGAACATGATAGAACAGACTGTTGATTGATCTTTGCTTTAAAATCTATATGATGCCATGGATAAATGGATGGGAAATGGATATGCTTGTTGCAATGGTTTCACATATGTTTATAAAGAGCAATCCTTATTTTGATATAGCACATGGATAGTTTTCCACCAAGGTATAAATGACCAAGGTACTATGATATCTGAGTGCATGGACATTGACTCTGCAAGTAAGCGGTTTGAAATTAGATCCCTTAGACATAATATAACCTTGTTGGATATGTGAATGAGCCATAGTCTTGAACATAAAATAAACTTCAATACATAAATGCAAGAAGAATATTAATATGTAAGATGCTAGGTCGTAACACACACACACAAGATAAATATGCTGCTAAGAAAGATACTAAAGATCACCCCTCAAACACAGCACACAAAAAGCAATGACTATGCCCCCAATCCATACTGCATTGCAACATACCAAGATATAGATGAATCAAGGTAGTCTTGAATAGGTAATGGGAAAGGGACAAAAAGATAAACCAAAAAGCAAAATTGACTAACTTACAAAGTAAACTTATAGTCAACATATTCTCTTGCCAAAGAGGTTGCTTAGGATAGATTGGATTGGTAGGATAGATAACAGTCTTATTGTAGGAATGATATATCCATTAAAGGGTGTTGATATGTTGATAGGATAATGTCTAGTTTCAGGAAATGAAACATGTTGTATAAGATGCCTAGTTAGGTTTTGACCATAGAACATCTTGTATAAGACAATTGTTTGATGTAGCATATGTTGGCAATCGATATGTAGGACAACATATGGCTCTGCAAGTAGGTGTTTTTGCTTCAGGTTTGTTCAAGGACTTTTGCTTTGAAAGGATGTGTTGTTTTTCATTTTGCTGCTTGAGTTAGTCAAGTCGAGATGGATGGATTTTGATAAATGGAAGACTAGAAAGATGGAAGTGTTAATGAATTGAGATGGGTGAAGAATGATGAATTGTATGTTCCTGAGTACTGGATACGTCCTTCATATTCTAGACTGCCTACATACCCTGTATCCATGGGATCAAGGCACATTATGATGAAAGATGAAAATGATAATTTGTAGTTCTAGATATAGTGATGAGTGGGTCAAGGTGCTTGAGCTTGGGTAGGGGAAATGATGATATCTCATGTACCTGAGTACTAGAAACTTCCTTCATATACCATACTGCCTACATACCCATATCCATGGGATCAAGGCAATTTAAGATTGAGATGAGATGATATGTAGTTCTAGGTGGTTTGATTATGTAAGATTGGATGAAGGTGTCTGGTTTTAGAAATGAAGCACCTTGTATAAGATGTGTTTGTGTTTTTGCTATGAGATGGTTGATGTGTTTTTTTGTTTTTGTTTGAGAAGGTTTGAAGTGTTTTATTTTTGTTTTAAAGTATTTTTGAACTATGAACAAGGATCCATTCCTAGACCTAGGTTAAGGAAAGAACTGCCCCCATTCTGGTAGAGGTGTTGTTATGGATGATTGCCATAGGATGTACATTTGTCATGGGTGCTTCTACTAGTTGATCTGCTAGGGCTTGTCCCTTGATTGCTTTATGGTCCACATACTCAATGTCAAACTCACTAAGGATCATGACCCATTTAGCTAGTTTGCTTGTGAGAGCTTCTTTTGCTAGGAGATATTTCAAGTGGATCAATGTTGGCTATTAGATTTGTGTGTTGGTTTAGCATGTAATGCCGCAACTTTTGGGAAGCGAACACTAAGGCTAAACAAGCTCTTTTCATAGGTGAATAATTTAGTTCATAACCCACCAAGGTTTTTTGACTCAGCATGCTATGGTAGAAGTGCCCCTAGGGTTGCAATTGTAGCTGAGATGTATAAGATCAAAGGCTTATTGGTGACTGGTGGTACCAAGACAGGAGGTGTAGCTAGATGTTCCTTGAGTTGATCAAATGCTTCTTGACACTTATCATCCCATTGAATATTATCTGCTAGCTGTGAGATAAACTACCTAATGGATTGTAACCTTCCTTGAAGGCTCCTTAATGCTTTCAGATTCTTTGGAGGAGGCATATCTACTATAGCCTTGACTTTTGTTAGAACTACCTCAATGCCTCTACGAGATAGAATGTATCCCAACAATTTTCCTAAGGTTACCCCAAAGACACACTTCTTTGGATTGAGTCTTATGTGATATTTTTTGAGTATGTCAAAGATTTGTCCTAGAACCTATATGTGATCCACCCTAGAAGATTTTTCTAGTTTATCATCAACATAGTCCTCCATGATCTGATGAAAGAGATCATGGAATATCACTATCATTGCTCTTTGATAGGTTGCACCTGCGTTCTTTAGACCAAATGGCATGATACACCAACAATAGGTATCCCAAGGACAAGTAAAAGTAGATTTATGTTGATCCTCTTCTACTATCATTATCTAATTATAGCTAGAAAATCCATCCATTAGAGAAAGTATTTCATGGCCAATGGTTAGGTCCACTATGAGATCAATGTTTGGCAATGGAAAGTTATCTTTGGGACATGCTTTGTTGAGATCTCTAAACTCGGAACACATGTGGATGCCCCCATTTGGTTTAGCCACAAGTATAATGTTTGAGACCCATTCTAGATAATCAATAGGATTGATAAACTTTACATCTAGCAACTTTTGTATTTCAACCTTCACCAAGAGAGCTATCTGTGGATGCATCTTTCTTAATTTCTATTTGATTGGTTTGGCTTTTGGATCAAATGTGAGATAGTGAACTACTAGCAAAGGGTCTAACCCTGGCATATCAACATAGGTCCATGCAAAGTTGATGGTTCACTACAAGAAGAAGTTGGTAAGATTCTTGTGCTCTTGTTCTGATAGTGATGTTGTAAGGAATGTGGTCTTAGGATTTTATCTGTGCCTAGGTTTATCTCTGTAGAATCTTCCACTAGGAGAGTTGATTTCTCTTGATACTTAGATGGTAGGGGAAGGTCAAATCCTCCATCCTCAGGTGCCATAATTAGGTTTTCACCTCTAGATACGTCCTTTATTTTGATTGTTTTCTGATTGGGAGGTGCCACAACATGGTTTTCACCTAGAGATCTTTCTTTATTTTTATTTTTGTGATTGGAGGATTTGGCATTCTCACCAAAATAAGCACTTTTCTCTAGTTCCCTTATAAAACTAGATTTGTGATTGCCAAGAGGGATACCATCTTGGAGTCCCATGAACTCTACAATAGCTTCGTCATTCTAAAAAACATCTAGAATGGGGGCCCCTTGTTGGTCCCAATTGATAAGTTTAGGGTAGACAAGTGTTACAATCTGGGTGTTTGTGTTTGATGTGAAGGATATAGATGATAGCATGAATATGGAGGATTCAGTGAATAGGTTAGTCATATGAAAGTAGGAGTCATCAATGATATCCTCTTTAGACGTCAAATCTACAAGAGAAGTTTCTACCACCTTGTCGAGAATACCCTTGATGTCCAAGGCACGTGGTACCTTCTTACGATATCCCAACCTGTTTTTGTCTAGCTTTTTCTTCACAATGATGGGTTATATTTCTCCTTGATTATTTTTTCCAAGGCCATCTTTGCCTTTATAGCCCATGTTATTGACAATTCTTAGGCCATTGCCATATTGTTGACTTGTATGGTGACTGGTTCTTTCTCCTTGCAGAGCCAAGATGAGATGTCTTGAATAGTTTCCTCTACCAATAATTTTCCCTCCTTGAAATGAGTTAGCGATGCTGGAGAGGGAATAACTACTTTCTTAGTTGCTTTGGCTATGGGTGGTTTGCTGTAGGATTTAGGGGATAAGGGCATCCACCCTACACGACAAGATTTTGTGATATCATAATCACCAAAGCCTATCTCACAGATGGTAGCTTTGATTTCAAGAATAGGATTAGGATTGGGTTCAGCTTTAGAGGCTTTTTTCATATTTTTAGAGTCAACATACAATGGGGAGTCATGGACTTTGTCATTATTTGGCACTTGGTTGCTATTCTTATAACTACCTTGCAAGGTGTGACAAAATTCAAAGGGATTAGTGTCTCCTGGGATAGTGATCTCCGTACCATTAAATGGGAACTTGAGAGACTAATGATATGTGGAGGGAACAACTTTCATGGCATGTATCCATGGACATCCTAAGATATTGTTATAAGGTAGCTCAATGTTGAGGACTTGGCACCTAGTTTCAAGAATGACATGGCCTACTTGGATAGGCAAGTGGATAACACCTTCTGAACGATGTTCTGCATCATCATACCCTTTGATTGTAATGCTTTGATCAATGTTGACATGATCCTCAGAGTATCCCAATTGTTTAAGTAAATTGAGAGAATAGATATTGAGACCAGAACCGCCATCTATAAGTATGTGTTTGATCTTGCGAACTTATGGATGAAAACTTCAATGTGAAGGGCATCATTGTGACATGGATAATGGGATGGGAGTTCCTTTTTAGAAAAGACCACATTGTAAGGTGAGGCAATGTTACCTATTATAGCTTGGAAATCTGTGACCTCTTATGTTATTAGAAATCAAAGACTCTTGTAGGGCTATTTCAAGCACAACTTTATGTGTGGGTGATTATCGTAGAAGGTCCAAAATAGAGATCTGTGCAAGGGGTTTTCCCTAGATGTTCTACAAAATTGTAATCAGATTGAGTTGGGAGACTTGGTGTAGGCCCACGAAGGGTGACATGACTATGATGAGTTGTGACTACACAATCCGTAGATTTTCCTTTGATAGTGAGGGTAGAAACATAAGTTTCTTCAAAATGTCCTACAATAGAGTCATAGGAAGTAGAAGCTTTGTTAATGTCTTTACCTTTATCAGAATGTTGACCTTGACCATGGTTAGGGAATGGCTCCTTGTACATGTTGATATCTTTGTTTGTGTTTTGATTAGGGGGTGCATCGAAAGTGACTAATTTGCCTCTATCAATAAGGTTTTGGATCATGTGCTTGAGTTTCATGCATGATATGGTTCTATGTCCTTTGGTCTTATGGTATTCACAATATTTGTTGTATTTGTACCATGTGGGTTTGAAAGCAGGTTCACCATATGGGGGAGCATCTGGTAGTGTGACGAGTCCATTTTGCATAAGTTTCTTGAGAACCAACTCTATAGGCTCTCCCAAGGGAGTGAACTTACACCTTGGAGGGTAATCTTGGGGAGGTTGCTCTTATAGATGCTGTTGGTTTTGGTTTTGTTGTTGTTGTTGTTGTTGTTGTTGAGGCGGAGGTGGTTTTGTTTGGATGATAGATTAAGGGGTGTTTGTAGTGTTTGGACATGTTTGGAATCCACCACACCATCATTGACCATGTTTCTATTTTTGTTCCAAAATTTGGGCTTTTCATTTGATTGTTGTTGGGGATGATTGTCCTTAGTTTCTTTGAAGATTTTGACCATGCCTTTAGCGATGAAGGCCTTTTCGATTTTGATGCCTTTATAGGTAATTTCGTTAAAGGTTGTAGCACTTAGTATTTGCAAATGGAAACCCAATTCTTGGTTAAGGTTCTGCACAAACATGCTAACAAGTTGCTTTTTAGGTATTTTGAATGGGAATTTGCTAGCCATTTGTCTCCATATTTGAAGGAAGGAGATGAGAGTTTCATCATTTTTCTGTTTATTGTTACATAGGTCAGTCATAGAGACCTCATGCTCTGTGTTGTATGAGAAATGGGTGGCAAATTTTTTTGCAAGCTCATTAAAAGATTTGATACCCATAGGTAGATGCGAGAACCATTCTATAGCTTGACCTCCAAGACTACGAGGAAAGAGGTGCATGAGATATGTGTCATTATGTGCAACCTCTAAACAAGTGAGATAGAATTCTCTAAGGTGGTCTTTTGGGTCTCCTCTTCCCTTGTATTTATCAAATTTGGGTATATTGAAGTTGGGAGGAAAAGGGATCATTTGCAATGACTGATCAAATGGATAAGGACAAACCTCCTCCAAGGAGAAGGTTTTCTTGGTGTGGCCAAATGTTAGATCAGCTAGTTGTTGTTGAACCTCAGCAAGTTTTAACTCCATAGTTGTTGGTGGTGTTGGAAACATCTCTTGTTGTACTAGAGGTGGTTGATGTTGCCCATACGGAAGATCATAGTGGAAGCCATAGGCATTGGTGTTATAAGGGTCATATGATTGGTTGGGCTCATATGTGTCATATGTTGGGTTTGGATTGGGTTGGTTTTAGTTGTTTTGATTTTGGGGAGGTGGGGGTGGTTCTAGGTAAGAATGTTGGCTTTGTGAGCATTGTAGATAATAGTTTGGTTGTTGCTATTGTGGAGGTGGTGTGAAGAAAGAATTATGTGGAGGAAAGCTAAAGTTTGTTGGGTTTGGTTGCAATGGTGGAACATAGCCATAAGATGTTTGGTTTTGAGAGTTTTGAGGATTGAGATAGGTGTTGGTTAGGTTAAGCATGGAAGATCTTTGTGGTGGAGGGACATAAGTAGATGGGTTTTGTGATGGTTGGGGTTGATTGAGGTTTGTGTTGGAAAGATTTAGTGTTGATGATCATTGTGGTGGAGGGACATAGGTAAGATTGGGGGTGGAAGAACGTTGTGGTGGAGGGCCATAAGTAGATGGGTTTTGTGATGGTTGGGGTGGATTAAGATATCTATTGGAAAGATTTAGTGTGGAAGAACGTTGTGGTGGAGAGACATAGGTTGTGTTGACGTTTTATAAATGTTGTGGTTGCATGACACTATTTGGTTTAATGAGTAGGATGTTTGATGATGTTGGGGGTGGTGTTGGTTGATTCCCTTGTTGCGTGGCTACATAAGTGTTTCTCGAGTTGTAATTTGGTGGGAAACTATCTTGTGATGGGGTAGCCAATATTTCATTATGTTTGATGTAGGCATTTGGGAGATGATAGGAGGTTGTTTTTGTTGTTTAGCTAAAGCAGCTTTCTTTCTAATTCAACTTGACGATGAAGAGCCTCTTGTTGCTAGTTATAAATCTCCATATGAGTCATGAGTGGTGATATTGGTCTTTCTACTGTTGGATTTTGATAAAGAGGATTCTCATATTGAGTGGCAAAAGGTTTAGTCGTTCTCCCTTGTGAGCTTTGTTTGGATATGGGAGTGGTCATGGTTGACATGGTTTGGACAGTTGTTATAGCATCATGGGTTTTGTTTGGCTTTTTAAGGTTGGATAAATCAAAATCTTGAGGTAATTTGGCTCCTTGTTCAGCTAGTAAGCGGAAGAAATGATCTTGGTTCTCACTAAGGAGTTTGCCAAACGTGGCTATGGCTTAAGGATCTTGCATGATATTATCTAGGTCTTGTCTATCTTCTTGAGAGGATTGACCTTCTTCAAAGTGTCACTCTTCTTGAGATGGGACTTGACCTATGGTGTAACCTTGTTGAACAAAATCTTGAGGCATGTAGGTAGTGAATTGAGGTGCATCTACCAAAGGGACATTACCTTCTTGAGGATTGGTTGGTTGGTCATGTTGTGGCCTATTTTGAAAATTAGTTGGTCTATTCATTGGTGTTTTTGGAGTACCCTTTTTGAGACATGTTGGATTGGCTTGGTTGAGGTGTATGAGGAGGTGATTTGCATTTCCTTGGGGCAATTTACTTAGCCTTCATAGATTGCTAGAGTCTAGTGATTACCATGGGATGCACTAGGACAATTTGTTTGAGATTTTGCTAAGATAGTTTGAGAAAATAGTTTTCTAGATAGAGGTGCTGGATTGTACTACAAAGGTGTGGGACTGTAGTACCAAAGGTGTAGGCCTGTGTTTGCAAAGGCACTAGACTGTTGTACCAAAGGCACAGGACTGTGGTACCAAAGGTGCAGTACTATAGTACCAAAGGCATTGGGTTGTGTTACAAAGGCACTAAGATGGTATTAGTGATGTTTTAAAAGGCAAATTTTGATAGTTTTGGATTGGATTTGGATTGTATTTGCTTTGACAAGAGAAAACACATCAAACAAAGTACCAAAGAGGAATGACACAATAGATAGTGTATGTTCAAGGCTCATAAAAAAGCCCAATGTTTCCACGGGTATAAGACAATTTGCAAAGAATTTTAAGAAATTTTTATCCCTAGAGATATAGGTTCATTGTAGTTATTTAGATCACAACTTGAAATCTTTGTTGACTAAATGTCATTCCATATAGGTGTCATACATTTGAGTCTTTGCGAGAGATGATAGGTAGGGATATCTCACCCTCCCCTCGGAAAGCTACAAGTAGGTCACGAGAGCTTTATTGCTAAGGGAATACTATCTCTTTCAAGGGAGGCAATGGTGAGTATCTTGGGGGCTTGTATTGATTCCCCTTGTACTGATGATTACCACAACGTTTGGAGGTGAAATGGGTAGTCACTATCTAGATTGGTTCTTAGTTGCTTTGAGGGACCAATGCCTTACAAGCATTGTGACAAGATACTAAAAACTTTGACCAATCCTACTAAGAGTATCAAACACTTTGTACAATGTGAAAATTGTTTTCACAAAGTGCTAGTACACCTCTTTTTGATTTGTCACCACAAGGTAAGGCTTACGTCAGTTAGGACTTGGCTTTCATCTTATCCCTCTTATATGGTGGTTAAAGAAAACTCTACTTAGGGTCATTCCTTTTGGATGAAGTGCAATCCAAAAGCAAGCCCTTCTAAAGGAATAACTAAAATTTAAGTTCAAGCACATCAAACAAAGGTTTAATTGTCCCGTTATAAGAAAAATAAGGTGCAACTAGATTAGGCACACGCACGATTGTAGTTGTCAATCGTCCCTTATGAAATTGAAGTGTTTTACATTCATGTCAATTGTCCCTTAAGAATTTGAAGTGTTTTTGCATGCATGTCCATTGTCCCTTAAGAAAGCAATATGTTCCTAGGACTTAGATTGTAAAGATGATTTATTCGATTATCCTTTAAAAAAGCAATTTGTTCCTAAGATTTAAAAGATGATTGTTCAATTATCCCTTAAGAAAGCAATTTGTTCCTAAGATTGCAAAGATTGATAGATTTGGCAATTTCTTCAAATCTTGTCTTGCATGACCACATTAGAAAAACCCATTTTCTCTGTTTGAGTGATAAGAAGCTACAAAAAGTTGATTAGTTCCACACAAGCTCAAAAGTTAGCAAAAATAAATCAATTGACCAAAAGTGCTTTACTGTAGAACTTGTTAGTACTCATTTATGTTTAGGGTTTTAAGTTTGAACATTTGTTAATTTTCTCGTTCAAATCCTGAATTTTCTAAGGTGTGGGGTCTTGCATTGTTCTACCTGTTCTGGTGATGGTTTTCTGTGGTGGGTTCCTGGTTGTTTAGTTTTATCCTCGTGCTTTAGTGTTCATAGGTTGACCAGCCCCCATGTAATGTTTTACCACCTTTTCCTATTGCACTCATGAAAATGTTAAGTTTGTATGTGCAATTGATCAAATTTGTTGACAAACTTGTGAAATCCCAATCGGCTTCTAGAAATGGTGAAAAAATTGAGTTATATGCATTTCTTAATGTATATCGGGTTGCATATACATTGGGGGAATCTTCTAAAAGATTCTGTGAATATTCACCATTTGTATATCGGCCCTACTTGTATATCAGGCTTGTATGTGCAACATGCAAATGAAACATACAAAGGCCAGCGACATGCAAAGTGAACAGTGCAGCGGATATGCAAGTGGGTTTGTACATGTTCAGCATACAAGAGAAATGTGCATTTATCACATATTCTAAAAAGATTCCCTGCTTGTATGTTTGTGTTTGTATATTCTGCATAGAAATAAAATATACATTGAGGAGATACATTCTGGACCCCCAATGAAGAGTTTAGGCTGCTGCATAATTATTTGGGGTCCGTGACTTGTATAAGTGTTTGTATATGTCGATATACAACCCAATGTACAATGATAGGATATAAGATGGATTCTAGGAAGTGTTCCAATCTAGTAGAAGAAACATTTGGCATCCACCTTGTATGTGTTTTGTGCTTGTATATGCAAAACATACAAGGCGATGGGCGCGGGATGAGCATACAAGCCAGACCCGAACTGAATTCCAGTTTGTTCTATAACATTTGACGTTTGCCTTGTATGTTGTATATGCTTTTGGATATGCATATACAAAAGCGATAAAGGTGAAATGAAGGGAGAAAAGGTCAGAGATGGAAAGTCAAGGTGCCTACGTGGCACGATGTCATTGGCTGGCAGCTTTGCATGCATGTTTTGGGACCATTGATCTTGACAATGGGTTTTTTGATTGATGGTCGGGTTTTGAACTTTCGATGATGGTTTTTTCCTTGCATTCGCAACCATTTTTGAGTGGGAAAGTCTCTAGATGCATTTGCTGTTGCATCTTGCAAGTAGTTGAGCCATTATTAGCAGGACTACAGACAAGCATGGGTCAATGGTCGAACGGTCAAGTACTTGGTTTATGACGGGGAGTCTTCCAGTGATGGCACATGGCTCAAGCTCAACCACTCCTCGTCCTTCTCTTGCTTCTTCCCATTTTGTCCCCTGTTGCATTTATTATTTTGAGTGCCATCTCTGGTGCGTTGTCTGGTGGAAATTTTTTGATCTTGTCATTTAATTAATTTTTGCGAAGTACACTTGCTTGCTGTTTTAAGCAAACGGTGTTACTCTTTTGTTGTTGGAAACTGGACAATTTCTGGTACTGCAATAGGAATACAACTTTTTGGTGGCTCTATCTCAAGTGTCTCTTGAGTTTATGAATTGTATGTTGTATGTATTATCCACAGAAATCATCAATTTCATGTTGATTTAAATGAGTAATGCTTAATTGCATGTGTTTTGTTATTTGTCTCCAGACTGAATGTGTTTTTCTTTTGACTCTGAACATCTAAGGGGTGTTATAGATTCTAGAATATAGCTTTTCTGTATTGAATTCTTAGTCTCTTACCTCTGCTCAAGGAGTAGATTGAATGTTTTGGATTAAGTATTGAGAAGAATACATTGCAGTAAGGATGTTTGTAAGCAGAAATAACGAAATACTTTCTCTTGGGTATTGTCTGTAAGGTAGACATTTTAGAGGCCCCTTGAAATTTGATTACTATTTTAGGTCTGTGGTGAACATTCGCATGTATATGTCTACTGACTCTGAGCCCTGGATAGGCACCGATCTAGGCTGGTATCTCTATTGTAACCCAAAGTCCTAGTTTTGCATCCAAATATAAATCAAACTCAAACTTCATAATCAAACCATTAGGACTTTAGAAGTAGTTTTAGGATTCAAAATCCTCTGTCTACAACTGAATATAGGCCCAAAGCTAGCCCCTTTGCACTTATCTCACAGTTTTGGTCTGCATAAAAGAGGATTTATCTACTTTGTGTCAACATCCCAGCTAATATAGAGATGCATTTCATATATGTTGAGCAGGGAATACCCCCCTTGGTTCTGCAAAGCCTAAAGAAGAAGAGGAGATATTTATAGAGTCTATCTCCTATACTGTTGGCCCCTGGCCCAGGAATCCTGTTGATCAATGATGGCTATTTTGTAGGGATTATCGGGAATAAGCATCCAGTTGAGAAAATAACCAATAGAAATTGGCGACTCTATTGGGGATCGAATGTGAAAGTGTTATCCTGCAATCTTTGGTGAAGTTTTGCCCATCAAAGTCACCAATAGAAATTGGTGACTCTATTGGGGATTGTGTAGTAAAAGAAATTATCTTTTCATCCCTGGTAAATTATTGCCCATTTGAGTCGCAACAGAAATTGGCGACTCCGCTGGGGAGGTGAAGTAAAAGAACCTTGATTTAAAAGAAAATAATTCCTAGCAATAGGTGGCGACTCTGAACCAATCTCCCAACCGGTAAAGAAAAAATTTGTATGCAAGGTAGAAGATCCTAGTGTAATACTCTGTTTGAAGAGTTACCGACAAAAATGATGTATAGGAAAAAGGGGACTGTTCGAGCCAGTCAAAATGGTTCTCCTAGCCCCAGGAAAAATGAATTTATTTAGGACAATCCAGGATCTTCAGAGCAGACAATACCTTTTTTTTCAAACACTGAGGCTAAAATTCAGAATGTGTATGAGAGACAGCAGGGTGGTGGATTGAGAATAAGGTCAGAAGTTTTTCAAGAATGCCTTTTCCACGACTCCCTTGACAGATTTGAAGAAGCTGAATCCCTAAGGGATGATGATAATGATGATCAGAATATGATGAAACCCTCCTCTTCTATGCCTAGAGAGGAAGAACTAGCTAATGAAATTAAGAGCTTAAGGGCTGAGTTAGAATATTTGCAAGTAGTAAAAATTAGAGATGATATGAGACAGAAAGTGCAAGCTCTGAGAGTTGCTCAGAATGATTCAATTCCTACCCTTGAAAATATAAATATGCAAAGAAATCAGCATAGAAATGAGGCCCAGGATCAGCACGATAATCAAAGACAGAATGCAAATAGCATCAGAGCTCCATTAAATAATGTAAAAAATTAGAATGCAAATAGAAATGCCAATGCTAATCAATTTGGTAGATAGCCTATGTAGCTGGACAGATTCAGGGAGCTTGTTTTTAATGGCATTCCAGGTTATCCAAACCCTATTGACAAACATGTGAGGCTGCAAGTGCCTAAATTTTTAGGAAACAATATCATCTCAGGTGAGGACCATTTAAAAGCTTTTCAGAATATCATGGACAACTTTGAGGTTGAGTATGAGGATATTTTCATGAAATCATTTATGCAATCCTTAGTTGATGAAGCCAAGGAATGGTACAAAGGTCTGCCTGACAGAAGTATTTCCTCATGGGATGATTTCAGGAGAATATTTAAAGAATGGTATGGTGACAAAATTGATCCTAGTTTCTTCATTAATGAATTTACTGGCATTACCAAGGGATCAAATGAACAGGTCACTAATTTCAAGGCTAGATTCATGAAGATATTGAACAAATTGCCACAGGACTTGAGACCTAATGAACCTATGTGCGTAGTGCTGTACATAAATGCTTTTGATGCCAAAACAACTTATGGATTAAGAGACAAGGGTCCTCACAGCCTCAGGGATGCCTTCAAAATAGCAACTAATATTGAAAATAACAGGAAGGTGTCTGGTAAGACAAATAGAAGGGATGATGTGAAAATTCTACAAAATCCAAACACTAAATCTTAGAGTATCCATGGTAATGCATCTACTTCTGAGGATAAAATAGAAAAATTAACAAATGTTGTTAAGGACCTGAGTTATAGAATAGCTAAAAATGAAAAGGGGATAGGTCCTGATAGGCTAGTTTACCAAAGGCAAGAAAGAAGACCATCATTACATGATATGCTGTATCATACTAATTGGCATGATGGTAAACCCGTCCTACCGCATAGCAATACAAATCCAAGAGCTCAGAATACAAAGGAAACTCCTGATCCTTTGAAGAAAGCTATAAATATTGTTAATGACACCCCATGGTGTATAATCTTCCAAATGCCTCATTCATAGTCACAATGTATGATTGCTCAGTCTCTATATAAAAATGCTATTGCCTGTGATGAATGCAATGAGCCACATTGCATGGAGGATGATAATGTCAATATGTTGTCTACAAACAGAGGATACTCTTTTCATGATGCTAATGCAAGTGTAGATAATGAAGTTCAGGTCTGCCAATAGTTCCCATATGATGAGGATGAAGAGGATAACTATGCCTATGCTCAGGACTCATACAATTACTTGAACAACTTGAGGAGACCTTCTGATGAAGAAATTAGAGCCCTCACAGCTGCAGTAGTAGCTCAAGTCAAGAGAAATTACAATCTCAGAGGTAAGGCTCAAGTAAGTGGCACACCTCAACCAGAGAACACTTTTGTGAGCCAACCAGTGCAAAATTATAAGGGGACTGAAACATATAAGAAACAATGGAACAATAATAAACAAGATTTTAAGCAAAATACAGGTCATGATCCTCAAGAACTAGAAAGCAGAGTTCCCCAGGTTGAGGATCAAAACAAAAATTTTCAGATCAAGAATGACAGTCAGGGAGCCATAAAAGCTAAAGCTAGATCATCCCAAGATAAAAATAAAACTATGGAGCAAGCTACAATTGTCATACAAAATTATGCTCCATTTGATATCACTCAAATCTTATCATAGATAAAAGTCTCTGTTCCACTGATGGAACTAATGAAAGTGGAAGAATTTAGAAATAGAGCAGTATCCTTAATTTCAGAAGTACCCTGTCAAACCAAGCTGAATGATGAAACTCAGGCTAAGAAACATGCCTTGTGCATTGAAGAAGATGAAGTTCCTAAGGTGAATCTTGGGATGACCATGACAAAATGTCCTTCACAAGTGGAGCCATTTTATGTATCCCTTGTCATAAATGGAAAAGTGATTAAGAATTGTATGCTTGACTCAGGAGCATCCACAAATATCATGCCTTTAGCCATCATGCAGCAAGCTGGGTTAAAAATAGATAAGGCATGTTGGAAATGCTATGCCATGGATGCTAGGGAGGTACCTGTCATTGGAATTATGAAAGATGTGGATTTCAGATTGGCAGCGTATCTAGAAAAAACTTACAAAATGAACATAACAATTGTTGACATCAAGCCACAGTATGGCATGTTGCTATCAAGAAGATGGGCAGCATTGATTGGTGGAAGTATGCAGTTAGACCTGTCATACGCCATGATCCCAATGAATGGCAAGGATGTTAAACTAACTAGAGAAGAAAGATCGTTGGAAACAGTTGAGGACCAAGAGTCAGAGGAGCATATATGCTTTGTGGACACTGACTGTGAAAACTTCAGGGTTGTCTCAGATGATAAAGAGGGTATAGAGAGAGACATGTGCATTCAAGAGTTTGACCAATAGGGTCTTTGGACCATGTATTTTGATTGAGCTTGTTCAAAGGAAGGCTCTGGTGCTAGAATTGTATTTCTGTTCCCAGCTAGTAAGCTCCTAAAATTCTCTTTCTTGTTGAAGTTTTTTTGTACAAATAACATTGCAGAGTATGAGGCTCTGCTATTAGGATTGAATGTGGCTCTGAAGCATGGAATTAAAATGTTAAGAGTATTTGGAGATTTAGAGCTTATTGTTTCCCAAGTTAGAGATAAGTATGCATCAAAAAATAAAAGGTTAAAACAATAAAAGCATGCTGTTTGGGATACAATTGAATTATTTGATGCATTTTCCATAAAATGGGTAGAGAGGTAAAAAAATGTCAGGGTAGATTTTCTAGCTAATGTAGCTATAAGGCCAGATGACATCACACTGTTAGATGTTACAAATGTGGAAGTCAAACTAAGGCCTGCAGTGCCAGATAATGTATGCAGCTGGCAGGTGTTTGATGATGACAAGGATTTACTGAGATTTCTACATTGCATTGATGAGTATGAGAACCAAGAAATGGATTTTTAGAACTTTGTGGAGGTTGTAGATGGAAAAGAAACTCTCTTAGGGAAGGAAGTAATTTAGCTAAAGACAAATAAAATTCCTAGAGGGCTAGTTGCTTTAGAGAGAGCTTTTGACAATAGGGACCAACTCGTCACAAAGTCATCTCCAATAAACAAGAATGATTTAGAAGAGATAAACTTGGGGATATCTCATGCCCCCAAGAAGGTATACATTGGCAAACAGCTCAAACCACATATCAGAACTATGTTGATTACACTATTGAAGAAATATAAGCATGTTTTTGCCTGGTCATATGAGGACTTGAAAGCTTATAGAGAGGATTTATTTCAGCATGAAATCCCTTTGAAGCCTGGAGCTAAACCATTTAGACAAAAACAAAGGCCTATCAACCCAACTTTAGCTCCTAAAATGCAAGAGGAACTTATGAAACTTAGGGAGGCTGGGATAATCAAGCCTATTAGGCACTCAACTTGGGTGTCTAACCTTGTCTCAGTTAGAAAAAAGAATGGTGACATAAGACTTTGTGTGGACTTTAGAAATCTAAATGTATCCTCTTTGAAGGATAATTATCCATTGCCAAATATGGAAGCCATGTTGCAAAAGGTGACTAGATGTGAACTTTTATCCATGATGGATGGATTTTCATGGTACAACCAGGTGAAAGAAAAAGAATCAGAACAATTCAAAACTACCTTCACCACTCCCTGGGGAACATATGTATATGTTAGAATGCCATTTGGATTGACAAATGTAGATGCCACATTTCAAAGGGCAATGGATGTTACTTTTGTAGGGTTAATTGACTCAATCTTGGCTATTTATCAAGATGATATGACTGCCTATTCAAAGAAGGAAGAGCAACACTTTATGCACCTAGAAAATTTTTTATTAGAGCATTAGAATATGGCATTTCCCTTAACCCCAAGAAATGTGATTTTGGGGTAGTTGAAGGAAAACTCTTGGGGCACATTGTTTCCAAAGATGGAATCAAGATTGATCCTGAAAGGGTAGTTGCAATTGACAAAATTCAGATCCCTAAGACAGTGAAAGGTGTTCAGTCCTTCTTTAGACAAATTAACTTTGTTAGGAGATTTGTGCCTAACTTTGTAGAGACTACAAAAAATATCTCCAGGATGCTGAAGAAAGGTGCAACTGTCAAATGGGAAGAGGAAGTGACTAAATCATTTCAGAACATAAAAGAGGCTATAAAGATGGCTCCTGTGCTAAAATCTCCTGACTTTTCTAAGCCATTTCAATTATTCTCATTTGCTTCTTTTCATACTATTGCTACATGTTTATTGTAGAAAAATGCAGAAGGGTTTGAGCAGCCTATAGCTTTCTTTAGCAGGTCATTGCAGGCTGCTGAATTAAAGTATGACATCATGGAGAAATAGGCATATGCACTGTTTAGAGCAGTCAAAATTTTTAGGCCATATTTGGTAGGCTCACAAGCAATTGTATATGTGCCTCATGCGGTAGTCAAAGATATATTTACTCAGTAGGAGGTAACTGGAAGAAGATGCAGGTGGATAAACAAATTGCAGGAGTTCAACATTGAAATACAAATCACAAAGTTGGTAAGAGGACAAGGTTTGGCAAAATTGATGACACAGTCAAACCTAGAGGCATGCCAAGTGAATGCAGTACATAATGAAGATATAAACATGTCAGATTCTAAATGGTATAATGAAGTAGTACATTATTTGTAGAATTTTAACTGTCCTTCCCACTTCAGTGATAGTCAGAAAAGGACTTTGAAGCTACAGGCTATTAAATACATCATTGTTGAAGGAGAGTTGTATTGGAGAGATCATGATGGTGTATTACTCAGATGTATGGATGAGGATCAGGCCAGGGGCATTCTAAATGACATGCACAGTGGAGTATGTGGTGGACACTATACTGCCCAAACAACAGCCCATAAAATTCTCAGAGCAGGCTATTAGTGGCCAACTCTTTTCTTAGATGCACATAGAATGGTAAGAAGGTGTGATCCTTGTCAGAGGTTCTTAGGAAGGCTAAAATACGGAGGTGCATTGCCCCTTAAGACTGTAAGAGTAGAAGCTCCATTTCAGTAATGGGGAATTGATTTTATAGGGGAAATCTCAGAGAAATCAAGTGGAGGGCACAGTTGGATTCTTGTTGCCACTGATTACTTCACCAAATGGATTGAAACCATTCCAACTAGAAAGGCTACAAGCAAAGTGGTGATGGATTTTATCCTAGAAAATATTATTATAAGATTTGGAGTACTAGCCAAATTGGTTGCAGATAATGCTATGTGCTTCAGGTCTGGTGAATTTATTGATTTTTGCAATAATTATGGAATTGATTTGTCTCATACATCACCATATCATCCACAAGGGAATGGTCAAGCAGAGTCAAGCAACAAAAGTCTCATGAAAATTATCAGAAGGGTGATAGATAAAAACAAGAGAGCTTGGGATTCGAAGCTAAAGTTGGTGTTATGGGATGACAGGGTGACAGTAAAAAGAGCAATTGGAAGGTCACCTTTTAAATTAGTATATGGTGCAGCAGCTAGGTTGCCTGTGAACAACCTCCTGCCAATTTATAGATTCATCCAAGGGAATAGTGAGGAGATTGGAGACCCAATGACTGAAAGAGTAAATCAGCTGGTCGCACTAGATGAGATAAGAAGGGAAGCATAGAAAACAAACATCAAGACATAGCAAAAGGTGAAATACCTGTTTGATAGAAGGGCTACAGAGAGAAGGTTTCAGATAGGTGATCTGGTCCTTATGTGGAATGCAAAGAGCCAGGATAAGGGTGAACACAACAAATTTGAGCCCTTATGGATTGGCCCATACCAAATTTGCACTATTCATGGAGGTGATTCTTATTTTCTGTAGGCCCTCAATGGTGAACTACTAGAATTGCCTATGCACGGTAAATTCCTTAAGGTTTTTTTCTCATAAATGAGTACCTATTGTGCACACTGTAAATTAGTTGTAAATATTTTGTACATGCCTTGTATAGTCAGTTGTGTTTTGAGTTTTAGGTTTTGCCTGGTCTGCCCCAGAGTAGTCTAGTCCTCACTGCAGTCTTGCGCCTGCACGTCCCCAATCGGAGCCTCTGTTAGTACTCATTTATGTTTAGGGTTTTAAGTTTGAACATTTCTTGATTTTCTCGTTCAAATCCTGAATTTTCTAAGGCATGGGGTCTTACACTGTTCTACCTATTCTGGTGATGGTTTTCTGTGGTGGGTTCTTGGTTGTTTAGTTTTATCCTCGTGCTTTAGTGTTCATAGGTTGACTAGCCCCCATGTAATGTTTTACTGCCTTTTCTTGTCACACTCATGAAAATGTTAAGTTTGTATGCGCAATTGGTCAAATCTGTTGACAAGCTTGTGAAATCCCAATTGAATTCCAGAAATGGTGAAAAATTTGAGTTATATGCATTTCTCAATGTATATCGGGTTGATATACATTGGGGGAATCTTCTAAAAGATTCTGTGAATATTTGCCATTTGTATATCAGCCCTACTTGTATATCAGGCTTGTATGTGCAACATGCAAATGAAACATACAAAGGCCAGCGACATGCAAAGTGAACAGTGCAGCAGATATGCAAGTGGGTTTGTACATGTTTGGCATACAAGAGAAATGTGCATTCATCATATATTCTGAAAAGATTCCCTGCTTGTATGTTTGTGTTTGTATATTCTGCATACAAACAAAATATACATTGAGGAGATACATTCCGGACCCGATGAAGAGTTTAGGCTGTTGCATAATTATTTGGGGTTCGTGACTTGTATAAGTGTTTGTATATGTCGATATACAACCCGATGTACAATGATAGGATATAAGCTAGATTCCAGGAAGTGTTCCAATCCAGTAGAAGAAACATTTGGCATTCGCCTTGTATGTGTTTTGTGCTTGTATATGCAAAACATACAAGGCGATGGGTGCGGGATGAGCATACAAGCCGAACCTGAACTGAATTCCAGTTTGTTCTATAACATTTGACGTCTGCCTTATATGTTGTATATGCTTTTGGATTTGCATATACAAAAGCGATAAAGGCAAAATGAAGGGAGAAAAGGTCAGCGATGGAAAGTTAGGGTGCCCACATGGCATGATGTCATTGGTTGGAAGCTCTGCATGCATGTTTTGGGACCATTGATCTCAATGATGGGTTTTTTGATCCACAGTTAGGTTTTGAACTTTTGGCGATGGTTTTTTCCTTGCATTCGCGACCATTTTTAAGCGAGAAAATCTCCAGATGCATCTACTGTTGCATCCCGCGGGTAGTTGAGCCATTATTAGCAGGACTGCAGACAAGCATGGGTCGATGGTCAAATGGTCAAGTACCTGGTTTATGACAAGGAGTCTTCCAGCGATGGCACAGGGCTCAAGCTCAACCACTCCTCACCCTTCTCTTGCTTCTTCCTGTTTTGTCCCCTGTTGCATTTATTATTTTGAGTGCCATCTCTGGTGCATTGTCTGGTGGAAATTTTTTGATCTTGTCATGTAATTAATTTTTGCGAAGTACACTTGCTTGTTGTTTTAAGCAAGCGATCTTACTCTTTTGTTGTTGGAAACTGGATAATTTCTAGTGCTGCAGTAGGAATACAACTTTTTGGTGTCTCTATCTCAGGTGTCTCTTGAGTTTATGAATTGTATGTTGTATGTATTATCCACATAAATCATCAACATCATGTTGATTTAAATGAGTAATGCTTAATTGCATGTGTTTTGTTATTTGTCTCTAGACTAAATGTGTTTTTCTTTTGACTCTGAACATCTAAGGGGTGTTATAGATTCTAGAATATAGGTTTTCTATATTGAGTGCTTAGTCTCTTACCTCTACTCAAGGAGTAGATTGAATGTTTTGGATTAAGTATTGAGAAGAATACATTGTAGTAAGGATGTTTGTAAGTAGAAATAACTAAATACTCTCTCTTGGGTATTATCTGTAAGGTAGACATTTTAGAGGCCCCTTGAAATTTGATTACTGTTTTAGGTCTGTGGTGAACATTCACATGTATATGTCTACTGACTCCGAGCCCTAGATAGGCACCGATTTGGGCTGGTATCTCTATTGTAACCTAAAGTCCTAGTTTTGCATCCAAATATAAATCAAACTCAAACTTCATAATCAAACCATTAGGACTTTAGAAGTAGTTTTAGGATCCAAATCCTCTGTCTACAACTGAATATAGGCCCAAAGCTAGCCCCTTTGCACTTATCTCACAATTTTGGTCTACATAAAAGAGGATTTATCTGCTTTGTGTCAACATCCCAGCTAATATAGAGATGCATTTCATAGATGTTGAGTAGGGAATACCCCCTTGGTTCTGCAGAGCCTAAAGAAGAAGAGGAGATATTTATAGAGTCTATCTCCTATACTGTTGGCCCCTGGCCCGGGAATCCTATTGATCAATGATGGCTATTTTGTAGGGATTATTGGGAATAAGCATCTAGCTGGGATAATAACCAATAGAACCAAAGACACGGTACTGTATTACCAGAAGCACTAGACTGTCATACCAGAGGCACATCGCTTCTGACCAAAAGTGCTAGACTATGATACCAAATGCACTGCACTGCATTGCAAAAGCGTGGTACTATTATACCAAAGGCGCGCTACTATTCCAGATCACAAAAACTCAAGATTTCATCAAAAAGTGAGATTGAAAAGATGATGTCATGATTACAATATGCTCTAGAATGATTGATAAAGTTGAGGTCTATAAAGAATGATGAAAAATATAATAAGTTAGACCCTGCAAATCAAAAAATGAATTATAAACACTAAGTATCTAAAGGCATTGTACTATTGTGCCAAAAGTGTTGGACTATGATACCAAAGGCATTGCATTTTGCCACCAAAGGCACTTTGCTATTGCCCAAAGGTTGCTGTGTTGCAAACCAAAGGCACTTTACTATGTTGCAAAGGTGCGGTTATATGTTTGTCTGCGTGTTTCCATATTGTACTTCAAAAAAGTAAATTTTTTAAAGAAAAATAGTGATTAGTAGGTCCCATCGAGCATGCTAGAATGTGTATAGGAATAAAATTAAGATCGAATGATAATCAAAACAATGAAATAATCACAACTCAATCCTATAACATCAAGATAACAATCTAAGCAAATAACCAAATAATCAATGAATAATAAGAAAAATAGTGAAAGCTTTCACCTAGATTGCATTGTTATCTTAGTCGAATGTGGATTGCTTCATAAATTGCGAAACCATGTTTGTAACAAGTGGATGTAGATTGTGTTTATGCTCAAAAGATAGATGTGCTCAACAATGCGATGAATGCTCAATGCACTATAGGGATGCCTGAGAATAAATGATCAAAGAGGATTTGTTATGGAGATGAGGGGGGTTTAAATAGGCTTCAATGAAGATCGATCAATGGTCCACAAAATTCAATGGATTCAATGGATGAGATAAATCTAGAACTCATGATGAATGTGCACCTGACATATGTCACACAAAAAGCTATTTTTGTTTGAATTAATTTCTTGATTTGGCTAAAAGACATGGAATAGACATGAGATAAAATTAGATTTCATAAAAATAGAAATGTTTTTTTTCTAATTTATGAGTTGGTGATAAAAACAATAATAGGTAAGTCAATTAACTCAACTTATAATTTGCTTTTTGCATGATTTGAGATAAATTAAATAATAAATTATTTAATTTTGTGTGCATGATGAACAAGATTTATTTTTAGAGGAATTTGAAGATAAAAAAGTAAATTAAATAAATAAATTTATTTAATTGATTGTGCATGATGGAAGAAATAGAATAGATTTGAATATTTAAATAAATTAAACAAATAAATTGATTTAATTTATTTTGCATGATGAAGGATAAATAAAATATTTGATTATATTTTATTTTTAGGGATTGAGATATTCAATTTAAATAAATTTGAATGATTTATTTAAATTTAGAAGAATAATTGATTTAATTAAATAATTTAGAAATTATTTAATTATAGACAAGAGGATTTAAAGGATAAATTAATTAATTTATTAATTTATTCAATTAATGAGGCTTTTAACTTTAGAAGAAGATAATGATTTAATTAAATAATTAAAATTATTTAATTTGGAAGAATAAAGTTGATTTTGATGAAATTAATTAAATAAATAGAATTTATTCAATTAATGTTGAATTTAGGAAATTTGGAAGAATTTGATGAGCTTGATGAAATTAATTAAATAATTAGATTATTTAATTAATGTTGAAATGCAAGTGATGCGAAGACATGGTCATTTTTAGGTGTCTACACTAATTTCTCTTTTTCTTCTTTTGAAAGGGAAGCCCCAGCTTTATCCAAGGCATCTTGTCTAAGTTTTTCATCTAGGGCTACAACTTCTTCTCTATCCCTTCTTAGGGCTTTCTATAGGCTTTCTGATACTCTAGACAAGATCTCATCTAGAGACTTATTATATCTCATCAAGTACATAACAACAACCTTTTCAATGATGGCTTGATCCTCAGAAGTAGATGTAGACACCCTAAAATGACCATGTCTTCGCATCACTTGCATTTCGTCATTTCTTCCTAATCACCTACACTCAACATTAATTAAATAATCTAATTTAATTAATTTCATCAAATTCTTCTAAATCCTAAAATTGCGACATTAATTGAATAAATTCCCTTTATTTAATTAATTAAATTAAATTCCTCTGTTATTCTTCCACAATTAAATCATTTTTATTATTTAATTAAATCATCATCCTCTTTCCAAAATTCAAGTCCACATTAATTAAATACATCCCATTATTTAATTAATTGATCACAAATTCCCTTTTATCCAAACAATTAAATAATTCCCAATTATTTAATTAAATCAAATTCATTCTTCCAAATTTGAATAAATCAAATCAAATTTATTTAAATCCTCTCAATCTCTAAAAATAAAATACAAAGCAAATATTTTATTTATTCTTCCAAATCATGCACAACAATTAAATAAATTTATTTATTTAATTTGTTTTTTTATCTTCAAATTCTTCAAATATCTTTCAAATCTTTTGAAAATAAGTCTTCTTCTCCATGCATACAAAATTAAATAATTTATTATTTAATTTCCCTCAAATCATGCAAAAAAAAATCTAAAGTTGAGTTATCTATTCGCTCAACCTTGTTTTTATCAATTTCTTTTAAATTAGAAAAAAGATTTCTAATTTATGAAAAGCATGTCTTATCTTTAGAAAAGAAAGTGATTAACTCAAATAAAACAGCTTTTGTGTGACACTTGTCTTCTTCTTATTCGTTGCACGTTCCTCAACTGTTCTCCTCCGTTGATTCTTCTGAATTATCTGGACCGTTGATCAATCTTTGTTGAAACCTATATAAACCCCCCTCATCTTCTTCACAAATCCTCTTTGATCACTTATTCTAAGGCATACTTAATAGCGCTTTGAGCATACATCACATCGATTGAGCAACTTTACGATCTTTTGACATTGATCTTTGAGCACTTTACTTGCTTGTTGCAACCATGGTTTCGCAACACTATTGAGCAATCCACATTCATCCAAAGGGAACAATACAAATCTCGGTAAAAGCTTTCATATTTCATTGATTTATTTGCAATGGCTTTTCTTTAGATTGGTTCTCTTTATGTTATTGGGCTTTGGATTTATTTAGTTTGATTTAGTTGATTTTCCTCATACACAGTAGATTTTGAAAAGAGTACCATAGTTTCATCAAACAAATTGAAATGAATAATAGCATTATAGACAACATCTAGAGACATAGGTCCTCTAGAAGAAGATATTGGTACCTGGGAGTCATTTTTCTTTTTCTTCTTGGGAGGAGGAGTTGGCTCCTTTTCTTCTCCTTCTTCTTCACTTTCTTCTATACCTTGTTACTTATTTCTTTTAGCCTTCACCTGTTGTTATATGGATGACCCTTGGTTCCTTTTTCTTCTTTTTCTTTTCCTATTTCTTCAAAATCACCTCTTCTTCTTTTTCACTCTCAATCTCTTCTACAATTGTTTCCTTCTTCTTTGGTTGTTTGCCCTTGGATTTCATTGGCTTTTGGCCTTCAGAGACTTGGGTTTGTCTAGCAAATGAAGTAGGTTGTGGAATATTGGCAGTGGATTGAGAAGTGGATCTACTTGATATTATTGGAGTTGCAAGCATAATGGTAGATGGTGCGTCATGTTCAGTAACATTTTGTGTAATGAATCCACCTAGTGGGATACCAACCTCTTTAAACAACTTCTCTTTGTTCTTCTCCACTTCTTCTTCAGCCCTTTTCTTGAGTTGCTTGTTGGTGATTTCATCATAAGTTCCAAACCTATCTGCATTAGGATCCTTGGGTTTGCTTAGTAAAATGTCTACATACCCTATCAAATCAGTTTCTGAAGCCTCATAAGGCAACTTGGGTATCCATGCAATCTTGGATTCTACTACTTCCATTTAGCAATTATCCTTATCTACCATGAAGGTGCTATCATTTTTATATCTTCCAACCACCTTGGTAGGTATCCTTTCTCTCTTCTGCATCTTTTCTTGAAAGGTTTTAAAGAAACCCCAATATGTAGCATTGCGATCCTCTAAGTTTTCAAAACTCATGTGTTCCCTAATTTGACTCCCTACTAATATAGTTCTTTTCCACACAACATTCTTTGATCCAAGCAATTCATTCAAAAAGTAAAACATAAGGCAGATTATAAGAGATCCATACTGGAAGTTGTACCAGTTCTCCTTTATCATGTGCAAGTTCTCTATTAGTTGTTGTCTCAATAGCTCATTGTTGGGAATTAAGGTGTCTCAACCTTGGTAATTCCTTGTATTATTTATGTTTGTATTTATTAATTCATTGCCTATGTTGTAAATAATTGTAAATTCCATATTGTCATGTTGTGGGATTTGGCACTGTGATGTGTCATCCTACATGGAAGATGACAACTTGTAATTTTGTCCTTACATGAGGAGATAGGTGTCCCACTTAGTGGTAGGAGAATTTTGCCATGTGTCAACATCTTGGATGTTCTGTAAGGGAATGTTGGCCGAAATGGTTATGACGGATTCCTATGATGAAGTTATGACATGTAAGAGTTGAAAATAGAAGTTTGTAAGATAGGTGAAGACATGTGTCATGAAGCATCTTTGAAAAAGGTATATTTGGGTGCCCCAAGGTGGACTATGACATGTTGTAAGAGAATATGCTATTTATAGCCTATGTATGATAGATTCTCTTATAGCTATAAGTTGTAACTGCTATGACAGATTCTATGACGATCGTAAGAGTCGTAAGAGCATCTGTCATAGCCAATTTTGGAAATAGGTGACCTCTTTGGGAAGGGGGATGTGGAAAAGTGTCAGGCACATTCTACAATTTTGACCAAGTGTCCTTAGGCATGGGTTTTGGGCCATGAGGCCAAGTTGGATGCCTATCTCAAGATAGGACCAATATTGCCTTGTATATTCTATATAAATAGGTGCTTGGAGGAGGAAATGTATTACAAGTTTTATAGGTACTGTTATGCTACCAGATTGACTCCAAACACGAGTGTCAAAGACCATTGAAGCTTGCATTGCAAGTGTATTGTAAACATATTTTAGATTTGTTAATACATTGTGCAGGTTTCTAAGTGTGGGGTTTTTCACTTGATAAGGGTTTTCCCCACCGTATATCTTGTCTCTCTTCTTTTGTCTTCTTTCCAGTTCTATGTGTATTGTTGCAAATCTCATGTTAATGGTTTAACATTATTGTAATAGTTAGGATTAATTTGAATTTACATAGCTCTCCCCTCATTAGATTAGTGTAGGAAGTGATTTCTACACACCTAGCTTCCTTTCACTCACAAACATCAATTTCCTTGTTTTCTTTCACCATCTGATGTGTAACATGAATTGCAGTTGTTGTGGCAAAACCCACTCTATTAGTATAGAAGATTTTATATGCAATGACTATATTTTCATAACTTATAGAAAGGTTTGTTATATCATCCATAGTTAGGGCACATTTATCAAACTTTGCACCAGTCAACTTCATCACTTCTTCATTTTTGATTGACTTCAATGTAGGCATAGGTCTAGTAGCACACATGCTAGTCACAACCCCAATTGACTCCTTAGTAATCATATGGGGTTTATATAGAACTATAAAGTCTTCATGAATTTGGCTCAAGACAAGTTTGACCCAATCATTTTCATAGCTGAAATTGGGAAAACCATTCCATACGTTCAATTTCTTTCCAATCAAACTAGCATATTCTTGCCTCAGATTGAAATAATCACCTATGAGATTGTTCATCTAGAATTATTGAAGCTTTCTATGGTCAAATTCATCCAATGTAGAGTGAATGTAGATTCACACATCCTCAGAGTGAAGCACATTAATCGAAACCCTAGAAAATGCTCTTGCTTTATCATTCTCCAATGATTTGAAAGAATGCTTCTTGAATTTTGGTCTTAGCTTCTCCATGATATCAATAACCCTAGGAGTGTCCATTGTAGCACTAAAATAAAGTTAGGGTTTGCACAAAACTAAAAGTATTCACCATTAGAGTTTTAGAAGTAAGGGATCTTCAACACACTCTAATTCATCTTTTCTCTATTCTGCTCTCAAATGCTTGAATACAAATTCCTTTTGAATATATATAATGGAATATAAACATCTTTGCATATCTTCAATTATTTTACATTGAATGCACCAGTAGGGTTAGGTGAATAGTTAGTTAGGTCTATTTTGTGATATAACAATGATTCTTTGATTACTCTGTAATCTACCTTAGAGTGATGAATTGCTCTGGAATCTTGTTCAAACTCATCTATATGTTGAATGGTTTCAGAATCATGAAGGGGAGTGGAATATTTGTAGTTACATCTCCCCCTAAATTCATGCTTCCTTTTGGTAGATGATCGTATCACTGAAAAACCTTAAAAATTTCCACAATCTACCACATTGAGAGATTTTTCTTTAGAGTTTTGACCAACCTTCTTTAAATCATTATCTTAGCATGCACATACCAACACTTGCCAAAATGTTGAGAAATTTAGCATATTACTTATTCAAGGGTTTAAAGAATTTTGTAGTTGTAACTCCCCATGAACCAATACTCCATCTTTTAGTTACCAGAGGATCCACCTGCACTAGGTAGAGCTCTAGAAACATCACATTCCTCCTTCTTCCATACATTTCTCATTTCCTTCTTTTGCTGAGCAATGCCAATTTTATTTTATGGAGTAGGCTTTACATTCCTTCGTGAGTGCCTTGTTTGATTGTACTTGTGATAGGTGAACTCTAATTATTGAGCATTGTCCCTATTATTCCTTGGTATTTTGCTTCTACATTCATAAGCCTTGTGATCTATCTTGTTGTAGGCATGGCACTTAATAGGATTCTGACTTGTCTTACTTCTACATTCAGTAGTTTTATGACCAATTTTATTACAAGAATAACTTCTTAGAGCATTTTGATTTATTTTTCTTCTATAATCAACAGCTTTGTGACCAAACTTATTGCAAGTAAAGCAATTGCAATTGAAACCTTGAGAATACTTGATGTGAGTTGGTTGCCTTGTAGGTGGGGGATTTTTGAAATTCTTCTTCATATTCTTCCTTTGTCTTCGGACAAGAGTGAATTCATCTTCTTTTTCTCTATAGGCTTTCTTCTTAGGATCTTCAATGTAGGTCTCTTCTTTCTTAATTCCAGACTTTCCTCCTAAAAGAAAGTTATCATCTAAATTAGCAGAGGCACTAATCATAGGACATTTTCCCTTTTCAAAGCCAAGACCTAGTTTTTCTTTTGCTATCTGGGTAAGTGCAAGAAGATGGGGGGCCAAAAAGTGGCCAAATTAATTTAAAAAAAAGTAAGCCATAACGCGAGCGTGTTATAACACGCTCGCGTTATAATGCACTCATGTTATAACTTTCAATAAATAAAAAAAGGTTTCCAATCTCATTTTTTACTATTTTCTCCTCTCAACCCGTGGCGTGGAAACCCTCAAAAGTGCGCTCGCATTTTGTAAAACACTATTCAACACAAAAAGTTTATCAATTCATCGCCAAAATGCCGCCACAATGTCGAGCATGCCAAAGGGGTGAGTTATATTTTTTTTTTGTTTGAATTTGTTTCTAAATAGGTAGGTTTTTGTTGATTTTTGATGTATATTTCGTTAATTGTCAAGAAATGTTAATGCACCTCCTCCTCCTCCTCCTCCTCAAAATCCACAAAATCCTGAGGAGGAAATACCTGTAGAACAACAACCTCCTCCATTCATTCCTTGACATGCCTCTGGAACACAAGAAAATATATGTTGATAACTGAGAGGGGGGGTGAATCAGTTATCCTAATTATTTCTTCTTTTGAACTTTCTTATTAATCAAAGCATCATTGAATCAAACAAACAAACATTGCCATGAAATGAGAAACACATGACACAGTATTTTTGACGTGGAAACCCGGTTAAGGGAGAAAACCACGGGGTGATTAACCCAAAGATTATTCTCTGTTAGAAGAATAAGGAATTACAAAAATGGCACTTGCCAATTAGGGCTCACTGCCCGAGCACACTGCTCACAAAGAGGCACACTGCCTACAAGGAGACACACTGTCTACAAAAGAATGTTTATACAATACTTGAACTGATTGGAAGCATCTACATATGCTGGAGTTCAGTTCCGGTTAGGCTCAGTATACTGATCTGCTGCACTTCATCTTCCCTCTGCTCTTTATTCTGCTTTCCTTTCACATACCGGATCTTTCTTATTACTTCTGCTCTGCTCTGCATTTATTCACATATAACATAACACAACACACCTTCTCACAACAAAATCCATCCTCTATTTATATCCACACTAGTGATTTCATTATCTTTCTAGTCGGCACCCGGAATAGTCTATCTTCTCACAAACTTTGTTCTGTCGGCTGAATCCTTGCATATCAAGTAATGCGGATCAAGCATATACTTGTAGATGTCATTAATCATGTCAGCCAAACATGATTCATGCCTTCCTAACCTTTACCATCAACAGTAGCACATCTGGAAAATAGTCTGATACTCTGTCAGTCAGTTCTTCCTCTGTTCTCACTGTCTTTCAGGAATCCAGTACTCAACTATTCATATCTTCTTCCTTGTCCATTATCGGAGGTTAAATCCTTGGAATATACTACTCAAGGTAGTCCTCTTGACTTCCCCAAATCCGCACTGCACCAAGACACTTCCTCTGAGAGATCCGGACCAATTTGTCGGACCTTGCCACATGCTCTGTTCTTGTTCACCGGACCACAACAATCTTTATTCAGACATCCAGTAGAGACACATCATGACTTGCGGATATGTGGGATGACCTTTGTTGCCATCAATGACAACAACCATGAATCCATATAGTGTCTCTTGCCAACAATCTCCCCCTTTGGCATTGATGGCAACACTTAGTGAAAAATGACTAAGTGTTTACACTATGCTCCCCCTTGGCTGATGCTCTAACTTTATATACAATTTCTGGAACTCCCCCTTAGTTGGATTCCTCATTTTTCACTGCTCCTCACTCCCCCTTTGACATCAATGGTAAAGGGTAGGGTCCGCACACCAAAATTTTCAAAAATTTACTATACATAGCCGCATATTTACATACTCACATAAACTGAAGAATGTCTGCAAAGGATGTCTTTAATTGGACCAGTTCTATAGCCCAACTTTGCTTCATTCTGTCTAAAATTGAAATGTGACCACTTAACAAAAATGCAAAGGCTTCTGCCCTTTTGAGATCTGTCGGATCATTTGTTTGGGCGGTAGTCTGAGCATCACTGATGGCCTCATGCATAGTTTCTAACTTAGGGATTATAATCCTTCTAAGTTCTCCCATCCGGTTAGTTATATTCTTCCTTTCCTTCTCAAAGTTCTTTATTGCATTTATGATTGCAATAGTTTGACATTCTTGATTTACTATGGAGGAAGAGAGAGGATCAAAACTTTGAGACAAACTTTGTAGTTTGTCCTGTTCCGCTTTTATTTTCTTATCAATTTCTACTGTTGCCTTTGACCAGGAGATACAAAATTTGTAAATGTCACCGCCATCTTTAAGAGCATTTTCTAAGCTCTTTATTCCAATACTCATATTTCTCCTATCATTAGAGATTAATCCTAGTACTTCTGAAAATCTTTTATCCAAAAATTCCTTCCAGACCTTTTCTTCAGTTGGATTTTCTAGAGAATCAAAATGTGTATCAACACTGCTGACTAAGGTTTTGAGATTACCAGAAGAGGAGGCTGTCGGATCTATCTGGACTGATGGCATAATCTTTTCAAGCACTCCGGAAGCAGCCTCTATCAACTCACAGTCTTTCATATGAGACTTTAGGAGTTTTTCATTTGCCTTAGCATTTGCAAATGTAGCTATCTTCATTGTCTGTACCGGAGAGAGGGAGTCAAAGTTGAATGGACCTTTTAGAAGCTCCGGTTCATCAATCTCTATTGTTTCTTGGCTCAGAAACTTTTGAACAGTTTGTGCAGTGTCTCTTGCTGGAGACAAATGTTTCTTCTCTTCTACAGTTTTGTCCTTTGGAGTCTTTTCTCCTTCCACATTCTTTCCACCTTCAGTTGTGGTTTTCTCTGTTGGAATCTTCTCTTTCTCTGCATCCTTGGTGATGTCAACCTCTTTTTCTTTTACTGCTGCTTCTTTCTCCTATAATTTCTCTTCTTCTTGGGATCTGGAGACTGTAGGAGAAGCTGAATGAGAGATGTTAGTCTGTTCAAGGGGCACTTCTTTCGGAGCAGATGATTCCAAGTCCACAGCTGTTTCTGCACCTAAGTCCTCTACAACAGGAAGATTAAACCTTTTGAAGGCCTTCCGGAGGATCTCTTATGTCTCTATGGCCACCTTGTCAGTCTCACTAAGCATGAGTTGATTCATTCTTGCTTTACTCCTGAACTTATCTTTGCAGTCTTTGAATATTATGTTCATTATCTTGGGATCAATTTGAGGATATAGCTGAATAGCTATCTGCTCCCAGATCTCAAGATCTTTTGCCTGAGCATTATTCTTTCTTATTTCTAATTCTTTTTCTAGGCTTTTAGGAATTAGAGATATGATCTCAATGAAATCCTTATTGTATATGTTCAGATACTTGACTGTGGCTTCCTGCAGAATCTTTTGGTCAGCCTCATTGTAGTCATCATAGAATTCAGTCATTGGTTGAAGGTTTCCATCCACCGTGACTGACTTGATTACACTCTCTAGAGACAGGGTGGGCTTTTCAACAAATACCTCTACCATTTCTTCCTTGTCTTGGCTTGTGGAGGGTTTACCAGATCCTTTCTTCTTCTGCTTCTTTATTTCTTTTACTCCCTCATCTGACTCAGTTTCCTCTTCATCCTTTTGGCTTTCATAAGCCCTTGAGGCTTTTGTCTTAGATCTTTTACCAAATGCCTGGACTTCTAGTTTTGAGCTTTTGGTTCTGACAGGTGTAGATCCTTTTGATGATCTGGTCTGGGTTGAGGTTTCCACTGGAGCACTTTTCTTTCTTTTCTTTTCTACCTCTTTCTTTTCTTCCTCAGCCTTTCTTCTCTTTTCCCGGTTGGCATCAAGTGCCTCCTTTGGGATGCCTAGGCCTTGATTAATATGCTCTACTTCTTTTCTCACTTTCCTCTTTATCTCAGGTTCCCTGAGTTCCACATGGATCTTCACACTCAGCTCCTCAAAGGTTTCGAACCTTTCTGCCTTTGGATCTTTGGGCTGACTAAGCATGTGTTGAACATGCAGTTCTACAATCTGTTCATCAACCTCATACCCCATGGGCATGATCCAGACAGTCCTTGGCTCCACTGCCTCCATTAGGCACTGATTAGTATCCACCATAAAGCAAACTGAGTCTTTGTATTTTTCAACAAGAGACTGGGGAATTCTTTCTCTTGCTTGCATCGTGCTCTGGAAGTTTTTGAAGTATCCCCATAGGGCTGTATTTCTTGCTTTGGCATCCCCAAGCCCATGTAAATAATCTCTTATCTAGACTGCAATAGGTTTGTCATTCTGCCATGCCCATCCACTTGATCCTGGCAGCTCATTCATGAAGTAGAAAAATAGACATAATATAAGAGTACCATACTTAAAAGAATTCTTTTTGTCCTTCTTGATTTTCTGTATATTTTCCATTAATTGGCTTAAGAGAAGTTCACAAAGATCATAATCTGCATTCTTCCTTAGCATTTCATAGGCAGTATATACTGCAGTTCCAGATACAGAATTCTCCCTGCTGGAGTGATAGATCTTGTATCCTATTATCATGGATGCATACTTGATATTCGGATCAGAAATATCTTCAATGGTCATTGCCCTCTTATCTAATTTTGATCCGGTGGCCTCAGTTACAATGTTATTTTTGATAGATTTGAGGATAGGTATCCCTCCGGAAGAGTATAGACCAGTTACTACCCTAATTGCCTCTTTTGTGATCTTGCAAGGTCTATCCAGCCATAGGAAGTTGTCATGCATCCTGCTCAATACATACCGGACCCATTCATCTTCTTCAAAGCAGGGGAAATGAATGAATTGATCAAACTGTTTCTTCTGGATACCCTTATACTCTGGTTTAAGCTCAAAAGCATTGTCTATCAGTTGTTTGTGATAGAGATCTCTCAATTTGAATTCCCTAAATTCCTCAATGCTTGCATGTATGTAAACCCTAACATCTTCTGTGTGTAAAACGCCATGAGGAACACTAGAGAATGCTCCTAAGGGATCTACCTCCAATGACTTGTATGGATGTTTCTTAAATTCAGGTCAGGGCCTATCTGAGATTTTTACTATATTTGGAGTAGCCATTTCTCAAAAGATTTGTATCAAGATATCGAAAATGGAAAATACCTTATGCGTCTTCGGTTACACAGAGTGGTTGGATTGATTTCTGTATGTAATGACTTCGGCAGGAGATCTTTGGTGAGCTTGATGAATCTTCTTGCAGAGCTCCACTTTTCGCTTCTTCTTGAGTGCAGAATGAGCAAGTGATTTTATGAGAAATCCCTTATATTGCTCCGCAAACCCTAATATCTGATGGCAATAAATGCTCGACCTACATTATTCCAGTTTGCCTTATCTGGATAGCTTGGAGTATCAGATCAGTCCTGATCTATGAACATCATGCGGATCTTCCAATCATGAACTAATCAAGATGACACATTACAAGAATATCCCAAACACTCTGGCCAATCCGCAGAATAAGACAATGCACTTCTAGATCTCTCTGGACCCTTTTGTAATCCTCTGTCATTCCGAAGCATCTCCCGGAACAGGTCTTATTTGATCGATCACAACTTCCTTACATCTTCATGCAGACCTCTAAAATCTTATCTGGATCATCTCAAGACATATATCTTTAAACCCTTTACTCCGCATCTTGTGCCACATCCAGCACCACTTGATTGGCTGGGGGAACAGGATTTTCTTTGAGTCTCCCCCTGAGCCAGAGCTCACTTTTTAATTTTCGGAAGAAATATCAGCACTAGAGTCTGGTGCGGATCCAACCTCTACATTCTCTGAACTTTTCTTCACCCAAATCTTGTTCATCTGATTCCTAACTTCATCCACATTCATCTTTTGTTTACCCTTGTCTTGATTCTGATTATATACCAGACCTCTTTTGTCCTGATTCTTGCTTCTGCAGACTTTTACATTATGACCGGACCTATTACAGATTTGGCAAATAACATTTCTTTGCATATTTGACTGATAACCTCTTGATCTGCATTGATTAGCCATATGACCTACTCTATTGCATGCAAAGCATCTACCATTGAATGATTTGTTTATTTGCATATTTCTGCATTCATGAGACTTGTGTCCATACCTTTTGCAGTTAAAGCACTGTCCGGAGAAGGATGAATTAGTCTGATTCATTCTCTTCCTGCACTAATTAGCTTTGTGACCAAAGTGATTGCAGCTGTGGTAGTATCCATTGAAGGATGGATATCTTTGAGCATTGGGCTGTCTTATCGGAGGTCTTCTAGGCCTATTCCTTGGATTTTCTGATCCAAAATTCTTTTGACCAAATCCGGAGCTTTCTCCTTTCTCATATCCCAAACCATACTTGTCATCTGTCCTCTTTTGACTTCCAAGAAGTACTTCAAGTTGGGCAGAACTTATCTTGAATTTTTCTTTATATTCATTTGCTGTTTGAAGATCTCTTTTGAGAGAGACAATTTGATCCTCAAGTTTTTCTTCATTATCTTTGGCATCTTCAAGATCAGATTCAAGATGTCTGATAATCCTGTCCATCTGGTGGCATTCTTCTGATTTCTCTTTAAGAGATTGTCTTAGATTGTCTTCAGCTTTTCTTTTTTCTTCAATCTCTTGAGTAAACTTTATAGTTCCTGATTCCATTTCATGTCTTAACATAATGACTTCTTTTGATAACTTTTCACATAACTTGGTTTTCTCAGTCAATTCTTCATTTATATTGCTTTCTTCACTTTGTCTTGCCAATTGTTGGAGCAGCTCCTTTCTCTTTTTCATAGAGAGACTTAATTTGTCCTTTAGTTCTCTCATGAATTCATCAGCCTGTTTGAGTCTTTCCTTTAATTCATTGACTTTAGAGTTTGACTGTTCAAGATCCTCAAGGGCAGTCTTGAGTTGCTCCCTTAAACCATATGCATCCATTTGAACTCCCAGATCTTCCTCAGGCTGTTAGGCTCTATTAGGAGGAACTTAGCTCTGATACCAATTGTTGATAACTGAGAGGGGGGGTGAATCAGTTATCCTAATTATTTCTTCTTTTGAACTTTCTTATTAATCAAAGCATCATTGAATCAAACAAACAAACATTGCCATGAAATGAGAAACACATGACACAGTATTTTTGACGTGGAAACCTGGTTAAGGGAGAAAACCATGGGGTGATTAACCCAAAGATTATTCTCTGCTAGAAGAATAAGGAATTACAAAAATGGCACTTGCCAATTAGGGCTCACTGCCCGAGCACACTGCTCACAAAGAGGCACACTGCCTACAAGGAGACACACTGTCTACAAAAGAATGTTTATACAATACTTGAACTGATTGGAAGCATCTACATATGCTGGAGTTCAGTTCCGGTTAGGCTCAGTATACTGATCTGCTGCACTTCATCTTCCCTCTGCTCTTTATTCTGCTTTCCTTTCACATAACGGATCTTTCTTATTACTTCTGCTCTGCTCTGCACTTATTCACATATAACATAACACAACACACCTTCTCACAACAAAATCCATCCTCTATTTATATCCGCACTAGTGATTTCATTATCTTTCTAGTCGGCACCCGGAATAGTCTATCTTCTCACAAACTCTATTCTATCGGCTGAATCCTTGCATATCAAGTAATGTGGATCAAGCATATACTTGTAGATGTCATTAATCATGTCGGCCAAACATGATTCATGCCTTCCTAACCTTTACCATCAACAGTAGCACATCCGGAAAATAGTCTGATACTCTGTCAGTCAGTTCTTCCTCTGTTCTCATTGTCTTTCAGGAATCCGGTACTCAACTATTCATATCTTCTTCCTTGTCCATTATCAGAGGTTAAATCCTTGGAATATACTACTCAAGGTAGTCCTCTTGACTTCCCCAAATCTGCACTGCACCAAGACACTTCCTCTGAGAGATCCAGACCAATCTATCGGACCTTGCCACATGCTCTATTCTTGTTCACCGGACCACAACAATCTTTATTTAGACTTCCAGTAGAGACACTTGCGGATATGTGGGATGACCTTTGTTGCCATCAATGACAACAACCATGAATCCATATAGTGTCTCTTGCCAACAATATAATGGGGCAAATTGAAAACAACAAAAAGGAAATTGAAGATATAATTACAAGGTTGAAAGATCCTTCCACTTCAACCTTGCATAGGTCCACGCTTACCGAATCTCTTGAGTCTATGTTATCAAATGTAGATTCAATTAGCAAGCAAATAACTAGTTGGACAGATAAAAAGAGAGAGTTTAGAGATTGCTATGCAGACAAGTTGTCATACCAAGATGTCAAAAAATTACAAATTACAAAATTAGACTTGTGTTCAATTTTCACAAACCCACAAACAAATCAACCTCCACCCATTACATGCAAGAGGTTCCCTATCCATTGGTGCAACAACCAAGTGATAAGGGACAATTTTGGGCAGAGGTGGTGGATGGTTTTTGACCATCCTCCATGCAATAATAATGAGGTCCCACAATACTTTTTGAGGAAACTCTACTGCGAGTTTGTCCTCAATAAAGTGCCAAACTATTTTGATATGCGGGACTTCCAGGGTAGAGGTGGGGGGTCAGCACAAGATAGACTAGGGGCACGTCTTGACCCATAGCAGGTAGTGAGATGAGTAATCAACAGACCAGCCCACGAGCATGTTTCTATCCCTTCCATTGTGAAGGAGAGTGTTGAGGTCAATACACTTTAGTCGATTAGTGCCTTGACCTAGAGCATCATAGAGCATGCCGGTCCTACAACACAGAGTGGGTTGGGAGATAGTGCGAGGAGTAGGGTCCCACCGCATACTTGCTAAGCTTGCGGGTCAGCCTGTGGTTATGACCCCATGGACAGTCAGGATGCAGGTGCACAGGCTACATCTGCAGCTAAGCAGATGGTGATGACAGATACCCTCCTGAGTGAGACTTTCGGCCTTGATACTCAGGTAAATATTAACAAGTTTATTAAATTAAATTTATTAAATTTAATTTTTGAAATACAAGATTAACTAATTTAAATTGATGATTTTAATGAAATTTTAGGGTCATAGCGTCGATGCAGTTTTTAGTGGTTCTCCACCTACATTTTTCACTAGATCATCTACTGTCGAGGTATGTAACTAGTAAATAATTATAAATATTACATGTGAATAGCATCGTTATATGAATGGTATTCTAATTACTAATTTTGGATGTTGAATAGGTTAATACTATAGATTTCATGGTAACACCTATCAGCGGTGGTGGACTTCAAAGCTTTATGGAGGTAATAAAATAAATAGTTTAATGAATGAATTGTACTTACTAAATTTTTGTATGTGATTTGTGTGCTTTATTGTGTGTACTTCCATGTTTAGATGAACGTGTGTGTATGTTAGGAGCCATGATTTGCATCACGATTATAGTTTTCGTAATTGAATAATGTTGTTTTATCTCCAGATGATGCAGGCTGCGGAGACACCTCCCCATGTTCATAGGGCAATGGAGCAGGGTGGCTCTGCGATTCATAGCTCCATGGCATTGATGGGGGTATGAGGCAGATTAGTAAATTTCAATTTACATTCATTGTTATAGTTGTCTATTTTTTAAAAATCAAAAGATTATTGATTTGAAGTTTAATTTCTATCTGGATGGTTTCTATAGGACATGACATCACTAGGGCCTATTCCTGCTACTGAGGCAAGTGAGGAGACAGATTATATGTTAGTGGTAAGTGATTATTTTGTTAAATGTTTTATTTTTTATAACATGTAATTTCTATATATTAATGTCTATACTTTTTATTGTAACAGGTAAAGATGCAGGAAGAACTAAATAGGAGGAGTAGCCCTCGGGTTCGTAGTAGACCACCCACATGCACGTTTCCATCCCCTAGAAGATCAAAGGCTGCTCGTGATTTATTCTCTTCACCAGCCAGAGGGTAATGACTTTTTATTGTGTTGCTTTGTTGTATGCCTATATGGCATTTGTGGACATATATTTTGTATTGTACATAGTTGACATTGTATGCCTATATGGCATTCTTGTAAGCCTATATGGCTATTTTCTTTATATGTTATACTTATATCGACAGATATTGATGTATGCCTATATGGATATTTGGTTAATACAAATCTTTTTTATTGATGGTGTCCATACTTGCATTATAAATCCACGTTTGAATGGATATTTGTAGATGGCTACTTCAAATATTTAAAGTCCGATTGTATTACATAGGATGTTTGCATTTTCTTTGATAGGCATGATAGGCCATGGATTACATGATGGTGTTTGATGGAAAAGTATGGTACTAGAAGACTCTAGTTCATTCTTAATAGGCTTGTGATTGATAATATCTTTGCATGATTGCACTTGATCTTGGATCATGGGCATGTTGTTAGGATTTTGATTGCATTGTGGTGTTTGATGGATAGGCATGGTACTATGTGACTTTTGGATAGGCTTGGGAGAGGTACACTAATTGAATTTGTGATTTCTAGTTTGAGATTTTTCCTCCACTAGAAGCCCTTGGAGGAAATCTAAAAAGGATGATTTGGATGTAGTGGGTTTGGATTGATGGGATAAGTTGGAATGTAAGGATTATGAGATGGAGGATTTGAATAGGATACATAGGATAAACAGTTCTCACATGTGGTTGGGATTGGAGATATGAATTGAATATGAGGACCTTGGTCTAAAGTGGTTCTTCCCTTACCAAAGGTACCATAAGGATGACCATTAGATGTGTATTTAGGATTGGCATGATAGCTAGTGCTAGTCATTTCTTGTTTGAAATATTCTTGCATGTTCATGAGTGGGAGATGAAGGTTTATGGAAAGTTTGCATGTAATGATCTCATAGTTAATGCTATTGTCATCTTGATATCATCTTGATCTACAAGACTATCATCATCATCATTGTCAAAGGGATTTTTTGATTGATTTGGATAAAAGATCTCATTTAAAGGATGCATGGTTTGAGGACCTATTTTGATTGTGATTTTGGGTTTTGCATGAGCCTCGCACAAGGTAATAGGCATAGGGTTTTTATCTTGCATAATGATTTTTTCAAACCAAGGCTCCATGATGGAAATGATTAAGGATGATAGAATGTTTGGATTTTGGACTTTGAGATGTTTATGGTTATAAATGTTTATTGTTTGGACTCAAATTTCGTAAAATGGTTGTTTGAAAGAGGACACATCAAACACAACAATAAGATTGGTTTAAGTATGGATGCAAATGATGTTTACTAGTTTACTAATGTGATGATGTTTACTAATGTGATGATGATTACTAATGTGATGATGATTTTGCATGTTTTCAATCGTTGGGATCTACAAGTTATGCATTTTTTTGGAATGCACACCTCATTGATTGTTCGAGTAATGAAGAATCTTCCGATGCATGTCAAAGTCCTGAAATAGCCAAATATTAACACTCTTATGTGGGTACCTTCTAAGCCATGTTCTAGTCATAACCACTGAGCCTGTAGGGTATTCGATGTTTTCTCCATCTGTAACAGGGGCCTCCAATTTCTTTTTGGCCTCAACACAATGACATAAGTAATAATCTGTTCCCTCTTCATTATCTTCATTTGCAATAACTGCATATACGTGCCCTAAATTGATATGTGTAGCAAATTAGATGAAATTACTCAACATTACAAAAACACTACAAAGTAAGATGACATTACCTGGTTGAACTAGATGAAATTAGATGCATATATGTGCCCTATATTACCTGGTTGAACTAAATCTAATATGTGGTCAAAGTCAACTGACGATTCCATCTGTGTTAGTTCCAATGCCGTCGGGGGTTGATATGTGTCAAGTGGGCTAAGATAACTTAACTTCCATTTGTCAACCCACTCCTTTGACTCGCACTCATCCTAGACTTGAATTGTACAGGAAGAATAAAAGCATGACATCTTTCGTGTATGGATACTCCATGAACTTGCAATTGAGCTTTTGAAAGAGTGCATCTCATTTGATCCTGTCAGTGTACAACAATCCTCATATGGTGCAATGTTAGTATCATATATCAACCAAAAAAATCTACAAACTAAAGACTTACTGTGAGGACCACCCTTTTTACTTATGTTGTTATGACTATTTACATTACTGTTATTGTTATTTTTTTATGTTTGTGGGATAGCAGTTCCCGGAATTGTCAAACTATTAAACTTTATTATGATTTTAGAAAAACTAATTGGGTGATGTTTGGATAAGTTTACATTTCAAAAAATTTAAATAGGTGATGATGGAAAATTGTAATATGATTTCATTTATGTTAATTAGAACTATGTCATGATAATGCATGTTTTTAAGTTGCTTCGGCTATGATGATTTTATGTGGTTACTGATCTTGTAATTTAGTGTGCAGGAATTACTAATCAAACCACAGATTTCGGAGATCATTCCGCACCTTGTTATTGTTATTCCCTGCTAAGCCGATCTAGTCCCACGAGGAACCAAGATCTTTCTGTGTTTGATGTGATGTTGTAATATGGTCTTTCTTATGGTCGAGTGGGATTGGTTACCCTCTTGTAACAATATTTTATGATTTGTGTTGTAAAAAGTTTGAATTTGAATTTCTTTATTTTTATTTAAATCTTTGAGGCCTTTTTCATGTGCTTTACCTTGACCGTGGGTGTCCTAGATGGGTTAAAGTTGACCCTGGGTTATACCCCATGGGTCCAGGGGCCCATTTGGCATGGGTAATCCTTGAGTAACCTCCATCTAGTCATCTTAACTTCCCCCTAAAGTTAAGTGGCGAAAATTGGAGGTATGGAGGGGACAAGATGGGTTGTACCAACGCCCAACCCATCCCTCTTCATTCCCCAAGGTTAGAGATGACTACAAAACCCATCCATTATTGAAGGATTGACTTGAAGTCACCTTCTCCATTAGTGAGATTCCCCCATGTGAAGTGGGGCCACCCATGTGAAGGAGGCAAGAAGAGGCATGGGTCACCTGTCTTTTACTCCTTTAACTCCTTTTATTTCTCCCATGCGTAAGAGAAATGATATGAGGAGAGGGATAAGGAGTACTCTAGGGATGGGTGAGTGACATAAGCCACCAGGACAGAATAGTGGTTTTGGGGGAGAGTGAGGAGGTGACAAGTGTCACCTCCCCATTCCTCTAAATTGAAAAGAAATTGGGTTATTTGTTTCCAATTTTGGAAGGAGAGGGAGTGAGTTGAATTTTGGGGAGAATTTCATTCTTATTTGCCAAAAATAGAAAAGTTAGCTTGCAGGAGAGAGAAGGGAGAGGGAGTTGGTGGCTAAGGTTGGAAGAGAACTCTGTGGGCTCTGCAACAGTTTCATTCTAGGAGGGCTTTGTAAGGTTGGTTTGATTTTTACCTTTATTTCGTATAGCTGAATGTGTATGTAAAGTGTGTGAATTTGTGTTTAGATTTGTTTTCTGTGGGGTTTGTTGTCGGGTTGTTTGACAGAGCTTCTCCCACTTGGGAGAAATGCTCATCAAGTTTGGGGTAGGGGAGGAGAGATCCTCCTCAGGTGCATACCTGTTTCCATCTTTTGGGATGTTGAAAGCCTTGAGGGCATGTATCTGTGACTGTATCTTTGACTTGAGAGTCAAATACAGATTTTCTTAAAAATTTGTGATCAAACTTGGTTTGAGACCAAGAGAAATTGTATTGGTTAACTTATCTGTAAGGGTGACACTCTGGAGTCCAGTGTGTCCACTCTCCTGCCCCTTATGAAACTCACTGTAGTTGAGTTTCTGTGTTGTGTAAATTACCCACGGGTGTTTGTGTGCTTTGGGATTGTTGTTGTTACTGTTGTGAAGTGGAGTGCTTGAGTTACCCAGGTGTGAGTATGGTCTCCCTAGCTCGGGGGTGACCCTCTTGCGGGTCTACGGAAGGGAGGAGAGCTAGATGAGTGGTGTTTTCTTCTTTGTTTGTCTTTGATACGCAGGTTTTCTCTTGGAGCTTCTGGTTGGATATTTATGAAGAAACAGCTTATTCTTCTTTGTCATGAGAATTAGGCCAGGTTCATTTCATTAGATTTGAAGAGAGAGCACCTCTCTTGTTATTGTTGTAATTTATTGTTACCCTGGGAGTGAAGGAACTCACCTCCCTGATCTTGTTATTGATGGACTTTTACTTGGTTGTCACAAGCTATCAGTTGTATATTGTTGGGAGAAGGAAGTTCATATCTGGGAAGTTAGTTGTATGTATCCATGGTTTCAAATTCTCTTGCTATTTGTAGTGGAAGAGTTAACTTTTCTGTAATATGAATGTGGTAAACAAATACCTTAAATTTTCAAGTTATGTTGCTTTGTAAACCTTTTTAAATAGCAATTTTATTGTGCTTAATGTGTTATTGAAAGGAAGAGTTCATTTCTTATTTGCAATCTAATCTGAGTTTGTTTATGTAATTAGAAGAATAGAACTGCTAAACTAATTAAAAGGTCAGTTTTATGGTTCATTGTTCTAATGGAAAAGATAGTTTATAAATGATTAAGTTTTCTTCTTCATAAGTAATGGATTCAGTTATTTTGTAAGTTTTAAAGAAAATCTATTATATAATTACTTCTGTTTGTCCCAAAAGTTGAAATGGACATATATTAATTGCCGAAATAAACTGATAAAAAAAAACTTCATTTTCTTAAGTATATATATATATAATCTTTATTACTTGATCATTTTAATTGACTAAAAGAAACTGAATAAAGTGTTTAATTTGAGAAAATTATGAAATATAGATATATATATAAATATATATATATATATCTATATATATATATCTATATATATATAACAGTTGTTATTTAATTATCATTTTGACAGAATTAGAGATACTGAATAAATTGTTTGATTGAGAAAATTATGAGATATTCTGAAAACTGAAATATATATATATATATGTATATATATATGTATTCATATATATATATATATATTCATATATATATATATATTAATTGATATGTAATTATCATTGAATAATAATAAACTCGTATTAAATTTTATGGCCGCCGAAATAAAAGCGAAATTAGAAATCGCTGTGTAAAACACAGTCAAAGCTTGCACGGTGGGCGGTGGGGAGTAATCCCCACCGCAGTCTCCATTTGTTTTATTAGAGGTGTGGGGAGGGGCGGAGCCCCACCCACACCCCACATCGTGGGATGTGGGTGGGGTCCCGCCCCTCCCCACATCCCTCCACCCCTTCGACCCCGCAGAGCTCTTAACTCCGCTCCATAGCAGCGCTTCACCCGCCGCTGTTTCTTGCGGCCTCCATCCCTCTGTGCGGCCCGACCCCTGCCGCCAGTCCCCTGTCACAGCAAAAACATAAAATGTTAAGCATAAAAAAAAAGTTAGGGCTATTTAGCCCTAACATATATGCATTGGTTCATTTAAATAACAAAAAAAAAATATATGTTTTGTTTGTGGATATTCCACTTGGTTGGCATAATATATGTCTTATATATATATATATATCATATATATATAGATATAATTATCTCTATTTATACCTTATGTTTTGAAAGGGAATTGTAAATCAATATAGATATAATTATATATATAGTTCTATATGTATATATATTACATATATATATTTATATATATGGGATATATATACATAGAAGAGGTTTCATGGACCATTTTATGAGGCCCTCTCTATAATTCATAACAAGGAGATTTGCAAATTAAAATAAAACAAAAATATATATATATTCACAGTTAAGTTTTATTAAGTGTTGAACAAAACAACCAAAGAATTTATGCTTCCTTGATCAGGGTTTTATAAAGAGGAGAACCTCCTACATATATTAACAATGGTATAGGATTTACAATAAGAGTATTAATATTAATTATTAGTAATAATAACAACAGTAATTATAATTAAGAGAAAATAAAATTATAATTTAAAGAGAGCATAAAGGAATTTACTGGAATACTCCGGAAAGAGTTTCTCAGAAGTTTCCACTATCAACGCGATTCAATACCGGGAAAATGAAGAGGAAAATTACACGTCACCTTACTTAAAAGATCACTGGAAATAAACTTAAGGAGCCATCACAGACATTTCATGTGAGGCCATTTTAATCTCAATTGTAGTAAACGTCCACATAAGTAAACCTGTAAGAGAGTCAGAAAAAGAAAAAGTAACATTGGAAAAACACAGAGGAGAAAAATGCGTGGCATTTCCCACATGGGATAAGAGAACTAAGTTGATGGACCCTCCAGTCAATATTTGCTTAGGAACAAGTTTAAATAATACATACAAGAGGAGAAACCTAGAATGGAGAAGACTAGGAGACCGAGTCCAGCGAAGTAGTAAACCAGCCTATGTGTCCTGTATCATCCAGAAGTTAGGTTTAATATCAACAATAGATACAGTGATAACCTTGATTGATGTTCAATATGAAGAAAGGATCGGATAAACATAAAGAAAGCAAAGAAAATGAAAGAGAGAGAGACCGAAATATAAACAAACTAAATTATCAGAGAAATAGTTAAGGTGAGCGCGATAAAAATACAATTAAAATTAAGACCCTGAGGAAAGGGAAGAGAGAGCAAACGAATCGCCTTGTTGAGAATGCTAAGTCGAAGGAGGAGTATGTTTCAGGTAGCAAGAGAGGAGACAGACAACCGTGCCTTGTTGAAAAATGATTAAATAGGGAGATCATGAGTAGGTTTAGTCAGAACAAGGTGTCGTGGGAAGTTGTTAATCTATCAGCGAACCACGTGCGTAAAATAGTGTTGAGTAATTCCCACTTACGCCGTAAGGCGTTATGCTGTCGAAATTTTGCCGAGATTTAGATTTAGGAACCCTGATATTTTAAACCTTGCAGTGACGATAACGGCGTCGTAGAGACCCCCTTGTTGGTCTACTTGCGTCTTGTTGCACGCAATTGTACTTGTACCCCGCCGACAACTGTAGTGTTTTTGCCTTGAACGAACACCACCGAGCATGCTACGCATGCGAGGGGGTTTTTAGGTAAGCGCGAGAAAATTTTTTGATATTTCATTTCATGACCACATGACAAATGTGGCTATGACATGTGTGATGTGTGTTGTGACCACATGGAAAATGTGGGCATGACATTTGGTATCAGAGCCAAGTTTAAACACTGGGCGTATTTGGGCACGTTATTATTCCGCAACTTTGGCTAATTAGTTTCTACCTTGTTTTTGTAGGATGCCTCCCCGACGTGTTCGACGAGCACGATCACGCCACACAGCGTCAGTCGAGGTGCACAGCGATTCCTCAGCTGAGGGATTGGCACCCATAGTTACAGCAGCACCACCTGCACCACCTGAACCACAAGCACCACTAGTACCACAGGTGACACTAGTATTGGATATAGGTCCACAGATCTTACAGGCACTGCAGGCTATGTTAGACAGGTTACCGCCAGTGATTCCTGAGCCACGTGTAGAGCCTCGTGTTGATCCACGAGGGGAGCCACGTGCCGAGTCACGTATTGAGCCATGTGGGGAGCCCCGCGTTGATCCACTAGAGGTGCCACGTGTGGAGCCTTTCGTTGAGATTCCTGACACAATAGTAGAGGAGGTAGGGTCAGCTTTCCGTGCACGGAGCAGGAGCCCTCCGAGACCTTTGAGACGAGATGAAAACCAGAGGGCAGAACAGGTTCATCATGGATTGTATGAGGATGTTGTGGAAGAGCCAGTTGTGAGACTTAGAGACAGAGGGGACCCCATCAGAGATCTACTTAGGCTCAACCCACCCACTTTCGCAGGTGCTACAGAGGGAGCTATGGCCGAGGCTTGGCTGATTAGTTTAGACAGGTGTTTCGCGTTGCAACCATATGGAAGCAACACGAAAGCACGAGTGGAAGTCCACCTTTTGAGGGATGCTGCAGCTACCTGGTGGTGCACAGAGGAGTGCAAGCGCCGACTTTTCGTAGAGACACTCACATGGGACACCTTCATAGAGCGCTTTAATGCGCGATATTTGTCAGAACATTACAGACAGCGCAGGATCGATGAGTTCCATGATTTACAGCAGAGGGGACTCACTGTTACTCAGTATGAGAGCTGATTCATTGAGCTTTCGCGTTACGCGGAATACCTCCACGACGAGAAAATCTTAATACACAAATTTATCAGAGGGCTGAATCACGAGATAGCAGGACCAGTTCGTATGGCAAGTCCCTAGACCATGAGCGAGGCTGTTGAAAAGGCCCTTATATCAGAGGAAATTTAGGGATGAGGGCAGAATTCACGCCCGTAGTACCAGGATCGTAATCCCCAACAACAGCAAAACTTTCGAAGGCCTCAAAACACAACACAGAGAGGAGGATACAACTCTTCATCATTACCTCCTAGGCCTCCACAGCAGCAGCAACATCAGCAAAAATCTAAATTTCAACAGAGGGGTCAGGGAGGACAGAATCGTGGATGGCAGCAGCAGGGTACACGCAGAGATCAGAGACAGCAGGGTTCATCGGTAGGACCCGCGAGGTCCCAGCAGTCTTACAGAGGCTCACAGGGATCCACTGGACAGACTGGGCAACAACAATCAGGTAGAACACAATCAGGGCAGTTACAGGTTAGAGGACCATGTTATGTGTGTGGTGGGGCAGGGCATCTGGCTAGAGAGTGCCCGCAGGGATTTACTGCGGGGGGACAGCCCCGATCAGGAGGATCTGAGCAGACCGTAGTTGACGTGGGCAGATCCCACCACATGTTTGCAGCAGTTGATAACCGCCAGGCCGATTTCCAGGCCTTAGTCATAGAGGTAGCAGGTACGATCGGAGACTTTCCCATCTCGATCCTTTTTGACTCAGGAGCTACTGACTCCTTTTTGTCTACATCGTTAGTGGAGCGTTGCAGGCTGGTGGCTTCTAGGCAAGACATTAGGTGGGAAGTTGAGTTGGCCTTAGGGTCCAGGATGTCAGTAGATTCCTTGGTTAGAGATTGTGAGATCACATTGGGATCATTCACCACAACATGTGACCTTAGGATTATGCCATTAGGATCTTACAGATTAGTTCTGGGTATGGATTGGCTTGCGGCACATAGAGCCAAGCTTGACTGTCACCAGATGATGATTAGCTGTTTAGATGATCATGGTTCGTCGGTTGAGATAGTGGGCATTCAAAAGCCCACGGCTGTTCGTATGATATCCGCTCAGCAGCTTAAGCGCTGTATGCGGAAGGGATGTCAGATGTTTGCCATCACTGTCAGTGATAGAGCAGAGGATGAACCTGAGGCTACTTTAGATGATCACCCTGTCCTTAGAGAGTTTGCCGATGTATTTCCACCAGAATTACCAGGTATGCCTCCACGCAGAGAAGTGGACTTCCACATCGACTTAGTGCCAGGTACAGAACTGATATCCCGTGCACCCTATAGGATGACTACACATGAACTCACTGAACTTAAGCTGCAGTTAGAGGAATTACTTGAGAAGGGGCACATCCGACCTAGCGTTTCACCATGGGGTGCACCGATTATCTTCGTAAAGAAGAAGGATGGGTCTCCGATTATGCATGGACTACAGGCAGTTGAACAAGGTGACGGTGAAAAACCGTTATCCTCTGCCTAGGATTGACGACCTTTTTGATCAGATGCAGGGAGCCAGAGTGTTCTCGAAAATCGATCTAAAATCTGGATATCACCAATTGCGCATCATGGAGGCAGATATTCATAAAACTACTTTTCGAACCAGATATGGCCATTCCGAATTCACAGTGGTACCCTTCGGGTTGACAAACGCTCCTGCAGTATTCATGAGTCTCATGAACGGGGTGTTCCGCACGTACCTAGATCGGTTTGTGATAATATTCCTAGATGACATTTTGATTTATTCATGGACTGAGGAGGAGCATGTGGAGCACTTGCGTCAAGTTTTGCAGCAATTACGAGAGTAGCAGCTTTATGGCAACTTGGCGAAGTGTGCCTTCTTCAGGACAGAGGTGCAGTATTTGGGACACATTTTATCAGGCAATGGCATCTCCGTAGATCCATCTAAAATTAGAGCAATCCAAGAATGGTCGGCACCCACTAACGTGACAGAGGTCCGAAGCTTTATGGGGTTAGCTGGATATTATCGTCGGTTTGTCGAGGGCTTCTCCAGGATAGCACATCCCATTACTTCCCTTCAGCGAAAAGGGAAGGGTTTCAATTGGACCGAGCAGTGTGAAAAGGCCTTTGGAGTCCTCAAGGAGCGTCTGACTAGTGCTCCTATTTTAGCAGTCCCAGATCCTACAGAGGAGTTTGTAGTTTGCACAGATGCATCATTAGAAGGATTGGGAGCTGTGCTTATGCAGGATGGTCGAGCGATCGCATACGAATCGCGAAAACTGAAGACACATGAGTTAAATTACCCTACTCACGACTTAGAGCTCGCAGCAGTCATTCATGCTTTAGTCCGCTGGAGGCACTTTCTCCTAGGTCGACGCTTTGAACTCCATTCAGATCATCATAGTTTGCAGTATATTTTTACACAGCCAAATTTGAACGCCCACCAACGACGTTGGATGGAATTCCTATGCGAATACGACTTCGATGTCCACTACATCAAAGGGAAGGAGAATGTGGTCGCTGATGCTTTGAGTCGAAGGCGCCACGAGATCCTAACCCTGACCTTGAGGGTGGACTTGAAAGATCGCATCTTACAGCATCTACCGGAAGACGAGTGGTTTCTTGAGGTGCAGCAGGCAATATTAAATCAGAAGGCCCTTGAGGGCAAATTTACAGGATATACCCTTGAGTCTGATGGTATGCTTCGACATCGGCAACGCATCTATGTACCCCATGCGGGTAACCTTCGTACAGTAATCCTATCAGAGGCGCATAGAGCACCCTATGCAGCACACTCAGGAGTGAAGAAGATGCATGCTGACTTACGACAGCTTTATCATTGGGCTGGGATGAGGCGTGACATTGCCGAATTTGTTGCTTGTTGCTTGGAATGTCAGAGGGTCAAGGCCAAACATCAGCATCCAGCGGGACTATTGTACCCTCATGAGATACCTGAATGGAAATGGGACACCATTTCGATGGATTTTATCGTGGGTCTACCTATGTCCTCACGTCGCCATGATGCTATTATGGTGACAGTTGACAAACTGACCAAAGTGGCGCATTTTTCACCAATATGCACAACATACAATGCACCATCAGTGGCAAAGGTGTTTCTTGATCAGATTGTTAGATTTCATGGGGTACCTCACCGCATTATATCTGACAGAGACTCTATATTTACATCTTCGTTTTGGAGAGCCTTACATCAGGCATTGGGCACACAGCTCAACTTCAGTTCAGCCTATCATCCGGAAACTGACGGACAAACAGAGAGAGTTAACCAGGTGTTAGAAGACATGCTTCGCATGTATGTGATGGACCATTAGTCTAGATGGGAGGAGTACCTATATCTAGTTGAGTTTGCCTACAATAATGGGCATCACAGCTCATTGGGTATGCCTCCTTTCCAGGCTTTATATGGCCGACCATGCAGAACACCATTGAGTTGGGATCGGATAGAGGACAGAACGGTCATCGGTCCAGAGATAGTTCAGAATATGGAACAGCAGGTCAAACAGATTAGACAGAGACTTTAGGAAGCTCAGGACAAGCAGAAGAAGTATGCCGATGCTAAGAGGACAGACCGAAGCTTCTCTGTGGGGGAAAGGGTATTTTTGAGAGTGCGACTGCACAAGAGTCCAATCCGTTATGGGAAGGGCTCTAAGCTCGCACCTCGATTTGTAGGACCTTTTGAAATCTTGGAGCGGATAGGACCAGTAGCCTATCGTCTAGCCTTGCCACCTAGCCTGTCACGTATCCACGATGTATTTCATGTATCAGTTTTACGTCAATATATTTCTGACTTATCTCACGTGTTGGATTGGAGTGCTCTTCAAGTAGAGGCAGTGGCGTTGGAGCCAATTCACATATTGGCTCGTCGGACACTGGCCCTTCGAGGTCGAGAGCTGGACCAGGTTAGAGTCCAGTGGGACCTATACGACGAAGTCACAGCGACATGGGAAGATGCAGAGAGACTGAAGACCCTTTATCCTCACCTTTTTGATGACTTCCAGGAGGAAGTACCGTCTTAGGGGGAGAGGATGTGAGGACCACCCTTTTTACTTATGTTGTTATGACTATTTACATTACTATTATTGTTATTTTTTTATGTTTGTGGGATAGCAGTTCCCGGAATTGTCAAACTATTAAACTTTATTATGATTTCGGAAAAACTAATTGGGTGATGTTTCGATAAGTTTACATTTCAGAAAAGTTAAATAGGTGATGATAGAAAATTGTAATATGATTTCATTTATGTTAATTAGAACTATGTCATGATAATGCATGTTTTTAAGTTGCTTCGGCTATGATGATTTTATGTGGTTACTGATCTTGTAATTTAGTGTGCAGGAATTACTAATCGAACCACAGATTTCGGAGATCATTCCGCACCTTGTTATTGTTATTCCCTGTTAAGCCGATCTGGTCCCACGAGGAACCAAGATCTTTCTGTGTTTGATGTGATGTTGTAATATGGTCTTTTGTATGGTCGAGTGGGATTGGTTACCCTCTTGTAACAATATTTTATGATTTGTGTTGTAAAAAGTTTGAATTTGATTTTCTTTATTTTTATTTAAATCTTTGAGGCCTTTTTCATGTGCTTTACCTTGACCGTGGGTGTCCTGGATGGGTTAAAGTTGACCCTGGGTTATACCCCATGGGTCCAGGGGCCCATTTGGCATGGGTAACCTTTGAGTAACCTCCATCTAGTCATCTTAACTTCCCCCTAAAGTTAAGTGGCGAAAATTGGAGGTATGGAGGGGACAAGATGGGTTGTACCAACACCCAACCCATCCCTCTTCATTCCCCAAGGTTAGAGATGACTACAAAACCCATCCATTATTGAAGGATTGACTTGAAGTCACCTTCTCCATTAGTGAGATTCCCCCATGTGAAGTGGGGCCACCCATGTGAAGGAGGCAAGAAGAGGCATGGGTCACCTGTCTTTTACTCCTTTAACTCCTTTTATTTCTCCCATGCGTAAGAGAAATGACACGAGGAGAGGGATAAGGAGTACTCTAGGGATGGGTGAGTGACATAAGCCACCAGGACAGAATAGTGGTTTTGGGGGAGAGTGACGAGGTGACAAGTGTCACCTCCCCATTCCTCTAAATTGAAAAGAAATTGGGTTATTTGTTTCCAATTTTGGAAGGAGAGGGAGTGAGTTGAATTTTGGGGAGAATTTCATTCTTATTTGCCAAAAATAGAAAAGTTAGCTTGCAGGAGAGAGAAGGGAGAGGGAGTTGGTGGCTAAGGTTGGAAGAGAACTCTGTGGGCTCTGCAACAGTTTCATTCCAGGAGGGCTTTGTAAGGTTGGTTTGATTTTTACCTTTATTTCGTATAGCTTAATGTGTATGTAAAGTGTGTGAATTTGAGTTTAGATTTGTTTTCTGTGGGGTTTGTTGTCGGGTTGTTTGACAGAGCTTCTCCCACTTGGGAGAAATGCTCATCAAGTTTGGGGTAGGGGAGGAGAGATCCTCCTCGGGTGCAGACCTGTTTCCATCTTTTGGGATGTTGAAAGCCTTGAGGGCATGTATCTGTGACTGTATCTTTGACTTGAGAGTCAAATACAGATTTTCTTAAAAATTTGTGATCAAACTTGGTTTGAGACCAAGAGAAATTGTATTGGTTAACTTATCTGTAAGGGTGACACTCTGGAGTCCAGTGTGTCCACTCTCCTGCCCCTTATGAAACTCACTGTAGTTGAGTTTCTGTGTTGTGTAAATTACCCACGGGTGTTTGTGTGCTTTGGGATTGTTGTTGTTACTGTTGTGAAGTGGAGTGCTTGAGTTACCCAGGTGTGAGTATGGTCTCCCTAGCTCGGGGGTGACCCTCTTGCGGGTCTACGGAAGGGAGGAGAGCTAGATGAGTGGTGTTTTCTTCTTTGTTTGTCTTTGATACGCAGGTTTTCTCTTGGAGCTTCTGGTTGGATATTTATGAAGAAACAACTGATTCTTCTTTGTCATGAGAATTAGGCCAGGTTCATTTCATTAGATTTGAAGAGAGAGCACCTCTCTTGTTATTGTTGTAATTTATTGTTACCCTGGGAGTGAAGGAACTCACCTCCCTGATCTTGTTATTGATGGACTTTTACTTGGTTGTCACAAGCTATCAGTTGTATATTGTTGGGAGAAGGAAGTTCATATCTGGGAAGTTAGTTGTATGTATCCATGGTTTCAAATTCTCTTGCTATTTGTAGTGGAAGAGTTAACTTTTCTGTAATATGAATGTGGTAAACAAATACCTTAAATTTTCAAGTTATGTTGCTTTGTAAACCTTTTTAAATAGCAATTTTATTGTGTTTAATGTGTTATTGAAAGGAAGAGTTCATTTCTTATTTGCAATCTAATCTGAGTTTGTTTATGTAATTAGAAGAATAGAACTGCTAAACTAATTAAAAGGTCAGTTTTATGGTTCATTGTTCTAATGGAAAAGATAGTTTATAAATGATTAAGTTTTCTTCTTCATAAGTAATGGATTCAGTTATTTTGTAAGTTTTAAAGAAAATCTATTATATAATTACTTCTGTTTGTCCCAAAAGTTGAAATGGACATGTATTAATTGCCGAAATAAACTGATAAAAAAAAACTTCATTTTCTTAAGTATATATATATATATATATATATAATCTTTATTACTTGATCATTTTAATTGACTAAAAGAAACTGAATAAATTGTTTAATTTGAGAAAATTATGAGATATTCTGAAAACTGAAATATATATATATATATATATATATATATATATATATATATATATATATATATATATATATCTATATATATATCTATATATATATAACAGTTGTTATTTAATTATCATTTTGACAGAATTAGAGATACTGAATAAATTGTTTGATTGAGAAAATTATGAGATATTCTGAAAATTGAAATATATATATATATACATATATATATATATTAATTGATATGTAATTATCATTGAATAATAATAAACTCGTATTAAATTTTATGGCCGTCGAAATAAAAGCGAAATTAGAAATCGCTGTGTAAAACACAGTCAAAGCTTGCACGGTGGGTGGTGGGGAGTAATCCCCACCGCAGTCTCCATTTGTTTTATTAGAGGTGTGGGGAGGGGCGGAGCCCCACCCACACCCCACATCGTGGGATGTGGGTGGGGCCCCGCCCCTCCCCACATCCCTCCACCCCTTCGACCCCGTAGAGCTCTTAACTCCGCTCCACAGCAGCACTTCGCCCGCCGCTATTTCTTGCGGCCTCCATCCCTCTGTGCGGCCCGACCCCTGCCGCCAGTCCCCTGTCACAGCAAAAACATAAAATGTTAAGCATAAAAAAAAAAGTTAGGGCTATTTAGCCCTAACATATATGCATTGGTTCATTTAAATAACAAAAAAATATATATATGTTTTGTTTGTGGATATTCCACTTGGTTGGCATAATATATGTCTTATATATATATATATATCATATATATATATATAGATATAATTATCTCTATTTATACCTTATGTTTTGAAAGGGAATTGTAAATCAATATAGATATAATTATATATATAGTTCTATATGTATATATATTACATATATATATTTATATATATGGGATATATATACATAGAAGAGGTTTCATGGACCATTTTATGAGGCCCTCTCTATAATTCATAACAAGGAGATTTGCAAATTAAAATAAAACAAAAATATATATATATTCACAGTTAAGTTTTATTAAGTGTTGAACAAAACAACCAAAGAATTTATGCTTCCTTGATCAGGGTTTTATAAAGAGGAGAACCTCCTACATATATTAACAATGGTATAGGATTTACAATAAGAGTATTAATATTAATTATTAGTAATAATAACAACAGTAATTATAATTAAGAGAAAATAAAATTATAATTTAAAGAGAGCGTAAAGGAATTTACTGGAATACTCTGGAAAGAGTTTCTCAGAAGTTTCCACTATCAACGCGATTCAATACCAGGAAAATGAAGAGGAAAATTACACGTCACCTTACTTAAAAGATCACTGGAAATAAACTTAAGGAGCCATCACAGACATTTCATGTGAGGCCATTTTAATCTCAACTGTAGTAAACGTCCACATAAGTAAACCTGTAAGAGAGTCAGAAGAAGAAAAAGTAACATTGGAAAAACACAGAGGAGAAAAATGTGCGGCATTTCCCACATGGGATAAGAGAACTAAGTTGATGGACCCTCCAGTCAATATTTGCTTAGGAACAAGTTTAAATAATACATACAAGAGGAGAAACCTAGAATGGAGAAGACTAGGAGACCGAGTCCAGCGAAGTAGTAAACCAGCCTATGTGTCATGTATCATCCAGAAGTTAGGTTTAATATCAACAATAGATACAGTGATAACCCTGATTGATGTTCAATATGAAGAAAGGATCGGATAAACATAAAGAAAGCAAAGAAAATGAAAGAGAGAGAGACCGAAATATAAACAAACTAAATTATCAGAGAAATAGTTAAGGTGAGCGCGATAAAAATATAATTAAAATTAAGACCCTGAGGAAAGGGAAGAGAGAGCAAACGAATCGCCTTGTTGAGAATGCTAAGTCGAAGGAGGAGTATGTTTCAGGAAGCAAGAGAGGAGACAGACAACCGTGCCTTGTTGAAAAATGATTAAATAGGGAGATCACAAGTAGGTTTAGTCGGAACAAGGCATCGTGGGAAGTTGTTAATCTATCAGTGAACCACGTGTGTAAAATAGTGTTGAGTAATTCCCACTTACGCCGTAAGGCGTTATGCTGTCATAATTTTGCCAAGATTTAGATTTAGGAACCCTGATATTTTAAACCTTGTAGTGACGATAACGGCGTCGTAGAGACCCCCTTGTTGGTCTACTTGCGTCTGGTTGCACGCAATTGTACTTGTACCCCGCCGACAACTGTAGTGTTTTTGCCTTGAACGAACACCACCGAATGCTACGCATGCGAGGGGGTTTTTAGGTAAGCGCGAGAAAATTTTTTGATATTTCATGTCATGACCACATGACAGATGTGGCTATGACACGTGTGATGTGTGTTGTGACCACATGGAAAATGTGAGCATGACACTTACCTTCATTACCTAGACCCATGGAAGCATTACACCATTCAATAATCAATTTTGCATCTGTCAACTTTGCATTGTCTTTATACTTTAACTCTTCTCATGCTATGGCTCTTTTGATACCTGCTCTTGCACCATCATGCTCCCCCTTTCCATGCCCGGCCTCACAAAAGTTCCACATATGTTGAATACCTGTAAAATTATGCTTCCTACTCAGCCAATAGAAATTTTGTGAGTTCTTGAATTGTGATGCACAGTTATCCGACCATATGATATGTTGACTGAACGATATGCCCCTTCTAGCCAAATCATTGTAGAACACCTGAAAGCAACCTTGCACGAACTCCGTAGAATGCGTGCGATCATCACTAATATAGAAATTATACTCCCTTATGATCTTTCTGTCATCCTCTATACTATCATTCGCATGAATGAATGCGATGTGCACAAATATAGAAACTTGTGTGGAGTTGTAATATTGTGATTGCACCTCACATTGTGACTGTAGACTGTAGTTCTCTGCAAAGTCGATGACTGAAACAATGCTACCAACTAGAAATGTGTCCTTGCATAACTTGAATTGCAAGTCCAACCATCGAGCTCTATGGGCATGTCTTGCATATTCATACACTATGTTGTCACGAAATATAGGCATAAACTAATACACTAGAATCTTTTCAATAACTAATTCACACCTCTTTGCTTCTTTACCATCTTTTGTATTGTATGCCACTATTTTATACTTGCCAAACTCTACTAGTTCATTTCCAACCACATGTGTTATTTCCATGTGTTCACATATTGGCAAATGTTGCAAGCCACTACAATGATGACATGTGCCATCCAAGCATAATTTCTTGTAGAATATTTGACCTTCCTCTCTTTCACATAAAATTCTTGATATGAAGTCTTTTGAAGATGTTGGTGGGGCACATATGGCACAACCCTGCAAATCATTGTTAGTATGCATATCTAAACATATAGACCTATAACCATCAAAATGGTTAGAAAATTCAATATGTAATCTACAACAACAAGTAGTGCATGTGTGATTTATCTTAACATAGAAAGGTTTTAGCAATTTAAAATATCTTTGACAAATTTTAATTTGAGGATACTTCTCTAGAAATTTACCATAAAACTGTGTTTGAGTCTTATCCAAAAAATGCTTTGGATGTGGCTCATGGTTCTGACTACCGATTCTTCTTCTTACCACATCCCTTTGATTCAAAGATACCCTTGTGTAATTCTTCCAAAAGTCTTCAAGTAGTGATCTCAATGCTTCAACAATTGGTTTATCTTTTCATGGTAGTCTCCTTTAGAATGCCCATAATTCATTGGCATTAGTGTCCTCAATTCTTTGGCATCTTCCAACGGCTCTTGATAAAGTTTTCCTATTAATTCTCAATTCTTGACTTGTCTTTCTAATGAGACAAGCTTTCCTCATTTGACTACTTACTATAGTTAATGTAATCACACGCCGTGTTGCATTACTATCTTTTGTGCGTGAGGTGTTACCCACACTCTCATACGCACTCATTAGATTCTTGACAATAGATTTTTCACTTGACGCCTCTGATGTTCTCAACCCAAGAATCTTCATGATAGACCTATACTTTATACTTCGCATCATTTCAACGAATAGTTGACATCTTGCAGTCTCATTTAACTTTTCAAAGAACAATCTCCAAATCTTATTAGCATATCTTCTACAAGTGCGTTTTAGAATCTTACCTTCCATTGGCTACAAAATATTCTCATCAATATCAATCAAATACTTTGGCTTTCTATGCAAAATTCTAGGTGGTGTCAAGTTAGGTAAATTCATCTCAACATTAGGAATTTCATCAATATTTAAATGAGATGGGTTAGATGGCATACCTTCGATCGAAGATGGAATAGATGACATACCTTGAGGTTGAGGTGGGAATGATGGCATACCTCCTTCATCACATGTGAGTGATGATGTACTCTCAACTTGAGATGTGGTAGATGGTGTCCCTACATGTTGACTTGCAGTAGAGGACGTGTCTCCAACTATGGTATTCAAATCTCTCGTACCACAAAGTTTTTGCATTCGTTCTCTTTGTGCCACCAATACCATATCTCTTTGTGATGGTTGTGGTTCCTCTTCAATTGGTACGTCTTCATTTATCGTGTCCAATTCCCTCTTCTCATGAAGTTCCCTCATAGCCACTGCTTTCTTTGCATTCTTAGCTTCTATCTCTTCTTGTGTTGGTTTAATTCTTGATCGTTTCCTTAGCATGACGGAGAATTTGTCTGTAGCATGATAAAGAGACCAATATTACTTTCTAAGAAATGAATACAAGATAATAGTGGGATTGTACTTTTATTATGTTGTAAGGATTTATTCTTGTATAGTTTGACATCATGGTATGTTAAGGTCTATTTATTACACATAATTATTAAAGAGCCCAAGTGTAGAAAATATACATGGCATCATGTGAGATTGTAGGCTGCTTTCTTGATTGGGAATGTGTCTATTTTAAACATGTATGATAAAGTAATTCAATTCAAATTAAGGAAAATGTAAAGAACATGCATGTAAAGACTTGACATACCTAAAAAATGAAGATTCGAATGGAGAGAGTAGCCAATTATGTAGTGTTTTTTCTTCTTGCATCAAACTCCTCAACAATTTGAGTTTTTCACCACTTGCTTCCTTTTCAATGTTAAATTGAATAACACTCAAATATAATTACTAACAACAATACTATTAACCAATCTATAATGTTAAATTCCTAAAATTGAATCACAATTAACATTGCAACACTACAAAAATTGAAACTTGAATAGATATATATCAAACTTGGTGTGAAAACTATATTATTTCCTCCTTCTCAAGTTGGTAACATAGAAAAGGTGGTGGAAAGATCATGCAAAGGTGGTACAATGTGTCAAATGTGCATGTGAACTTCCCAACAGCATGAAAGCACTTCTTTTTTGTCGGAGCATGCATAGAATCAGTAAGAAAATAGAGCATGTGGGCCTGGATCATAGGGGTAACCACTTTTTTACCATTTCAATATAAATACAAAATGTGAGCGCGTTATAATGCGCTCGCTCTATAACACGCTTGCGCTATAACGCGCTCGCGTTTTGTCCTACTATAGATTCATCACATCCTTTACATTGATCACATCTCTTTCCTGCAAGAGCTTGCCAGATGCTCCGCCATATGATAGGCATAACAATGAAGGGGCAAGCCCTCATAATCAAGTTCTTGATAGAAAATGCCCTCAACCCTCAACGTCAAACCCTAATCCCTCAACCTTTAACTCTGATCCCTCGACCCTCAACCCTATCCCTAAACCCTCAACCCTTCACTCTAATCCCTCAACCCTCAACCCTATCCCTAAACCCTCAACTCTCAATGTCAAATCCTAATCCCTCAACCCTTCACTCTAATCCCTAAACCCTAATCCCTTAACCCTCAACCCTAATCCATCATCCCTCAACTCTAATCCCTCATCCCTAAACCCTCAATAGACTTGATACTATACCTTAAACTCTAATCCCTTATCCCTAAACCCTCCAACCCTATCCCTAATCCTTATACCCTCCACACTCTACTTTAACCCTAATTCCTCGACCCTCAACCCTATCCCTAAACCCTTGACCCTTGAACCTCAACCCTCAACCCTCAACGTTAAACCCTAGTCCCTCAACCCTTAACTCTGAGCCCTCGACCCTCAACCCTATCCCTAAACTCTCAACCCTAAACCCTCAACGTCAAATTCTAATCCCTCAACCCTTCACTCTAATCCCTTAACCCTAAACCCTATCCCTAAACTCTCAACCCTATCCCTAAACCCTCAACCCTAAAACCTCAACCCTCAACATCAAATTCTAATCCCTCAACCCTTTAATCTAGTCCCTCAACCCTAAACCCTATCCCTAAACCCTCAACACTATACCTTAAACCCTAATCCCTCAACCCTAAACCTAAACCTTGTCCCTAAACCCTAATCCCTCAACCCTCAACCCTAATCTGTCATCTGTCATCCCTCAACTCTAATCCCTCATCCCTAAACCCTAAACACTATCCCTATTCCTAGACCCTCAACAAGCTCGATACTATACCTTAAACCCTAATCCCTCTACCCTCGACACTCTTATTTAACCCTAATCCCTTGACCATTAACCCTATCCCTCAACCTCATCCCTCATCCCTCAACCCTCAACCCTCAACTCTCAACATTAAACCCTAATTCATCAACCCTAAACCCTAATCCCTCAAACCTAAACCCTATCCCTAAACCATCAACCCTTAACACTATACCTTAAACCCTAATACCTATCCCTCAACCCTTAACCCTTAAAACTTAAACCCTATCCCTACACCCTCAACACTTGACACTATATCTTAAGCCTTAAACCCTCATCCCTAAAGCCTCAACCCTCAATCCTTAAACCTTCAACCCTAAACCCTATCCCTAATCCCTCTACCCTCGACACTCTAACCCTAACCTCGATATTAAATGCTAATCTATCAACCCTAAACCCTCAACCCTCAACACTATACCTTAAACCCTAATCCCTCAATCCTCAAACCTAAACCTTATCCCTAAACCCTAATCCCTCAACCCTCAACCCTCAACCCTAATCCATCATCCCTCAACTCTAATCCCTCACCCCTAAACCCTAAATGCTATCCCTATTCCTAAACCCTCAACAGACTCGATACTATACATTAAACCCTAATCCCTTATCCCTAAACCCTCCAACCCTATCCCTAATCCTTACACCCTTCACACTCTTCTTTAACCCTAATCCCTCGACCCTAAACTCTTGACCCTTGAACCTCAACCCTCAACCCTCAACCCTAAATGTCAAACCCTAATCCCTCAACCCTTAACTCTGATACCTCGACCCTCAACCCTATCCATAAACCCTAAACCCTAAACCCTTAACCCTAATCTGTCATCCCTCAACTCTAATCCCTCATCCCTAAACCCTAAACACTATCCCTATTCCTAGACCCTCAACGGGCTCGATACTATACCTTAAATGCTAATCCCTTATCCCTAAACCCTCCAACCCTATCCCTTATCCCTTAACCCTCATGATTAATAGCCTTGAATGTAAAAAAAATTAAGGGGAACATAACGCGAGCGCATTATAACATGATCGTGTTATGTCAAACATGAAAAACAATAGACTTGCGAGAAAGGAAAAATGCAAAGCAAAACATCATGAGCTCGCATTATAACGCACTCGCGTTATGTCTTGCTTTGGGAATCCCAAGCCTTGGGCTTGGGATTTGCTTTGGATTTTCAACCCAAAGGCTTGGAGTGCCTTATGAACAGTCACAAATGTGTTTTTCCATATTCTTCAAAATTTCACATAATTTCGTTCGTGCTAACCCTCAGATTTGCACGTGTTTCAAGGTCGAACAAATCGAACACTTAGGTAATGTTAGGCTTTCTCTTAGCTATTTGGTGATGTGATTTTTTTCACATTTTAACAATGTTAAGCCTTTTATCTTTAATTTCTTTTGTTTGTGTGTCCGTTTTTAGGCAAAAACCACTGTTTGGTCTTTTTTTCATTGTAAAATAATTATTCATTCAAATTTCAAAAAAATTACATATTTACAAACTAGACTCCATTCTACAAATATTAAAAAAATAAAAAAATGATTTTCAATTAGTTTTCAAAATTTATAGAGGTAGCACGGCCAAAATTCTATTTTTTAGGATGTGTCCACTTTGAAAATTAGTAAAAAATCAAATATTCATCAAAAAATTATCAGAAAAATCAGGCATAAACTACATGCTATTAGCTAATTTATCACCAAAGCGATTTTAAAAATACCAAAAAAAGTTGACCTTTTGAGGGAGCCACAAAACATGCTATGTTATGTTTTTTTGACAGAAACAACACCAATTTCTGTGGCTCCCTCTTTTGAACCCCTTAATCTATGCCATTTTCAAAACAAAATAGTAGTTTAGAAAGTAGACTTGGAGCACTACGAACATTGTTTTGGTTGCATCTCCAAATTTTGAGTGTAACTATGCTCAATTTCTCATCCAAGGCCAGTATTTCTTGATTTTAGAAAAAAAGTGGCCACTTAAGACCCCTTTTTGGCCCCCCATCTTCCTGCACTTACTCATCTTTTGAGAGTTAATTATCTCATCAAGGATTTTAGATCCTCCTTTTAGTTCTAGTCCTTTTTCAATCTGCTCTTTTGCCTTTTCCAATTCTTTTCTTAGAGTGACAACTTCTTCCTCAAGTTTTGAACATTCAGTTGATTTCTCAAAGAGCTTGATGTTTAAGCAATCTTCAATCCTCATTTCTTCTTCAACCATGACTTTCAAATTTGAAATCATTTCTTCTACATCCTTGAGCTTTATGTCACCTCCTTTGTCTCCTTCTATTAGGGTTTTTAGTATTCTAATTTCTTCTTTTGATTCTTTGGCCATTGTCTTCAATTTTTCAATTGTCTCTTTTGCTAATTCAAGTATGTATTCATATTCTACATTCAGTCCTCTAGCTTCATCTAGTTCATTAAGGGCTAACTTGAGTTCTCCCTCAAGGTCTACTTCACTCCCTTCAAGATCCCAACCTTCAGGTTCCATTGCTTCAAGATCTGGTTCCATTACAAATACATCATTGTCCATAACTTCATATTCCATGTGTTCAAGTGCAGGATCTACCTCAACTATTAGGCTTCTCAAAGGCACTTGGCTCTGATACAAAATGTTGAACATAATAATATGTTGAGAGTGGGGTGAATCAACATCTACTAAAATTTAACTAGTTGTTTACCAAAACAAACTTAATAACTTAGGGAACAAAAAGGAATTCATGCAATACAAAATAACACCAGTATTTTTATGTGGAAAACCCTAAAATAGGGAAAAACCATGGTGAGGATTAGCTCACAATATATTATTCTCACTGCAAAAGTATTACAACTTTGTTTTAGGGCTACAACCCAAGGAAGCTACAACTCCATGTATTTGTGCTTACAACAATTACAACTTTGATTTGGGCCTGTAGCCCAAGGAAGCTACTACTCCCTAAGTACTCTTCTCACTACAATATGATTTTTAAAGAAGGTAACTACATGGACTGTTGTAAAGAAAACATTTGACTCATGTTGGTAATGCAATCTTCTATTTTTGCTCAACAAATGCCCTCAAACTGATTCTGCACACTTCATATTTTTCATTTTTCTATGCTTATATTCACACTCACTTATCTATTCATCACAAGTGAACTTAATCTTCTATAAATATCCTCTACAATGCTTCAAAATAGTGATTGGCTTGGAATCACAATCAACATTGGATGAAATGTGTAGCTCTTCACAAGTCCACATCAACACATATAATATGATAGGAAAACCTTGTTTCTAACCTTAGAAATTCATAAAGGAGATCAAGAAACATCTTTCCATACCTTCTAGAGTCAAGGAAACTAATTAAGATCCTTTGCATATATCAGATACTTAACCAATCAGCTCAAATTGCTTAGGACTGTTAACTGTTCATCCATACTAGCTGGGAGAAGCCAAAATCTTCATGCGGACCATAAATTAAATCATACATGATCTCAACATCATTCATACACCTTACTAAAGAAGTATCATATCAAACTATACATCTACAAAACAAGAAACATGTCTATTTGTAGAAAATAGAGCATTCCGGACCACGTGTGATACTTCACATCTCAAGATATGACGTTGCAATGCAATACAAGACCTAAAAACTTTTGGGAATGAGATTAAACATCATTATATGTTCCTTATTAGATCCACACACCTTTATCTAACAATTTCAAAGGAATTCAAGAGTTTGACATGGATAACCAAGAGTCCAAAGGACAGTTATACTCAAATCTTTACTTGTAGACATAAATCTTTACTTGTAGACATAACTGCTTTATGTAGTACCAGAAAGTGGAATTTGTCTACATGTGGATCATCCCTGATATACCTTGGACCATAATACCTCAGCACAAGCTCTAATGGTTGATCTATACATGTTTCATCCTCCGTAAAACCCAAACCTGTGTAAATGGGCTCTGCAACAATTTGTATTGCCTCTATCTAAGTGATGGTCGATACTCTATCGCTTGTACCTTTTTATGTTGATGATGTGAGGAATTGAAATCTTGGATTTATCATTTCAATACCTAAATAAATCCATCCTCAGAACTACAAAATCAATTTTTTCTCTGCAGAGGAATGCGAACTAGAACAAGATGTCACTGCCTTAGGATGTGCACTGTGAATTCCTTAATAAGATTTTTGCTTCTTATCATTAAGTATGGTACACCCAACTGATTAGATATACATGTGGGGATATTGGAACCATGCAAGAACATAAGTGTTTACCTTTGCACCATACTCACATACCAAACTGTCCTCTGTACAAGTCTATATATACATTTCAATATATTATGCTGACATCAATGTATACTATGTTGACATCAATGCCAATACATATGGCCAACAGGTACATATCTAAAATATGGAAAACTATTCAAATGTACATTGCTCTTAATAATGGGAAGAAGTCCTTCAAGGAAGGTGATTTGGAATTCATCATCATAAAATTGATGCTTTAGTTTTACACATAAAGTTTAGAAGTGAATAACATAATCATTGATTAGGTACATTTAGTAAGTCATTGATGGTTACATTCAAGCCTATGTTCATATGGAAATGTTTTAGGAAAGTAGTGGTTAACTCATCAAAATAATGAAAGGAACTTAGGGGTAAATAATAAAAACTTTAGATAGAAAGATCCTTTATGGTTCATGGAAATACCTTTTCCAAGATCTTATCTTAATAAGAAAAATCTAAGCATGTTATGGTAAAATCGTGTAAAGAAAATTTGGGTCACCATTTCCATTAGACAACTCAAATTTAGGTGTCACAAATCCCAGAGATAAAAAAATATACATAAGAAAGTGGTTTCTGATGTGGAGGGTTACATGTGATGGAACTCTTAAATTATGGGCATTTTTGTTTCTTAAGAGGGAACCCTTTGACATTAATAAAGAATGATAGTTTAAATGAGTTGAAAATTTCAAATATAGTCGTGGCTTCAATCAAATAGTTTTAATGATTTCATAGGGCAATAATAGGGCACAAGGCTACATTTTCATTTTAAGTAGACAATGTAATCTAAGATTTATTTTTGTCTATGTAAATTTCATTGTGTAAACCCTCAAACACTCTCACGGGGATCTTTGGGTCTATAAAATCTACTCTTTTGGATGCCCTTGTAGGTAAACCAATTGTGTCTATATAACCCATCAAGTTAGTCACTTGCTTGGAAAATTGTGGAGTATAGAGGTCTCATTTTAGTTTTGAATCAAAATTTTTGTAGGTTTTAATTTTTTAATTATTGTGTTTTTATGAGATTTATGTGCTTGAGTTGTGTTATTTCATCATATAGCTACCATTCCTATTTTCCATCTCTAATTTTACTATGCAACATTATAGAGTTATAAAGTAAACTTAGTTTAAACGTTAAATGAGATAGGTAACAATTTGATATAATATATAGCTTAGATAGTATGTTAGATAGGAATATGAGATTTTAATGTCCTTTATGCCAATGTAGCACCAATTAAAGTGGGTTGTCTAAATGTAAGTTTTCTAGGGATATATAGAAATTATTAGATTTGATTTTCTATGTTATAATTTGATTTGTATATAAAATTATAGGTTGAAAAACTCAATGTGTGTTTCAACCCACATGTATGTTTAGTTTATGATTTACAAGATCTCTTTTAAATCTATGGCCTTCTTAGTTGACTCATAATTTGATGTGCTTGAAATGTTGGGATTCATACATTGGGAAAATGAATATTGTGTATTTGAATATTGGTGAGGAAAATTGCAAGTTCAAACACACTATGTATTTCAACCTGCACATGTTTAGTTTTTTATTTCTAAGACATTTTTTATTTTTTTTATCCTTATTTGGTTGATTAATAATTTGTTGTGCTTGAAATGTTAAGAATTATACATTATAAAAATGACTATTACGTAATTGAATGTTGGGGAAAAAATGTAGGTTGAAAACATAATGTGTATTTCAACTTATACATGTTTAGTTCATGATTTATAAGATGTCTTCTGTGTTGGACCTTTTGTTGGCTTTTATTTTTTCACGAGAATAGCAATAATTTCAATTTGGAGTACCATGCACTAAAAATAAAACTTACAATGTTGAAACGTGAGGATGATGATGTGAAACCCTATTTATTAATTATGATATTTTATTGAGAATAATTAAATAACTACATTGTTTCGAAATAATTATTTAGATGATTTAATATTGTTTTCAAAAGAAAATCATACATTGTCATTTTATGCTTTTATATTTACATATTTTATAAAGAATTATTTTATTCTATGCCACTTCAAGAAATGGCAGTTATGTAATTCAAGAGAGAATCTTAGTAATTAAATTATGTTTAATAATTATTCTAATCTATTTTTAGTTTATAAGCAAATAGGTTACGAGAATGGTAGATGAAGAGTCATCCTCTTGGAAGACAAAGAGTTAAGATGTTCAGTTTTAAAAAGATTAAAAAATATGAGGGGAGGAAAAAGAAAGATACATTCGAAAGAAAAAATATTGATATGCTAGGGAATAAAATGGATGGCTTTGGTTTTTTTTGAGAAGAAAAGACTTGGGGAAAAATGGATGTAAGTTGGGAAATTTTGGTGAAGATTAGATAGCAGTAATATTCTAGGTATGCACTGAGCTATGGAATTGATTTGTTATTTGAAATAAATTTTTGTTATATGCAAGCTTTATGTTATTTGGTGAATTATCTTCTGCATATTCCATTCAATTTTAAATTCCTTAGGGATCACTTTATTGAAACCAATCTCCAATCATATATCAGGATGTTATTTCAACCAGTCTGAAGATTCTAAACCCTTGTCTGTTACATTAGCAATAACTTTATTTTTACAAATTGGGTTTCTCTAAAATTTTTATATAAGGTATGCCACCCAGTTATTGAAATCATATCCAAAACTCAGCCTTACCCAGTTTTTTGTTATGGAGATATGTAATGTTTAGTGACCGTCTATTTCTTACCCATTTCATCTCTGTTAAAACAATATGTTGCATCACCAATAACTCTATATTTCAAACTGGGTTTCTCTGAAAAATTCATATAAGGTGTGCTGCTTAGTTATGTAAATTATATCCAAAAATTAGCATTACCCAGTTTTTCAATTTAGAGATGTGTATCAATTAGTGACAACCATTCCTACACCCTCTTTGTTGTTATTAAATCTACAAATCCTTGACACTTTCCCTCTAATACCTAACATATCCCTGATGCTTGATATATTCTCCTGGGAAAATAGTTGTTCAGGTTAAAATATTCATCATTGAAACAAATATATATATATATATATATGTCTTTTGATTATCTTACTAAATCCATATTTTAGGAATTATCTTGTTAATTTGAGTTAATATTTGGGAGGGAGAAAGTTTAGGAAATGAAATTGTTTTTAGGAAGTTTTTTATATTATTTCATCAAATTACTTCCTTATTAGTTTTATTAATCTATTATTGACAAGGTGATTTAATTGATTTAGAAAATGGTATGATTATGTGTCTTTTATTAAATGGTTTAATTTAGACTATAGTTGTTACAATTATAGCAAAGGGTTGAAATTGGGGAATCATGTTATCTTATGATAAATGTATTAGTAATATGAATTTGAGGGAAAATCATATGTATGCATGTTTGAATGAGTTTCTAAATACATAGATATGTATGTATGTATATAAGGTCCAGTTATGTGGAATGTGTATGGCATTATGACTGCATTAGGATGATGAGCTTAATTGAGCATAGAGTTGAAGTATCATTGTTACCATTCATTAGGAAGTATCATTTTAGTCATAGTAAGTTATTTGAGATCTTAAGAGTTCTTATAAGGTAGTTAGTCTTATACCTAGGTCTCCAATTATTTATGGGTAAGTACAGGAAGATGGGGAGCCAAAAAGAGGGTCTTAAGTGGCCACTTTTTTTTTCTGAAATCATGAAATATTGATCTTGGATGAGAAATTAAGCATAGTTACACTCAAAATTTTAAGATGCAACAAAAACAATGTTCATAGTGCTCTGAGTCTACTTTCTAAAATATTAATTTTTTTGAAAATGGTATAGATTAAGGGGTTCAAAAAAGGGACCCATGGAAATTGGTGTTGTTTCTATCAAAAAAACATAATATAGCGTGTTTTGTGGCTCCCTCAAAAGGTTAACTTTTTTTTGGTATTTTTAAAATCCCTTCGGTGAGAAATTAGCTAACAACATGTAGTTTATGCCTAATTTTTTGATAATTTTTTAATGAATATTTCATTTTTTTACTAATTTTCAAAGTGGACACATCCTGAAAAATAGAATTTTGGTCGTGCTACCCTTGTAAAATTTGAAAACTAATTGAATTTTTTTTTAATGTGTAGAATGGAGTCTAGTTTATAAAAATGTAATTTATTTGAAATTTCAATGAACGGTTAATTTATAATGAAAAAAAGACCAAACACTGGTTTTTGCCCAAAAATGGACACAAACAAAAGAAATTAAAGATGAAAAGCTTAACATTGTCAAAATGTGAAAAAAATTACATTGTTAAATAGCTAAGAGAAATCCTAACATTACCCAAATGTTTGATTTGTTCGACCTTAAAACACATGCAAATCTGAGGGTTAGCACAAACAAAATTATGTGAAATCCTATAGAATATGTAAAAACATGTCTTTGGACATTAGGAAGGCACTCAAGCCTTTGGGTTGGAAATCCAAAGCAAATCCCAAGCCTAAGGCTTGGGATTCCCAAAGAAAAATATAACACGAGTGTGTTATAATGTGCTTGCATTATGTCTCACTTGGAATGAATATGTTCAAGGTTTTTTAAGTATGTTTGATGTATGTATGTTTGTGTATATTTGTATTTGTATATGTATGTATGTATGTATGTATTCCAAATTGTATGTATGTATGTATGTATGAATGCATGTATGCATGCTTGTATGTATGTATTGATGTATGTATGCATATGCCTATATGTATACATATGTATTCTTATATGTATGTATGGATATATGTATGCTTGTATGTATGCATGTATGGTTGTATGTATGTATGTACATGTATGCATTCTTATATGTATGCATGTTTGTATGTATGTATACCATTTATGTATGTATGTATGTATGTAAGGGTTTTGGGTTTTGGGTATATAAGGACTTGAGCCCGTATAGTTTTTAGGGTTGAGGGTTGAGGTTTTTAGGTTTAGGGTTTAAGGTATAGGGTCAACGGTTGAGGGATTAGGGCTTAAGTAACAGGTAGAAGGTAGAGGGTTGAGAGTTTATAGTTGAGGGATAATGTTCAAGGTTGAATGTCTAAGATATAGGGTTTAGGGTTTAAGGTCGAGGGTTTAAGGCATATGGATGAGGGTTGACGGTTTGGGGCATAAGTATAGGGCTGAGGGTATAGGGTATAGGGTAGAGGTTTGAAGGTTGAGGGATAATGTTCAAGGTTGAGTGTCTAAGGTTAACTGTATGGGGTATAGGGTTTAAGGGTTTAAGGGTATATAGGGGTTGAGAGTTTAGGGTTTAAGGGTTTAAGGTTTGAGGGATTAAGGGTTTAAGGGTTGAGGGATTAGGGTTCAAGGCATAGTGTCGAGGGTAGAGGGATTAGGGATAGGGTTTAGGGTTGAAGGTTTAAGGATTGAGGGTTGAGGCTTTAGGGATGAGGGTTAAGGGATTAGGGATTAAGGTATAGTGTCAAGGGTAAAGGGTTTAGGGCTTAAGATTTAAGGGTTGAGGTTTGAGGCTTTAGGGATAAGGTTTAGGGTTAAGGGTTAAGGGATTAGGGTTTAAGGTATAGTGTTGAGGGTCGAGGGTTTACAGATAGGGTTTAGGATTTAAGGTTTAAGGGTTGAGGGTTGAGGCTTTAGGGATAAGGTTTAGGGTTTAGGGTTAAGTGAGAGACCTAGATGGATAAGGACAGATGGAGAGGCAGACAAGGAGTGACTGAGAGACATAGAGAGGGGAGAGGTAGAGAGGTGAGGGGGAAACAAAGGTGAGAGATGGAGAGGTGAGGGGAGAGATATAATAAAATGAGAGAGTGAAGTTGACAACTTGAGGAAAAGATGGGTAAGGAGGAGGGAGAGAGGTGGAGAGGAAGGGAAATATGTAGAGAGTCATGAGAGATATACAAGTGAGAGACCTATAACCTAGGGAGAGAGGGGTGAGAGAGATAGGGGAGAGATGGGGGTGAGGCAGATAGGGGAGGAGAGGGGTGGATAAAGGTTGAAGGTTTAAGGGTCAAGGGTTTAGGGCTTAAGGGTTGAGGGTTTAAGGGTTGAGTTATTGAGGGTTTAGGGTTGAGGGATTAGGGTTTAAGATATAGTGTCGAGGGTAGAGGGTTTAGGGTTAGGGTTTAGGATTTAAGGTTTAAGGGTTGAGGGTTGAGGCTTTAGGGATAGGGTTTAGGATTTAGGGATAGGGTTTAGGGTTTAGGGTTTAAGGGTTGATAATTTAGGCTTTAGGGATAGGGTTTAGGGTTTAGGGATAAGAGATTAGGGTGTAAGGTATAGTGTCAAGGGTTGAGGGTTTAAGGATAGGGTTTAGGATTTAAGATTTAAGGGTTGAGGGTTGAGGCTTTAGGGATAAGGTTTAGGGTTTAGGGTTAAGTGAGGGACCTAGATGGCTAAGGACAGATGGAGAGGTAGACAAGGAGTGACTGAGAGACATAGAGAGGGGATCTAGGTAGAGAGGTGAGGGGGAGACAAAGGTGAGAGATAGAGAGTTGAGGAGAGAGATATAATAAAATGAGAGAGTGAAGTTAAAAACTTGAGGGAAAGATGCGTAAGGAGGAGGGAGAGAGGTGGAGAGGAAGGGAAATATATAGAGAGTTGTGAGAGATATACAAGTGAGAGACCTATAACCTAGGGAGAGAGGGGTGAGAGAGATAGGGGAGAGATAGGGGTGAGGAAAATAGGGGAGGAGAGGGGTGGATAAGGGTTGAGGGTTTAAGGGTTTAGGGTTTAAGGGTCAAGGGTTTAGGGGTTAAGGGTTGAGGGTTTAAGGGTTGAGGTATTAAGGGTTTAGGGTTGAGGCATTAGGGTTTAAGGTATAGTGTTGAGGGTTGAGGGTTTAGGGATAGGGTTTAGGATTTAAGGTTTAAGGGTTGAGGCTTGAGGATTTAGGGATAAGTGAGAGACCTAGATGGCTAAGGGTTGAGAGACAGGGGAGAGATGGGGTGAGGCAAATAGGGGAGGAGAGGGGTGGATAAGGGTTGATGGTTTAATGATTTAGGGTTGAGGGATTAAGGTTTAGGGTTGAGGGATTAGGGTTTAGGGATAAGGGAATAGGGTTTAAGGTATAGTATTGAGGGTTGAGGGTTTAGGGATAGGGTTTAGGATTTAAGGTTTAAGGGTTGAGGGTTGAGGCTTTAGGGATAGGGTATAGGATTTAGAGATAAGGGAATAGGGTTTAAGGTATAGTGTCGAGGGTTGAGGGTTTAGGAAATAAGGTTTAAGGGTTGAGGGTTAAGGGTTAAGGGATAGGGTTTAGGGTTTATGGATAAGGGAATAGGGTTTAAGGTATAGTGTCAAGGGTTGATGGTTTAGAGTTTAAGGATAGGGTTTAGGATTTAAGGTTTAAGGGTTGAGGGTTGAGGCTTTAGGAATAAGGGATTAGGGTTTAGGGTTGAGGGATTAGGATTTATGTATAGGGTTTAGGGTTTAGGGATAAGGGAATAGGGTTTAAGGTATAGTGTCAAGGGTTGATGGTTTATAGATAGGGTTTAGGATTTAAGGTTTAATGTTTATAGTTCATGTGCCTTGTCTATGCTTCCACATTGTACATACATGTCTAATAGGGAATTTGTAGTCTGAGCTTTGATAGGGTTTAGGGCTAAGTGAAAGACCAAGATGGCTAAGGACAGATGGAGAGGTAAAATAGGAGTGACTAAGAGACATAGAGAGGGGATAGGTAGTGAGGTGAGGGGGAGAGAGAGGTGAGAGATAGAGAGGGGAGGGGAGAGATAGGAGAAATACATGAGAGAGTGAAGTTGACAACTTGAGGGAAAGATGGGTAAGGAGGAGGTCAAGAAATGAATAATATAGAGTTTTGTATTATGGCTTGCTATTCAAATTATAAAAAGGGTAGGACACCTGTGATCTAGGCCCACATGCTCTATTTTCTTCTAGTTATGCACGTGTTCTGACAAAAAGAAAGCTTTTGATGTTGTTGGGAAGAGCACATGCACATTATTCACATTTTACCACCTTTGCATGAACATTCCACCACCTTTTTCTAGTTTACCAACTTAAGGAGGAAATAACATAGTTTTCACATTGATTTTGATATATATCAATTCAAGTTTCAATTTTTGTAGTGTTGCAATGTTAATTGTGATTGAATTATGGGAATTTAACATTATACATTGGTTAATTGTATTATTGTTAGTAATTCTATTTGAGTGTTATTCAATTGAACATTGAAAAGGAAGAAAGTAGTGAAAAACTCAAATATTTGAGGAGTTTTATGCAAGGAGAAAAAAAGATTACATAATTGGGTACTCTCTCCATTCAAATCTCCATTTTTTAGGTATGTCAAGTCTTTACACATGTTCTAAGTTACTTTTTCCTTAATTCTATTTGAATTACTTTATCATGCCTTATTGAATACATGTTTATATCACTTGTATGGTTTATATATTTTGTGTTTATAGTTCATGTGCCTTGTCTATGCTTCCACATTTTCATACATGTCTAATAGGGAATTTGCAGCTTGAGCTCTGAATTTCTTCCCAAACAACTATAAATTTCTACTACTTTGAATTTCTTCTTTATACCTGTAGACATGTAGCTACTCATGAAAGATATCATCAATCCAAAACATGAATTTATCAAAATGATCAATAGGAACATAGTATCCTGGCTGCAAAACTGAATTCCTTTATTCAAATTCAAAAAGTAAAAAAATGGGATTACAATACACTCCTCTCCAACATAAAATAGTCAAGACAACCATAGAACATCTAATAATGATTTGACAACTATTAAACAAACATAGCTACCAACCAAAGAAATAGAAAAACCTAAAAAATTTCCATACAACCAAAACTAAGTTCTTACTTGTGAAGATATTTTCTAGTGGTGCTGAACACATACCTTCAAAGTGGCTTGGGAGTACAAACTTGAGAAGCCTTAACCACTATTTCATTAAAGGGATGAAAGTATCTAGATTTTCCACAAAACCACTTCCAATATATGCTTTAATTCTCAATGCACTCATCATCCACACCCCTTCCTTAGATAGCTTTGACAAACTTTAAGGCAGCTAGAGAGGAACAATTAAAAATTAAAGATAGTTTATTGTTTGACATTACACATTCCCTAAAAGAGTCGTGAGGTCTACCTTCATTAGAATTAAGAGACATTACACCTATCGACCTAACAATAAGCCACAAGAACCACCCCCAACAACCACTACTCAACTAACCAATTTGAAACCACCATAAAAAAAAATTAGAGCCTTAATTTTTAGAAAATATCACCCTTTACAATTAATGTCAATACTTGCATTACACACCCTAACTTAAATCTGAAATGAGAAGTTAAGTTGGCATAGGGAAGATTAGCACACTCACCATGATCAACTCTAAGAGCCCCAAAAACATCATAATGGAATTGATTTATAGGGCTTGAAAGATAAAAATGGTCACAACTTGACCATGAATTTGGGAGGGGAATTTATAAGGGCCTTCAAAGATGCATACAATTAATGAGGCATATATCTTAAATGAATATCTATATTCCAACCCAAGAATTGGTTTGATGGTTGTAGGGTGCTATATGGGGCTCTTTGTCCACCCAAAATTTTACCATAAAATCTACTAATTAGTTGAGTATGCATTTGCAATGTTGATATCTTAGACATAAAATTAGTACCAATTTATAGGGCATCTTATGTAAAGTTCTTTAACCTTTAATTTTAGAAAGAGCCCTTTAAAAGTGAGCTGAAAAATCTTCTTTAAATAGCTGAGAACACTTCAACAATGGTAATTGGCTGAAAAATCCTCCACCATGTGACTGAAAACTCTTCTTTGATTGCAAGGAAAGTGTGGGAAGTGCTAGAAATGTTGAGGGTAGAAAACCTAAAATATGGAACCATATTCATTTCTTAGGAACTAATATTTGTCTCTTTATCATCCTACAGATAAATTCTCCATCATACCAAGGAAACAATAATGGATTAAACCAACACAGGAAGAGAAAGAAGCTAAGACTGTAAAGAATGCAATGACTATGAGGGAACTTCATGAGAAGAGGAAATTGGACACAATTGTCGAAGACATGCCAATTGAAGAGGAACCTCAACCATCAACAAGAGATATGGTATTGACGGCACAAAGGGAACGAATGCAAAATCTTTGTGCTATGAGAGATTTGAATACCACAATTGGAGACACGTCCTCTACCACAAGTCAAGATGGAGGGACACTATCCACCACATCTCAAGTTGAGAGTGCATCATAACTCACATGTGAGGAAGGAGGTATACCATCATTCCCACCTCAAACTCAAGGTATGTCATCTATTCCATCTCCTATTGAAGGTATTCCATCTAGCCCATCTCATTTAAATATTGATGAAACTCCTAATGTTGAGATGAATTTACCTTTTTTAACACCACCTAGAATTTTGCATAGAAAGCCAAAATATTTGATTGATATTGATGAGAATATTTTGCATCCAATGGAAGGTAAGATTATAAAATGCACTTGTAGAAGATATGCTCATAAGACTTGGAGAGTGTTCTTTGAAAAGTTAAATGAGACCGCAAGATGTCAACTATTCATTGAAATGATGCGAAGTATATGTTGGCAAGAGACACAGTGTAGCTTCATGAATGTTGTCATTGATGGCAACAAAGTTCATCCCACCCATCCATAGGACATGGTGTGCTTATACCGGAAGTGAGATTGAAGAGTGTTGTGGTCTGGTAAGCAAGAATAGAGCATGTAGCAAGGTTCGACAATCAGGTCCATACCTCTCAAAGGAAGTATCTTAGTAAAGTGTAGACTTGGGGAAGTTAAGAGGAGTACCTTGACTGATAGATTCCAAGGATTGAGCCTCCGATGATGAAAGAGTGATGAGATATGAGGACCTAAGTATTGGGTTCCTATTTGACAGAGTAGACTAAGGAAGAACTGACCGACAGAGCATCAGACCTTGATCCGGACTAGATATTGATGGTGATCAAGCTTACTAAGGTATCATTCATGATTTTTAGACATGATTGATGACTTTTATGAGCATCCCTTTGATACGCATCACTTGATAAGCAAGGATTCAACTGATAGTCCAAGAGTTTGTGAAAATAGTAAGTATTCTGGATGCCGACTAGAAAGTGGATGAAATCCTTGGTGTGGATATATATACCAGATTGATTTTGGTATGAAGGAGAGAGTTGTGTGAGAAAAAAGTATGAAGAAAAGTAGAAGAGTAGTGTAAAGGTAGTAAGACAGGTCTGGTATGTGACAGGACAGCAACACCAAAAGGGAGGAAGAATGAAGTGTAGTAGATCAGTATACTGAGCCTAACCGGAACTAAACTTCAACATATGTGGATGCTTCTCATCAGTTCAAGTATCTTGTTACTCTCTTTATAACTTGTAGACAATGAGTCTCTTGTAGGCAGTGAGCCTCTTGTGAGCAGTGTGCTCGGGTAGTGAGCCCTAATTGGCAAGTGCCATTTTGTATTTCTATTCTTCTAACAGAGAATACATTCTTGGGTTAGTCACCCTATGGTTTTTCCCTTAATAGGTTTTTCCATGTCAAAATCATTGTGTTATGTGTATTGACTTTGTTTCTACTTTCATGATTATGGATGCTACTTGCTTTGATGATGCACTAGTTGTTGAAGAAGAACAGAAAGTTAAATTAATTAAGATAACTGATTCACCCCCTCTTAGTTATCAACAATTGGTATCATAGCCAAGTTCCTCCTAACAAAGCCTAACAGCTTGAGGAAGATTTGGGAATCTCAATATGTATGGTATGAGGGAACAACTACAGTCTACTCTAGATGATCTTGAGCAATCTCACTCTAAAGTCAATGAATTGAAGGAAAGACTCAAACAAGTTGATGATTTCATAAATGAAAGAGAAACTATCTCTATGAAAAAGAGAAAGGAACTACTTCAACAGTTAGCAAGTCAAAGTGAAGCCAATGTTACTGATGAAGATTTGAATGAAAAGAACAAATTATGTGAGAAGCTATCAAAAGAGGTCATTATGGTAAGACATGAAATGGAATCAGGTGTTATAAAATTCACTCAAGAAATTGAAGAGAAAAGAAAGATTGGAGATAATTTAAAATAATCTCTCAAAGAAAAGTCATAAGATTGCAACAAAATGGATAGAATAATCAGGCATTTGGAATCTAATCTTGAAGAAGCTAGGGATAATAAAGAACAACTTGAGAATCAGATTGTCACTTTAAAAAGGGATCTCCAAACAATAAATGAATACAAAGAGAAATTCAAGATAAGCTCTACTCAGCTTGAAGTTCTTCTTGAAAGCCAAAAGAGAGTAGATGACAAGCAAGGCTTAGGGTATGAGAAAGGTGAAAGCTCCGGATCTAGTCAGATGAACTCTGGATTAGGAAATCTAAGGAACAGGCCTAGAAGACCTCTGGTAAGGCAACCAAATGCTTAAAGATATCCATCCGTCAATGGATACTGCCACAATTGTAATAACTTTGGTCATAAAGCAAATTAGTGCAGAAGAAGAATAAACCAGACTAAGTCATCCTTCTCCAGACAATGCTTTAGTTGCAAAAGGTATGGTCACAAATCTCATGAATGCAAAAATTTGCAAATGAAAAATTCATTCAATGGTAGATTTTTTGCATGCAATAGAATGGGACATATGGCTAATCAATGTAGATCAAGAGGATATCAGTCAAATATGCAAAGAAATGTTGTTTTCTACAATTACAATAGATCCGGTCATATTGCCAAGTTCTACAAAAGTAAGAATCAGGACAAAAAGGGTCCGGTGCATCCTAATCAGAACCAAGACAAAGAAAAAGCAAAAGTGAATGCGGATGAAATTCAAAGGGAGATGAACAAGAAATGGGTGAAGAGAAGTACAGAAAATGATGGGGATGGATCCGCACTAGAATCTGGTGCTGATATTCCTTCCAGAAACTAAATAGATGAGCTCTGGCTCAGGGGGAGTAACAAAAGAAAAACATTTTTCCCCAGCCAGTCAATAGGTGCCTAAAATTGGCACATGAAAGGTTGCAGATTAAAGGGCTCTCAAAGAAACATTTAAATAAGCCATGGTAAAGATATGGAAGATCCACAAGAAGTTTTGAAAAGGTTACTCTTCCAAGATTGATCCGGTTCAATAGTCATTCGGTAAGAAGAGGATTTTCACAGTTAGATCCGATATGATTCAAATTTGAGGTATCTTGATTTGCAGATACATGGAATGATTGTGAAAGATAGATAGATTGCTGATATCCATCGAGAATAACTTTAAGGGCATCTTAGTGATCTAGAGAAATCTCTCAGGACAAGGAGAACAGAGCAACCAGAATAACTTAAGGTATGCATTTATTGCAAACAAAATTAGGGTTTGCACAAAAATAAAAAGGTTCTTTTGTTCATCATTTGTACATTTGCATTCAAAAAGAAGAGAAAAGGAGCTCTTCAAACAAATTGTTCAAGCTCTCAAAGATCAACCGTGGAAGTCAATTCTTCCAACAATCCAATTCAGCTCATTCCGTGAACCCTAGAAGCACAATAGGTATTTTCTAATCTAGAAATCTCCCTCTGAATCTTTGAAGATGGCTACTCTAAATGTTGTGAAGATTACTAATAGGCCATGCCCTAAATTTAAGAAGCATCCCTACAAATCTCTAGAAGTGGATCCCTCGGGTGCATTTTCCAGCATTCTGCATGGTGTTTTACATGTAGAAGATGTTAGGGTTTACATTCATGTGAATATTGAAGAATTTGGGGAATCCAAGCTGATGGATATCTACCACAAGGAACTGATAGATGACTCATTTGATCTCAAACCTCAATACAAAGCCATCCAGGACAAGCATTTCAGTCAATGCATCCATTTCCCCTATTTTGTAGAAGATGAATGGGTCAGGTATGTTCTAAGTAGAATGCATGACAACTTTATGTGGTTAATGAGGCCTTTAAAGATAACCAAGGATGCCATTAGGGTAGTTACCAGATTGCACTCATCCAGTGGGTTACCTACTCTCAAATCTGTTAAGAATCAGACAGTGAGTGAGGCAACAGGATCAAAATTTGACAAGAGAGCAATGACAATTGAAGATATCACTGATCCGGATATCAAGTTTGCCTCCATGATAATTGGTTACAAGATATACCACTCCAGCAGGGAAAATTCAGTACCCAAAACAACAATTTACACTGCTTATCAAATGTTAAGGGAGAATACAGATTATGATCTTTGTGAGCTTCTTCTAAGCCAACTGTTGGAAAACCTACAAAAGATCAAGAAAGATAAGAAAAACTCATTCAAATTTGGTGGGCTAATACTATGTTTGTTCTTTTACTTTATGAATGAGCTTCTTGGATCCAGTGATTGGATGTGGCAAAATGACAGACCAATTGCCATACAAAGTAGAGATTATTTACATGGAATTGGTGATGCCAAGGCACATAATATAGCACTCTGGGGCTACCTCAAGAACTTTGAGAGTATGATGTAAGCCAGAGAGAGAATTCCCAAATCACTAGTTGAAAAATATAAGGACACAATATGCTTTATGGTAGAAATTGATCAATGCCTAATGGAGGCAGTGGAGCCAAGGACAGTCTGAATCATGCCAATGGGGTATGAAGTAGATGAGAAAATGGTAGAGCTACATGATCAACACATGCTGAGTCAGCCCAAGGATCCCAAGGCAGAAAGATTTGGAACATTTCAAGAGCTGAGTGTAAAGGTTCATGTTGAACTAAGACAGCTGTAAATGAAAAGAAAAGTGAGGAAGTAGAAGAATTTGCCAAGAGGCATGGAATTTCAAAGGAGGCACTTGATGCAAATAGAGAAAAGATGGAAAGCGTAGAGAAAGAGAAACAAGATATAGAAAAGAAAAGTGATCTAGTGGAAGCCCCTTCCTGAACTAGATCCTCCAAGAGCTCCGCACCTGCCACCTCTAAGAGCCAGAAAGCATCAAAATCAGAAGTCAGAACATCTGGAAGGGGAGAGAAAAGAACTAAGACAAAGGCCACAAGGTCTTATGCCAGTCAAAAGGATGATGAAGAGACTGAGACAGATGAGGAAGTAAAGAAAATGAAGAAGAAGAGGAAAACAACTAGTGAACCTTCTACCGGTCAAGGCAAAGAAGAGAAGGTAGAGGAATTTGTTGAAAAACCTACTCTCTGCATTGATGATGTAGTCAAGGCAGTTACTGTGGATGGAAATTTGCAACCAATAATAGAATTCTATGATGAATATAATGATGCAAATAAAAGGATTTTGGAGGAAGCCACAGTTAAGTACTTGAACATATACAACAAAGCATTTATTGAAATTGTCTCTCTAATTCCCAAAAGTTTAGAGAAAGAACTTGAAATGAGAAAGGAAAATGCCAAGGCAAAGGACTTAGAAATTAGAGAACAAATAGCTATTCAGCTCTATCCTTCAATTACTCTGAAACAAATGGATATGATCTTCAAAGATTGCAAGGATGAGTTCTGGAGTAAGGCTAGAATGAATCAGCTCATGCTTGGAGAAACTAACAAAGTGGCAAAAGAAACAAAAGATATCCTCTGGAATGCTTTTAAAAGATTCAATATTCCTATTATAGAGGACCTAGGAAATGAACCCTCTACTATGGATGAAGAAGAAGAATCTACTGTGAAAAATGGAGAAGAGGCAAAGGAGATAAGTGAAGAGAAAACTAAGGACTTAGATTCCTCTATTCCGAAAGAGGAAGTCCAAGAAGAGGTAAATATCTCTCATCTAGATTACCTTGTAAACTTTGGATCTAAAGGAGAAGAAAGAATAGAGGAGAAAACTAGTCAAGGAGAAGAAGTAAAAGAAAAAGAAAAAGGCCAAACAGAGAAGACTCTAGGAGACAGTTCTGAGACTGCAGAAGGAAAGAAGACTTTGTCTGAGCTAGCAAGAGATACTGCAGAAACTGTCAAAGATTTCTTGACCAAAGAGATGATGGAATTTGATGAACTGGAACTACTTCAAGGTCCATTCAATTTTGATTCCCTCTCCCCAGTTCAAGCCATGAAGCTAGCCTCCTTTACTCAAGCAAAGGCAAAAGAAAAACTTTTGAAGTCTCACATGGAAGCCTGTGAGCTCATAGAAACTGCATCCAGTGTATTGGAGAAGATCATGCCATCCTTCCAAAAGGATCCTTTAGCCTCCACATCTGGTAATCTAAAGTCTCTTGTAAATTTTTTTAATACACATTTTGACTCTTTAGAGAAAGCAGTAGAAGAGAAAGTCCAAAAAGAATTTTTGGATAAGAGATTCTCCGAAGTGCAGGGTCTAATTTCAAATGATAGGAGAGTTATGGATATTGGGATAAAGAGCTTAGAAAATACTCTCAAAGATGGTGGAGATATATATAAATTTTGTTTATCCTGGCCCAAAGTGACCAAAGATATTGAGAAGAAAGCAAAAGAGCAAGAGGATAAACTGTTAATTTTATCTCAAAGTTTTGATCCTCTCTCTTCTTCCATAGTAAATCAAGAGTGTTAGACTATTATAGTCACAAATGAAATAATGAAGCTTGAGAAGGAAAAGAAAAATAGAATAAACAGGTTGAGTGAACTTAGAGGGATAATTATCCCTAAGTTAGAAGCCATGCATGAGGCCCTAAGTGATGCTCAGACCACAACCCGGACCAGTGATCCGACAGATCTAAAAAGGGTAGAAGCTTTTGCATTCCTATTGAGTAGTCACATCTCAATTTTGGACAAGATGAAGAAGAGTTGGGCGTTAGAATTGGTACAGTTGAAGACCACTTTCGCAGATATAATTCAGTATATGTAAGTAAAACATGTATATATGTTTTATACGACCAAATATAGATTGTTTTTGGGAAATTTTGATGTACGAACCCTACCCTTTTCCATTGATGTCAAAGGGGAGTGAGGAGTAGTGAAAAATGTGGAATCCAGCTAAGGGGGAGCTCTGGTAAAGTGTACATTAGAACAGAGCATCTTCCAAGGGGGAGTGTAGTGCGACACTTAGTCATTTTTCACTAAGTGTTGCCATCAATGCCAAAGGGGGAGATTGTTGGCAAGAGACACAGTGTAGCTTCATGAATATTGTCATTGATGGCAACAAAGTTCATCCCACCCACCCGCAGGACATGGTGTGCTTATACCGAAAGTGAGATTGAAGAGTGTTGTGGTCTGGTAAGCAAGAATAGAGCATGTAGCAAGGTCTGACAATTAGGTTCGGACCTCTCAGAAGAAGTATCTTAGTAAAGTGCAGACTTGGGGAAGTCAAGAGGAGTACCTTGACTAATAGATTCCAAGAATTGAGCCTCTGGTGATGAAAGAGTGATGAGATATGAGGACCTAAGTGTTGGGTTCCTGTTTGATAGAGTAGACTGAGGAAGAACTGACCGATAGAGCATCAGACCTTGATCTGGATGAGATATTGATGGTGATCAAGCTTACCAAGGCATCATTCATGATTGTTAGACATGATTGATGACTTCTACGAGCATCCCTTTGATACGCATCACTTGATAAGCAAGGATTTAGTCGACAGACCAAGAGTTTGTGAAAATAGTAAGTATTCTAGATGCCGACTAGAAAGTGGATGAAATCCTTGGTGTGGATATATATACCAGATTGATTTTGGTATGAAGGAGAGAGTTGTGTGAGAAAAAGTATGAAGAAAAAGTAGAAGAGTAGTGTAAAGGCAGTAAGACAGGTCCGGTATGTGATAGGACAACAGCACCAAAAGGGATGAAGAATGAAGTGTAGTAGATCAGTATACTGAGCCTAACAGAAACTAAACTTCAGCATATGTGGATGCTTCTCATCAGTTCAAGTATCTTGTTGCTCTCTTTATAACTTGTAGATAGTGAGTCTCTTTAGGCAGTGAGCCCCTTGTGAGTAGTGTGCTCGGGCAGTGAGCCCTAATTGGCAAGTGCCATTTTGTATTTCTATTCTTCTAACAGAGAATACATTCTTGGGTTAGTCGCCCTGTGGTTTTTCCCTTAACAAGGTTTTCCATGTCAAAATCATTGAGTTATGTGTATTGACTTTGTTTATGCTTTCATGATTATGGATGCTTACTTGCTTTGATAATACACTAGTTAAAGAAGAATAGAAAGTTGAATTAAATAAGATAACTGATTCACGCCCCCTCTCAGTTATCAATAGTATAAAGTATAGGTCCATAATGAAGATTATTGGGTTGAGAACATTGGAGGCTTCAAGTGAAAAATCTATTGTCAAGAATCTAATGAGTGCATATGAGAGTGTGGGTAACACCTCACGCACAAAAGATAGTAATGTCACATGACGTGTCATTATATCAACAATAGTAATTAATCAAACAAGGAAAGATCGTCTCATTAGAAAGATGAGTCAAGCATTGAGAATTAATAGAAAAACTTTATCAAGAGCCATTGGAAAGCACCAAAGAATCAAGGACACTAATGCCAATGAATTATGAGCGTTCTTGGGGAGACTACCATGAAAAGATAAACCAATTGTTGAAGCATTGAGATCACTAATTGAAGACTTTTGGAAGAATTAAATAAGGGTATCTTTGAATCCAAGGGATGTCGTAAGAAGGAGAATCGGTAGTCAAAACCGTGAGCCACATCCAAAGCATTTTTTGTATATGACTCAAACATAGTTTTTTGGTAAATTTCTAGAGATGTATCCTCAAATTAAAATTTATCAAAGATATTTTGAAATACTAAAACCTTTCTATGTCAAAATAAATCAAACATGCACTACTTATTATTGTAGATTACATATTGAATTTTCTAACCATTTTTATGTTTATTAGTCTATATGTTTAGATTTGCATACTAACAATGTTTTCCAGGATTGTGGCATACATGCCCCACTAACATATTCAAGAGACTTCGTATCAACAATTTTATGTGAAAGAGAGGAAGGTCAAATATTCTATAGAAAATTGTGCTTGGATGGCATATGTTAGCATTACAGTGGCTTGCAACGCATGCCAATATGTGAATATATGGAAAACACACATGTAGTTGGAAATGAACTAGTAGAGTTTGGCAAGTATAAAACTGTAGCCTATAATACAAAAGATGGTAAAGAAGCAAAGAGGTGTGATTTGGTTATTCAAAAGATTCCAGTGTATCAGTTTATGTCTACATTTCATGACAATATAGTGTATGAGTATGCAAGGCATACCCATAGAGCTCAATGTTTGGACTTGCAATTCAAGTTATGCAAGGACACATTTCCACTTGGTAGCATTGTTTCAGTCATTGACTTTGTAGAGAACTACAGTCTACATCCATAGTGTGAGGTGCAATCATAATATTACAACTCCACATAGGTTTCTATATTTGTGTACATCACATTCATTCATGTGAATGATAGTACAGAGGATGATAGGAAGATCATAAGGGAGTATCATTTATATTAATGATGATCACACACATTCTATAGAGTTTGTGCAAGGTTGCTTTCATGTGTTCTACAATGATTTGGCTAGAAGGGGCATACCATTCAGTCAGCATATCATATGGTCAGATAACTGTTCATCACAATTCAAGAACTCGTAGATGTTCTATTGGCTAAGTAGGAAGCATAATATTATAGGTGTTCAACATATGTGAAACTTTTGTGAGGCTAGGCATGGAAAGGGGGAGCATGATGGTGCAGGAGCATGTATCAAAAGAGCCATAGCATGAGAAGAGTTAAAGTGTAAAGACAATGCAAAGTTGATAGATGCAAAATCAATCATCGAGTGGTGTAATGCTTCGATGGGTCTAGGTAATGAAGGTAAGTCTTCAGTTCATAGATTTTTTTGGTTAATAGATGATACTAACATCGCACCATATTAGGATTGTTGTACACTTACAGGATCAAGTGAGCTACACTCTTTCAGAAGTTCAATTGTAGGTTCATGGAGTATCCATACACGGAAGATGGCATGCTTTTGTTCTTCATGTACAATTCAGGCCTGGAATGAGTGCGAGTCAAAGGAGTGGGTTGACGAATGGCGGTTAAGTTATCTTAGCCCACTTGACACGTATTCGCCCCCGACGATACTGGAACTAACATAGATGGAATCATTAGTTGACTTTGACCACATATCAGATCTAGTTCAACTACGTAATATATCTACTTGCCTAGTTTTTGAAATTCCTAATATTATCTTACTTTGTAGTGTTTTTGTAATGTTGACTAATTTGATTTAATTTGTTGTGCATATCAATGTAGGGCATGCTTATGCAATTATTGCAGATGAAGACAATGAAGAGGGATCAATTATTACTTGTGTCATTGTGTTGAAGCCAAATAGAAATTAGAGGCCCCAATGACAGATGGAGAAAACATTGAATACCCTACAGGATCAGTGATTATTACTGAAACATGGCTTAGAATGCACCCACATAAGAGTGTTAATGTTTGGTTGTTTCAGGACTTTGACATGCATCAGAAGATTCTTCATTACTCAAACCTTTTTGTGGCATCCAATGTTCATTTGATACAATATCAGGGTAGACCTTTGAACAAGACCTTGTAGAAGGTGTGTGAATTTGACCATGAGGCAGTACTTGACACAATAAAGAGTAGAGTAGATCTGGATGGTTCATTAGATTAATTTTTAAGTATGCATAAAAATTTCCTAGATGGTTACTTGTAATTTGTTTTGTATATAAATAGTAGTATGAATTGCTTCCCTTAGTATACATCTGGTAGGTTTTCTTCTCTTACCATTGTCCTTGCATCTTCTTGAATAGTCCTATTCTAGATGTTATATTCATGACATTATGTATATGATAGTTTATATTAAATATTTAATATGATGATCAATTATCATTACAGGAATTTGGTTTTACACGTGCCAATTGCATTTTCTAGAAAGTTTATAAATCATTTTCAAATAATCCATTTTGTGTATATCTTACAATCATTGCAATCTATGTGACTGTGCATTTCTTTGAGGCATCATTTCAAATAGTTCATGTGCCTTGTCTATGCTTCCACACTTTCCATACATGTCTACAAGGGTAACTGTAAATACAATACATGTGACAAAATTCATATATAATTTATGCTTTGATGGTTGTCCATGCCATGTTTCCCATATCCCATTCTAGCATAGGCAAGGAGGAAGTTGGATAAGGTTATGCAATTTGGTTTTAGATGTGCCAAAATTTGCATTTGGTTGAAATTTACTTTTGTAAATTTGCTTGAGATTTTTTAAATCCTTATGAAAAATCAATTTCGTGCATATCTTGTAATCACTGCATTCCATGAGATAACATTTCTTTGAGGCATCATGTCAAATAGTTCACATTCATTGTATATTCTTCCACACTTTGCATACATGTCTTGTAGGGTTCTTGTGAAACATGAACACACCATCCTGAAGCATGAAAGGCATGTGAGCTCTCTGAATGAAGGCATCTTGTGAAGACCATACCATGAAACATGAACACCATAACTAAGCATCCCGATCCTTTGACAACAACACCAAAAAGGATATGATCAACACCTCTTGACCTTTTGGCATCAATGACAAACAACTTTCAACACATTGTATTGATGATATCCCTTAAGAGACTAAAGTGCAAAAAGGTGGCAATCCTTAATGAGCTATTACATATAAATTGTTTCTCTTAGAAACATTATGTCTAAGACTATGGAATCATGTAGAGTCCCTCTACAATAACCTCTCTTAGTTTTTTATATCTCTAAGGTATTTGCCTGTGGTGAAAGTTTTTCTTTTGCTCCAAAAATAGTCAAATACATGCAGTGTAAAGTTGCAAAGGGGTGTAACTTTTGTTCTGCTCCTCGTACGACCAAACTAATAGTTCCAATGTGTCTAGATGGGTATGTTTAGGCTAGGTATAGTCCTATTTCACACCCAAACATACCGAAACAGTCTAAGCTACATTATACTGACAATATCCCTTAAGAGACCAAAGTGCAAAAAGGTAGCAATCTTTGACGAGCTATTACTCAAAAAACCATGCCATTTAGAAACATTTTGTCTAAGGCTACGAGATCATGTAGGGTACCTCTACAATAACCTCTCAGTTTTTTATATCTCTGAGGTGTTTGCCCTTGGTGAAAGTTTTTCTGCTACTGCAAAAATGGTTAGATGCATGCAGTGTAAAGTTGCAAAGGGGTGTAACTTTCATTTTGCTCCTCATGCAACCAAACCAATAGTTCCAATGCATCTAGATGGGTACATTTAGGCTAGGCATGATCGTATTTTGCACCCAAACATGCTAAAACAATTTGAGCTACATTGTACCGATGATATCCCTTAAGAGACCAAAGTGTAAAAAGATAGCAATCTTTAACAAGTTGTTACTTAGAAATCATGTCACTTAGAAACATTTCATCTGAGGCTACAAGATTATGTAGGGTCCCTCTACAATAACCTCAATTAATTTTATATCTTTGAGGCATTTTCCCATGGTGAAAGTTTTTTTGTTGCTCCAAAAATGGTCAGATGCATGCAGTGTAAAGTTGCAAAGGGGTGTAACTTTTGTTCTGCTCCTCATGCGGCCAAACCAACAATTCCAATGCATCGATATGGGTACATTTAGGCTAGGCATGGTCTTGTTTTGCACCCAAACATGTCGAAATAGTCTGAGCTACATTGTACTGGTGATATCCCTTAAGAGACCAAAGTGCAAAAAGGCATCAATCTTTGATGAGCTGTTACTCAGAAATTGTGTCACTTAGAAACATTCTGTCTAAGGCTACATGATCACATAGAACCCCTCTACAATAACCTCTCTCAATTTTTGATATCTCTAAAGAATTTTCCCATGGTGAAAGATTTTCTGCTGCTCTAAAAATCATCAGAAGCATGTAGTGTAAAGTTGCAAGGTAAGCTACTTTTTGTTTTGTTCTTCGTGGGGCCAAATTGTTAGTGCCAACATGTCTAGTTGGGCACATATACACTATGCATGGTCATTGCCCTTCATTATAAAAGGGTCATAGTCTTTCCTATTCAAAGGGTCACAATGTTTCACCTTTGAAATGTCATCAGTATTCGTGAGAACATCAAGATAACACTTTCTGCAAATGTTCTCCATGCATTATCATCCTTTTTATTTCTCACCCCAATAAATTGGCTTTCTCTCAACATCAATGCATCAACCATTCATGTAGCACTTCACATACTAGTAAAATACACTAGCCCTCTTAAGGGTCAAGCTCTTTCAACTTCTCAAGAAAGCATTATTTCATTTGTTACATTCATATTGAGGAAATGATCTTCATTAGAGTAAGGTTGTTAAAATGAATTGATAGTAGGTTGCTTGAGGAATTATTTAGTGGTTTTTCTACTCTGCTTGCTGGTGACCTAAGATAATTGTGACTTGTAAGGGAGATCCCAATGTATGTTATATCATTATATGAGACAAAACTTTGGAGAATCTTCCAAAAAATTATCCAATTGGATAAATTTTATCAACAATATGAGGATGAACCTTCCCATTTCTCAAAGTTCACAAAATCCTTACAAATGTCAAGAATATCAAGGCAACATTGATAGATTGGAAACCCCTCATGTCACACACCAATACATGTATTTCTAAAAATAAGCAAGATACAATTATTTCATAAATACATTTTCTTATAACAAATGATTTGGTTGCAATACATAGAAAATGCTAAAAATAAATGGCCACACTAGTTGCATGATGCATTGTTAAGAAAATAGGTGACATGGCAATTTTAAATTTAGATGATGAGTTCAACTTGAGGCAAATGTCTTGTGCATTGGCTAGAAGGCTATGCTCAATGCAAATTTAAGGGTTGCAATAGGTTTCATCAATGGTGTACATGGTGAAGTCATTGTGATTGTGCTTAAAATAAGAGAATCTGACCCGAACTACCCCTCTTTCTTGTTGTGAAATTACATCATTACATTAGACTTGCATGGGGACACAAATAGCCCACAATTGGTTCCAATTCTTCCAATCACTTGTCAATATCTTACATTCACAATAATTTCATTAGCTGTGGAAAATATTGGCCAGAAGTAGTTGTAGAGAAGATGTAAATAGTTGATATCTCAACTTAGAAGTGACATGATAGAGCTTTATGGTGGTGACCTTGTATGAACAATAGTGAACATGCACCAACTAGCTGTCATGCCCACATTTCCCATGCAATCACAATATGCATCACACGTGTCATGTCCACATGTGTCATGTGGTCATGAAACGAAATATCAAAAATTTTCCCACGCTTCCCTAGAAACCCCCTCACACGCATAAGCATGCTCGGTGGTGTACACTTAAGGCATAAGCAATTCAGTTGTCAGCAGGGTAATACACACATGTGCACACACCCAAACACAAGAAGTCCATTAAGGGGCTGTGTATATGGAAAAATGGATTAAATCTAAACTAAATAAAACCAAAGAACCCAATAACATAAAGGAAACGAATCTAAGTAAAAGCCATAAATCACAAATCAAAGGCAAATGAAAGCTCTTACCAAAATCTGTATTGTTCCCTTTTGGAGATATGTGGATTGCTCAATGTAGTTGCGAAGCCATAGCTGCAACAAGCAAGTAGTGTGCTCAAGAGATCAATGTCAAAAGATTGTAAGGGTTGCGCCAAGATCAATGTTAAAAGATCGTAAAGTGGCTCAAGAAGATCAATGTCAAAAGATCGTAAGGGTTGTGCCAAGATCAATGTTAAAAGATCGTAAAGTGGCTCAAGAAGATCAATGTCAAAAGATCGTAAGAGTGCTCAATCGAATCGTTGTATACTCAAAGCGCTGTTAAGTATGCCTGAGAATAAAATTGAAGAGAGAGAGAGGTAATGAAGGAGATGAGGGGGGTTTATATAGGTTTCAAGGAAAATCGATCAACGGTCCAGATAATTCAGAAGAATCAACGAAGGATATAAGTTGAGGAATGTGCAACGAATGAGAAGAAGACATGTGTCTTGCTTTCTTTTGCATGAAAGGAGTTATCAAGAATAGAAGAATGAGTTAACTGAAGAGATAAATCAATTAAAAGAATAAAGCAATCAGTTAAGTGATTTAAAACAAGAAGAAGGGATTTGCATGAGAAAAGAAGATATTTTGCTTTATTAAATATAGAAATATTTAATTGATGAGCAAAAAAGCTTGAGTTATATTAGAGATAACTCAAATTAGAAGAAAAAGCAATTTAAATAAATAATTGATTTATTTAAATTTAGAGAAGATATTTTGGAAGAAATAATTAAATAAATGGAATTATTTAATTTAGAAGATTTAAAAGCAAATTAAATAAATAAATTTATTTAATTGTTGTGCATGATTTTGGGAGAATGATTTTTGATTTAATTAAATAATTTAAGAATTATTTAATTTTAGATAAGAGGGAATTTGTTGAATTAATTAAATAATTGGATATATTTAATTAATGTAGATGTGAATTTTGGAAGGTGACAATGATCTAATTAAATAATTAAAATTATTTAATTGTGGAAGAATATAGAGGAATTTGATTTAATTAATTAAATAATGAGGATTTATTTAATTAATGTTGCAATTTAAGAGATTTAGAAGAATTTAATGATAATTAATTAAATAATTAGATTATTTAATTAATGTGTGAAATGCAGGTGATTAGACAGATAACGGAATGCCAGTGATTTGACGACACGGTCATTTTAGGGTGTCTACATTTTGCCCCTCTTTGATGCAATGCAGCTTGTAGCGTTGCGTCAAAGAAATTAATTGTCGAAGATGTAATACAATTTTTGATGCCCCAGTGTAGGTAGTTGCCCCAGCATATGCCCCCTTGAGCGGGAAGACGGGGAAGCGGTAGAAGAACTATGTTGACGCGCGACTAGAAGATTTGTTGGAGATAGGCGAGGTTGAATAGAAGAAAGTGGAGATAGAAAAGAACATAAGATAAAGACTGTTGATTGATCTTTGCTGGAAAACTATATAAGGCCATGGAAAAATGGATGGTGTAAATGGATGAGCTTGTTGCAATGGTTTCACATTTGTTTATAAAGAGCAATCCTAATTTTTGATATAGCACGTGGATAGTTCGCCACCAAGGTATAAAAGACCAAGGTGCTGTAATATCTGAGTGCGTGGACGTTGACTCTGCAAGCAAGCGGTTTGAACTTAGATCCCCTTAGACATAATATAACCTTGTTGGAACATGTGAATAAGCCATAGTCTTGAACATAAAATAAACTTCAATACATGTAAATGCAAGAAGAATTATTAATATGTAAGATGCTAGGTCGTAACACACACAAGATAAATAGAATGCTAAGAAAGATACTAAAGATCATTCCTCAAACACGGCACACAAAAATAATGACTATGCCCCCAATCCGTACTGCATCGCAACATACCAAGATTATAGATAAATCAAGGTAGTCTTGAATAGGTATGGGAATAGGGAACAAAAGATAAACCATAACACAAATTGATTGACTTACAAAGTAAACATACAGCCAACATATTCTCTTGCCAAAGAGGTTGCTCAGGATAGATTGGATAGGAAAGATAACAGCCTTATCGTAGGAGATCTGTGTCCGTTAAAGGGGGCTATCTACCTAAAAAGACAATGTCTCACTTGCAGGAAATGCCACATGTTGCAGGAGACGCGTGTGTTGGTCTCGACAATGGAACACTTCGAAGAAGACAAGCTTGTTGATCTAGGGCTTGGTTAAGCGGTACTTAGCTGATGTTGGCAATCGGTATGCAGGACAGTAGAAGACTCTGGAAGGAAGCTTCTTTGCTTCAGGTTTGCAAAGGACTTTTGCTTTGAAAGGATGCGCTAGCTTGTTGCTTGAGTTAGTTAAGTCGAGGCGAATGGAGTTTGACAAACGGAAGACTAGAAGGATGGAATGCTAATGGATTGGGACGGGTGGAGAATGATGGATCGTGTGTGCCTGAGTACTGGATACATCCTTTGTATTCTAGACTGCCTACATACCCTGTATCCACGGGATCAAGGCACACTTACGATGGAAGGTGAACGTGATAAATATGTAGTTCTAGATAGAGTGATGAATGGGTCAAGGTGAAAGGAGGGGATCTTATGTACTTGAGTACTGGAAACATCCTTCGTATTCCAGACTGCCTACATACCCATATCCATGGGATCAAGGTACCTTGAGATTGAGAAGATGATATGTAGTTCTGGTTAGTGTGATGATGTGGGAAAAGAGCGGAGAAGAGGTGATCTTATGTACCGGAGTACTGGAAACGTCCTTCGTATTCCAGACTGCCTACATACCCATATCCATGGGATCAAGGTACCTTAAGATTGAAAAGATGATATGTAGTTCTGGGGGAGGTGATGATGTAGAACAAGTGTTGAGAAGATAACAACCTTATCGTAGGAGCGAAGTGTCCGTTAAAGGGTGTTACCTGTGGAAATGAGACAAGATTGAAGTATGCGCTGCGAACCACGAACAAGGAACCAATCCTAGACTAAAGCTAAGGAAAGAGTTGCCCCCATTCTGGTAGAGGAAACTGTAGGGGTGACCGCCGAAGAAGACACAGAAAGACTTGACCTAGGACAAGACAGTGTTAACTGTAGACACAGATCAAGACATGGGATGACGATGAGGGACACTGGCAAATTTCCAAGCTATACTAGGTAGGGAGATGGAAATGCAAACAAAGTCAATGGTTTTATTATGGATGGATGGATGAATCAGGTTGCGAACTGGCCAAGGAGTGGACAGGACTCGATAGACGATGGATGCTGACTCTACGCATAGCGCCTGTTTGCCAGGTTTTCACTATGGTACTTATCCAAGGCGCCTGTTTTGCCAGGTTTTCACCAGAGGATGAATGTTTTTGTATTTTTGATTTTTTTGTATTTTTTTTTATTTTTTTGATTTTTTTGATTTTTTGATTTTTTGACTTTTTTGATTTTTTTTTGTTTTTTTGTGATTTTTTGTGGGAATACTCTGAGGATCAGGCATAGAACTTCTTGAGATGGACACTGTTAAGTGGCTCATCTAGAGGAATGCCGTCAGGTGTAGCTAAAGTATAAGCTCCCGATCCATATGCTACTGTGACAATGAAGGGACCTAACCAATTAGGCTCAAACTTGCCCTTCTTCTCTCGATCTGCTTGATTTCTCTGATTCTCCTGTAGTACAAGATCACCAACTTGAAACTGTCTTTCTTTGATCTTTTTGTTGTAATTACGCCGGAGGTGGTTTTGATAGACATGGAGATGATTAAGTGCGGCAAGACGCCTCTCATCTAGTAGTTCAAGCTCAGCTAATCTGGAAGTGCGATACTCATCTCTGCCGATCAGGTCCTGCATGGATACTCTGAGTGATGGGATCTCGACCTCTATAGGTAGGATGGCTTCAGAGCCAAAGACCAAGGCATATGGTGTGGCACCAGTTGGTGTTCTGATACTAGTGCGGTAGGCCCATAGGGCAGGATTGAGTTGCAAGTGCCAATCACGACCAGCTTCATTGACTGTTTTCTTGAGGATTTTGAGAATGGTTTTATTGGAAGCCTCAGCTTGGCCGTTACTCTGCGGATAGTAGGGAGTTGAAAAGCGATGTTGGATATTGTATTGTATGCATAAGGCACGGACATCTTGGTTCTTGAATGGTCTCCCATTATCGGTGACAATGGCTTGGGGAATACCATACCGGCATATGAGGTAGTTTAGGATAAACTTGGCTATTTGTTTACCGGTGATATAGGTCATAGGAATGGCTTCCACCCACTTCGTGAAATACTCAGTGGCGGTAATGATAAACTTGTGGCCATTGGAGGAGGAAGGGTGGATTTGTCCTACGAGGTCGAGACCCCATTGAGAAAAAGGCCATGGAGTTGTCACAGGTTGTAACTCATGAGCTGGTGCGTGAATCAAATCTCCATGCTGCTGACATTGTAGACACTTCTTAGCAAACTGTGCGGCATCTTGCTCTATTGTAGGCCAATAATAACCTGTTCTGAGTATCTTCTTAGCAAGATTAGGACCGGTAGAATGTGCGCCACAGACACCTTCGTGTATGTCTCGTAAGGTAGCTTCGGCTTCTTCCGCGTTAAGACATCGTAAGAGGATACCATCGAGACTCCGACGATATAGTGTATCACCCAGAATGATGTAACGAGAGGATCGACGGATAAAGGTTTTGCGTTGGGTGGATGATAGGTCAGGAGGAAAGGTATTGTGTTTGAGGTATTCATAGATATCTTCATACCATGGGGAATTGGGACCAACAAGTTCGCAGATGATTTCAGTAACAGGAACATCGACGGCTGGTATCAACAATTGCTCGATCAAGAATTCACACTTCTGTGTATTTGCAGGCATATCAATCAGTGACCCTACAGAAGCCATAGAATCTGCAGCTTTATTATGTTCTCTTGGAATTTGCTCAAATGTGATGCTAGAAAAATGTGGTTTGTAGGCATCCACTAGTTGTTTGTAGGGGACCAACTCTTCATCCTTGGTTTGGTATTCATCCGTGACTTGGCGGATGACTAGCTGTGAGTCTCCATATACTTGTAATTCTGTGATGTCCCATTGAACTGCTGTATTGAGACCTATAAGGAGTGCTTCATACTTGGCTATGTTGTTGGTGCAAGGGAATGCGAGCCGATATGACTTTGGAATGTAGTCATTTTAAGGTGTAACAAATAAGATGCCAGCTCCTGAGCCATGCTGTGTGTAAGAGCCGTCAAAGTATAACTTCCACATTATGGAGTTAGCAAGAGTGAATAGATTCTCATCAGGAAAGTCTGCGACCATAGGATGTGTATCTTTCATAGGTGCTTCTACTAGTTGATCCGCGAGGGCTTGTCCTTTGATTGCTTTACGATCTGTGTACTCAATGTCGAACTCACTAAGGATCATAACCCATTTAGCTAGTCTGCCTGTGAGAGCTGCTTTTGCTAATAGATATTTCAAGGGATCAATCTTGGCTATCAGATTTGTGTGTTGGTTCAACATGTAATGCCGCAACTTTTGGGAGGCAAACACTACTACTAGACAAGCCCTTTCCATGGGTGAATAATTGAGCTCATATCCCACCAAGGTTCTACTGATATAGTAAATTGCGTGCTCTCTGCCTGAGTCATCATTTTGTGCTAGCAGGGCCCCTAGGGCTGAATTTGTAGTGGAGATGTACAATATCAAGGGTTTGTCCGCAACTGGTGGGACCAATACAGGAGGTGTAGCTAGATACTCTTTAAGTTGATCAAACGCTGCCTGACACTTGTTGTCCCATCGAAACGAGACATCCTTTCGGAGCAAGTGCTGAAAGGGTTGACATTTATCTGCTAGCTGTGATATGAAACGCCTGATGGACTGTAACCTTCCTTGGAGGCTCCTTAATGCTTTAAGGTTCTTTGGTGGAGGCATCTCCACTATAGCCTTTACTTTTGCTGGATCTACTTCGATGCCCCTACGAGATACTATGTATCCCAACAGCTTCCCTGATGTGACACCGAAGACACACTTCTTAGGATTAAGTCATACTTGGTATTTTTCAAGCCTGTCGAAGATCTGTCCTAGGACCTGTATATGTTCTGCTCTAGAAGATTTAGCCAATATATCATCCACATAGTCTTCCATGATGTGATGAAATAGATCGTGGAAGATCACTGTCATAGCTCGCTGATAGGTTGCTCCTGCATTCTTTAGACCAAACGGCATAACACACCAACAGTAATTGCCCCAAGGACATGTAAAGGTTGTTTTGTGTTGATCCTCCTCAGCTATTCTAATCTGGTTGTAGCCTGAGAATCCATCCATAAGAGAAAGCATCTCGTGACCTGCTGTCAAGTCCACTATAATGTCAATGTTTGGTAGTGGAAAGTCATCTTTAGGACATGCCTTATTGAGATCTCTGAAATCATTACACATGCGGATGCGCCCATTAGGTTTAGATACAGGTACAATGTTTGAGACCCAATCTGAATAGTAAATAGGTCGTATGAATTTTGCGTCTAATAGCTTTTGTACCTCCACCTTCACTAAGAGAGCTATCTGTGGGTGCATTTTTCTCAATTTCTGCTTGACTGGTTTCACCTTGGGATCAACTGTGAGATAATGAACTACCAGCTTAGGGTCTAGCCCTGGCATATCTGCATAGGTCCATGCAAAGTTGATGGTTCGTTGCAAGAAGAAGTTGTTAAGATTTCTGTGCTCTGTATCAGATAATGATGCCGCTAGGAATGTTGTCTTTGGATTTTGTTCTGTACCTAGGTTGATCTCTGTAGAATCTTCCACTAGGAGAGCAGATTTCTCTTGATACTTAGAAGGTAAGGGAAGGTCAAATCCTCCATCCTCAGGTGCCACAGTTGGGTTTTCACCTTTGGATACGTCCTTTATTTTTACTATTTTATGATCAGGAGGTGCCACAGTGTGGTTTTCACCTAGAGATCTTTCTTTATTTGCACTTTTGCGACTAGAGGATTTGGCATTCTCACCAAAGTAAGCCGTGGGCTCTAGTTCCATTACAAAACCTGCCTTGTGATCGCCAAGAGGGATACCTTCCCGAAGTCCCATAAACTCAGCTAAAGCTTCGTCATTCTGAAATACATCTATAACGGGGGCCCCTTGTTGGTCCCAATCGATAAGTTCAGGGTAGACAAGCGTGACATTCTGGGTGCTGGTGGTGGAAGTTAAGGATACGGAGGATAGTGTAAAAATGGAGGATTCTGTGAATAGATTGGTCATGTGGAGGGAAGAGTCATCGGTGATATCCTCTGTAGATGTCGAATCGGCGGGAAACTTGTCAGCTACCTCGTCGAGGATATACTCGATGTCCGAGGCGCGTGGTACCTTCTTACCAAATCCTAATCCTTTCTTGTCTAGCTTCTTTGTTACCACAATGGGCTCCATAGTGCCTTGATTCTGTTTCCCAAGGCCACCTTTGCCTTTATAGCCCATGTTTTTCACTATCCTTAAGCCATTGCCATATTGCTTGACTGGTATCGTAACTGGTTCTTTCTCCTTGTAGAGCCAAGAAGAGATGTCCTCAATAGTTTCCTCTTCCAATAACCGTCCATGTTGGAATTGGGTTAGGAATGTTGGGGGAGGAATAGCTGCTTTTTTGGTAACTTTAGCAATGGGTGGTTTGCCGTAAGATTTTGGAGATAAAGGCATCCGCCCTACACAACAAGATTCAGAGATATCATAAGTGCCAAAGCCTATATCTCGGACGCGAGCTGTGATTTTGGGGAGGGGTGTAGGTTCACTTGTAGAGGCTTGTGTGAGAGTTTCAGGGTCAACATAGAGAGGGGATTCAAGGGCTTTGTCATTTTTAGGCACTTGGTTGCAATTCTTATAGCTTCCTTGCAAGACACGGCAAAATTCAAAAGGATTAGGGTCTCCTGGGATGGTGATCTCCGTACCATTGTATGGGAACTTGAGGGACTGATGGTACATGGAGGGGACAGCTTTCATTGCATGGATCCATGGGCGGCCTAGAATAATGTTGTAAGGCAGCTCGACATCAAGGACTTGACACCTGGTTTCAAGCATAACGGGGCCCAGCTGTATAGGCAAGTGAATAACACCTTCTGAACGGCGTTCTGCATCATCATACCCCTTGATTGTAATACTATGATCAGTCTTGACGTGATCCTCAGAGTATCCCAATTGCTTTAGTAACTTTAAAGAACAGATGTTGAGACCAGCACCACCATCTATGAGGATGCGTTTGATTTTGCGCTTATGGATGAGCACTTCAATATGGAGGGCATCGTTGTGACAAGGATCATGGGAGGGAAGGTCTTTCTCAGAGAAGACCACATTGTAAGGCGAAGCAATATTACCCACTATAGCTTGGAAATCTGTGACTGCTATGTTGTTAGGAACGGAGGACTCTTGGAGGGCCTTTTCTAGCACTACTCGATGTGCAGGTGATGACCGTAGAAGGTCCAAAATAGAGATCTGCGTTGGTGTTCTCCCTAGATGTTCGACAAGATTATAATCAGACTGAACCGGAAGCCTAGGTGTAGGTGCACGAATGGTGACATGACCTCGACGAGTAGTAACAGCACAGTCTGTAGATTTGCCTTTAATGGTGAGGGTAGACACTCGACTCTCTTCAAAATGACCTACAATGGAATTGAAAGATGTGGACGTGTGATTGATACCTTTACCTCTATCCTGAGGAGGAGGTGGACCATGATGAGGGAATGGTTCCTTGTACATATCGAGATCCTTGTTCGTGTGTTGCGCTGGTGATTCATTCTCAAAGGTGATTTGATTACCGTCGATGAGGTTTTGGATGAGGTGCTTAAGCTTCATGCAAGATGCAGTTCGATGACCTTTGCTCCTATGGAACTCACAATACTCATTGTCTCTGTAACGTGTAGTTTTGTAGATAGGTTCTCCATAAGGAGGAGCATCAGGTAAGGTTATGAGCCTTTTCTGCAAAGCTTGCTGTAAGACCGATTCGATGGGTACTCCCAAAGGAGTAAATTGACGTCGCGGAGGGTAATCTTGTTGAGGCCGCTCTTGTTGTCGTTGCTGTTGGTTGGGATAAGGCTGCCTTTGTTGCTGCTGTTGTTGAGGTGGAGCTTGACTTGGTTTGGAGAGTTGCAGTGGTGTTTGCAACGTTTGGACATGCTTAGCATCGACTACTCCATCATTGACCACGTTTTTGTTCTTGTTCCAATACTTGGGTTTATCGTTCGATTGTTGATGAGAAGAGCTATCTTTCGTTTCTTTAAAGATTTTGACCACACCTTTAGCAATGAGGGCCTTCTCAATGTTGATGCCCTTGTATGTGATTTCATCGAAGGTTGTAGCACTAAGGATTTGCAAATGGAAACCTAACTCTTGGTTGAGGTTCTGCACAAAGATGCTAACAAGCTGTTTCTCTGGAATCTTGAAAGGGAATTTACTAGCCATTTGTCTCCATCGTTGAAGGAAAGAAATGAAAGTTTCACCATTTTTCTGTTTATTGTTGCATAGATCCGTCATGGAAATCTCATGCTCTGCGTTGTAAGAAAAATGGGTGGCAAACTTCTCTGCTAGCTCGTTGAAAGACTTGATACCCGTAGGTAAGTGTGAGAACCATTCTATTGCTTGTCCTCCAAGACTGCGAGGAAAAAGACGCATAAGATATGTGTCGTTGTGAGAAACCTCAAAGCAAGCAAGATAGAATTCCCTAAGATGGTCTTTTGGGTCACCTTTTCCTTTGTACTTATCGAACTTTGGAATAGTGAAATTTTGAGGAAAAGGGATCATTGGTAATGACCGATCAAAAGGATAAGGGCACACTTCCTCCAAAGAGAAGGTCTTTTTGGTGTGGCCAAACGTAAGATCAGATAGCTGTTGTTGCACCTCCGCAATCTTTAGTTCCATAGTCGTGGGAGGGGTTGGTAACGTCTCCTGTTGTCCAAAAAGTGGTTGGTGTTGCCCATATGGAAGATTATAATGTGAGCCATGCGCAGTGGTATTGTAAGGGTCATAAGATTGATTGGGATTGTATGGATTGTATGATTGGTTCAGATTGGGTTGGAATTGGAGGCCTTGATTAGGCAGAGGTGGAGGTGGCGCTAGGTAAGAATGTTGGCTCTGCGATGGTTGAAGAAACGTATTGGGGGGAGGAAAGCTAAAGTGCATTTGATTAGGTTGTGAAGGTGGCACATAGCTTTGGGAAACCTGATGTTGGGAATGTTGCGAGTGGCTAGGTAATGTATGAAAGAAGTTGAGCGTGGATGAACGTTGTGGAGGAGGAACATAGGTAGAAGTGTTTTGCGACGGTGGGGGTTGATTGAAGATGAGAGTAGAAGAATGTTGTGGTTGGGGCTGCGTGACTCCAATTGGTTGAGAGACATGCAGGTGTGATGATATAGGAGGTGGCATATGTTGAGACCCTTGTTGCATGGCTACATACGTGTTCCCCAGATTGTAATTGGGTGGGAAACCTACGCGTGATGGGGTAACCAAGATTCCACTTGCGCTTGGGGTGGACACTTTAGGAGGTGGTTGCACATTCGACCGAGCTAAGGTGGCTTGCTTAGCTAACTCTGCTTGATGTTGGAGAGTTTCTTGTTGGTTTTGATAGATCTCCATAGGAGCCAAAAGTGGTGATATGGGCCTCTCCCCTGTTGGATTTTGAAAAAGGGGATTCCTATACTGCGAACCTTGAGTAGGTAAGGGCGTAGTTGCCGTGGACATGGTTTGCACTACTTGTATGGTTTCTTGGGTCTTGGTGCTCTCCTTGAGAGTGGACACATCAAAATCTGGAGGTAACTTGGCACCTTGCTTTGCAAGCAAGCGAAAGAAATGATCCTGGTTCTCACTAAGGATTTTATCAAAGGCAGCTATAGCTGTAGGATCCTGTATAAATTCATCCAGATCTTGCCCATCTTCTTGAGAGGATTGACCTATTTCAAAGTGTCGCTCTTCTTGAGATGGGGTTTGATCTACGATATAACCTTGTGGGACAAAATCTGGAGGCAAGCCTGTGGTATACTGCGGTGCATTTATCAAAGGGGTTCTATCCTCATGAGGATTGCTTAGTTCATCTATGTGCGGCATGTTTGGAGAGCTGATTAGTTTTGCCGCGGGTGTACTAGGAGTCACTTTGGGAGTAACGTTGAGACGACCTGATTGTGGTGTGCGAGGGGGTGACTTGTGCTTCTTAGGGACAACTTGCCTAGACTTCATGGTTTGCTGTAGCCTAGTGGTGACCATGGGGTATGCCTGGGCAAAATGTAATGCTGGGAATCTGTGAGATGCTTTGAAGAAACAGACAAACTTTGATGCACAAAGTACTGGACCAAAGGCGCTATACTGTTTGACCAGAGGCGCAGGACTGTGCTACCAAAAGCGTGCTACTATGGGCCAGAGGTGACGGACTGAGCTACCAATAGCGAGTTACTGCTATGTCAAAGGCGAGCTACAGTGACCAAAAGCGAGCTACTGTTATACCGAGGGCGCTGAAGTAGAGTTTTGCCAGAGGCGGGTTACTGCTTGACCAAAGGTGATCTACTGTATTACCAAAGGCGAGCTGCTGTAATACCAGGGGCGCTGAAGTAGTGTCTTTTATGTTTTTCAAAGGCAAGATTTTTCTGTTTCTGATTGGATTGGTTTGGCAAGAGAAAACACAGCAAACAAGTGGTCAAAAAAGGCACAAGGACTGACACAATAGATAGTGTATGTTCAAGGCTCCAAACAAGCCCAATGTTTCCACAGGTCTAATACAGTTGCAATCAATAACAAGCACTTTTTATCCCTAGAGACAAGGTTTCATTGCAGTAGATCAGCTCACAGCTTAATACTCCGTCGATAAAAATATCATTCCATAAAGGTGTCGGATATTTAGTATCGTTGCGAGAGACGATAGGTAGGGATATCTCACCCTCCCCTTGGAAAGCTCAAGTAGGTCACAAGAGCTTTATGTCCGAGGGAATACTATCTCTTCTCAAGGGAGCCAATGGTGAGTGTCTTAAGGGTTTAAATCGATTTCCCTTGCACTGATGATTACCGCAATGTTCGGAGGTAGGTCGGGTAGTCTCTATCTAAATTGGTTCTTAGTGACTTTGAGGGACCAATGCCTTACGAGCAATGCGACAAGCTACTAAAAGCTTTAACCAATCCTACTAAGAGTTTCAAACACTTCGCTCAATGTGAAAATCGTTTCCACAAAGGGCTAGTACACCTCTTTTCAGTTTGGCATCACAAGGTAAGGCTGACGTCGGTTAGGACTTGGCTTTCGCCTTATCCCTTTTATATAGCGGTTCAAAGGAAAACTCCGCTTAGGGTCGTCCCTTTTGGATGAAACGCAATCCAAAAGCAGGCCCTTCTAAAGGAAGTACAAAAAATGTAAAATCAAGCACGTCACACAAAGGTTCAATTGTCCCGTTATAAGAAAAATAAGGTGCAACTAAGCTATGCACACACACGATTGTAGTTGTAAATTGTCCCTTATGAAATGAAGTGTTTGGCATTCATGTCCATTGTCCTTTAGAAAATTGAGGTGTTTGTTCATACATGTCCATTGTCCCTTAAGAAAAGCAGTATGTTCCTAAGACTTAGATTGCAAGAAAAGATTTGTTCAATTATCCTTTTAAGCATGCAATGTGTTTCTACGACTTAGTGAGATAGATCAAGAGGTCTTCAATGCTCGTCCTGCATGAACATATTAAAAACACCTATTTGCTCTGTATGAGTAATAAGAAGCTGCAACAAGTGATATTAGGTCCACACAAACTCAAAAGTTAGCAAGTGCTTGAAGTCAGAGATTGAGAATAGGCCAATGAGTGATCTTAAAAAATAAATCTCAGAAAATCTTTGAAAAAATATTACCACTGTGTAGAGGACATAAAAAAACCAACTTTCAAAAAAAACATCACCTGAATCCGAGTCCGTTTGTGAAAGTTATGAAGCTTGAAAAGTCAAAAAACTGTGACGAGACAAAGACAGCAGTGAGAAAATCAATTTTCTGAAAAATTAGAGAATCTTGAGAAAAAACCAATTTCACCACGATGTAGATCACGAAATTCTAGCCTATTTAAAAAAAAAAAGCACTGAAATACGTGTCCGTATGACCAAGATAATGAGGTTTGAAAATCGCCTATTCATTTAAAAAGCTCATTGAAGAGGGGTCTGTCTTAGCCCCCTGTGACTGGCTCCTGGTCACTGATGTGACTTGCTGCTGGGCTGAAGGTGCTTTATTTTTTTTCAAAAAATAAAAAGAAAAAAGAAAAAAGATTCTCTTTACTTTGTTTTACTTTCCAAAAGAAATAAAAACTAAAAACACTTCATTTTTTATTTGTTTTTTTTTTTTTTTTTTTGGTTTTTGTTTTTGCTTTTTTATTTTTGGATTTTTTTTGCTTTTTCTTTTTGCTTTTTTTTTTTTTTTTGAATTTTTTTTGAAAAAAGAATTTTTTTTTTAAAACCGTACCTCACAGTGATTGTATGGCCTCGGGTTGCGTGCCAGAGGTGAAAAAATTTTACCTTCACCGAAATAGGTCAAATTTTATATTTTTCTTCGTCCCTCGACCCTTCCAAACACAACCGTGACCTCTGTTTTTGCCCAGCAAGCTTCCTTTAAATTTTTTTTTTTTTCGAATCTCTCCAAAAAAAGAGTTAAAAAACCTATGAAATCAAACTAAAAATTCCACAAATTTGATATTAAATCAGGACCAATGGGTCCCACCGGGCATGCCAGAATGTGTATATGGAAAAATGGATTAAATCTAAACTAAATAATACCAAAGAACCCAATAACATAAAGGAAACGAATCTAAGTAAAAGCCATAAATCACAAATCAAAGACAAATGAAAGCTCTTACCAAAATCTGTATTGTTCCCTTTTGGAGATATGTGGATTGCTCAATGTAGTTGCGAAGCCATAGCTGCAACAAGCAAGTAGTGTGCTCAAGAGATCAATGTCAAAAGATCGTAAGGGTTGCGCCAAGATCAATGTTAAAAGATCGTAAAGTGGCTCAAGAAGATCAATGTCAAAAGATCGTAAGGGTTGTGCCAAGATCAATGTTAAAAGATCGTAAAGTGGCTCAAGAAGATCAATGTCAAAAGATCGTAAGAGTGCTCAATCGAATCGTTGTATGCTCAAAGCGCTGTTAAGTATGCCTGAGAATAAAATCGAAGAGAGAGAGAGGTAATGAAGGAGATGAGGGGGGTTTATATAGGTTTCAAGGAAAATCGATCAACGGTCCAGATAATTCAGAAGAATCAACGGAGGATATAAGTTGAGGAATGTGCAACGAATGAGAAGAAGACATGTGTCTTGCTTTCTTTTGCATGAGAGGAGTTATCAAGAATAGAAGAATGAGTTAACTGAAGAGATAAATCAATTAAAAGAATAAAGCAATCAGTTAAGTGATTTAAAACAAGAAGAAGGGATTTGCATGAGAAAAGAAGATATTTTGCTTTATTAAATATAGAAATATTTAATTGATGAGCAAAAAAGCTTGAGTTATATTAGAGATAACTCAAATTAGAAGAAAAAGCAATTTAAATAAATAATTGATTTATTTAAATTTAGAGAAGATATTTTGGAAGAAATAATTAAATAAATGGAATTATTTAATTTAGAAGATTTAAAAGCAAATTAAATAAATAAATTTATTTAATTGTTGTGCATGATTTTGGGAGAATGATTTTTGATTTAATTAAATAATTTAAGAATTATTTAATTTTAGATAAGAGGGAATTTGTTGAATTAATTAAATAATTGGATATATTTAATTAATGTAGATGTGAATTTTGGAAGGTGACAATGATCTAATTAAATAATTAAAATTATTTAATTGTGGAAGAATATAGAGGAATTTGATTTAATTAATTAAATAATGAGGATTTATTTAATTAATGTTGCAATTTAAGAGATTTAGAAGAATTTAATGATAATTAATTAAATAATTAGATTATTTAATTAATGTGTGAAATGCAGGTGATTAGACAGATAACGGAATGCCAGTGATTTGACGACACGGTCATTTTAGGGTGTCTACAGGGGCTCTTCACGACGTGGCTAACGTCACTACAAGGGTTGAACTTTCAAAGCTCCTAAACCCTAAGTTCTGAAAAACCCCAGTGTAACGCCCCGCCAAGGAACTCTAGAGAATAACACAATTACACTATACAAATAGGACCTTTTTTTTTTAATTGAAAGAGATAATAAAGTAACATTTAACATATCTATACTAAGTAATGTTCTCTCAGGGTTCCATGGCTGCATTATTGACAACTATTATCATGTTCTCTGACAACAATGATTCATTCTATAACTATTGCATTAAATGAATAACCATATACATTTCCATGACATCAGATAAGTAATCATCCAGATCAAGTACAACTACAATTTTCATACACATGAGGATACAAAATTACAGTGTTTACATCATCAATTTTTGATTACATTAGATTACAAACATTATGAAAAATCTGATACACAGGATAGTACATGAGCATAAATAACTGTCTTCATATCAAGGACAAGATCTGATGTCTAATACACAAGATAAGTCCTCCTCGCTCATGAACAACAGCAAGGGAAAAACCAATGGATAAAGCTCCTCCACTCGACCATGTGGATCCCTGAGGTCCACCCCCCAAGCTAGGAGATAACATAAGGTCCCACTACAATAGACAGTCAGGTTGACAAAGGACTATAAGAACAAAGACAACACATGACTTCCAACCGCACAAGTCAATATCACAAACAACTCAACATCACTTCCAGAAGCAAACACTTAACAAATGGGGAGAGTACAACTAGGGAATGCTTGGCTGCAGTAGGGAGAGTGTCATCACACGGTCCTAACATGGGTTATCCTCACAGCCTCTCACTAAGCGCCGGCCCCATATGGTGACTCATGCAGAATCAACCTTCCTTTCATGAAGACAAGGAAGTTGATCTTGCCAACCAGGCCTTCTCTACCCATCCTTAGTCTAAACGAGCACTATAGGCATGGGAGAGGAAATCCAATTATCTTGTTAATGTGTAATTTACCCTTTCCCCCAAGTTCATTTTTAGGTTTTCACTTAATTAACAACTTTCAATGGGTTATCCTGACAGCCACTTTGGGCGCCGGCCCCAAATTGAAAGCCACTCCCCTACCTGCATCTAGAAACCCTAACCATCAAGCAAGACACTCACTATCATACTGATAAGTATACATAAACAATGCAAGGCATTTACCTTCTTGCATACAAAACATAATCACAATGACCAACCTGTACATCATTGTCCCAAAACTTTCCGTTGATCAATCGCAATAACCATAACAACACATATCCCGAGCAAGGTATGGGTCATCTTGCTCACAAATCTCAACCATGAACAAAATAGTTTCTCATTATGATTTACAAGATCTCCCCATTACAATACTACACACAATATCGATATCAACACATACGTGAAGGAGATTTAAACCCATCATAATATATTCACAACACAGTATGTACATCATCTCACATTATTGTTTACCAAGACCCACATACATAGACAAAAGACATCATGTTCTTCCAACATCTTCATTTCAAGACAACTATGAACAGGATACATGCCATCGAATCATATTACCTTATGCCTCTGGAACTTAAACTTGACAATTTACACATAGACCAACTCACATGAAAATTTTGCTTGCAATAAGCAATTTCAACTAATCAACTCATTGACAACATAAATTCTTCTTACTAGAGCAATTCTATTTTATCAAATTAGCAACTGGATTCAAGTTATATCTTCACCAAGAATTTCATAAAACCTAGGTCTAGTTAATTAATATTAATTCTATCTATTATATTAATCAATCATCAATTACATATAATCGTCAAGCTAAACAATGCATAGATAATATTAATTACAATTACTTATAAATTAAATGCTAATTACAACATTTGTAATCCAAACCCATATATCATATTTCTACTAACAAAACCATTATAATTTTATGTTTAAGAAACCATCATTCAATAACCAATACATGCATAATTTATAAACATGCCTATCTTAACCGAAAGCCCAATTGATAGTTGTTAGTAAGATATTCCACAATATGCATTTTATCTTTAACACACACACATAAACCCTTATTTTCACCTTACTAATGCATTAAAACATAAGGCCAACTATCAATCCAATTAAAACACATTTTCCATACAAACGATAGGTTCACTGCTAACCCAAAATCAAGTAAAACATTACCTCATTTCACTAGTTTTCCTATGTAATAATTTATCTGATAAAGTTCTATTCCATTTACTTACATAAATAGTGAATTAACAAACTTAGCTCATTAAAGAGGATACATTATATATAATGCATTCGTGTTATTGACAAAAGAAAACATAATAAATTTAATTTCAATTAAAGCATTTCTTATACTAAAACCCTAATAACATATATATATATATATATATATATATATATATATATATATATATATATATATATATATATATATATATATATATGTTATTATCCAATGAGACACATTCTTTATGTAGTCACGAAGCACATAAAGGTATATAATTAATTAATTAATTTATAAAACTAATTATATATATATATATATATATATATATATATATATATATATATATAACAACGTCAAGCTAATTAAATTAATATAAAAGTGTAATATAATGTCTATAAGAATTACATATCTATTTGAAATAATTAAATCACTTTAGTTTAACTAATTCCACCAATAACTACTTATAATAAGGATATAAGATCATAATACATATAAGGGTTTACTACAATTCCCATAAGATGCAAGCCTAAAAGAACAAGTTTCCATCTAAGTTTAACGTAAGCATTTTGACATATTTAATATTTTCCTTGCTTATGCAATAAGTAATGATAATTCATCCAATGGTGATCTTTACCATTATGGCATAATATTAATCCACTAACCAAGAGAAAAGTTCTATCTTTAACCTTGGTTAACGATTCTTAAATAAAATACCTAAAGAAAGTTGTCTTCATAAATCCTCAACATGAATCATACTAGAATTATTATTAAGGACCTAAGAACGTATAAGAGCTCTTTCTTCATAGGGTAAAACATGAAATTTACTTATGCCTTAAAGTTTAAACTACATCTTTTCATCAACAACAAGTGTAAAAATAAATAGAATAGGAAGGTAACACATAAGAGATATACTATATTTTGCATTAGATTCAAGACCTAATCCCGTAACTCATCTCCACCTATTAAAGGAATTTGTAAGGAATGAACATATATGAAGCTGTCAAGTTGTTATCATGAAATACAATGATTGTAGGATACACTCAAAATTGGTACGTGGAGAGGGCTTTATGAACTTTCAAGCAAAAGCTTTAGGAAAGTGTATGACCAAACTTCGTAGCATTTGCTAGCATCTTATGTACCTATGCACAAATGGAGCTTTGGAACAACGTATCAATGTCCAAAGAGGATAAATGATAGAGGTATTTTGTCAAATGTCTAGCTGCAACTACCCTAGCAGACATGCATGCAAAATTTGGAAGCATAGACAATGCACGTGACTGTTTGACAGCATACTTCAAAGAGGCGAAATGTGGAAGCATAAACAAGCCACATAACTAGTTTTGATTGGAGATCTCAGGAAGATATGATCTCATGGAATGCATTGAGTGCAGGATATGCACGAAAAGGGATTTGTTGAACAAACTTTAAAAACTTTCAAGCAAATGCAATTGGCAGGCGTAAAGCCAAACACCACAACAAAACCGTTATAAAAACATGTTCCTTCTTTCAATTTTCAATGGAAGATGACATATGGCATGAGGTTCAACAAATTAAAATCATATTTAAGAATGTAAATGACAGCGGCAAATCTGAAACAAGATATTAATTGCAAATCCTAAATTTCAATAAGAATTATGTCTTCTATAAAATCTGCCAATGAAGATATTTTAAATGCAATATATAATTATTAAATGACTAATTGTTGTTGTTCAAATCAGATCTAATGTAAAAATCATAAATATAATTCATGCTAGGATGATCTAGGTTTATGACATGCAAATAAGGCAACAAATATGCTTCTTCCAAGATTTACAATGAAATGTTTGTTTTTCCAATTTCATAAGCAACAACCCTTAGAAAAACAACATATACATTTAATAAATAAAGGATACATATAATATTTAGAACATACAATATTTACATTTAACCAATAAAGAAAAACATATAATATTTATATTTAAAATAAAAAAAACATATAAAATTTACATTTAATCAATAAAGAAAAACATATAATATTTATATTTAATCAATAAAGAAAACATGATACCTCGATCGCAATATCCCACTAATGGTAGAATCCTTGAATGAAAATCATAAAATGAGCAAGTCACCCCCACTCCATGAAGAGTTTTTAAAGAGAAGGAAAGAGTAACTTCCTACCCAAAACTAACTCAACTACCCAACTAACTCAACCACCCAACTAATTCAACCACCCAACTACCTTCCCATTTTAGTCACTTTTGTAAGTGGGGCTTAAAGGAGGGTCAAAAAACCTTTTAAAATATTATAAATGACAAAAATAAACTTCTAACCTCTGTACCTTAGACATAGGACAATTTCCCAAACATAAAATACAACTTAGACCTCTTAAAAACACTTAAAAATCATTTTAAAAATTACAAGGTTAAATCCCACACAAGAACATAATTATTTTATCACATAAAACTAAAAATAATATTTCTTAACACCATGGCCAATAGACCTTAGGGCTCCATGCCTAGGTCCAACATCACACAAAAAGACTTAAAGTGGTTAAATGACCACCATCATCCATTGACATAATAATTCTACATGTACACTCAACAAGAAGTGTTAGTACAATATATAGCCCACAATATATCCATTATATTTATTGGTTCGTAAATAACTTATTAAATTATAGTAATAATAATAATAATAATAATAATAATAATAATATGATGATGATGATGATATAACCATGTTAAATATTATAGTGGGTTAAATAATAGTATACTATATACTATAATAATTTCTATTTTGCCACAACGAAATCTAGGCATACATAATTAACCCACTAAGCAAGAAAGATCTCGAATGCGAAATCAACCTTGATCATTAGCCAGAGCCAAAACACACTTGACCAACAACTCAATTAAATGAAGTCAAATGTCAATCAATTACCTGACCACTAACCTGGCTTGAAAAGAAAGGCTTCAACCAACACTGCCTAACCATGACAAAACTGATAGGTTGAATTGAACATAACACGCATCCTCATGGAGGACAATGACTTGGGGTGTGGGACCTTAAGTTATCTCTGAAACAACTTATCCATTGGGTTTAGGGCATGCTCAGACCTGTTAATTCAGGTAGAGTCGATGCCTGATACCTGCATCCTGCAACAAATGTCACGGTCAAGCATGTATAGATGCACAAAAGCTGACACTAGGTGAAAAAGGAATCACAACATCGCAGCGCACTTGCAAGCAAGTGATGCGACATCATCCTCTTCACATCATATCAATCTAGATTAGATAACACATAATCATAACCAAATCGAATCTACCTCATTATCTGAACAGAACCATACACTGAACATATAGGTGCATGAAATTGAATAAGTCTCAGAAGTACCATCATAACAAATAAATCTAACAAAATCAGTCCATGAGATCCATTCTAACATATAACAATTGTAGTAAGATCGACATCTTAATCATTAGATTGCAAAACAATGTCAAAGCCTGCATTATCAGTGTCGCAATGGAGATTATCAATAAAACACATTAACTATCATATGAAACCACACATGGATGAAACATCTATCTATATTATACAACATCAACTGTTTACCTTACCTTAATTATTCCTGTTATTTTACCTTCATCTTCATGTGCCTTGATCAGTTCACTTGTACATCCAAGGTGAGAATGGAGGGGCACTACACCCAGCAGCATAACGCCTCACAGGCATTGGTGTGATTTATTACACTAACACTAACCTTGATCCCGTGTTTTCCTATCTTAGGTTAATCCAACTAATTACATTTGTATAGCAATAATTTAAGGTGATAGATCATTTTTCAACAAAGCACGATCATCCATTCTCTTTCTCATTTCCTAAAATTTAATATTAATTTCTCCTCCTTCGGACTTAGCATTTTCAACAAAGCCCGTTCATTTGCCCTCTCTTCCATTTCCCTAAAATTTAATTTTGATTGTATTTCTATCACGTTCACTTTACTGTTTCTCTGAAATTTAATTTTGATTGTATTTCTATCATGATCACTGCCTCCTTTACATTATTCCTAATTTTTTAGAAGACCAGATCTCTAAAACATGGTTTACTAACTTCGCTTGACTCAGTCTCCTAGGTTTCTGCTCTAGGTTTCATCTCAACATTTGAATTAATTTTAATAATCAACTTGTTCCTATTTAGGATTAACGGTAGGTTAAACTTATTTAGTTCTCTTAGCCCAGTTCAGAAATGCTGCACACTTTCTCCTCTTTGTTTTCCAATGTTAGTTTTTCTTTCTTTCTATCTCTTTTATTTTCTCAATTGGACGTTTTCTAAATCTACCGTTGAGTTTAAAATGGCCACACATGGAATGCCTGTGATGGCTTGTTTGCATTTATTTTCAGTGTCTTTTGTAAATGAAAGGATCATATTTTCCTCTTCATTTTCATGATATTTAATTTGTGATAATTGTTGAAACTTTCGAGAAAATCTTCCTTAAAATTAAAGTATATTTATTTATGCTCTCTTTAAATTATAATTTTTTTTCCCTTATTGTTGTTAAAATTCTTCTACCATAATTTTCTTTCTTTCTTTTAAAACAAATATAGCCTCTCTTTCAATTTTATAACAAATAATATATAAATAATAAATATATATATTTATATATTTATATACTTATATTTATATTAATATTTTATTAAATATAATAGTTTTTTTTCTTTTTATAAAAATGCCAAATGTTGTGATCATTTAATATTTTATTTTGGGCTCATGAATAAACCCTAACATATTTTACCTTGCTTATGGCATTGTGCAGGGTTTGGTGGAGCAGCGGTGGCGTTGGTGGATCGTCGGCGGCGTTAGGGTAGAGGCCACCATTTGTAGTGGCCACAGAGGAGAGATTGGGCAGAGATTGGGAGGTATGGCCGCAGGGGGCAGAGCTTGGGAGTCCACATAGAGGTGTGAGGTAGTGAAGAAGGGAGGCAGGGGAAGAGCTGTTTGGAGACCGTAGGGGGCGGCAAGCAGAGGACGACAGAGGGAGGAGTGTGGGCCTGTGTGTTGGCCGTGGGGTTAATGGAATGGCGAGGGTGTGGGGAGGGGCGGAGCCCCCACCCACACCCCACGTAGTGGGATGTGGGTGGGGGCTCCACCCCTCCCCACACCCATCATTTACAATCTATGGTGGTTGTTCAAACCCCCACCCTTATTAAAAAAAAAAATTTATGTGTTTTACCACAGAAAATAGAAAAAAACATTACTTATTTTCCATTCAATTTTTGTGTAAACAATTTAAAATATATTTATATAAAGTATATATATATATATATATATATATATTACACCATTACCCAGCTCCAATGAAAATCACAGTTTCATCAATTAAGCATCTAATTAAAAAGGATCAAAACAAAATACTAATTATATATATTTAATAATTATTGTCAAGTAATTCGTTTAAAATTGATTAACAATTCAGTTTGTATAATGAATTTTGTTACAAATTTTATTTTCAAGCATCTCTAAAATTAAACAATATTTAGTGGAAGCTATATACGAGATTAATTAAAGCTTATTTTCCTTATTGCTCAAATTTAACTTTCAAGCCAAGTGATGTAATCTAAAATAAAGTAATCATTTGATTTTAACAAAGAAAATAGGAATTAATTTCATTGGCAATTATTCACAACAATTTCAAATGCATTATAATAACAAATTTTTACTTCCTTTCAAATGACAAAACTACAATCTCCACATAATTTATTAAAATAAACATTTTCACAATTCCTCTAAGAGGTAAATATTACAAACTTATTTTCAGCTACAACTAGTTTCACAACTTTGCAAGTAGGAGAAGATGGAAATATACAATTCTAAAATCCTTTTAAAAACAAATTTTCTTTTCCTTTTCTCATTTCAAATGGAAAAACTTGATAAACATTAAAAGCACAATTATCATCTTATTTAGGAAGATTTCCTCACAACTCCAAAAATAACAATTTATACAACAATAGGGAGATAATTTTCTCTTTTTGGAAATCAACAAGGAAGGAGCTATTAAAAAAAATTAGACTCTCCTTAAGACTTAAGGAAAATAAAATATTTTCTAAGATCAAATAATCTTCTCCAAGCTTCACAATAAGCTCCCAGAAAACCTGCATATCACACAAGGGAAGAAACACCACACAAGCTGCTCTCCTCCCTACCATAGACCCGCAAGAGGGTCACCCCCGAGCTAGGGAGATCATCCACACACCTAGGGTATTCCAAAAATCTACTTCACAACAAGGTACAAACAACACACCCAAAACACACATACACCCATGGATAATTTACACAACACAAAAACTCAACCACAGTGAGTTTAACAAGGGGTAGGAGAGTGGACACACTCAACTCTAGAGTGTCATCCTTTTAAATAATATAATCAACACAATTTCTCATGGCCTCGAGCCAAACTTGATACCAATATTCCCCAAGGATTTTGTATTTTGACTCTCAAGCCAAATATCACAATTTCTCAAAGTCACACAAATGCCCTCAAGGCTTTCAACATCCCAGAAGAAACAAGGCATGCACCCGAGGAGGATCACTCCTCCCCTACCCCACACTTGATGAGCATTTCTCCCAAGTGGAAGAAGCTCTATCAACATCCCAATAAAAATTCCCATAGTAACAAAATTTACAACACAAGCAAAATAAACATTTCCACACATCTTTCATGCAACAATTAGAATACAAAAGAAAGTCCATGAAAAACCAGCATTAAAAATCCCTTTAATGGATGAAGATGATGTAGAGCTCCACTAAAATCTCCTCTAACCTAAGCCACCAAACTCCCTCTCACTTTTTTTCTCTCCCAAAAGCCATTTTCAATAAACAAAAATCCTCCAAATTCAACAACCCCCTCTCCCTATCCCCAGAGAGATTAAAGTAACCCTCAATTCCATGAGTTTAGAGGAACGAGGGAGGTGACACTTGTCACCTCCTCACTCTTCCCCAAACTACTATTATGTCCCAAGGGATGAGTGTTGGCTTATGTCACTCACCCATCCCTAAAGTCTTCCTTATCCCTTACCACTTGTCATTTCTCTTACGCATGGGAAAAATAAAAGGAGTTAAAAGAGGAAAAAGGGTGACACATGTCTCCCCTTCCTTCCTTCTTATGAATGACCACACAACTCCATGGGGACTCTCACCAATTATGAGGGTGACTTGAATTCAATTCCTCCATTATTGGTGGGTCTTGGAGTCATTTCTTACCTTGGGAATGGAAAAGGGAGGGGCTTGAGTGTTGGTACCACCCATCCTATCCCTCCCATACCTCCAAATTCGTCACTTAACTTTAGTGTGAAGTTAAGGTGACCATACGGAGGTTATCTAAGGGTTACCCAAGTCAAAAGGGACCCTAGACCCATGGGGTATAACCCAGGGTCAACTTTAACCTAGTTAGGACACCCAGGATCAAGTTAAGACACAAGAAAAGGGTCTCAAAAATTTAAATTTAAAAAATGAAATTTAAATACATTTCTTACAACACAAATCATAGCTCAATTTTACAAAAGGGTAGACCTAACCCATTCAACCTCATAAAAGACAACATTACAACATTAAATCAAACACATAGTTGATCTCGGTTCCTAGTGGAACCAGATCAGATTCACAAGGGATCACAACATAAGGTGCGGAATGATCTCCAGTATCTGTGGTTTGTTAGTCAAAACCTGCGCACTCAATTACAAGGTCAATTTCACATATAAATATCATAGCCGAAGCAACTTAAAACATGAATTCCTAATACATAACATAGTTCACATAAACATAATGTAATCACATTACAATTTCTTTTCTAACATCACCCAATTAGTTTTCCTGTAATGTAAACATTGATCGGACATCACCCAATTAGTTTTTCCTATAAAATAAACATCTATGTAACATCACCCAATTTGTTTTCTCTTAAAGCAAACATCTAACTAACATCACCCAATTAGTTTTCCTTTAACATAATAAGGTTTAATAGTTTGAAAATCTGGGATCAATAGTCCCACAAATATAAAAGTATCAGCAACAGTAAGCTAAATAGTCACATGTACGGAAATGAAAAAGTGTAGGCCTCACACTAGCACCCATAAATGTGAATAAAGTGGCATGTATGCTTGATAGTATTATTTCACCATTCAATCTAGCTAGTCTAATGAGGAGGATATGGCTCCAAATTCTAGTAAACATGTCATAAATGGTCATTAAAGCCCTTTGAAAACCCTTACATATTCTAAGTAGAGATTATTCCACATATACCATGGAGAGTGATTGTGACATCATACAATATTGAGATAAGAAAGCCCCAATCTATTGTGTAGGTAGGACTAAGCTTCCATCTAACTAGTTGTCTATTACATGAGGAGAAATTACCATACTTGTTTGATGTCACTTCCACTATATTAAATTCACCACACAACCAAAGTTTTTATGACTTTAATATACAATCTCGTGTTGATATTCAACGTGATGATTCATTTTTATTTTAAAGGACTCTTTTGTTGGGTGTCTTCAAAGGATTAGCTTTGTGTGCTAAGTGGATTATGAGATCCACAGAGAGGATTGAATTTTAAAAAATCCTACTATGTAATACAATTGGACTTTAAAATTTGAAGTAAAGCATCTACAAATATCCATTGAAGCGTGGATTTATAATGCAAATATGGACACCATCAACAAAAATGATTTGTATTAACCAAATATCCATATAGGCATACATCAATATCTGTCGATATAAGTATAACATATATACAAAATAGCCATATAGGCTTACAAGAATGTCATACATGCATACAATGTCAACTATATGCAATACAAAATATATGTCCACAAATGCCATGTAGGCATACAACAAAGGAACCCAATAAAAAGTCATTCCCCTCTGTTCAGTGAAGAGAATAGATCACAGGCAACCTTTGATCTTTGAGAGGATGGAGACACGTATGAGGGTGGTCTACTATGAACCTGAGGGTTGCTCCTATTTCGTTGTTCATGGATCTATAGCTATTACAATAAAAAGTATAGACATTAATACATAGAAATTACATCATAAAAAATGAAACATTTAAAAAAAAATCACTTATTGCTACCAAAAAATTTGTCTCCTCATTTGCCTCAGTACTAGGATTAGGCTGTGGCAATGTCATGTCCTATAGAAACCATATAGATAGAAATTAAACTTCAAATCAATAATCATTTGATTTTTCAAAAATAAACAACTATAACAATTAATGTAATTTGAAATTTACTAATCTGCCTCATACCCCTGTCAAAGGCATGGAGCTATGAATTGTAAAGGACACATCATGCGCCATTGTCCTATGAACTTTGGGAGGTGTCTTAATAGCCTACATCATCTTAAAATAAAACAACATTATTCAATTATGAAAACTAGAATAGTGATGCAAGTCATGGCTCCTAACATACACACACATTCACCTAAACATGGAAGTACACACAATAAAGCACACAAGTCATGTATGCATATATACAAATTAGACAAAGATTCATGACTATTGTGTGGTATAAGGGTCAACAAAGGAGGTACCATAGTAGCATCAAATTTTAGGTTTAAGAAGTCAAAGAGGGAGTGAAGGTGTTAGTTTAGGTTTAGGTTGGTGGTAGGGTGTGGTAGGGTTGTGGGGTAGCATAACCATGACTTGCTAAATTGTTTAAAAAAATTAAAAAATAGTAGGATGGGAGATTCCACCTATTACTAAAAGTGATCAAAACTCTGACTATGTGGAAAGGACTCCAACCAAGCAGATAAATGTAAAAGGGCTCCATCTAAATACATAACATGATCTAACCCTACAAATAACATGTTAAAGGTATCCAACTATGCAGAATGTACTTTGTCTAGATATTGTAATGAAGCTTTGTATTGTACCAAAAAAGATATTCATTGTCACCAATGCATCACTATGATACAAATAGACACATAATAAACATTCTTCACCATCAATTCCCATAGAAAAGTCTTGGGCATGGGCATCAAAAACATCACAAACAAGAGTTTAATCTATTGATCTAGCTTCTTGGGTTGAGAACTATGAATGTTGGAGGTAACAATCATTGAAATTGTAAATAAGTTCTTGCTTATTTTGGATAGGGAAGATAGGATCGACTCCCTTATGGATAGAAATTAGAACCCTACTAGGCTCCAAGTATGTAAGGTATATTATATGAGGGAACTTTGATCATTTCAAAGGTTAAGGGGTCCGTAGAAAAGGTAGTTGTGTATTTAAAGAGGTGTTTTACTTTGCCCTTAAGAAGAATAAAGGAGCCATGAGCATTTGTATGATATCAACACCTTGGAAATATGGTCATATGTTTAGTTAGGGTAAGGGGTTGTGCTACTTTAACCCTAAGGTTTTATAGAGTCTTGTGTTTCTTGGTCTATTTATATTAATTATTAAGTTGTAGGTATTAATGTTGGTTAGGTTGATTGGTTTAAACATAGTGTTATTGATAAAAAAAATATTAAATTTTAAGCTTTAGTGGGTTGAAAGTTTTTAAAATTTTGAAGTGAGGAGTTCAATAATTTTAAGAAAAGTTCATGGTTCCCTTGAGAAGTTAGAAATTAGCAAAAGAAAATACTAGGTTGTAGATGTTGAAATGGTTCTATTTTATTGGAAAATATATTGGTTCATGAAAAATTGTTTAGTTTAGGTGTTGAAATAGTCATGGTTTATTGATGTTTAGACAAAGAATTACATGGACCTTTATTAGAGTGCAAGTCTATAATAATCACGGTTCATTGGTGAAGTTATCAACCTATTAAGCAATTATTAAATTATAGGTTCGAAAAAATGGTGGTTCATTGGTGAAGATATTTGTGTCAAAATAGTCAAGTTTCATTTATAAATATATCAAACTAATGAAACATTATCAGGTTGTAGGAATGGAAATGGTCATGGTCCATTGTTAGAATATATTAGGCTCATGATTCAAGATTCCAGTAACACCTCTTTGCAGCTCAGAATGTCTCTGTTTTGACTAGGTTTTCCATCTCATGTGGTGGATTTTTGAATTTCACTTTTTATTCTCATGCATTCTATGGTGAACTCTCTTGGCTCTTCAACTAGTTGTGAACTCTTGTGAATATTTTCCTTTCTTGGTGATATACTATAGCTCTTTCTTATGCTTCCTCAAGTCTCCATTGTTGTTGCATTGTTTTGGTACATGTTTATGTGAGTTCTTGGAGGATTTTGTGCTCTCTTTCATCTCAAAGAATATAGTAGTATTAAATGAAGGGTTGTCATTAGACTTAGGTGGGTTAGATGTAGGATCAAAAGTAGGGATGGAAGAAATTGAGGCAATAGGATTGACATAGTTTGTAGGGGAATGGGTTAGTGTAGATTTGAAGATTTTGGTTAGGGGTGACTTATTGCCCCCATAATTAATACCTAAAACCTAGATCATGTTGAAGTCAATCTATGCTATATAAGATGTGATAGCTCATTCCTGGGGTCTAATTGGTGGGAATTGGATGAGTTTATTAGAGAGAATTTGTCAAAGAATAGTGTGGAGGGGATCAACAAGCTTTTCGTAGACATGTATGGAAAATGTGGTAACATAGACAAGGAAGTGAGTTGTTTGAAAAGATGCCTCAAAGAAATGGGGTCTCATGGTGATGTCCTTGTCTATGCATCTACTTGTCATGGTATTCCATGAGAACACATTTCTTTGAGGCATTTTTTCAAATAACTATATTGTAATTAAATTTTTTTCATCTATCAACATCTAGTTATTAGTTATGCAATGTATAGCAATGCTTTGAGTTTGAAAGATGTGCAATGTAATGTAATCAATGATATGAATATATAATACAAAAATATAGTAAGTACAATTCATTAGTTAAAACTATTTATTTTATTACCTGAGTGAAGCTTTGAACTCTACCACCACTAGTAGGTGTTGTCGTAAAATCTCCAAGATTAACCTATTCAACATCCAAAATCAGATATTAGAATACCATTCATATAACAATACTATTCACATGTAATATTTATAATTTTTCACTAGTTACATATCCCAGTAGTAGATGTCATAGTTTAATATGCAGGTGGAGAACCACTGAAAACTGCATCAACACTATGACCCTGAAATTTCATTAAAATCATCAAACTAAATTAGTTAATCTTGCATTTCAAAAATAAAACTTAATAAATTAAATTCAATGAACTTGCGAACTTGCTAACATTTACCTGAGTATCAAGGCCAAAAGTCTCACTCAGGAGGGCATCTATCATCACCATTTGCTCACCTGCAGATGTAGCCTTCACACCTGCGTCCCAACTAGTCATGGGGTCTTAACCATAGGCTGACCCACAAGCCTGGCAAGTATGGGGTGGAACCCTACTCCTTGAACTCTCCCTCGGCCCATGTTGTGCTATAGGACTGGCATGCTCTATGATGCTCTAGGTCAATGCACTAGTGCACTGAAGTGTCTCGACCTCAACACTCTCCTTCACAATGTTGTGCTCATGGGCTAGTATGGCAAGTGCTCGTTTTGCTGGCTACTATGGGTCAACGCATGCCCCTGGTCTATCTTGTGTAGACCCCCCATCTTTACCCTGGAACTCCCGCATATCAAAATAGTTTAACACTTTATTTTGGACAAACTTGTAGTAGAGTTTGCTCAAAAAGTATTGCGGGACCTCATTATTGTTGCATGGAGGATGGTCAAAAACCATCCACCAGCTCTGTCCAAAATTGTCCCTTATCACTTGGTTGTTGCACCAATGCATAAGGAACCTCTTGCATGTAAGGGGTAGAGGTTGATTTGTTTGTGGGTCTCTGAAAATGGAACACAAGTCAAATTTTGTAATTTGTTCATAAGACAACTTGTCTGCATAGTACTCTCTAAAGTCTCTCCTCTTTTCTGACCAACTAGATACTTGGTTGCTAATTGAATCTACGTTTGATAACATAGATTCAAGAGATTGAGCAAGCATGGATCTATGTGAGGTTAAAGTTGCAGGATCTTTCAACCTTTCAATTATGTCCTTAGTTTGTTTTTTATTATTTTCAATTTGCCCCATTAAATTTTCTTGTGTTCCAAGGGCATATTAAGGAATGAATGGAGGTGGTTATTGTTGGGGTTGTTCTTCAATAGGTATTTGTTGTTCAAGTGATGGAGAATTTTGTGGATTTTCAAGAGGAAGAGGAGATGCATTATCATTTCCTATAAATTAAAGAAATTTACATCAAAAATCTACTTAAACATACCTATTTAGCAACAAATTCACACAAAAAAGCAAATACAACTTACTCCTTCAGCCTACCTGACATCATGGCGGCATTTTGATGATGAATCAGTGATGATTTGGCAATGAATTTGACCTCCAATAATGCAAGCACACTCTCAAGGGTTTACAGGCGACGAGTGCAAGAAATTGAAATGAAACAATGAGGAAAGACGCGGGTTTTTTTTTAAATAGATAAACATAACACGCTCGTATTATAACACGAGCACATTATGGCTTGGTGTTGTTGAGCCTTGGGCTTGGCATCACCAAACCATAATGTAAGTGAATTAGTTACAAGTTTTTTTTAAAAAGTGGCCACTTTTTGGCCCCCAACTTTTTGCACCCACCCTTATCTTTGCCACCTAGTAATTAAGTACTCATTTATTCTTAGATTTTGACCTAGAGTGGTAATGAGGTTATTGATTTTAAATAGAAGATCCATCCTTAGTTGATCTTGTAATGTGACTCTAGACTTGGATAACAATCAAAATCAATATCTCTTTTAAAAACTTATTGTGTTAGAGACACAACATAGCTACTATTGCGTTAGTTGAGAAATACTTGGATAGTCTCATATCATGATTATATAATACTTGGGATTGTAGAAATAACTATATTATCATCCCCTAGCATATATTATGTGGAAATATAGAAATTGATAAGACTAGCAATGTGTTAGCTTTGAACCTTATTTTGTTTGAAGTGAAATAGCAAATCTAATTTCTATGGTAGTGTCTAAAATGTATGAAATAGCATCCAAGATGAAGTTTATCTATTTTATCACTGATTGTGATTGGTCTTCATTGTATATATGTGATTACACATTAGATGATGTATGGATATATATGTCATTGCATGATGCGTGTTTGATTGTTGCATGTATGATGCAATTGTATGTTGCTTCTCTACTATTTATTCTACTGTATGCCTTCATTCATTTTCTTTTGAAAACTATTTAGAACTTGAGTTTTGATTAACCAACACCTTAAAAGAAAACCTGTCTGTGCATAAACTAATGAAGCAGATTTTAGGTCTTTCATGTTTCTACTCTTCTATTCTTTTGTTAAATGTAATAATTATCTTTATACCAAGCAATTATCACTTATAGTTTTATCTTGTTGAATAGCTATTGTTATCATAAAATTGGAAATTGTGGCTATATTGTTTGATTTAGACTAAGTTAGTACTTCAAATGGGATTCTATTGTTTGAAATGATTGATTTGTCATGTTCTTAGAAGTTGATTTAATGCTTGCAATACATTTTATAATACTATTAATTAGAATTATATTAGAAAACTAAATCTTTAATGACTTGTCTAGAATCTTCATATATTTAGATATAAATGGAATTTGATTTATTTAATAAAAGTAATTTATATATTATTTGATTAAAGAAATTTAACTTGATAATGTTAACTAAAAAGGATCTATTGCTATGTTGATCAAAGCTCTTTTAAATTTTCATTCATACTCTATCTTTCATTATGTTTTGGTTAAGAATATTCTCTTATCATGTTAGCCAAGTTAGAAATATGGTTTTGCCTATAACGAGCATATATTGAGTTATTCTACTGGAAATTTGATCATATTTATTTTCTCCTAAAATTATATATTACAGGTCATTTGATATGATTGTCATTTTGATAATTGAATGAAAGTATATTAATTGGTTAAGTATTATTTAAGTAAATGATTAGTTAGGATTATAAAATTAGATCAAAGATTAGCTGATTATAGACTATTGTATTGTCTAATTGAGACTTTTCATATCAAATTGATGTGTTAAGGTGATTGTTCATCATTGATGACATCATTTTAGGACTTAGATTGTAGATTGAAGACAATCTATCTGTTTGTTGATGACTTGTCTTCCAAATGAGTGTATTCATATTGAATGTTCTTTAAAGATGAAATAGGTAATTGCTTTCATTATTTAATGTTAACTTGTTACTTTCATGAATAGTTAAGCATAATAGTAATTTGTATACCAATTTGAAAAGAATAATTTACATTTTGTGAAGTCTTATGAGAATGATAAAGGTAAACCTTAATTTTTTTGGTCCTCAAGTGTGGATTGAAATGTGAATGTGTATCTAAGATTGAGAAGATGTCAATATCATCTTAGAGGTTTAGATTTGTATGATACCGTCTTTTGATTGTAAGTTCCAGTTTTTGAATTACAAAGTCTTTGTGCTACGCGTATGTAGGCAAGGCCACCATGAGCCCCAAGACATTAGGTTTGGCCCTTAGGGCTTGTAGACTCATCATCTTGTGCAATTGATATCTATTTAATATATTTATTAGCTTTGTGGAACTAATGTTTACATTTAGTTGTGCAGTTTCAGGTCTATTATCCATGCAGGGTACTGGAGCTAAGGAAGTATCTTCCACTTTGTGAAAGGATGATCATATGATATTATAAATGTGTATAATTGTATAATAAATGTTTATTTCCTAAATTTATAGTTAGGATGAATTTAACAAAACTTATATTTAATAGGAAGTTTATTAAGTTAGAATAAGTGAATTTTCTCCTGTCATCGTGTTTATTTCATTATTTCTTACTAATTTTAATTATTTATTGTTATTTATTAATATTTTCATGGGTAGGAATTACATAGGTATCAGAGCATTGGGTTGCAACACTTGGGATCTTTGGGGTAAAAGTATTAGTAATGTAAACTTGTTTTTTTTGGGTCTCACCATGGTAAGTAGAGGTAAATTTTGATTGATTAACTATATGGATTGAATGTTTAGTAAATCATTTTTAATATATATATATATATATATATATATATGTTTGTTTAGAGTAAAATTAGATTTTGTTAATCTTTTGTTGTTCAGATGTTAAAATCAGCCTCTCCACTAAACATTGAAGGATCTAGGGTTGAGTGGCGAGCACTATCATACCCTAGGTCACTTTCAGATGTAGGGAAACTTGGATTAGGGAATTAATTAGTAATTTTTCCTTCTGCTATGCCCAATTGACCATTAAAACCCTAATTATGCAAATATGACAACAAATTAATGAATTACAAAAAAACTCTTGCAGAAGGGAGTAAAATACCAAATTACAGAATACTTATTTTCTGGGTTCTGAGGCAGAACAGTCGGGGACACTGGAGTGGGCGCCCAAGTCCAAGGTACCTACTTTTTTGGGGAATCTAGACCTCCTTTCGACACTGATCAGCCCTGTAACTTCTATTTCTTGGGATCTATCTATGGAGGACACTAGAGTGAGCGCCCAAGTCTTCAAAGAACTTCTGCGTTTGACTTTTCTTCAAATCCGAAATCCTTGATGCCTACCCAATCTTCCTGTAACTCCACTTTTTCTGGATGTGACACTTGTAACCTACAATCATAATACTTAGTTTGGGGGTTGTGGTGTTTAGAGGTTTGCCTCAGTCAAACCCTAGAGGACACTTAAGTCTCTGAACATCGTTGTCAGATAAAGAGGGCATGCCCTTGTGAGGCAAAGGCCAAAACCAAAGGAATCAATGATAAAAACACAATGATATGTCACCTTGTAGTGAAGCTCTCATGGAGGAAGATACTCTTCATGCCATGAGGAGATTGATGCTCAAATCTACAAATATCAACACATAAAACACACAAGTCTGCTCTTGCAACACAATAGAAAGCCTTCAATCACCTTGAGAATGCCTAGAGTGCACAATGATCATCTAATTAGAATCTCTTGATCCTCTAGTTTACAAATGAATGCCTAAGCATGCTTATATATGCATCTAAAAACACTCCCGCTAAGATATTTGAAATTAAAACTTACCATGTCGGCAAAGGGACCTAATAACAGTCACTAACTGACACCTAAAAATTGGGGCTGCCCCAAAATAGGGCAGGACCAGGGCATGGGTACCCAAGTCCTCCCCCTATTTTGGGTAGGGTACAGCTCAAGGGGTCCACCTAGGTCTAATTTGCCATGAAACCCAAGTCTCATTCCATCAGGATGCCAAAATATGAACTAAAATATCCTAAATGCACACTAAAGACCTGGGAGCTAAACCTTATGAGGGAAAAGCCCCCAAGGGGACATTTTCCAACATTACATTTAGCCCCCACTTTAATGTATGTATAAACGCGAGGCCAATACATGCATTAAAGTAAGGTCACAAACATAACAAACACATCAAGCACAGAGAAGACACGTCAATCACATAGAAGACAATAACAGGCATGCAAAACATGGAGCAGATAGTTAATGTATAGAAGACACATTAATGCATGGAAGATAGAAATGATATCTTTTCTTTTCTTTTTCTCATATATATGAAATGCAAATGCAAGTACTAGAAAGTAAACAAACCTCCCATAATACATGATGCACTACCATAGGGTGCAGATCTCTGTATATATTGGGCAACACACACGCAAGACATGCAAAACCTCCCAAAATGTAGGAAGCACCACCTGAGGTCACTAGTCTCTGCATATAGGGCAACAAACATGCCACACAAAACAAGCACGCCAAAACACACACACTTGAAGGCATAGAGAAAACACGGTAGACAAGCGATGGTGTGTTCCCTATTTCTAGGCTCATCACCATCTCAGGCACATTACAGGCACACACCGATGATTGGGCTTCGCCACAACAATTGCTGAAGACATGCTTAAGGGTTGAGTTAGTCACAGAACTACTCCCCACCTCCGCAGAGGACTTTTGAAAATGATAGGATGATGTAATCTAATTCAAGAAGTACACCATCCCTGCCTCCATAGAGGTCTTAAGAAAAAGGATATGCTTGATATCCCACCTCCGTAGAGGGCTTACATGATTGATTGATTGATTGCAAACAAACTCAAGATGCATGATGCACTACCCTGGGGCACAAGTCTCTGCATCTGAGGTCAAACACATTACTAACATCTACAACAGACAGCTTACCTTATATGCCCCCACCTTAAGGTGGTTGATATCAGTTATCGATATCAAGCACGTTAAGGTAGGAAGAAAACACACAAGGGAACACCAACTTTTGCAAAGCCCATGCCCCCCGAAGGTGACATGTACTTTATGATTGCCAAATGTTCCCGTAAACACATCCCTGCAAGAAACATGTTAGTGTGTACAATATCATAATAAACAACATCAATGCATATGATTAACCACACAAAGAGCCAAGGTTATATAATGAATCTGGAGTTTGAGGATAAATGTAGGGCTATATCATGAAGCTCTCCAAATTGAGTACTGCCAAGGCCAGATTCAAAGACAAACAAAGGTGCATAGAGCAGCAGTATTGTTAAGGTTTGTAAATGCGACAGAAACATCATCAAATTCACAACATGGAAAGCATGAGTGCTTCCACTAGCCAAGCATCAAATAAGATATACAACCCCATCCTCATATTAGGAACTAAGTCCATTTTTTGATTGCTCTCGAAAGGGACACTAGGTCCGCATCAGTGTAAATGTTTGTCGTCATTCGCCCGCTAGATGGAAACACTAGAGGAAGGGAAACAATAAATAAGAGAGGAGAAACAAGTGTCTTAGGGACAGTCACGTAGGAGGATGCCCCCAAGTCACCAACCACGATGCTATGTCTGCAAGACACAACACACAACAATGAAATCAGAGAGAGACAATATAGAAGAATGATGATACAAATAGAAGAAGGTCACAACAAGGGCTGTCTACTAGTATCCTAGACCTTACAAGAGAATCAGGGGTCATCCCAGGAGGCCTAAACAACACATAACACATCACGGGGGAAGCACATCATGATAGAGATAAAGGGTTAGAGATATTTACCTATAGGGCCCCTAGCGGGCTAGAAATTGTCTATAAGTAAATCATTGTCGTCATCTTCCCACTCCCTAATGATGGTGGATAGTGGGACATATGGTACCATAGACAAATTCATATCTTGTTCATCATGTTGTTCACTGTTATGATCGTTATTATTTTTTTGAATGTTGGGATCAATGTTTTCTTGTTGAGAAGCAAGGTTTATAACATATTATTGTCTTCTTTTTCATCTTTCTCTTGCTTTTTTGTTTTTCTTTCTTCGACCACTTATCTCTTGTAAGACAGGGCCTTTCTCTTTCATAGGTTTTTGCAAATTAGAAGATGAAGCACTAGGATCAAACCTCATTTTTTGTGGTGGAAGAGTTTGTTGTTGACAATGATCTCTCGATCCTTGTAAGGATTTCAGGGGAGGAACCTCAGCATAAGGACCTTGTCCTTTCGGTCTAAAGTTCTCTTCACATACGGGTTGATTCTCTTTTGTCATTTCTTGTGTAGGAGGACTAGGTATTTCAGTTTTATCCCAAAAGTAGTTCAACTTGTAATGTGTTTTCTGAACCAAAGGTTTATACTTGTTGTGAGGGACTGTGATTATACAGCCATCTAGAGGTAATTTTAGACAATGGTGTATTGTTGAAGGGATAGATTTTATTTCTTTTAGCTAGGGATGTCCCAATTTAGTGCAAAAGAGGTTATAAATAGGGACAACATCAAACCATTGTTTGACATGTTTTCCTGATAGTGTTACTAACAATAATATCTTACCTAAAGGCTAGATAAAGGTTCTCGTATGTGTCTTAATCATCATGCTCGAGAGGTCATAAGAACCTTGCATTAGTTGATGTGAAAAGAGGAACTCTACAGTGGCAACATTAGTCATGCAATTAGGATCAATAAGAGTTCCATCCATGTTGTTTCCCATTATTTTCATAGTGATGTAAAGAGGTCCTTCTTTGTCTCCAGTTGTTCTATCATGAGGTGTAAAGACAATTTCAGGCTCAGGTGCTTTTTTTTTCATGTAGGGTCTAGGAGGGAACCTATTATTGTTATTTTGATTAGAGGCCATGTTTTTGAGCTCAAATTAAATCCGAATCAAATTTTGAAATCTTTGTAAAGTAGGTGTAAAAGATAAGAGCAAAAATAGCCCAGAATGTTTGATTTTTCGATACTTTTTCAATGCAAATGAATGAACCAAAGGGTGTTATAAGGATTTAAGTTAAGGAAAGAAAGTTATATGTCTGATATCAGTCCAAAACAGCAATAAGCTCACTCTCAACACACTCTTGATGCAATTTTTAGTTGATGCCAAGTCAAAATATAGTGAAAATATGTCAAAATAGGCACTTTTTTCACCACAACTCAATACAAGACAGCATAAAAAAGGGTGTTGTGAGGAAAATGATGATGGAAAGTAAATAATATCAGTAATAATACCACTTGGTGCCAAAATAACCAACATAACACACTTTTGGTGCCACTTAAGGTCAAACCCTAGTGAAAATATAGCGAAAATAGACTATTTTTCACAGTTTTTCAACTCCAAGACCTAGCCAAAGGGGTGTTGTAAGGAGTTATAGGAGGGAAAGAAAATAATGTTAGTGATATAAGTCATCTTAATCCATAAAATGGATCACAACACACTTGGAGTGTAAACTAGGTCAAACCTTAATGTGAAAATAGTCAAAAAGTGTAGTTTTTCACCAAATTTTCACTACAAGAGCCCGTTAAAAGGGTGTTGTGAAGATTTTTATGAGGAGAAGAAAATGATTACCCTAATAATAGAAAAATAGTTCCAAAATATCTTTCACAACACACCTATGGTGCAAATTTATAAAGTCAATAAGGCCAATTTTAGTGAAAATCATTGTTTTCAAAGCCCTAGGTTTGACATCTTGAGAAAAAATGCTATACGAATGTTTTGAATTATGATTTTTGATGGAAATTAAATACTCTCAGATCTGAAAATGATTTTCAAGCTTTAATATGCAAAATTCCCATGCAATTATAATGAAAATGCACCAAAATTGCTAGTTTTTGTTGAAATTTTCAATGCAAAAATGCAAATATTTTAAATTTAAATGCAAATTCACATTAAAATGAAAGACTAAAGACAAATGTCAATTTGAATGAGCCTCTAAAATCAGTATAAAAATCTGATAAAATATTTTTCATACCAACCCTAGATTTTGGAATTACTAGGTTATATAAAATTGTCAATATTTCCACAAAACCCTAGCAATTAAATGATGAAAATGCAACCCAAAATTTTGAATTTTTGTATTTTTCTGTATTTTATATCAGATCTGATGTAAAAATCATGAATTAGGAAAATTTAGGAAAAATTGATGCAATTTAGTAAACCCAACAATGCAATTTTTTTTAATTTTCCCAATTTTTCAATTTTTTTAAATTTTGCTCAATGCAGTAAATTGAATGACTAAATGAATGAATGAAACCAATCCAAATATGTAGAAAAACACTTAACAAGTCACAATTTAAGTTCAAAAACATGGGTTCACCAAAATGTTTAGAGTAAAATTAGATTTTGTTAATCTTTTGTTGTTTAGATGTTAAAATCCGCCTCTCCACTAAACATTGAAGGATCTAGGGTTGAGTGGCAAGAACTATCATACCCTAGGTCATTTTCAAATGTAGGGAAACTTGGATTAGGGAATTAATTATCAATTTTTCCTTCTCCTATGCCCAATTGACCATTAAAACCCTAATTATGCAAATACGACAACAAATTAATGAATTACAGAAAAAGCTCTTGCAGATGGGAGTAAAATACCAAATTACATAATACTTATTTTTGAGGTTCTGAGGCAAAATAGTCAGGGACACTGGAGTGGGCACCCAAGTCCAAGGTACCTACTTTTTTAGGGAATCTAGACCTCCTTCTGACACTAATCAACCCTGTAACTTTTGTTTCCCAGGATCTGTTTGCGGAGGACACTAGAGTGAGCACCCAAGTCTTGGAAGTGCTCCTATGTCTAACTTTTCTTTAGATCTTAAATCCCTGATGCCTGCCCATTCTTCCTGCAACTCCACTTTTCTGGATGTAACACCTGTAACCTACAATCACAAGACTTGGTTTGGGGGTTGTGGTGTTTAGAGGTTTGCCTAAGTCAAACCCTGAATGACACTTAAGTCTCCAAACACTGTTGTTAGATAAAGAGGGCGTGCCCTTGTGAGGCAGAGGCCAAAACCAAAGGAATCAATGAAAAAAACACAATGATATGTCACCTTGTAGTGAAGCTCTCATGGAGGAAGATGCTCTTCATGCCATGAGGAGATTGATGCTCAAATATGCAAATATCAACACATAAAACACACAAGTATGCTCTTGCAACACAATAGAAAGCCTTTAATCACCTTGAGAATGCCTAGAGTGCACAATGATCATCTAATTGGAATCTCTTGATCCTCTAGTTTACAAATGAATGCCTAAGCATGCTTATATATGCATCTACAAAACTCCTGCCAAGATATTTGAAATTCAAACTTATCATGTCGGCAAAGGGACCTAATAACGGTCACTAACTGACACCTGGAAATTAGGGCTGCCCCAAAATAGGGCAAGACTAGGGCACGGGTGCCCAAGTCCTCCCCCCTATTTTGGGTAGGGTACAGCTCAAGGGGTCCACCTAGGTCCAATATGCCATGAAACCTAGGTCTCATTCCATCAGGATGCCAAAATATGAACTAAAATGTCCTAAATGCACACTAAAGACCTGGGAGCTAAACCTTATGAGAGAAAATCCCCCAAGGGGACATTTTATGACGTTACAATTTTCATAGTTGTATGCTTGTGATTGTAAGTTTCTGTACTGTTAATTGATGATTTCTATCAAGTATGTATATTTTTCACCTTATTTTGTGATGATACTAACAAACTTGTGTGTATGGATGGTTGCTTGGGAGATTGGGAGTTTGGAGATTGTATGGGAGTTGGGTGGATCATTGGTTGGTTGTGATTTGGGAGCTACATTTTGGGAGTTACATTTTGGGAGCTATGGTAAGGGAGCTACAAGGACCTATGCCCCTTTGGGGATACTCAAGGTGTTGGTGTTGGTTGTGGTTTGGGAGCTACATTGTGATTTGGGAGCTACGGAAAGGGAGCTACAGGGACTTATGCCCCTTTAGGGATACTCATGGTGTTGGTGTTGGTGTTGTTGACACCTAAAAAAATTAATCTCCAAAATGCCCCATTTTAAAACCTTATTCATGAGCTTCATGAAAATATTTTAATTCCTTTTGCTAAAATCAAAAAACCATTGTTGAACCCTTGTTGAGTCATCTCCTATCATTTTATGCTATAACTTTGTATTTTTCATCATTACCGCATCCCCACAAATGTGCTAGATAAACCCTATGGGTTGGCAGGGGCTAAAATACAACATGAACTATTTATGGCGTCCCTACGGCTGTCAAGGCATAAGCTTGTGGGATGGCGATAGGGAACTAAGTTGTCTCCACATTGCCACGATAGTTAATGGGACACTTGGTGGGCTAGCGGTAAGCATTAAGACAATCATCACAGCCCTGTGGTAGGTACAAAGACATCATGTAGGATGGCGATATGATTTGAACCAAGCATAGAATATTTACCGGTCCTGCAACTATTAGTAAGGTAGTTTGCAAGATGGTGGGATAGTTTAGAGCAGCATATAGATTCCCACTACCCCGCAAGGGTCTTAAGGGACTATTGCGGGTTAGCGATAAGGGCATGGATGTGGCATATGATGTTCACCATGGTCCCGCATGGGTCTTATGGGATGTGTGCAGGTTGGTGGTGTAAGGTAAAACATGAAATGTGGCCCGCAGCCCTGCGATGATTAAGCATAATATCAAAAATGAAGTACGAGACTATGGTAAGCTCAAGGTTGGCGTCGATGCAATATTTTTATCAGCAGGGACCATTGACTTCGACATGTCAGTCCATGTGGCCCTTCAAGGAGCTCGTTGGTGTTTTGCAAGAGCCATTTTTTAAGGGATTCAGAGTAGCGAAGACACAGAGACTCAGGGGTTCAAATTTTAAAGTGTTTTAAAAGCTTTGCTCAGGGATTTTTTGTCTCATTTGCCATCAATTAAGATCTAATCTTCTTAGTTGCCCCCTTCTAGATATTTGTTGCATCAGCTACTCACTTTGAACGACAAAATATCCCTCATCTACCCTAGGATCCAAATATTTGTTGCAGTTATTTCTGGTAGATGAACGTCCCTTTTGACCATAGATATTTTCTAACTTGGTCCTTATGAGAAATTTGTTGTAACCTAATTAGGTAAATTTGAAAAATGCTATATATGCATGAAAGTAACATGAAAAAAGGGTTGGTCTTTTGGGCATTTTTAGGCAATCAAGTGTAGAGTTATCTAGGGTTTCAAATAGCAGAAAAGTTCTAGTTCTCCAGTAGTGAAGACATAGGTTATGAAAGGTTTATCATATTGATTACAGCTATCAGTGTATGAACTTCTCCTTTTTCTTATGTAATATTTCAAGGAAATCTTGAATCTGTTTTAGGATTCCCTCTTGCCACACTTCATGGTATGACTGTAACTATTGATTAGATGAATAAACAGATTCTTAAAACATTACATGCTATGTGATGATATTTTTTATGGTTATAGATGATTTATTGTGTCTTGATAAAGGATTACTAAGCATATTCTCCATTGATTGTTGTTCTTGCATCTGAATATCAAGAAAGTGCATATTTCATTTCTCTTGTTGTTTTCTTCTTTTCCATTGAATTGTGAACTCTATAACCCACTATATTAGACACTGGTCTCAAAGTTTCCATGATCACCGAAGCTCTTAAAAAATCAAAACAAATTCATTATGTGTGAAGTAAGTAGTTAGTTTGTATTTCTTGCAAACAAGCATACCTACACTTTCCATTTTCAATGGGAGTGCTTTTTCATCAACTATATAGGGGTTATTAATGACAACCAGTTGTTTTAGGTCTAGTGACAACTTTGGGGGCCTAAAAGATGAATTGGGTTTGGTTGTCTTTTCATTTTTAATTTTTCATCTAGTATAGAAACCAATACCTATTTAGGTATACCCCTTGGAGTTTCCCTCCTAGGTTTAAGCTGAGCCTGAAGTACAGAGGATTTAACCCACTCCTGTTAGTTGGCCAAGATTGCCCTGAACTTGTTGATTAACCTTTTCCTCTCACCCACAACAACCATCCCTGGCCTAGGTGATTTAGGAATGTTTTAGGGTTTAGGGTTACAATTATTTTGGGTCCCAACAGATTGGCACCATTGCCAAGGAATATTTATTTCTAGATGAGTTGTTACAACTTGTTAAGGTATTGAAAATTTTAAACAGTTCTTCCCAACAGGGAAGTGGTGACTCTGTTGATCAAACCTAGAAAATTAGTTTTTAAAAGCATTGAAATGGATAGAGGAAGAAACTAGGGATAGCCTAGACATGGAGAATCCTCTAGCAGTATAGGAAATAGAAGGGATAAATACAGCAAAGGAAGACCTGGTATGGTACTATTGTGTGGTTGCACAACATGCCCCATTTTGCCTTAGCAAAATAGGGACCCAACTTTTTTTTTGCTTCTGCTTGTTCTTTACTTTCTTGCTTTGGATGGTTTGGTAAAAGTCAATTAAGTATATTACCCCTATGCATGCATGTGCCTCACAAGAGAAGGTCAAATATCAAAGTCAAAATTTAGTATCATAAACCTAATAATCTGGAAGAGCACAAAATTCTAAGCACGTTTTCCTTTTAGATCACCTTGATATTCCTTAAGGATAAAAAGTTATGAGCAGTCAAAGTTTGGTCAAACCTAATATTCCCATAGGGTCACATTCGTTAATATTAGTCACATTCGCTAAATGACCATGACATATGAAGATCACCCTATATCCACATATACTTCAATATGCAAACGTCAAAGTTAAGTGCGAAAGAGTACCTACCCGTCAAATACCCATGCATATTCTCGGAGGGTCATATTTCCAAATATCCATCATATTTCATAATATCCCTAACCTTCACAAATATGACCATGATGTCATCTTGTCTCGATTTATAAAAGAACTCAATATGACAATGACGTCATCAGTATGCCTGACACCCGAAGGGTCATATTTCTCAATATGATGATGACCTCATCCTAACCCAATACAAAGGAACACGACAATATGATGATGTCATCATGACTTAGATCCAAGAGGGTCATATTTTGAAACCTCCCTGATCTTAACTAATATGACGATGATGTCATCCCTTCGAATAATTTGAAAGCCTTATAAAAACGCTGACATCATCCTCACATTTTCAAATTGGGTGATATTTCATAGTGTTGAATATCTAGATATTTCCCAATATCCCTCATATCAACCCTAGAGACCTGAGATGTAGAGATGTCCAGTGACTAATTAAATGATGCCACATGGCACATCAACCTGATCATATTGATACAATGTGTTATCACAATTATTAACAAAGGTATAGTGACCTGACTTTGGTCATTGGTCAACAGTTGACCATCCTTGTGATGATGTCACCCTCATCTTTTGGATATCAGTCATATTTTCAAATATCCCTGATCTCCACGGATATCACCCCTGCATTAAATGCAATTCCAATGGTAGGTTGAGCCTTCAAAATTTTAAATACACACCCACCACTTGTCAACATCTACAAACATCGTGTGTCAATCAATGGACATGAACAGAAGGACACCAAGTGCGCCCTAAATCTCCATGTTAATTGGTTAAAAGTGAAGATTTAGGTTCATTTCGAATTTAACCAATGATTAAGCAAAGAATTATAGAGCTCTGATGAGATTAAAACATCATTGCAACTTGCAAACAAAATGGGATATGCATTTGAATGGAACGGTAAATGGTAATTGCAACATGATCACCCTCATCCAAATATCACTTACACAGTAAAAGGGAAGCGATTATTAGGTATGTAATGATAAAACCCTCTTTTGTAATTTATGGTGAATGAAGAGGTAAAAATGGTTTTAACTGAGTTAATTGATATGATGATGCATAAAATAAACTAGAATGATAGAATTATTACCACGAAATGCATGTGATCACTAAACCACTATTGCACATGACAAGTTAGGGTAAGATACACATGTTTTATTGCAAGATCCAATGGTAGTCATAAAGAACTGGTCTAACACCAAACTTTTGAAGCCTATGTATGTGCAGCCAGAGGGAATAGCATTTAGATATGGGCAAATTAATGATACACATCAAGGAAGTACCGATCTTGATGCATCGACAATGAAACTAGAAAAAGGTGGGAATCCTCTACTCATGAGCATATATAATTCAGGAATGTGGAACGCAAGGGGATTTTCATATGTAATGGAGGCCACTGAACTAGTGGTAGAATGTACCCAAAATTACAATGTGGATAACATAAGGGTAGAAAAACATGGGAGAATTTATGTAGACTTTTCAACTATAGGCATCACCTCATCCTTCAATCTGCCTAAAGGACCTAATGTGGTTCAATTAAACATAGGAAAAATGGAAAAAGAGTATAATAGCAAGAAGAAAGAAGCTAGAAGGATCATGTACCAATGAAGGGCCAAGAATAGCACATAGAAGGCCACTGCCAAATTACATGTTCATCTCTTCAAGTTTGATTTTTCTCTAGAGTATCAGTATATGATGGTTATGCTCAGTAGGATGATAGGGAAACCAAATGCTCGGTCATTCAAAAATTAGATGTATGGTTTTATCAGGATGGTCGAATGTTCTGATGACAAACCCTTATGGGCAAAGATCATAAGTGACAACCTAGATGAGGGAATGAGGAAGCTAGGAAGGAAAATTAACATGTTCCATAAGACCTCCTATGTAGTATATGCCTGTGCATTTAGAGGCACCTTCAATGGATTGGAAATAGCAGGCAGGGTTGGAAGTAATGCTGGAGATGTGAAAATCTGGGAGCATTACCCACATTTGAAAAGAAGTGAGTCTCTCCAACATTATCAGAGAGTGAATGATTCATTCTCTATGCACCTTGTTAGGACCATGGAAGAAGACAGAGCAAAAAGATTGAGTGTGGAAGCTCAAGATGCTATATACAAACATGGGGCTTGGTTCATCCAATTCCCCACATTTTCATACATAAGAATGGAAGGTTTCATTGGGCAACCTCTCGTGTTACCAAGATATCAGTGATAAGGTCATCCCAATGGAGTTTGCTAGATAGATATTGCCTTAAGTAGAAGCATATATTGAAAAGGGAAAGATACCTAATGTCTTGTTTCTAGTCATGATTGGCTGGTATATGTGCCCTAATAGGGAAAGTGTTAAGGATGTAATTAGAGGATTGAACTTGATGCACTTACAACCCTTCTCACTGGCTAGGCCATATGATCCTTATGATAGGATGCTGTCATAAGAAGCATATGCATCAGAAGCACATTGAAGATTTATGGGCTGACTATGATGACAAGGTAGAAGTAAGAAAGAGAAGTTACTAGAGGCTTACTCTAAACCAGATATGAACCTTGGATGCATGTTAGTGTCTGCTCAGTTACATGAAGATGTTGGTAAGAGCATGTCCCACGAATATGAGGATAATAAGGTATACAATGATACAATATTAGCTCCGGAGCGGAATTAGCCAGAGGAGACTTCCTTGGATCAGATAACTCAAAAGGTCATACAATTGACCAAGGAGTGGGTAGAAAATGAGATCATCCAAATGAAGAATAAAGGAGTGGCACTCTCTGTGGATAACAAAAGAAAGATATAGGAATTATCAGATGAGGAATATGATCATTTCCTCAAGAAAAAGAGGTAGTCAAATGGAGAAAGATAGTAAAGTAAAAATAAGAAAGGAGGCCAAGCAACTGGGGTAATGGTCATTCGACAACCTTGACCAAGGAAAATGTAGCTTCCACATCAGCTGTAACATCACCTCATACACATACAAAACAAAAGAAAGTTGTTGCAAAGCCTGCCCCTACTATTGTAGAGGAGGAGGAAGAGCCCTCAGATGATGATCTCTTGATTAAGAAGAAAAATAAGAAGGTCCAAGTGCCACCTCAAAAGAAATAAAAGACTATTATGAGGGGAACTGTGGATATAAATCCCATTCTATTGAGATGAGTAGGTAGTGAAGGCATTTTGAAGAACCTACAACATGAGTTTCCCATCCTTAATATTATGCAATTCAAGACTGAACAGGAAGAGGAACAAAGAAAAGAGAAGGTAGAGTGCAAGAAAAGAGCCACCTTTTCCATTAGATGAGACAGTAGACTTATTTGATGATGATGTAGTCAATGAGGTTTTTTCTCATTCTATGGAGACTTTAGTGGAAAATAAAAAGATGATCCTTATGGCATCCCTGTAGTTCAAAAGGAAGTTCATCATGAGGAGGTTGAAGTAGAGGAAACTGAAGAAGATAACCCTGAATTGGTAGCCCAACAAATTGGATTGACAAACTTGGTTGATCAAGTCACCAGCCCTGTAACAATAGACCTGACTTATCAGGGTGATGAGGATCAAAGTAAAGGCAAAGATTTACCTCCCAAACAAGAAAAAGTAGAAGTCAATGTACATATGGATGATGATGAAGAGATGTCTGATTAGAATGTTGATTAGGATAATGAGCCAACACTAGAAGAGGGAACAAATGAAAAGGAAATGGATAAAGTCCAAAAACTTGAAGAAGTGGACATATCAAAATATGGAGAACAAAATTCTCAACAAGGTGATGATCAGCGAAAGGAAGAAGAAAATGTGAACAAGAATGATCAAGGTGATCATCCTAATAAATTAGATTAGAATGTCCAAACTCCTCATGACGATCAAGCACAACAAAATATATAGGATCAAAATGTGAATGCATCACAAGAAACTCCTACACAAGAAGAGATCCCTCATGAGGAAATTCAAGAGGATGAACAAAGGAAATAAACTTCTCCACCAAGGGTGGAGAAAAATGTAGAGTCCCAAGATGCTCACATTGAGAAGACAGATCAACAAAGGTCCATCGATGAGATACCATATTGGCTGCAGCAGGAGATAAGACCACCTCAAGACAATGATGTGCTTGAGTTTGATATTTCTACATTATTCTCAGTTGGTATGATTAGGCCTAAGTGAAAAGCAAGACCTATGTCTACAATTAGGAGAGATCCTACCATGGGCAAGAGAATAGCTCAGGTAGCTTTGCCAATAGCAGATAAGGCAAAAGGAGAGATAAGTATTGATGAATTTTAGATAACTAATGTTGATCTTGGCTTTTCTACTGAGGAGTAGGAGGGCCAAGAGGCCAAATATATTATTGACTCCTTCATGAAAAGTGTGAAAAAGGAGGACAAAAATAAAATGCACAAGGAACGCATTGCCCAGGTGCATACATTTATAAAGGGGTTAATTGACCCAAATAACATGCCAATCAACATAGCCACCCCCTTGACCATCATATCTCAAGATGAGGTAATAGGGCTAGATATCATGAAGCCTGAGGCTCATGTGGGGGATAATTGGTTTATTCTTTTCATTTCTGAAGCAAAAAAGGTGATAAAGACATCCCTCTCCAATTGGAACTTGCTCAACACATTGAGGAGCAAAGTAGATAAATTACAAAAGGAGGTTGGATGGAGATCCATCAAAGTAGAGAAACATCTAGATGCTCTGGCTAAAATAAGGCACATAGATATGAAGGTTCTCATATATAATAAGGTATTGCATAATAATACTGCACAATTATTAGGCATATGGTATGAGGATACTAGGTTCAAGAGTGATATCTGGAAGAGATGTAACGCCAAGTTCAGGGATATTAGTGTCAAATTGCATCATCTTATGGCCAAGGAGATAAATATCTTAGAAGCTCTTGAAGATAATGTAGAAGGAAAGATAGAAAATCAAGATGTTGATTTTGCAATAGAGGTTTTCCAAAGTAATTTTAAGTAGGCAACAAATGACCCTGTCCATCATTTGACAGAAGCCATAGTTGATAAAGCCATGAGGATGAAGGCCAAGGTGGAAGGATATAATGAGATGTTAAATAGCAAAAAGAGCAAATGGTCTACACTACAAGCACAATTCCATTCCCAAGAGCATGTTGTAGTAAAAGATAGAGTTCAGGATGGGGGAGAGATTGAAAGAATAATACAAGCATATGAACCCATTAGGGAGATTATCAGCACACATGTAGGAGATGACCCCAACATTGATGAATAAGATAAAGAAGAAGAAGAGTAAGGATGCACGATGACAGAGTCAAATGCATAGTAAGATAAATAAGTGATCGAGTCCCATTAGATGGTTGCCTACTGGAAACCTGTGCCATGTTTGATATTTGTTGACCAAGTCAAAGAAGATATGGATCATTGATTTAGATAGATAAATCCTAATCATTGGACCATTTGTAACTGCCTCCTCTCTTTGTCCTATAAAAGGAGATGGAGTGCACTTTGTACGATTATTTGAAACTTAATTGATATTAGATTTTTGAAGCCTCTTAGGACTAATTCTCAAAGTTGATTGTAATTATACATGTCTTTTGCATACTTAATGAAAGTGAAGATTTAGATTACACACAATCGTATACTTTGAGTAATCTATAGATGAATTCTTGGCTTGTGCATTGATTTGTTGCACCCCTTGGAGTGCAATTCATATTGTCTATGTTGTCTTCATCTCTTTTCCATTGAAGTTTGTATCAACCATACTTAGATGTGGAATGCCCTAGTGAACCTATGGTTTGATTTTCTTCCTTTCATGATAGTATCTAGAATGTATGTGGACCAATAGCTAAAGATTCAATCAATTTAGTAAACATGAGAAAGCATTTAACATAATTTGGTTAATTTCATTCAAATCACCATCGCAATTGCAAATATACAAATAATCTTAAGCAAATAAAAGTAAATATACAGATATCCTGAAGGAAACTAAATATTCTTAGCATATTTGAGTTAATTAACATGTATAATTGAAAATACCATGCAAATACATATAAATGTCAATAGTAATCATACAAATATCAGCTTGTAGGCACATTATTTAGATAAATTCATAAGTACAGAACTAAAATTAATCAATGACAGTTGATGTTCAGAAGAATTGATCAAAATTAGAAAATATCATCATCATCTATTGAATGCAGTAGGATTAACCTTCTTTGTGAAGAAATTTATAGAAAGCAGGTGTAAAACTAGATGTTTAGACATCAATTCTTGGTAGCAAAACAACATAAGGCCCCTTGGATGGAAAACAACATATCACATCAACCTCTAAGTAATGTTAGATGATCATGACCTGATCAACGGAGACTTGGAGTCATCAATTTATCCTAAATTGATCGTACTTTTAAAAATAATAAAGGTTTATTCTGTAAAATTTTATTCGTGTTGTTTTGAATAACAATCATAACCAATATATATAAATTGGCTCTAGAAGGAGGGCAAATTCCATCTTCTCTCTTTTGCTACTTGAATTGGTTAGCTACATCTAATTCTTGTGTATTTACGAGCTGATCTTGTTAAAGTTCATTAAATTTGGGTATGCTTTGGACATTTGTGCAAAAATTCACTTGTTTCAGGTTGTTCCAAGAGTATTGATCATAAATATTTCAGTATAGTGCATGAATGCTTTGATCTTTGTAGCCAATTGCTTGAAGTCTTCAAATATTGAGTTGTTGCTTAGATTTTCTTGCAAATATCTTGTAGTAACTTGCCTTTGCAAGCAAATATCTACTCATTACTGAGTCTTGATCATAAATATCCATCCTGGAAGATCATTTCCTTTGATCTTTGTAGACATTTAGTCAAAATATCCATATTTTGTAATAAGTTGTTAGAATCCTAGCTCACCGGCCTAATACCAGGTCCAGATCCAGTGGACTCTTTAAGGAATTGCCTATTCATCGACTCAGACCTCATACTATTGATATTCATCATACTCCTAAGTCTAGTGAATTAGTATCTTCATCAAGACATATTCTAACACCTCCGATATCTCCACCTATACCTCAGACACCTTTATGATCACCAATTATACCTCAAGTGCAGCAAGCACTAGTCACAATGTCATCCCTTGTTGTTGATTCACCCTTAACCTTTATTGCATATCATCCCTTGCCTAAAAATCTTGATAAAATTTGCCCTAAGTATCATCCATATTAGGATGTAGATGATCATATCCAGACTTTTAAGGAAGCTTGCTTTATAGCAAGGATTAAACATCAGGATGTAGTAAATAGATTATTTCCTTACTCCTTGGGAGAGGAAGAATACAATTGGTACATCATCCTTGCTCAAAGCTCACTAGACTCATGGGCTACATTGGAAAAAGCATTCAAAGAGAAGTTCAAGATACTTATAGATCCTACAATGACTTATCACCTTTTTTCTACAATCAAAAGAGAAGAAGGGGAACCTATCTCCAACTTCAATGCTAGATTCTAGAAGATGTACTCTAAGTTGGTAGCTCCATACAATGTAGGATATGAGCCAACCAGATTGATATATTACTCAGCCTTAGATCCCCTAACCTCTATGTTCATAAGGAGAGCACATCCTAGTGTCAGAACTCTGATAGGAGCTTTTGAAGAAGCAATAAAAGTAAATCAGCAATTAATTCCTACCACAACACCTAACTTAGCATATCTTGCATACCTGACATATCATGCTCAACCACAGACTAACAGAGTCATGATGCCTCCTATTGCATTTCTCGGTCCATTACAAGTACCTCCTCTTAGTATCATGCCTCCTCCAAATGGGAATGGTCAGATGATACTATATCCAGGGCATGTCCAAACACCTCAAGATGTAGGACAAAACAATAGCAATGACTCTTCTTTCTTTAAACCTCAACAAGAAAATGTAGTAGCCAAAGTTCAGGAAGAGAAAGAAGATATCAAATAAATATTTGCATAGTTGACAAAGATGGCAACTGAAATCACACCTGAGGGGTAAAAACTTTTAGTCCCAGTCAAATCAAAATAGAGGATATAACAATGATAGATCTGAATATCTTGACAAGGGATATAATAATGATAGGAACTTCAACAAAAATAATGGCAATAACAATGATGCACCTAGGCAACCTAGAGTATGGAATACTAGGTGAAATAATGTTTTTTTGCCATCACGCTTGGATAATCAACCCCCTAATGAACCAAAGAAGACTACTAGAGTTAATTTGGTAGAAGCAGAACTTACAAATTGGTGTAGAATACACAAAACTAATGTGCATGCTGAGCTAGATTGTCCTTAGTTCAAAATAGCAGCCACTATCTTTTAAGCTGAAGTGTCTAACACCACAAGTGACCCTCCTTTCATTGAAGGGAATGAGATTGTTCCCTACAGATATGATTCTGCCCTTGTACTTGAGAGTTTAGTAAATCATTGTCATCACCAAATAGCCTCAGCTCATGAAAACTACACATTAGTATGTGAAGAATCTGCCATGGCATTTGAGACAAATTATGTGTTTCCTTTCAAGGATGAAAATGAACCATCGGTAGAACATGAAGAAGTTCATGCTTGTCAGCAACAATATCAAGGTAGGCATAGTTATAACCTTAGGAGCAATCCTACTAGACCACCTAGTCCCTTGGCCACATCCTTGCTTCCCAATAACTTCAACACTCCTCTAGATCCAAAAGAAAGCAATAATCCTAGTCCTCCCAAGGTTAGTACTTAGTATTTCACACCTCAAAATATAGTGTCAAAAGCTAGCAATCAATCTCTAGAATCAAACAAGTTAGTCACATATTTAATAGAGGAAATGAAGAAAGTTAAAATTAGTTTATCATTGTTAGAATTGTTGAAAACTCCAACCATCAAGAAAGCTTTCATGAGGTCCCTAGATGAGCCTATACCAAAAGATGATAATCATGTGCATAATCTGAGTCAGATTTTAAATAAAGATCATGCAGCTAAAGAAAATGTAAAAAACAAATTTCCAGCCATTGTTCAAGCTATTGAGACCTCACATATGACTCTCTATAGAGACAAGACTGAGTCACCCCCATTCTTACTCACTAAGAGGATATTTGGTAAGAACTTACATAACTATCTAGTAGATTTAGGTGCATCAACCAATGTGATGCCCTTATCTATTTGTAATGCCTTAGGGTTACATCCAGCCAAGTCCCTCAAAAAGGTGACACAACTAGACAAAACTGAAGTGTAGTAGGAGAATTAACACATATACACATGCAGTTAGCATTAGATCCAAGGATTCAATATTACATTGGTATTCAAGTGGTAGACATCCTTGATACCTATGGAATGTTGCTTAGTAGGGATTGGTCAAAAATGCTCAATGGTAATATGTCTACTAATTTTAGCCACATGTGGTTACCCTCGAAGGGGATTCCTAATCAAATTATGATAGAAGCTAAACCTATGATGAAGCACATGATCACTGAGTATAACAAGACCAATGAGATATTGTATGTAGATGTCAAACCAAGAGTTTATACCATCAAACCTCAAATGGTCAAGATAGAGGAAGTTCTCATGTATAACACACACATTCATAAAAATGCTCATTAGGATAACATAGTGATCATAGAATCTGATTATAGTTCAGGGGATGAGGATGAAGTAGATTATTTCAAAGACTTTGAATTGTACTTGTCCAGTGAAATGCAACATTACCAAACATTAAAGATCTCTAATCAGGATATTTTAATTGAGGGTTGGTGCAGGTTACATGATGAAGCACATTCAAAGAAAATTTGTTAGGCTTGCTTAGATATGTTGAAGCTGGAGCAAGCTTATAGTGAGAGGGGATCATCTTCAACTGAGGTAAGTAGTACATTTAGGTATGAGAATTCTAAATCTTGTTTGTCATTTGCAGATACATAAGAAAGGACACATTAGGATGAAAGTTACACTTACAACCCAAAAGAGATCCTGATGTATGGTAAAGAAAACTACAAGGATGAAAATAATATCACCCCTAGAATTGACTGTTTGATTGAATCAGATTATGAAGTGTCAGATGAAGACACAGAAAGTAACTTGACAAAGTTTCAAGAGTTTTTATCCAAGCAAATTAAAAGGCTTATATTACATGAGATCCCTCCACACCATGCTTTAATTGAAGGATGGTGTAGACTACATGTAGCACTACATTCATAGACTACATGCTCATTATGTATGTATATACTAAATAAGCAAGAGAAGCTTTATTCAAAGGATCAATTATCTAGTAACAAGGATATACCAAGAGATAAGAAGAAAGAGATTGAAGTACAATCAGATATCAAATATAATGATAACACAAATGTTAAAAAAAGAGGGGTATTAGGTTCACATCAGTCACTAAAAATGACAAAGAATGAGTCACAAAAGTTAAAATAAATATCAGGTGGTGCAACTGCTAGAGCTAAAAAGAAAAGAGAAGGCCCTAATAAGACATTAATAGAAGATAAACCATTGATCCTTAGGTTTGATGGATTTAAGTCCAAACAAGGAGTTGGAGTAGGTGTAGATCTTATTGATCCAATAGGAAAGTCATATTTGGCAACATACAGATTGCAATTCCTATGCACCAATAATGTGACAGAATATGAAGCTTTAATTTATGGGTTGCCATTTGTTCTCAAGAAAAGAGTTAAGATTCTTCATGTCTGCGGAGACTTAGAATTGATAGTAAGGCAAGTGAGGAATATCTATGCTTGCAATTACAAGATGTTGTCCAACTACAGACACAGAGTTTGGGACTTGATAGAAGAATTTGATGCATTTAATATCATCCATGTTCCCAGAGAACAAAATCACAGAGTAGATGCTTTGGCACAAGCTACTAGCACTTTGGAGCCTTTGTCCATTTTTGGATTAAAGAGATTTTTAGTTGAACTAATATCAATACCCTCCATACCAGACAATGTCACTAATCTTCAAGTGTTTAATGATGATCAACATATTTTGGATTTTATAGCAAACAGTGATGTATTTGATGCACAAATCCTAGATGAAAGAAATTTAGAGGATCATATCTACGAAGAAGAAGAGATCATGAATTTCCAAGCAATAAGATTCCCAAAGGTATGATAGAACTAGAAAAGGCATTTGATCTACATAAAATGTTGAAACAAAAGGATCTTCCCAAGAATGATGGAGGAGAATATTTACTGGTCAATATAGGATAGAAGGAAGATGTAAGGAATATCCTAATTGGGAAAGTTTGTACTGAAGAAGAAAATACAGGGATAACTCAAGCTTTGAAGGATTACATTCATGTTATCACTTGGACCTCTGATGAGTTAAAGATGTATGATACATCAATCATCACCCATACTATTCCATTGAAACCATATGCTAAGCCTTTCTGATAGAAGCAAAGGCCTGTTAATGCCCTATTGGAGCCTATCATATTTGAAGAGGTTAAGAAGTTGTTGAATGCCAGGATCATATTTCCTATGAGACACTCAACGTGGGTGGCCAATCTAGTCCCTGTAAGAAAGAAAAATGGAGATATACACCTATGTGTAGACTTCAAAAATCTAAACAAATCTTTTGAGAAGGATAATTATCTTTTACCTTCACTGGATGAAGTCTTGTAGATAGAAAATGGAGCTCAAATGATATCCTTCCTGGATGGTTTCTTAGGATATAACCAAGTGATGGTGGATAAAATAGTTAGGTTAAAAACAACATTCACCACAAAGTGGGGAACATTTTCTTATAGATGCATGCCTTTTGGCTTGATTAATGTTGGAGCCACATTCCAACATGCAATGGACATAGCATTTAGAGGCCTAGTTGGAAAATGCATAGTCATATACCTTGACCATCTTTTCAAAGAAGAGGGGTGACCACATAGGAGACCTCAGAAAGGTGCTCAAGAAATGTGAGCATTACGACATCTCATCTAATCCAAAGAAGTGCATATTTGGAGTAACCATAGGTAAATTACTACGTCACCTAATATCAGAAAATGGAATCACCATTGACCCTACTAGAGTAGAATCAATCATGAAGCTGCAACTTCCTAGAAGTCAAAAAGAGCTTAAATCTTATTTTGGTAAGATAAACTTTGTTAGGAAGTTCATCACTAGGTTTGTAGAGATTGTCAGACCACTGAATGCAATGCTTAAGAAAGATGCAAAGATCAAATGGACACCTAAAGCAAAAGTAGTGTTTGAGGATATCAAGAAATCCATATCAAATGAACCTTTCCTGATTAGCCCAGATTACACAAGAGAAATTTACATTTACTCATTTGCTTCAGAACACACATGTGCAACAGTCCTGACACATAAGAATGAAGCCAAAGAAGAAAAACCCATAGCTTTCATGAGTTTCCCATTCGAAGATGTGAAACTTAGATATATGGATGTTGAAAGACAAGCTCTTGCTTTGGTCAGAGCAATAAATAAATTCAGACATTACATCTTAAGAAGTAAGATAATTGTTGTTGTACCAGATGCAGCAGGAAAATGCTCCTAATGCAGAGTGATCCTGGAGTGAAAAGAGCTAAGTGGATAATGGTTCTTCAAGAATATGATATGGACATAACACCCATGAAATTGGTAAGAGGGCAGGCCTTGAGCCAGATGATTTTTGAGATTGACCCTAACATTGTGAGTCAATAATCTGTAGTGAACACTAAAGAGAATAAAGAATAGTATTCTAATATCAGACATATCCTAATCACTGGGAGATGCCCTTTGAAGATGCAAGATTCTCAAAGGAGAGCTTTTAAGATAAGATCACAGAAGTACATGATCAAAGGAGGAGTCCTCTTCAGGAGAAACTATGAGGGCATATACCTTAGATGTCTAGATAGACCAGAAGCTGACAAGGTTTTAGGTGAACTACATGACAAATTTGGAACAACACATGGTTCTTACTTAACTACTGCACATGCTATCCTGAGAGTAGGATATCATTGGCCAACCATTTTCAAAGATACTGTTGAACACATTTAATGTTGCCATACTTGTCAGGTTGCTACCAGCAAAGAGAAATATGTTATTCAACCCTTGCAGCCAGTGATGGAGATGCATCCATTTGCTCAATGGGGTATGGATTTCATAGGTCCTATCAACCCTCCATCATCTTCAGGCCATAAGTATGTCTTGACAATCATTGATTATTGCACTAGGTGGACTGAAGCAGTCAGTAGCAAAACATGCACTGCAGAAGATGTAATCAAATTCCTAGAAAATAACATAATAACCAGGTATGGAGTTCCATATGCCCTAGTATGTGATAATGGATCAATGTTTGCATCATTAAGATTATCTAGTTGGGCTTTTGATTATGGAATCATTTTAAAATTTTCTTCAAATTATTATCCCCAAGGAAATGGCTTAGCAGAGTCAAAAATAAAAACTTCTTGAGTATCATAAAGAAACTAATAGAAAAGAATCCTATGGAATGGAATACCCTACTTAAGTATGCCTTGTGGGTGGACCAAACCAAAATGAAGATTGCATTAGGAAACTCTCCTTATCAACTAGTGTATGGGGTGGATCCTATCCTCCCCGTGAATCTAAAAATCCCCACATTGTAGTTTGCACAAGAATATATGGGTATAGATAGTAAACAAGAATTTAGGTTGCTTCAACTTATGCACTTAGAAGAAAAGAGAGATAGAGTGATTGATCAATTCGCTAAACATCAGGCTATTATCAAACTCTAGTTTGATAAAAGGGCCAAAATTAAAGCCTTTAGGATTTTGGATTTAGTCTTAGTATGGGACAAAGCACATGTAAAGAAAGGTGATCATGGAAAGTTTGATAAACTTTGGATTGGTCCTTTTCAGATTTTAGAGATCCTAGGAGACAGTACTTATAGACTCAAGACCCTAATAGGTGAGAATGTTCCATTGCCAGTTAATGGACAATTCCTTAAACATTATTTTCAAGCTTAGACAAGGTCATGTCATAATGTTGTACCATAATGTACATATTGTATAGTTTCTTGTATAGCTTTTCTTTGTGTGTTTGTTTTTTTTCTTGTTGTTGTTGAGTCCTTGTTTTGGTTATACAAGATGATGCACCTTGCCACTTTAAGAAATCAGCAAAATTATTAGAATTCAAGTGATGAGTACAAATTCTTACATAGGTTGTGACTCACACTAAGAGGTACCTCTAATCAGGTATGTGATGTCCTGTTCATTAGTTATATCCCTTTTCTTGATCAAGGAGATTTTTAGAATAACTCACGTAACAGCCTTGGGTTTGTTGAATACCTTAGTATAGGTTTTAAGTGAAAAATCCAAAGGGTCACCCTTGCTACCATTACAATTTCCAACCTAAAATAGCAAGTGATCACGCCTTGCATGATGAGCTTACATGATGATATCTTATGGATATGTATATTAAAAAAAGAGAGAAATATATTGAAAATCTAAGAGAATGAAATTTAGGCCATCTAAGTAACTCTATCAGGGCTATATACACCTGTTGGCAGTGGAGCTCTACTTAAGGGAATTGCAAAGATAACCTTATCGGGGCTATGGATGCCTGCTGGAAACAAGACTCTATCCCGGTTGGCTAAGCGATGAACTCAAACTATGTAGCTTAACACCAGTTACTAGTGTCTTCAACTTACTTTCAAGATGAGGATTATTAATCACATGCACACACTTGATCCCTTATCAGCATTGAGATGCTTATAAACTTGACATAATTCAGAAAGATCATGATGTTTATGCTTAGAGAGAGTTAGAATACTATGCTTCAATGTGTTCTCATCATTTAAATTATTTGAATTTGGTTGTTTTCTTTGGTGGCAAGTTGTTGTGTGGTTGCACAACACGCCCCATTTTGCCTTAGCAAAATAGGGACCCAACTTTTTTTTGCTTCTGCTTGTTCTTTGCTTTCTTGCTTTGGGTGGTTTGGTAAAAGTCAATTAAGTATATTACCCCTGCGCATGCATGTGCCTCACAAGGGAAGGTCAAATGTCAAAGTCAATATTTTCTATCATAAACCTTATAATCGAGAAGAGCACAAAATTCTAAGCATGTTTGCCTTTTAGATCACCCTGATATTCCTTAAGGATAAAAAGTTATGACTAGTCAAAGTTTGGTCAAACCTGATATTCCCATAGGGTCACATTCATTAATATCAATCACATTCACTAAATGACCCTGACATATGAAGATCACTCGATATCTGCATATACTTCAATATGCAAATGTCAAATTTAAGTGCAAAAGAGTACCTACCTGTCAAATACCCATGCATATTCCTGGAGGGTCATATTTCCAAATATCTATCATTTTTCATAATATCCCTAACCTTCACAAATATGACCATGACGTCATCTTGTTCTGATTCATAAAATAACTCAATATGATGATGACATCATCAGTATGTCTGACACCCGCAGGGTCATATTTCCAAATATTTGTCATATTTCTCAATATGATGATGACGTCATCCTAACCCAATACAAAGAGAACATGACAAGATGATGATGTCATCATGATCTAGATCCAAGAGGGTCATCTTTTGAAACATCCCTGATCTTAACTAAGATAACGATAACGTCATCCCTTCGAACAATTTGAAAGCCTTATAAAAATGCTGATGTCATCCTCACATTTTCAAATAGGGTGATATTTCACAGTTTTGAATATCCAAATATTTCCCAATATCCCTCATATCAACCCTTGAGACCTGAGATGCCTAGATGTCTAGTAACCAATTAAATGATGCCAAGTGGCACATCGACCTGATCATATTGATACAATTTGTTATCACAATTATTAATAAAGGTATAGTAACCCAACTTTGGTCGTTCGTCAATAGTTGACCATCCTCATGATGATGTCACCCTCATCTTTTGGATATCAGTCATATTTTCAAATATCCCCTATCTCCATGAATATCACCCCAGCATTAAATGCAATTCCAATGGTAGGTCTAGCCTTAGAAATTTCGAATACATGCCTGCCACTTGTCAACATCTATAAACATCATGTGTCAATCAATGGACATGAGTAGAAGGACACTAAGTGCACCCTAAATCGCCATGTTAATTGGTTAAAAGTGAAGATTTGGGTTCATTTTGAATTTACCCAATGACTAAGCAAAGAATTACAGAGCTCTAGTGAGTTTAAAACATCACTTCAACTTGCAAATAGAATGGGATACGCATTTAAATAGAACGGTAAACAGTAATTACAATGTGATCACCCTCATCCAGATATCACTTGCACAATAAAAGGGAAGTGATTATCAGGTATGTAACGATAAAACCCTCTTTGGCCGTTTATGGTGAATGAAGAGGTAAAATGGTTTTAATTGAGTCAATTGATATGATGATGCATAAAATAAACTAGAATGATAGAATTATCACCACGAAATACATGTGACCACCAAACCACTATTGCACTCAACACATTAGGTAAGATACTCATGTTTTATTGTAGGATCCAATGGCAATTAGAAAGAACCAGTCTGACACCAAATTTTTGAAGCCTATGTATGTGTACCCATAGGGAATAGCATTCAGATATGGGCAAATTAATGATACATATCAAGGAAGTACTGATCTTGATGCATTGATAGTGAGACTCAAAAAAGGAGGTGGTAATCCTTTGCTCATGAGCATATACAGTTCAAGAATGTGGAATGTAGGGGGATTTCCGTATGCAATGGAGGCCACTAAACTAGTGGTAGAATGTGCCCAAAATTACAATGTGGATACCAGAAGGGTAGAAAAACATGGGAGAATTTATGCAGACTTTTCAACTATAGGCATCACCTCATCCTTCAATCTGCCTAAAGGAGCTAATGTGATTCGATTAAACCTGGGAAAATTGAAAAAAGAGTATAATAGCAAGTAGAAAGAAGCTAAAAGGATCATGTACCAATGGAGGTACAAGAATAGCACATATAAGGCCACTGCCAAATTACATGTTCATCTCTTCAAGTTTGATTTTTCTCTAGAGTATCAGTATATGATGGTTATGCTCAATAGGATGACAGGGAAACCAAATGTTGGGTCATTCCAAAATTAGATGTATGGTATTGTCATGATGGTAGAATGTTCTGATGACAAAGCCCTATGGGCAAAGATCATAAGTGACAGCCTAGATGAGGGAATTAGGAAGCTAGGAGGGAAAATTAACATGTTCCGTATGACCTCCTATATAGTATATGCCTATGCATTTAGAGGCACCTTTAATGGATTGCAAATAGTAGCCAAGGTCAGAAGTAACCCTAGAGATGTGAACCTTTGGGAGCATTACCCACAATTGAAAAGAAGAGAGTCTCTCCAACATTATTCGAGAGTGAATGATTCATTCTCTGTGCACCTTGTTAGGACCATGGAAGAAGATAGAGCAAAGAGATTGAGTGTGGAAGCTCAAGTTGCTATATACAAACATGGGGCTTGGTTCATCTAATTCCCCACATTTTCATACATAAGAATGGAAGGTTTCACTGGGAAACCTCTCATGTTGCCAAGATATCCCAGTGACAAGGTCATCCTAATGGAGTTTGCTAGATAGATATTGCCTTTGGTGAGAGCATATATTGGAAAGGGAAGGATACCTAATGTCTTGTCTCCAGTCATGATTGGTTGGTATATGTGCCCTAATAGGGAAAGTGGTAAGGATGTAATTGGAGGATTGAACTTGATGCACTTACATCCCTTCTCACTGGCTAGGCCATATGACCCTTATGATAGGATGCTGGCATTGCATAAGAAGCCTATGAATCAGAAGAACATTGAAGATTTTTGGGCTGATTGTGATGACGAGGTAGAAGTAAGAAGGAGAGGTTACTAGAGGCTTACTCTAAATTAGATACACACCTTGGGTTGCATGTCACTGCCTACTTAGTTACATGAAGATGATGGTAAGATCATGTCCCAAGAATATGACAATAAGATATATAATGATACAATATCAACTCTAGAGTGGAATCAGCTAGAGGAGACTTCCTTGCATTAGATAACTTAGAAGGTCATACAATTGACCAAGAAGTGGGTAGAAAATGAGATCATCTAGCTGAAGAATAAAGGAGTGGCACTCACTATGGATAACAAAAGAAAGAGACAAGAATTATTAGATGAGGAATATGATGATTTCCTCAAGGAAAAGAGGTAGTCAAATGGAGAAATGCAGCAAAGTAAAAATAAGAAAGGAAGCCAAGTAGCTGGGGTAATGGTCATTCGACAACCTCAACCAAAGGAAAATGTAGCTTCCACATCAGCTGCATCATCACCTCATACACCTGTAAAACAAAAGAAAGTTGTTGTAAAGCCTGCCCCTACTATTGTAGAGGAGGAAGAGCCCTCAGATGATGACCTCTTGATTAAGAAGAAAAAGAAGAAGGTCCAAGCGCCACCTCAAAAGAAACAAAAGCCTATTATGAAGGGAACTGTGGATATAAATCCCATTCTATTGAGAGGACTAGGTGGTGAAGGCATCTTGAAGAACCTGCAACATGAGGTTCCCATCCTTGATATTGTGCAATTAAAGACTGAAAAGGTAGAGGAACAAACAAAAGAGAAGGTAGAGGAACAAATAAAAGAGATGCATAGTACAAGAAAATAGCCACCTTTTCTATTACATGATATAGTAGACTTATCTGATGATGATGTAGTCAATGAGGTTTCTGCTCATTCTATGGAGACTTTACTGGAAAATACAAAGATGACCCCTGATAGCACCCCCATAGTTCAAAAGGAAGTTCATCATGAGGAGGTTGAAGTAGAGGAAATTGAAGAAGATAACCCTGAAGTGGTAGCCCAACAAATTAGATTGACAAACATGGTCGATCAGGTCACCAGCCTTGTAGCAATAGACCTAACTTATCAGGGTGATGAGGATCAAAGTAAAGGCAAAGATTTACCTCCAGAACAAGAAAAAGTAGAACTCAATTAACATATGGAGGATGATGAAGAGATGCCTGATCAGAATGATGATCAGGATAATAACCAACACTAAAAGAAGGAACAAATGAAAAAGGAAATGGATAAAGACCAAAACCTTGAAGAAGTGGACATATCAAAAGATGGAGAACATAATCCTCAACAAGGTAATGATCAGCGAAAGGAAGAAGAAAATGTGAACAAGAATGATCAGGGTGATCATCCAGATAAATTAGATTAGAATGTCCAAAATCCTCATGCGGATCAAGCACATCAAAATATATAGGATCAAAATGTGAATGCATCACAAGAAACTCCTGCACAAGAAGAGATCCCTCATGAGTAAATTCAAGAGGATGAACAAAGGAAAGAAACTTCTCCACCGAGGGTGGAGCAAAATGTAGAGTCTCAGGATGCTCACATTGAGCAGACAAATCAACAAAGGTCCACCGATGAGATACCATATTGGCTGTAACAGGAGATAAGCCCACCTTAGGACAATTATGTGCCCGAGTTTGATGTTTCTACATTATTCTTAGTTGATATGATTAGTCCTAAGAGAGAGGCAAGACCTACGTATGGAATTAGGAGAGATCCTACCACGGGAAAGAGAACAACTTAGGTAGCTTTGCCAATAACAGATAAGGCAAAAGGAGAGATAAGTATTGATGAATTTCAAATAACTAATGTTGATCTAGGCTTTTCTACTGAGAAGTAGGAGGGCCAAGAGCCCAAAAATATTATTGACTCCCTCATGAAAATTGTGAAAAAGGAGGACAAAAATAAAATGCACAAGGAGCACATTGCCCAGCTACATACAGTTATAAAGGGGTTAATTGACCCGAATCACATTCTAGTCAACGCAGCCACCCCCTTGACCATCATATCTCAAGATGAGGTAACAGGGTTGGATATCATGAAGAAAAATGCTCATGTGGTGGATAATTGGTTTATTCTTTTCATTTCTAAAGTAGAAAAGGTGATAAAGACCTCCCTCTCCAATTAGAACTTGCTCAGCAAATTGAGCAGCAAAGTAGATAAATTACAAAAGGAGGTTGGACGAAGATCCATCAAAGTAGAGAAACATATAGATGCTCTTGCTGAAATGAGGCACATAGATATGAAGGTGCTCATATATAATAAGGTATTGGATAATAATACTGCACAATTATTAGGAATATGGTATGAGGATACTAGGTTTGTGAGTGATATCCTGAAGAGATGTAATGCCAAGTTTAGGGATATCAGTGTCAAATTGCATCATCTTATGACCGAGGAGATAAATATCTTGGAAGCTGTTGAAGATAATGTAGAAGGAAAGATAGAAAATCAAGATGTTGATTTTGCAATTGAGGCTTTCCAAAGTAATTTTAAGTAGGAAACAGATGATCCTCTCTACCATTTGATAGAAGACATAGTTGATAAAGCCATGAGGATGAAGGCCAAGGTGGAAGGATATAATGAGATGTTAAATACCAGAAAGAGAAAATGGTTTGCACTACAGACACAATTCCATTCCCAAGAGCATGTTGTAGTAGAACTTAGAGTTTAGGATGGGGGAGAGATTGAAAGAATAATACAAGCATATGAAACCATTAGGGAGATTATTAGCACACATGTAGGAGATGACCCCCACACTGATGAAGAAGATGAAGAAGAAGAAGAGTAAGTAAGGATGCATGATGACAGAGTCATATGCATAGTAAGACAAAGAAGTGATTGAGTCCCACCAGATGGTTGCCTACTTACAACCTGTGCAACATTTGATATATGTTGACCAAGTCAAAGAAGATATGGGCCGTTGATTTAGATAGATAAAGCTTGATCATTGGATCATTTGTAACCGCCTCCTCTCTTTGTCCTATAAAAGGAGATGGAGTGCACTTTGTATGATTATTTGAAACTTAATTGATATTAGATTGCTGAAGCCTCTCAGGACTAATTCTCAAAGCTGATTGTAAATATAGATGTCTTTTGCATACTTAATGAAAGTGAAGATCTAGATTACACACAATCATATACTTTGAGTAATCTATAGATGAATTCTTGGCTTGTGCTTTGATTTGTTGCATCCCTTTGAGTGCAATTCATGTTGTACATGTTGTCTTCATCTCTTTTTCATTGAAGTTTGTATCAACCATACTTAGCTGTGGAACAACCTAGTGAACCTATGGTATGATTTTCTTCCTTTCATGACAATATCTAGAATGTATGTGGACCAATAGCTGAAGATTCATTCAATTTAGTAAAGATTAGAAAGCATTGAACATAATTTGTTTAATTTCATTCAAAAAACTATCACAATTGCAAATATATAGATAATCTTAAGCAAATTCAAATAAATATGCAGATATCCTGAAGGAAACTGAATATTCTTAGCATATTTGAGTTAATTAGCATGTATAATTAAAAATACCATGCAAATAAATATAAATGTCAATATTAATCATACAAATATCAACTTATAGGCACATTATTTAGATAAATTCATAAGTGTAGAAGTAAAATTAATCTATGACAGTTGATGTTCAGAAGAATTGATCAAAATTAGAAAATATCATCATCATCTATTGAATGCAGTAGGATTAACATTGTTTGTGAAGACATTTATAGAAAGCAAGTGTAAAACTAGATGTTCAGACATCAGTTCTTGGTAGCAGAACAACGTAAGGCCCCTTGGATGGAAAATAACATATACATGATAGCAAAACTAGGTCGCTTCCATTCAGCTAGCAAAGATACATGCTAAATGTGCATATAGATAGAAATGGATCACTTATGAGTAGACAGTAGGCATGTATAGAGGTGAAGCTCACATAGAAAGGGAAAGTGCATACATTCTTTATGGCTCAGCTTGTATATGTAGACACTTGTATATTGACACACACACATATATATATATATATATGATGGAGTATTGGTGATCTATATGATGTAATGGATGCACTGTTGATATTATGATGGTTATGCATGTTGTATTTATTTGGCATGGATTATGTATGGATGTTTATGCAAATGACATGTATGGGAATGGTATGATAATGTAAATATGTAAATGGTCATGATATGATATGGACTTATGCATATGATAGATGGTAATGAAATGATATGTGATGAACTTATGTATGTCTAACACACTTGTTTTACAGGATAAGAGATGTGGAGAAAGGATGATAGAAAGGATTGATCTTGGTTGAGGACTATATAGGAGAATAATAGGATGAATAGATGATGTTATGGGCAACTTTTTAAGTAATTGCTGAAAATGAAAAGAAATGCAATCCTTATGTTTGATATAGCATGTGGATGTTATGCACCAGGGTATAGAAGACCAAGGTGTTGAGATATCCAATGTGGAACTAGCATGCTACAATCTTGTCTGAACACATGAGGTCAAGATGTTGAGCCAACATGCACAAGATATGAATAATAGCTAGTATTATGAGATGGACTTTGATGCTACAAGCAATGGTTTTGAGCTTATCTCCACTACACATAATGATAGCTTGTTGGTTATATGTATGGAGCTAGTCTTAACATAGAATAGTCTCAAGTGCATAAGAGACTGTTTAGCTTCTTAGATGCTAGAGATATTGATATGTAAGATGCTAATCCAAACATGTACAAAATACCAATACGCATAGGAAGAAAACAAGATCATTCTACAAACACGACATACAAAAGCAATATGACCATGCCCCATTCCTTACTTCATCACAACATACCAATATATAGATAGATCAAGGTAGTCTTGATTAGGCATAGAAAAGGGACAAAAGATAAATCAAATGATAAAACAAAAGATATTGTCATCATGTTCTCTTGCCAAATTTAGGTGCTCTTAGAGGGATTTAAGCTGGGGCCTTGTTGAGAGGAAAGTTGCATCCTGTTGAAGGCTAAAGATGTGGGTAAACTGCGATAGAAAATGTTGGCTTAAGGCATGCGGACAAATAACTTTTGGCTCATTCTTGATTGGTTAAAGTGCTTGGGCTTTCAATATACACGTAGTTTGCTTCCTTCTTGAGCTGATCAAAGAGAAGAAGATGGAAGATGAGAGAAGATGAAGAAGATGGGATGGATCATCTGTGCTTGAGTACTGGAAACTTCCTTCGTATTCTAGATTGCCTACATACCCTGTATCCACGGGATCAAAGCACATTTACAATGAAGATGAGACATGATGAATATATAGTTCTAGGTTTTATCGATGATGTAAGTGATGAAAGATAGAAGAATGTGTGATGAAAGATTGAAGGATGATTAGAAGAAAGATGAATGATGGATGATGAAAAGAAGGGGCTATCATCTTAGCCTAAATCAGAGTGGTTCCTTCGCATCTCAGATTGCCTACATACCCTGTATCCATGGGATTAAGGCTTTAATGATAGAGCTGGGATGTAGTTCTTTCTTATTATGTTGGTGAGGTGAAGTCTTGTAATTTTTTGATGTCAGATGAGTGCGAATTGATTGCAAAAGATATGAAGCCTGATTGCAAAATGTTTTGCCACATTTGTTGTTGGATGAACGCTATGGTTGAAGTTGAAAGTTTGCTATGTTATGAGCTAAAGTGTTTGATGTGTTATGAGCTAGAGATAGCGGTATCCACTTCCAAATAAGACTCAACAAAATGCCCCCAGTGCTGAATGGGGTTTATTATGAAGGAACGATGATGGAGAAGGTGTGCAGTGAAGATGCTAAGGTGCCAAAAGATATAATTATCGCAACAAAGTCTCAAGTATGATAGCTAGCATTAACAGAGATGAAGTTGGAAAAGGCTATTTATTGTGATGACATGTGGATTATGATATGGATTATGTTGGATAGGATGGTGATGTATGGTAGAACAAGTGATGATCAAACAAACCAAGCAGATGATGGAAGCTAGTCACTACACATAGCACCTGTTTGCCAGGTTTTCACGATGGTACTTATCCAATGCACCTATTTAGTAGGTTTTCACCAGAGGACAAATTATTTATCTTAGACTATTATTTTTTGTTATCCAAAGTGCCACAAAGTGGTTTTCACTATTGGATGGATTTTTTGTATTTTTGTATTTTTTTTCTGGGATAGCTGAGATTTAAGGATAAAACTTCTTGAGATGAACCCTGTTGACTGGTTCATCCAAGGGAATGCCTTTAGGTGTTGAGAGAGTGTATACACCTGATCCATAAACTACTATGATGATGAATGGACCAAGACAATTTGGTTCAAACTTGCCCTATTTCTCACAGTGTTGCTGATTCTTTTGATTTTCTTTAAGGACAAGATCTCCAACTTGAAATTGACGTTCTCTTATGTTTTTGTTGTAGCTGTGGTGTAGATAGTTCTGGTAGACTTGGAGATGGTTGAGTGCTATAAGACACCATTCATCTAGGAGCTCAAGATCATGGAGTCTGGATACTTGATATTCTTCCTCTCAGATGGTATGTTCTAAGGATACTCGTAGTGAGGGGATCTCAACCTCAATAGGTAAAATAGCTTCAGTGCCATACACAAGAGCATAAGGTGTGGCTCTAGTGGGAGTTCTAATACTTGTTCTCTATGCCCATAATGCAGGATGGAGTTGTAGATGCCAATCTTGACCAGCTTCATTGACTGTCTTTTTGAGGATTTTGATGATTGTTTTATTAGAAGCTTCAGCTTGGCCATTTCTCTGAGGATAGTATGGAGTAGAGAATCGATGTTGGATATGAAACTTGTTGCAAAGATCTCTGACTTCTTGATTCTTGAAGGGACAACCATTATCGGTGACAATAGCTTGAGGAACCCCATAATAACAAATGATATAGTGTAGAATAAACTTAGATATTTGCTTGCCTGTGATATAAGTCATTAGTATGGCTTCCACCCACTTTGTGAAGTATTATGTGGCAGTGATAATGAACTTATGACCATTTGATGAAGTAAGATGGATTTTACCTATGAGATCAAGTCCCCACTGCGAAAAAGGCCATGGAGTAGTGATAGGCTAAAGCTCATGTGTTGGTTTATGTATTAAATCTCCATGTTTCTAACATTGTAGACATCTCTTTGCAAATTGCTGTACATCTTTTTCCATGGTTGGCCAATAGTATCTTGCTTGTAGAATTTTCTTAACAAGGCCAGGGCCAGCGAAATGCGAGCCGCATACACCTTCATGTACATCACGTAAGGCCACTTTTGCTTCCTCAGAATCAAGACACCTAAGAAGGATACCATCAAGACTCCGGTGATAGAGGGTGTCTCCTAGGATAGTATAGCAAGAGGCTTGACGGATAAAGGTTTTGTGTTGGTTGTTAGATAGTTGAAGTGGAAAGGTTTGATTATGGAGATACTCATATAAATCCTTGTACTACAGTGAATTGGGACCAACAATGTCACATATAAGCTTAGACTGTGGAACTTCAAATGCTGGAAACAAAAGCTGTTCAACCAAAAACTCACATTTATGTGTATTAGATGGCATGTTTAGAAGAGACCCAATCATAGCCATAGCATATGCTACTCTGTTCTATAGTCTTGGGATTTGTTCAAAAGTGATATTGTCAAAATACCTTTTAAAATCATCAACCATTAGCTTGTATGGAAGAAGCTTCTCATCTTTTGTTTGATATTCATCTAAGACTTGTTTGATAACTAGCTGAGAATCACCAAAGACTTGTAACTATTTGATAGCCCATTGTACTGCCATGTGCAATCTTGTGAGTAAAGCTTCATACTCGGCTATGTTATTGGTACATGGAAATGCAATTTTGTATGATTTGGGTATACAATCTCCTTGAGGGGTAACAAACAAGATGCCTGCTCTTGATCCATGTTGTGTATATGACCCATCAAAATATAGTTGGCACCATGTTGGAGAAGTTAAATTGAACAATCCTTCATCAGGAAATTCTAGATATATTGGATGGATATCTTTGATGGGTGCTGTAGCTAATTGATCAGTGATGACTTGTCCTTTGATGGCTTTTTGATCCACATATTGTATGTCAAATTCACTTAAGATCATGACCCATTTTGCTAATCTTCTCGTGAGAATTACTTTGGAAAGAAGATATTTGAGTGGATCAATATTTGATATGAGCTTGGTTGTTTGGTTCAACATATAGTGTCACAACTTTTGGGAAGTAGACACTAATGCTAAACATGTTTTTTCCATAGATGAGTAATTGAGTTCATATCCCACAAGAGTTCTCCTGATATAATAGATGGCTTGTTCTTTTCCTGAATCATCTTGTTGAGCTAGAAGGGCACCCAATGCTGTTATTGTTGATGATATGTAGAGCAATAGTGGGTGGCTGAGCACAGGAGGTACTAACACATGAGGTGTTGCCAGATATTCCTTTATTTTATCAAAAGCTTGTTGACACTTTTTATCCCACTTAAAAGGTTCACCCTTATGTAGAAGATGCTGGAAAGGATGACATTTATCTACTAGTTGTGAGATAAATCTGCGGATGGATTGTAACCTACCTTGTAAACTGCGAAGCTGCATGAGATTTGTTGGTGAAGGCATTTCCATGATAGCTTTTACTTTAGCTGGGTCCACTTCTATTCCTTGTCGAGACACAATGTATCCCAACAGTTTTCCAGATGTTACGCCAAATACACATTTCTTTGGGTTCAGTCTCACTTGATACTTTTCTAATCGATCAAAGATTTGTGCTAATACCTGTAGATGTCCTTCTCTTGTCTTAGATTTTCCCAGGATGTCATCAACATAGTCTTCCATGATAGTATGAAAAAGGTCATGAAAGATAACTGTCATGGCTCATTGATAAGTAGCTCTAGCATTCTTGAGACCAAAAGGCATTACAACCCAGCAATATGTGCCCCATGGACAAATAAAAGATGTTTTATCTTGATCTTCCTCTACCATTCTGATTTTATTATACCCTGAAAATCCATCCATCAAAGGTAGCATTTCATGTCCAGCTGTAAGATCTACAATGTTGTCTATGCTTGGTAGTGGAAAGTCATCCTTAGGACATGCTTTGTTAAGATCTCTAAAGTCTGTGCAACAACGAACTCATCCATCAGGTTTTGCTACAGGTACCAAATTTGAAACCCATTCTGGATAGTCAAGAGGCTTTATGAACTTTGCTTCTAATAGTTTATGAATTTCTGTCTTGACCAATAAAGCTACCTGTGGATGCATTTTGTGTAATTTCTATTTCACAGGATTTGCATTAGGAGATATTGCTAGATGATGTACCACGAGTGATGGATCTAGACCCGGCATGTCAGCATAAGTCCATGCAAAATTTATAGGTCTTCTAAGAAAAAATGTTGTGAAGTTTCTTCTTTCTTGCTCTGATAGTGATGCTGCCAAAAAAGTAATCTTTGGATTCTGCTCTGTACCCAAATTCATGTCTTGTGATTATTCAACTAGCACTGTTGATTTCTCATGATAATCAGTGGCAACAGGAAGATCAAATCCCTCATCCTCAAGCATCTCAGGGAGGTTTTCGCCTTCGGATACGTCCTTTTTTTTTACTTTTTCATGGTCAAGAGGTGCCTTTCAATTTTCACCTAGTGACCTATTTTGTTTGATTTTGTTTATTTCACTTTTGCAACTAAAGGATTTGATACTTCTGCCAAAATATGCTAGTTTAGGTAAGTCCATCATGAAACCTACTTTGTGAGCACCCTGTTGGGTGAATATTTTGTCTTCAACTAACTGAAGACAAAATGGTTATATCGACCATAGTGTAATGAGATAAATCTCTCCTCTCAGCAAGGGGAGGTTCCCTATCAATTATCACAAACTTATTTAAACTAAATACTAACTTAAGGGTGAGACCATATTATCCATTTCTCTTTTTTCAGAAATGATGTCTACAAAATGAAAGAGCACTTTCTCGATACAAATTGAAATAACCAAGAAACCCACGAGAGCACAAAGTCTATCGTTGCTTCCTTTACTAATTTATTACTTAGAACCAAGTAGAATAAGGTGTAGCCCAAAGTCTTCACCGAAAACTACGCCAAAATATATGATCACAAAAGATAATAGTAGTTCAAAGCCTTTCTAATATCTTTTACTTCAAAACATAAAATCACAAACTAAAGATAATTGTTGTAGCACAAAGTCTCCACAATCAACTTTAGAACATCTCCTAGATTATTCACACTCACACTACAATTTGATCAAATAGATAAGATAGTATTAAGAAAAGGACATAAGAACAATTTCTAATACACCACAAGTTATTCCAACACAAAGATTGAATGATCACTTTCTTTCTTATTCACTTGATAAAATTTGATTTATAATTTGAACACAAAGTCTCAAAATGCTCTTCAATTTGGTAGAGTTTTACTTCAATAACTAAAAGATAGATAATTACAATGGGGGTCCTCTTTATTTATAAGAGGAACTGAGAGCAAAAATAGGAAAAGAAAAACTAACTGACTTATTCAACAAAGGAGTCCTTTTTGATTTGGGACTTCCTATGTTATTACATGTAATTACATATCAGAAAAGTACACATAAATATGTCCAAAATTGTTTCAAAAGAACATCTAAAAAGTAGAAAATAAACTAAGGGAAAAAACTGCTTCAACTTGTATTGCCATCTTTCTTCATATGACAATTGTACATAGTGAAAGCTGCTTGCATCCCAATACTGTCTAGACTAACCGTGTTCTTGAAAATTATCTTGGCTCTAACTATGGCATCTCTGACTGTGGTGACTGATTTTGCATGACTAGTTAACATGGCTTTCAGATTATCCAAAGTTAACTGGTTGTCAAGAATATTGTCCATGGAGGCCATTGAAAATGTTTTTTCCTCGAACTCTTTCTGGAACATATTTTCAAATTCCTGAACCATCTCTTCTGCAGAGAGAAATTGGTTATCCTGTGACACAAGTTTGCATGACAGCTCCTCCAATTTATGCAGAAGACTAACATCACTCTGTTCACTTAGTTTTCTAGCAGCTTCCAAGTCATTGATCAAATCTTTCAGCACACGGTTCTGATATGTCAATGCCTCTTTTGTTTCTATATAAGAATCCCTATTAGGAATGACACCAATTGATATTAGGGAGCTTATTTTTAGCTTTCTCATTTCCACCCACTTATCATGATTCTATTCCAAGCGTTCGATATGTTGAGAAATAACATCAATTAGATAATCAAGTTCTGCTCTTATTTTCTCCATTTTTTTTGTTTTCTCAGATCGCTCTGTAAGCAAAGATATTCCTTGTGCATGCATCCTTTCCAAGTACTCTTCCCTTAAGATGATTCTTTTCTGCTTTCTAAATAATAGGGTCTTCTACAGAAACAGCCTCGGGTGTTACTAATTCTGAATTCAAAATGATTTTCCTCACCACTACAGTCAACTGTTCAACCATTGCTTTGTAATGATCCTTCATTTCTTTCTCTTTGTCAAATTTTTAAATCAGGATATTCATGGCTAACTGCATACCAGTCTTGGCACTTTCATGAGTTATTTTGCCTAACTCAACTCTAGAGATAGAGTAATCATTCATACTAAAATTTTCCATTGTTGCATCCTGTGGAGGTCTTGCAATCTCCAGAAATTTGTGTCCCTTATCCTCAAGCATTCTCAAAAGAATCTTTGGCTTTTTGGGCGTCTTGGCTTTCGCGGGCACCAGCTTACTAAAATCAAAGTCATCTGGGGAGATGGCTTGTTTCTTCCTTTTTGGTGTATAAGCTAACAACCATGGTGGAAGCACAGAAGTACTCACATTAGGGTTTGTTCCCATTATTGGTGTCGCCAGGACTACACTTGCACTGGTAGTGAAAACAATAGGTGGAGTATTAGTAAAAATTGCACCTGTTACATTTACATTGGAAACCTGTTCAATATTCATTACAAAGTGATAAAATATGGAAGTATCCCCAATATCAAAAGATGAAGAAGACCAGCTAAGAATAGACTCTGACGAATGAAGAACATCTTCAAAAGTATTTTGAGGATTGTCAAAAATTGTTTTGGAAGGTGAGGGAGATTCAGAAGAGGGGATATCAATGGATGAGACAGAAAAAGGAACTAAAACAGGTGTGTCTGACAAAGGAGATGAGACTCCCGTTTCTTGTTGGACATTCTCCTATGGAGACAAGACTTCCTCTTCTTGTTGATCTGTAGGTCTATCTTCAATCTCCATTTCCTCAGTGGCTAGCTCTTTAGTGTTCTGTTTCTCAACTTCCATATCCTCTATCTTAGACTCTTTCTCCACAGCCTTTGACTTCTTCGTCACAAATTTGATCCTAGGTTTATGTGGCTGGGAAGAAGAGGGAACATCACTCTTGTTTTTTGTCCTGTTCTCCACCTTTTTACCTGTTTTCTCTTGGATCTCAATCTCTGATCCTGTAAGGAATTCTTTCAAATCAATTCCCTTATTGGTGCAGGAGCACCTACCTGACAGCTGGCCTCCATGAGGTAGTTAGTTAGTTATAGGTCTTGTTAATGTTTCCAAGAAGGTCTTATAAGACCAATGCATGTAATAAGGTCATGTTGACCAGACTTTACTATTTTTAGCTAGGTTGTTAGGACAGCTGTTATGCTGTATGTCCGGTTGGATCTCCCAGCCGCCTGGAGAGATTTCCTAGCCGCTTGGAAGCTCCCAGCCGCTTGGAGTCAAGTTGGTAGTACTTGCGAGAATTCCTATTTATGCATTAGGATCGGTTGGTTTTAGACATATTGAGGAGCTAGGTTGCAGAGAGTGAGACACAGAGAGAGAGAGAGACTGAGTATTGTACTTGCATCCTTTGAAATCAATAAAGAAATCCTGTTTGTTTGAATTCCATAGTGTGATTGTGTTGCTGTTTTGGTGGTTACATGGATTCACTGATCCATTCCACCGGTTGATTCATCAAATCAGTGGAATGGTTATGTACAATAGTTTAGGGTTTAGTTTGCATTTTCTGTTTGTTCGCATGTATGTTTGCAGGATCGTCATCGAGATGTGTTGAGAACCCTAACATGGGCATGTGCTAGGTCGTGCTGGTTGTTAGAGTTTAGAAAGTTGTCCAGGAAGCGGATCGGGTCACCTCAGGAGGTTCAGCGGATTGAAAATTCGCTAAGGTTGGAAAATCCATCGCAACGGCATCATCAGGATATTTCTGTGTATATCCTGCAGTTACTTCGGGCGTCATCCGAGTAGATGGAGGTGAGCATGATGCAATCGTTTGCATAAGGTGAATGCGTTTCGGGGTGATCATCACAAGGTGTTGCCGAGGAAGAGTATATCGGCATAAGTTAGTCGATCGGGTTGATAAAATCATCACGGGCCGATAATGTTAAGTTTGGCCGACAGCAGGATATTGAAGGAACTGCATATGACGTCATCGTCATCAGGATAATCGTCATCAGTATACAGTTGAGTATCAACATCAGGATGTTTCATTTGACCGGATAAGTCATATCTTGATGCTGTTTGTTTAAGTAGTCAGATATCGGGGTGACGTAAGCATCGAAGGAAAGGTGCATGAAGTGTCGTCATCAGGATATATGGAGGGAACTGGATATTTTATATCCTACTGATGAACATGATGTTGAACATCATGATGCTGCAGAAAGCGTTTGGCGGTAAGATGAACAGTGAACATCAGGAGGATGTTTGCGCTTGCCGAATGTGATGATGCTGCTGATAGCCGAATATGATGATGCTACTGACAGGTGAAAGGTCGAAGGTTTGTCTGCAGGAGGATATCGGTCGGCAGAGAAAATATGATGATGCTAACAGTGTTAAGGGAAATATGATGATGATGATGAAGGGTTGCAGACATACATGCTGTATGTCAAGGTTTTAGTGTGGATGCCTCTGCATCATAGTGGTATCAGAGCTTAGCAAAAGGTCTGGGCTGTTGTGTGTTGATTCTGTCACTAAAAGGACAGAGGTAGAGGAGTGAGAGGTTGACAAAATGCCTCCAAAATGTAATGGTACTGCAAGGGAGTTGCAGGAGATGAAGGAAAAACATGCCAGAGAGATGAGGAAGATGAAGGAGCTTGTTGAAGCACTTCAAGCCAGGCTTGTAGCCCTGGAAAAGAACAAAAAGAGGAAAGTGGAAGATAGTGAATCAGAAGAAGATGAAGATGTTGTTGAAGAGTATGAAGAGGTAGCTGAAGAACTGGATGCTGAAGACCAGAAATTTGCAAAACTGCTAAAGGCAGTACAGAGTGATAAACCTAAGGTAAAGGTTGATGTTTCCAAGTATAATGGAAGTTTGAATGAAGATGAGTTACTGGATTGGATTGCTGCACTTGATAATCACTTTGAATGTGAGGATGTTGCTGAGGATCAGAAGGTAAAGATTGCAAAGACCAAGTTAGGAGGTCATGCTTTGGTATGGTGGGATTATGTACAATCCGAGAGAAGGAAACAAGGAAAGTCAAAGATCACTTCATGGGATAAAATGGTAGCAAGGATCAAAGGTAAATTCTTGCCTAAGGATTATGAGATTCAGATGTTTAAGAAGCTACAATTTTTAAGGCAGAAGGAAATGGATGTGAAGGCATATACTGAGGAGTTTTATAAGTTGAGTATGAGATCTGGTCATCATGAGAATGAGGTAGAAAAGGTGGCTAGGTACTTAGCTGGTTTGAGATTGAACATACAGGATGAGTTAGTTTCAGCTAACCCTAAGAATGTGGAGGATTGTTACCAAATGGCAATCAGGATTGAAGAAAAGCTGAATAGGAGACAAGATAAGTCCATGAGAGGAAGAGGAAACAATATGAGGGGAAGAGGAGCAGCCCCTACAACAAGGCAAACCAATGAGGGTCAAGAAGACACTGGTAAAGGATAGGGATAGTCTGATTTCAAAGGTGGATGGAAAGGTAATAGAGGCAGATTTGGCAGTGGTAGAGGTTCTACTACATTTTCAGGAAAGTGTTACACCTATGGTGAGTTTGGTCATCCATTTTTCAAATGTCCAGAAAATAAAGGTTCATCATCCAGAGATGATAGAATGAATGACAAGAGAGTACAACTTGTGCAAGAAGAGAAAGTAGAGCAAAGTGTGCAGAGTTTAAACACTTATCAAGATAGAGTTCCTGACAATTATGGGTATCCTAAGGAGGGAGAAGCATTGATGCTAAGGAGAACTAGTTTGCAGACATCAAAAGATATGATGCAAAGAAGAGCTCTTTTCAAGACCACATGCAAGAGCAAAGGTAAAGTATGTAAGGTTGTCATTGATACTGGTTCAACAGACAACATGGTATCTCAGGAAATGGTGGATAAACTGAATTTGGAAAGGATTCCACATCAACACCCTTACAAGGCATCTTGGGTGAGTGATAGTCAATCACTTTTTGTCTATGAACAGGCCTATGTGGATTTTCAGATTGGAGCATATCAGGATAGAGTTTTGTGTGACATTTTGCCCATGGAATGTTGTCACCTACTGTTGGGTAGACCATGGCAATTTGATAGGAGGGTACTATATGATGGGTATGCTAATACCTACACCATCAAGAAAGATGGGAAGACTATTATGTTGATGCCATTGCAGGAAGATGCTGCAGCACAGGGGGCAGCCAAAATCATTTTAGTGGGAAAGAAGGAGTTTGTGCATATGCCTATAGGAGCAAGCATAAAGGCAGTTGAGGACATTGCAGGGAAAGAAGTTGTTAAGGACAACAGTTTGAAGACAGTTTCAGTTTTGACTAACAGAGGTCAGCAGCAGGTTCAGAAATAGGTTTGCAAACAGCAACCAGTTGAGAGGAATGACAAGGATGTTGTCATCGTTGGGACTATTGTTTGTCCTATAAGAGTTGAAAGAAAGACAGAGTTGAACATTACAGAAGTTCAAGAGGCAGTTCAGACAGAGGTTCTGGTCAGACACCCTGACAAACACACGGTATGTGAGAGAAGGGCCTACATTGACAGGCATGAGGGTTTACTTACAAGACAGCAAGTTACAGTTCAGAAATCTTGGAGCAGCCAAGAGACAGCAAAGGATAAAGCTAGAACAGGTCAGAACACTGACATGACAAAGTGTAAAGGTGGAGGACTTCCACAACCTAACTCATGGGACATGAGTTCTTTTCTATTGGGGAGTATGGTGCAGGAGCACCTACCTGACAGCTGGCCTCCATGAGGTAGTTAGTTAGTTATAGGTCTTGTTAATGTTTCCAAGAAGGTCTTATAAGACCAATGCATGTAATAAGGTCATGTTGACCAGACTTTACTATTTTTAGCTAGGTTGTTAGGACAGCTGTTATGCTGTATGTCCGGTTGGATCTCCCAGCCGCCTGGAGAGATTTCCTAGCTGCTTGGAAGCTCCCAGCCGCTTGGAGTCGAGCTGGTAGTACTCACGAGAATTCCTATTTATGCATTAGGATCGGTTGGTTTTAGACATATTAAGGAGCTAGGTTGCAGAGAGTGAGACAGAGAGAGAGAGATTGAGTATTGTACTTGCATCCTTTGAAATCAATAAAGAAATCCTATTTGTTTGAATTCCATAGTGTGATTGTGTTGCTGTTCTGGTGGTTACATGGATTCACTGATCCATTCCACCAGTTGATGCATCAAATCAGTGGAATGGTTATGTACAATAGTTTAGGGTTTAGTTTGCATTTTCTATTTGTTCGCATGTATGTTTGCAGGATCGTCGTTGAGATGTGTTGAGAACCCTAGCATGGGCATGTGCTAGGTCGTGCTGGTTGTTAGAGTCTAGAAAGTTGTCCAGGAAGCGGATCGGGTCACCTCAGGAGGTTCGGCGGATTGAAAATTCGCTAAGGTTGGAAAATCCATCGCAACGGCATCATTAGGATATTTCTGTGTATATCCTGCAGTTACTTCGGGCGTCATCCAAGTAGATGGAGGTGAGCATGATGCAATCGTTTGCATAAGGTGAATGCGTTTTGGGGTGATCATCACAAGGTGTTGCCGAGGAAGAGTATATCGGCATAAGTTAGTCGATCAGGTTGATAAAATCATCGCGGGTCGATAATGTTAAGTTTGGCCGACAGCAGGATATTGAAGGAACTGCATATGACGTCATCGTCATCAGGATAATCGTCATCAGTATACAGTTGAGTATCAACATCAGGATGTTTCATTTGACCGGATAAGTCATATCTTGATGCTGTTTGTTTAAGTAGTCAGATATCGGGGTGACGTAAGCATCGAAGGAAAGGTGCATGAAGTGTCGTCATCAAGATATATGGAGGGAACTGGATATTTTATATCCTACTAATGAACATGATGTTGAACATCATGATGCTGTAGAAAGCGTTTGGTGGTAAGATGAACAGTGAACATCAGGAGGATGTTTGCGCTTGCCGAATGTGATGATGCTGCTGATAGCCGAATATGATGATGCTACTGACAGGCGAAAGGTCGAAGGTTTGTCTGCAGGAGGATATCAGTCGGCAGAGAAAATATGATGATGCTAACAGTGTTAAGGGAAATATGATGATGATGATGAAGGGTTGCAGACATACATGCTGTATGTCAAGGTTTTAGTGTGGATGCCTCTGCATCACTTATCTGCTAGCCAGTTATTAGTGTTCGCCAATATTGACTCAAATCTTTTCTTTAGAGAGGTTAATTCTTTTTGAAACCATTGGATTGGAGAGAGAGAGAAGAGCTAGCAACCTGTTCATTGTTATATCTGTCATCGATCAACTCTCCATCATCCACTAGGTCTTCAGTAATATCAGCAAGTCCCAGATATTCAATATGCTCCAGAGACAAACGGCTATAATCCAACTTTTTGATATCTTCTTCTATTCCCAAATCTACCTAGACACCGTCCACCATAGGTTCGTGAAACTGGGTCTTTCTCTTGATTTTATCCTTCACACCCCTATAATCAAACTTTGGTCTTCTCTTAAATTGTTTCGTGGTTACAAGCTACATCTTAGTTTCCATGGCCCTAGCCTTTGCAGCAGTTAATACTAAAAACCTGCCAATTTCAATTGGAAACCTGAAACCAGGCTTCTTGAGCTCCATTTGTTTATTATGCATGACAATCATTTGTCTACATAATTCGATTAAGACAATTTTGTCTCAGGTAAACCTTGGCAACATATAGGGATGACCTTGGAAAAAGCCAACCCTCAGATATGAGAAGGAATGAAACTATAAGAACATGCATCCAAAATTATTTACCACTGACCAAGCTTCATCTGACACTCTTCTTTGTTCTAGCTGAGGGTAAAAAAGAGACAAGAACACTGCGAAGAAAGCATCATTTACCCTCCTGAAGTGGTGGATAGATCTCTTTAATGTCAATTGAGAATAATACTGATACACAAGAATTACTCTCCTATCTCCTTCTGATGTTAGACCTGGAAAGATTCTTATGGAGGCTGCTATATATACTAGATAAGAAGTCATGTAAAATTTGAAGGTAGTAGATACCTTTGTCAATTGCTCGTGTAGAGCATTGTTGATTTGCTCACCCCAGAAGATGGCTTGTTTACCTTGGAGTATTACCTTGATGAAAGGATACATCCACTTCTGAAAAAGTGAGGAAGAGGCCGATCCCCTTATCCTACTAAGAAGTGTTATAAGGTCACCAACTTCTTCTATAAATTCACCTCTAGGAAAGCTCCGTGGCCACCTAGACAATTTTGACCTTGAAGTTTTGAGCCATTTAGTATTGATTACCTTCTTTGCCTTCTCAGGATTTTTGTCATACTCTTTTTGTGCTTCAACAAAATCTAGTTTTATCACTTCTGTAGCAGGAGGGCACATGAAAACTTTATCAATGAATTCAGGATCTAATCTGATTATCACATTACCACTTGCATCCATCATAGCCCTAGTATCTCTATTATCAAACTAAGCACACTGAAGAACAAACTCTATGTTATGGGTTGCTACTAGGAAAGATGACACCAGATGAATGTTACTATCAATAATCTTCTTCATTGCAGAACTGGTATTATTTGACTTGGTTCTTTCCACAAATTTAGCCATTTCCACATAGCTAATTTTTGTATCTCGAATGTCATCAACATTGGAAGTAACTGAGGTGATTGGGAAAACACCTTGATATTTATACTTCATCACCTTCGACTTCTTCGGAGACAACTCAGTCATCTAAAAAATCTATCACCAGAAGGATGTTGATGAAGAGAGAAAATCTGCAGAAGAAACTGCAACAAAAAGCCATGACTATGCAATTAGGGGAAATACTTGTAATCTGGGAAAATTGCATGTCGACGATCATGACTATAGGGATATGCTTGAAATGGCTAGAGTGCAAGCAGGTCAAAAAATAGAGGAAAGCAGGCTAAGAAAAGCAAAATTTGAGAGAATGTGTGCACGGGTGGCAAAATTTACCGCCCTTGCATATAAGGGATAGTTCACAAGTTACGGGGCGGCAAATTCTACCGACCCTACAGGTATACTGAAAATGCGAGTGTATTGGTGGTTAAATTTGCCACTTTTGCATGTTTGGAGAATCAGAAGTGTATTATGTTTAAGTGGCAAAAAATGCCGACACTGTGTGTGATATGAGAAAAACTGCAAGTGTCTCAATGGTAAAAATCACCAACATAGCAAATTGGATATTTCAGTTTTCCTATGTAAGGACGGCAAATTTTGCCATCCAAACACTTGCTGATAAGCTTATGGAAAGGTGTCAATCGACAAAAATAGCCAACATTACATAAAATTTGAATATAACCCATAACATGTTGGAACGAAAAATTCTACCGACACCGCATGTTGGAATTTCAAGGTTTTATACACATTTTGAGGGGGTAAAACTCACCGTGTGGGCATGCAGAGATCAACTCCCCACGAGACGAAATATTTGCAAACCCTCACAATAAAACATTGGCCAGAGGGGTTTTGAACAAAAATTAGGGTTTTATGAATGACTAAAAAAAGGGAAGATACAATAATTATGATTTGTTTTGAACAACATACGAACAATATAATCCTTAATGGACACAGGTTTGCTTGCTTCAATGAACAAGAAATAGAAAACCCTAGCAAGGAAATAATAACGAAAAATAATGTTTAAAGACTTACCTATTAAAAATAGCGAAACCCTAAGTGCGACGATGGTAACTTGAAATCTATTCCAATCCAAAAACAACGTGATCAAGCAGTTTGGGGGACTTAAGAATGAACTGGGAGGCTTTTGAAGAAAAGAAATGACAAAAAAATAATGAGATTAAACATTTAAAAGGTTCAAAAGATATGATCTTAATGCTAACATGAGTGGCAATTAATGCCACTGGAGTTCGTGATTTTGAAGATCAATCTCACTCAGGCGGTGAAAATCGCTGATTTTGGATGTGCTAATTGAAATGCAACAGAAGTAAAAATCACCGATTTTGCATGTTCTTTTAGCGAGGAACATGTAACGGCAGCAAAAAGTGCCGCTTGAGCTTGTGTAAATGAAAAATTATGTAAAAGTGGCAAAAATTGCCGACATAACACAAGCAAACAAAAAGATATGCAAAGTCAGTGATTTTTACCGCCTTTGCACATACAGTTTCAAAATTTAACTAACACCCAAAAAATGATCAAAATTGATATTTTGGTCAGTTTACAACCTAATCGATTTGCGCAATCTTTGAGGAATCGATTCAATGGAATGTTGTAAACTAGTTTAAGATACCATATGACTTTGCACGAGACCAAGAGAATCTTGTCTTGATTTGCGAACTTAGAGTGTAGATCATGAAACATATAAGTTTCGTAGGGGTTGTGTATAAAAATGAGCATAGCTAATTTTGAGAACAACAACTGGCTCTAATTGGGGAACTTCCATCGATCGAACTTTGAAACGATTGAAGGGAGGAGAATCTAGTCTCTAAGTGCCTTCATCCATGCCATTAGGCCATAGAGTCAAGCTACCAAAATGAAACACATACAAAAGACTAAACAAAAACACAAAAATAAAAACACAAAACTATACAAATGTACAAATGGACTTATCTGATGCTTCAAGGATTGAAGTGTTTCAGATGTTGTCCACTATGAGGCAGCAAGAATGGTGTTCCATCCAGATATTCCAGCAAGAAGCTATTCTCACCACAGAGCTGATGAATGGTGAATGGACCTCTCCACAAGGAATCAAACTTCCCATGCATTCCTTTTGGTTCTCTCCTCTTGTCCATAACAAGACTTGATCTCCAATTTGAAACTCATGAGCCCTTGCTTTCTTGTCAAAGAGTTTCTTAACCTGATTTTGATGTTCAGCGATATGATCTACTACCATAGCTCGCTGTTCTTCAAGTTCAGTTAGGTACATGATCATTTTATCAATAGAACTTTCAAAAGTTCTATCTTCCACTACCTTTACCAACTTCAGTGTCAGCAACTCCAAGGTAATTGGTATCTCTGCATTCAGACCATACAAAATCTGAAAAGGTGACATACCTATAACCCTTTTAGGGGTAATCTTGTCTACCCATAAAGCATCAAACAATGCTTTATGCCAAGTTTTTTGATTCTCTTCCACTAGTTTTTTGATAATAGTAACCAGATTTTTGTTGCTTGATTCTGCCTGACCATTTCCTTGCAGATAATAGTCTGAAGAGTGGGAAAGAATGATCCCATGCTCATAGCAAAAGCCAGTAATCTCGTGGGAAGAAAAACAAGTAGCATTATCTGCTACAACCTTGTTTGGGACTCCAAACCGGGAAATAATGCTTTCCTTAAGGAAATTACATACCACTTCAAAAGTAGCATGCTTAACTGGGATGGCTTCCACCCACTTGGTAAAATAATCTATCGCGGTGAGAACATAGTTGTGTCCCGCACTTGATGGTGGATTTAGAGTGCCAATGAAGTCGATGCCTCATTGTTGAAAAGGTTCTTCAATCACAACAGGCTTGAGAGGGAGTGTAGCCAACTTAGGTTTTCCAACAAACTGTTGACACAACTCACACCTATGTACCCAATTGTACGCATCTTGAAATAGTGTGGGCCAATAATATTTGGCCCATAGAATCTTATGAGCTGTCACAGGTGCAGAAAAATATCCTCCACAGGCCAAATTGTGGAAAGACTCCAGAAGTCTACTTTGTTGCGCTTTGTCCACGCAATGGAGAAATACTCCATCAAGGCTTCTTTTGTACAAACCATTGTCCCATAGGACATAGTTAGTAGCCTTGAATTTAATAGTTCTTTTCTCCTTATAAGATAGATGGGAAGGACACTCACCATAGGTAAGAAAATGAACAATATTTGAATACCACTCATCTGTAGTAGTGACAAAAAGAACAGTTGGCATATCCTCAACTTCTTCTTCATCATCCCCTGTCTCTTTTGGTACATTGTCAACAATCAATTGACACAAACCTCTACCATGCACAAGCTTGGTAGGTTTGATATCAAGATCAAACTCTTGGATCTTAGCAATCCAATTACCTCTTTTGGTTTTGAACTCCCGTTGAGTCAGAATCGACTTCACTGTTGTATCAGGTACTAAAACAACAGTATGTGAATTCAAAATATAGAACTAGAAATGCTTTACCACCTTAACCATGGCATAAGCATGCTTCTCCATATTTGAATATTTCAATTCATGAGCCTTTAGAGGACAACTCATAAATGAAATGGGAGATTCTACACCTTCCTCATTCTGCTGAACAAGAATGGCTGAAAGTCTATGTTTAAAAGTGTAGCTATAAACTATGAAATCTTTGGTATAGTCAGGACAAACAAGGACTGGAGCATGAGCAATAGCCCTCTTGATATCCTCAAATGTCTCTTTGCCTTCCATACTCCAATAGAAAGTAGCCTTACCCTTCATCATGTTGACAGTGTGACGGTTTTTCTCTGCGAATTCTAGAATGAACCTCCGCAGAAAATTCACCTTTCCGAAGAAAGAGTGAACTGTAGTCTTACTAGCAGGCAAAGCAAGACTTTGAATGGATTTAACTCTTTCTAAGTCAATTTTAGTGCCTTCTCAGGATATAATGTGACCGAGAAGTTTACCTTCTGTAACCCTAAAAACTGACTTCTTAGGGTTGAGAGAGATACCATTTTGCCGACATCGTTCCAACACTTGTCATAAATGATACACATGATCATGACACTGTTTGGAGAAAATAGTCAAGTCATCATGATACACCACAATGAACTTCCCCATCTCATCTCTAAAGGTAAGGTCCATTGCTCTTTGGAATGTGGCGCCAGCATTGATCAAACCAAAAGGCATCTTACGATAAGCAAATGTGCCCCAAGGTGTTGTGAAAGCAGTCTTGTACTGATCTACTTCATTGACCTCTACTTGATTATATCCCAAAAAACTGTCTAGCATAGACAACATTTCCGAACCAGTTACTGTTTACAACACTTGATCCATGATGGGTAGGGGGTAGTTATCTTTTAGAGAAGACTGGTTGAGATTCCTAAAATCAACGCAGATACAAATTTCTCTGTTCTTCTTCCTTATAGGAACTATATTCGTGATCCAGGTGGAGTGATGAATTGGAAAGATTATCCTTGCATTCAACATTTTCTAAATCTCAAAGAGGACAGTACCTGATATTTTGGGATAGTATTGCCTTTGTTTCTACTTGTGAGGCAATGACCCAACTTTAAGAGGAATTTCATGCAGAATCTCCTTAGGCCTGAAGGACTTTAGATCATCATAAGAATACACCAAAACATCAATGTAATGACAAAGGAGTGTAATGAATTTGAACTTCTCATCAGCGGTGCAACACTTCCCAATGTTGACCATTTTAGGATCTACCTCAGAACTCAAATTTACTTGCTCAAATTCCATAGAAGAACTTGAATCAAGTTGTTTCTGCCATTTAATGTATTTGTCATGCTTATCAAATAGCTTTTTCAAGGAAACCAAACCTTTTGGAATCTTATTCCCTTTTAGTTGAAGAAACTCTTCACCGGTTTATGAATCTATTTCAGAAATGTATTCCTGTGGTGGAGATTCACTACCTTTGAAATAGAGCTCATCAAAGCTATCCATCTTTTCGAAGAAAGAAATGATTTGGTTATCACCATTGAACACCTGCCAATGGTCAGCATTATTAGGTACACTTGGTCGGAAGACTAGCTCAATTGTGTACTTGTTTCCTTTGAAATCTTTATGAGGAACCATGAGAGTGGCGAAGACATCTAATGAATCTACATAATCATTAAACTCTCTAGGCACCGCAAAAATGTTGAAAGCATCAAAATCTTCAATACAATCCCACATACAATTGCAATAATGTCTCAATCTTTCATTTTTGGTCTGATACAAATTTCTCACTTGACAAACCACTAATTTAGCATCTCCTTGAGCATGAAGATTTTTAACACCTTTAGCATGAGCAACTTCCAATCTGAGAAACAATGACTTGTATTTAGCAGTGTTGTTGGTATTGTTGAATTGCAAATTGTATGAGAAAGGAAAGATATCACCTTGTGGAAATATCAAAACAACTCCAGCTCTAGAGCCAGTAGAGGAACAATTGCCATCAAATTCTAAAACCCAGACCTCATTAGAATTTGATTTTTTGGTATTTCTTTAACCAGAAGATTCTTCTTCATTAGTGAGGGAAGAATCTGGCATTACTATTCCTTCTTCTACACTTTCATCTGAATACTCTTATGATTCTCCATCTAAATTATCTGAGCTCTCATCTGATGAACTAGAAATATTTTTAGTAGACAGGAAATAATTACCCATTCTTGAGGACTCGAACAAAATTTGGGCTTTGGGATTTGCCATTTGGGTAACAATGTATTTTGCCTCTTTCTTAGGAAGCAACTTTTGTATGACGCCTTTAACATGTATCCTTGCTTCGGATAGATCCATGTTCAATTCCCCATCCAAATCTTTACAAAAATTACACCCAAGAAGAATGCCATAAGAAGCTGGAACATCAGCTACTAGGACGGTCATCTTAATCCTTTTGTCCGGAAAGGCTGCAAATGCAAATTGGGCATCTTTGTTTTGACCCAACAATGGTACTTGCTTATTTTCCATGGAGAAACATCTCCCAAAAGTCTTAGTCAAGGTGAGGCCAAGGGCGTCTGCTACTTTGGCAAGCATAACATTATCAGAGGCCCCAGAATCTATTATGCAATTGCTCAACTTATGACCATTTACCAATAGAGAAATATAGAAAGGTTCTATTTTTCTAGAGGCAACAAGGGGGGTAGTGACAAGATTATTATGAGTGGAATTGTTCTTTGAGGGATCATGGGCTACCTTTGGAAAATCTTGTCCTATAGGGACAGTCTTGTTTTTGACGTATTTAGCTAACCTATCAAACTGTTTAGGATTAGCATGTAAATACTCAACCTCAGACATTTGGATTTTGGTCTTCCTAGCATGATCTATTATATCAAACAGCTAAAATGAACTAGAGACAGAGGAAGGAAATCCATCATTCTGAGTTTTATTAGGGTAGTACCGGTCTGAGGGACAGAAGTAGAAGATACAGGATTGTTAGATGTATTTACTTGCTTATTGCCCACTGGGTCCTTTGACTGAAAAGGTAACGGAGTTCCCCGTTTATCAATCGAGATCACTGGTTGAGGTTCTTCTCTTGCCTTCCCTTTATCAGCTTGTTGAGTTGACTGATTTTGGGACCTAGTAAAAATAACATATGCTCCATCATACACTTCTCCTTCTTTTTCAGCTTCATCTTGGTAATTAAGAAAACCAATGGTAGAGTCACCTTCTTCTCCTTCTGCAAAGAGATTAGCATCATTCTCCTGGTCCAACTTGGGTTGGAAAGAATGATCATGTTTTGCTTCATAATAGCCAACTACTGAGTTGACCGGCGCTGCTTCTATGGTGAGCTTCCCTTGTGTAGGTGGAAGACGGTTGTGTTGCCCTTGATTTTTATTAGTGTTTCCTTGATATGAATTGTTGGGAAATGTCCTCCTTGGTATATCATGATAAGAAGGAGGAGTAGACATACCTTGGGACATTTGCCTTTTCAGAGCTAGCAATTCATTTGCTAACTTTTGCACCATAGGGTCCATGGTGCTTGTGGAAGAATTATCAGCAGAAGAGGGACCTCTATTTCTGTTAGAATCTCTTCTTATCTTACCTGCAAGGATAAGATCATCTTCCTCTTCAATAGCCAAAATTTGAGCTACAGGAAGATCTGCAGGACCAACCCTTCTTAGCAGAAAGCTCACTTCAGGAAGCTGAGTATTGATAAAGAAACACTTAATATTTTCTGTTGTTGGCTGAGCGATCACAGGAATCCTGTTTCTCTGCTTATTGAACTTGGTGATGAAGTATCACATGGGTTCATGAGGCTCTTTCTTCATTTATGTGAGCTAAGCCAATAAGGCATGTGTATCTTCTGCAGGTTTGAACCTAGCCTCAAACTTGGTCTTGAGAGTGTTCCAATTGGATATAGTCTGAGCTTGAAGATGGTAAAACCAATCTGCAGTAGCACCTTGCAGTGTTTCCACAAAAAGTCTTACTGCTACATCTTCATGCTCAACACCTATTACACCACACGCTATATAGAAAGCTGCAATGTGTTCATCCGGATGAACCTTCCCATCACTATAGAACTTAGGAAAATTCTTCCTTGAACTACGAGGTAGTTCATGCAAAGGTGGAGTTAAATTCAAAGGACCAAAAGTATTACCCCAAGGGCTTTGAGCTGCCATGGTGCACTGATTAAAGGGTGGGATAACAAACCTCTGTGGAGTATGAATAGACAAAACTCTGCTAGTACTAGAACTAGAAGCTTCACCTGGTATTGGATACCTGGCATTGGTAGGAGGAAAACTCCTAGTTCACTGAAGTCGAGGTCGTGGAGGCAAAAGACCAAAATTATTTTGCTGCATCAACTCAATTACAAGATCAATAATACCTTGATCTCTCTTGCTTCTTCTATACTATAAACTTGCCAGAATGTAGTGTACTCAATTTTTTTTTGAAAAATCTTGAAACAATGGAAAAGAACTGCAATGCTTCGACTCGAAGAATGAGGCTTCAAGTTGCACGTTCCTTCCCCAGTAGAGTGGCCAAAAATTGTTGGGTGAATATTTTGTCTTCAACTAACTAAAGGCAAAATGGTTATATCAACCACAGTGTAATGAGATAAATCTCTCCTCTCAGCAAGGGGAGGTTCCCTATCAATTATCACAAACTTATTTAAACTAAATACTAACTTAAGGGTGAGACCATATCGTCTATTTCTCTTTTTTCAGAAATGATGTCTACAAAATGAAAGAGCACTTTCTCGATACAAATTGAAATAACCAAGAAACCCATGAGAGCATGAAGTCTATCGTTGCTTCCTTTACTAATTTATAACTTAGAACCAAGTAGAATAAGGTGTAGCCCAAAGTCTTCACCGAAAACTATGCCAAAATATATGATCACAAAAGATAATAGTAGTTCAAAGCCTTTCCAATATCTTTTACTTCGAAACATAAAATCACAAACTAAAGATAATTGTTGTAGCACAAAGTCTCCACAATCAACTTTAGAACATCTCCCAGATTATTCACACTCACACTACAATTTGATCAAACAGATAAGATAGTATTAAGAAAAGGACATAAGAACAATTTCCAATATGCCACAAGTTATTCCAACACAAAGATTGAATGATCACTTGCTTTCTTATTCACTTGATAAAATTTGATTTACAATTTGAACACAAAGTCTCAAAATGCTCTTCAATTTGGCAGAGTTTCACTTCAATAACTAAAAGATGGATAATTACAATGGGGGTCCTCTTTATTTATAAGAGGAACCGAGAGCAAAAATAGGAAAAGAAAAACTAACTATGACTTATTCAACAAAGGAGTCCTTATTGATTTGGGACTTCCTATGTTTTTACATGTAATTATATATCAGAAAAGTACATGTAAATATGTCCAAAATTGTTTCAAAAGTACATCTAAAAAGTAGAAAATAAACTAAGGGAAAAAACTGCTTCAACTTGTATTGCCATCTTTCTTCATATGACAATCATACATGGTGAAAGCTGCTTGCATCCCAATACTGTTTGGACTAACCGTGTTCCTAAAAATCATCCTGGCTCTAACTATGGCATCTCTGACTGTGGTGACTGATTTTGCATGACTAGTTAACTTGGCTTTCAGATTATCCAAAGTTAACTGGTTGTCAAGAATATTGTCCACGGAGGCCATTGAAAATGTTTTGTCCTCGAACTCTTTCTGGAACATATTTTCAAATTCCTGAACCATGTCTTCTATAGAGAGAAATTGGTTATCCTGTGACACAAGTTTGCACGGCAGCTCCTCCAATTTATGCAGAAGACTAACATCACTCTGTTCACTTAGTTTTCTAGTAGCTTCCAGGTCATTGATCAAATCTTTCAGCACATGGTTCTGATATGTCAATGCCTCTTTTGTTTTTGTATAAGAATCCCTATTAGGAATGACACCAATTGATATTAGGGAGCTTATTTTCAGCTTTCTCATTTCCACCCACTTATCATGATTCTATTCCAGGCATTTGATATCTTGAGAAATAACATCAATTAGATCATCAAGTTCTACTCTTATTTTCTCCATTTTGTTTGTCTTCTTAGATAGCTCTGTAAGAAAAGATATTCCTTGTGCACGCATCCTTTCCAAGTACTCTTCCCTTAAGATGATTCTTTTCTACTTTCTGAATAATAGGGTCTTCTACAGAAACAACCTTGGGAGTTACTGGTTCTGAATTCAAAGTGATTTTCCTCACCACTGCAGTCAACTGTTCAACCATTGCTTTGTAATGATCCTTCATTTCTTTCTCTTTGTCAAATTTTTGAATAAAGATATCCATGGCTGATTGCATATTAGTCTTGGCACTTTCATGAGTTATTTTGCCTAACTCAACTCTAGAGATAGAGTAATCATTCATACTAAAATTTTCCATTGTTGCATCCTGTAGAGGTCTTGCAATCTCTAGAAATTTGTGTCCCTTATCCCCGAGCATTCTCGAAAGAATCTTTGGCTTTTTCGGGGTCTTGGCTTTCGCGAGCACCAGCTTACTAAAATCAAAGTCATCTGGGGAGATGGCTTGTTTCTTCCTTTTTGGTGTATAAGCTGACAACCATGCTGGAAGCACATAAGTACTCACATTAGGGTTTGTTCCCATTGTTGGTGTCACTGGGACTGCACTTGCACTGGTAGTGAAAACAATAGGTGGAGTATTAGTAAAAACTGCACCTATTACATTTACATTGAAAACTTGTTCAGTATTCATTACAAAGTGATCAAATATGGAAGTATCCCCAATATCAAGAGATGAAGAAGACATGCTAGGAATAGACTCTGAGGAATGAAGAACATCTTCAAACATATTTTGAGGATTGTCAAAAATTGTTTTGGAAGGTGAGGGAGATTTAGAAGAGGGGATATCAATGGGTGAGACAGACAAAGGAACTGAAATAGGTGTGTCTGACAAAGGAGATGAGACTACCATTTCTTGTTGGACATTCTCCTGTGGAGACAAAGCTTCCTCTTCTTGTTGATTTATAGGTCTGTCTTCAATCTCCATTTCCTCAGTGGCTGGCTCCTCAGTGTTCTGTTTCTCAACTTCCATATCCTCTATCTCAGATTCTTTCTCCGCAGCCTTTGACTTCTCCAACACAAATTTGATCCTAGGTTTATGTGGCTAGGAAGAAGAGAGAACATCACTCTTATTCTTTATCCTGTTCTCCACCTTTTTACCTATTTGCTCTTGGATCTCAATCTCTAATCCTATAAGGAATTCTTTCAAAGCAATTCCCTTATCTGCTAGCCACTTATTGGTGTTCGCCAATATAGGCTCAAATCTTTTCCTTAGAGAGGTCAATTCTTCTTGAGACCATTGGATTGGAGGGAGAGGAGAGCCAGCAACTTGTTTAGTGTTGTATCTGTCATCGATCAACTCTCCATCATCCACTAGGTCTTCAGGAATATCAACAAGTCCCAGATATTCAATCTACTCTAGATACAAACGGCTATAATCCAACTTTCTGATGTCTTCTTATGTTCTCAAATCTACCTAGACATCCTCCACCATAGGTTCATGAAACTGGGTCTTTCTCTTGATTTTGTCCTTCACACCCCTATAATCAAACTTTGGTCTTCTCTTAAATTATGTCATGGTTACAAGTTGCATCTCAGTTTCCATGGCCCTAGCCTTTGCAGCAGTTAATACTAAAAACCTACCAATTTCAACTGGAAACCTGAAACTGGGCTTCTTGAGCTCTATTTGTTTATTATGCATGACAATCATTTGTCGGCATAATTCCATTAAGACAAGTTTGTCTAAGGGAAACCTTGGCAACATATAGGGATGACCTTGGAAAAAGCCAACCCTCATATATGAGAAGGAAGGAAACTTTAAGAACATGCATCCAAAATCATTTACCACTGACCAAGCTTCATCTGACACTCTTTTTTGTTCTAGCTGAGGGTCAAAAAGACACAAGAACACTATGAAAAAAGCATCATTTACCCTCCCGAAGTGGTGGATAGAACCCTTCAATGTCAATTAAGAATAATACTGATACAAAGGAATTACTCTCCTATCTCCTTCTGATGTTAGACGTGGAAAGATTCTCATGGAGGCTGCTATATATACCAGATAAGAAGTTGTAAAATTTGAAGGTAGTAGATACCTTTGTCAATTGCTCATGTAGAGCATTGCTGATTTACTCACCCCAGAAGATGGCTTGTTTACCTTGGAGTATTACCTTGATGAAAGGATACATCCACTCGTGAAAAAGTGAGGAAGAGGCCAATCCTCTTATCCTACTAAGAAGAGTTATAAGGTCACCAACTTCTTCTATAAAGTCACTTCTAGGAAAGCTCCGTGGCCACTTGGACAAGTTTGACCTTGAAGTTTTGAGCCATTTAGTATTGATTACCTTCGTTGCCTTCTCAGGATTTTTGTCATACTCTTTTTGTGCTTCAACAAAATCTAGTTTTATCACTTCTATAGCAGGAGGGCACATGAAAATTTTATCAATGAATTCAGGATCTAATATTATTATCACATTGCCACTTGCATCCATCACAGCCCTAGTATCTCTGTTATAAAATTGAGCACACTGAAGAACAAACTCTGTGTTATGGGCTACTACTAGGAAAGACGACACCAGATGAATGTTACAATCAATAATCTTCTTCATTGTAGAACTGGGATTATTTGACTTGGTTTTTCCACAAATTCAGCCATGTCCACAAGGCCAATTTCTGTATCTCGAATGTCATCGACATTGGAAGTAACCGAGGTGATTGGGAAAACACCTTGATATTTATACTTCATCGCCTTTGACTTCTTCGGAGACAACTCAGTCATCTGAAAAAGCTATCACCAGAAGGATGTCGTTGAAGAGAGAAAATCCACAGAAGAAACTACAACAAAAAGCCATGATCATGCAATTAGGGAAATACTGGTAATCTAGGAAAATTGCATGTTGATGATCACGACTATGGGGATATGCTTGAAATGGCTAGAGTGCGAGCAGGTCAAAAAATGGAGGAAAGCAAGCTTGAAAAAGAAAAATTTGAAAATATCCTGGAGTTAGAAAAATTTGAAAGAATGTGTGCATGGGCACCAAAATTTGTCACCCTTGCATGTAAGGGATAGTTCACAAGTGTCAGGGTAGAAAATTCTACCAACCCTACAGGTAAACTAAAAATGCAAGTGTATTGGCAGTTAAATTCACCACTTTTGTATGTTTGGAGAATTGCAAGTGTATTATGTTTGAGCAACAAAAACTGCCGACACTGCATGTGATATGAGAAAAATTACAAGTGTCTCTGCGGTAAAATTCGCCGACATAGTAAATTGGATATTTCAGTTTTCTTGTGTAAGGGCAGCAAATTTCCTTGCCCAAACACTTGCTCATAAGCTTATGGAAAGGTGTCAATCGGCAAAAATGGCTGACATTACATAAAACTTGAATATAACCAATAACATGTTGGAACGACAAATTCTATTGACACCACATGTTAGAATTTCAAGGTTTTATACACACGTTTTGAGGGGGTAAAACTTGCTATGTGAGCACGCGGAGATCAACTCCCCATAAGATGAAATATTTGCAAACCCTCACAATAAAACATTGGCCATAGGGGTTTTGAATGAAAACTAGGGTTTTACGAATGACTAAAAAAAAGGGAAGATACAAAAATTACGATTTGTTTTGAACAACATACGAACAATATAATCCTCAAAGGACACGGGTTTGTTTGCTTCAACGAACAAGAAACAGAAAACCCTAGCAAGGAAACAATAACGAAAAATAATGTTTAAAGACTTACTTGTTAAAAAGAGCAAAACCCTAAGTGCGACGATGGCAACTTGAAATCCATTCAAATCCAAAAGCAACGCGATCAAGCAGTTTGAGGGACTCAAGAATCGACTGGGAGGCTTTTGAAGAAAAGAAATGATGAAAAAACAATGAGATTACACATTTAAAAGGTTCAAAAGATATGATCTTAATGCCAACATGAGTGATAATTAATGCCACTGGAGTTCATGATTTTGAAGATTGATCTCGCTCAGGTGGTAAAAATCACCAATTTTGCATGTGCTAACCAAAATGCAATGGTGGTAAAAATCACCGATTTTGCATGTGCTTTTAACGAGGAACATGTAATGGTGGAAAAAAGTTCTGCTTGAGCATGTGTAAACAAAAAATTATGTAAAAGTAGCAAAAATTGCCGACATAACAAAAGCAAACAAAGAGATATGCAAAGTCAGCAATTTTTACCGGCTTTGCACATATAGTTTCAAAATTTAACTAACACCCAAAAATGATCAAAATTGATATTTTGGTCAGTCTACAACCTAATCGATTTTTGCAATCTTCGAGGAATCGATTCGAGGGAATGTTGTAAACTAGTTTAGGATGCCATATGACTTCACATGAGACCAAGAGAATCTTGTCTCAATTTGTGAACTTAGAGTGTAGATCATGAAACGGACAAGTTTCGTAGGTGTTGTCTACAAAAATGAGCATAGCTGATTTTGAGAACAACACACCCAATGGAATGCCTTGTCGTAAGCCCATGAATTCTACAATAGCTTCATCATTTTTAAATGTATCTAATATCGGTGCCCCCTGTTGGTCCCAATTGACGAGGTCAAGATATATGAGTGAACGGTTAATGGAGGAATTGTTATGGCTAGAGGAGGCTGCGGAGATCATGAAGATGAAGTGTTCTTGGAAAAGGTTGGTAATATGAAAGGGGGAGTCATCGATAGTATCTGAATTAGAAGTCTCTCCTACTGAGGAAGGTCCAGCGTTAGTATCAGAAATACACTTAATGTCCTTGAGTCGCGGTACCTCTAGCTGATAACCAAGGCCTTGCTTATTAAACTTCTTAGACACAATTATAGGTTCAAGAGGTCCTTGTTCTTGTGATCCCAATCCACCATGTCCCTTGTAGCCCATGTTCTTTATGATGCAAAACCCATTGTTGTATCTCTCTACTTTCGGTTGAACTTGGTCATTTTCATCAAAGAATATCCAAGACTCTATATCATCAATGTCTTCATCATTCAGGAATCTGCCTTTAAGGAATACGGTAGGTGGAGCTTTGATGACAGTGGGGACTGAAGTTGGTTTGGATGTAGAAGGTTTACCATAGGATTTAGGAGATAATGGAAAGGTGCCTACACAACAAGAGTCTTGCAGTGTGTATTCACCAGGGCCATGTTCAGTGTACTTGATATAGAGGTTGGAAGGGGTTTTGCTAGATGAGGGCTTGAGTAGGTTGGAGGGGTCTACATAGGATGAAGATGGATATGCCTCAGTGTTGATAGGAATGCAATTTGGAATCTGATATTTAGCTTGAAAGGCATGACAAAATTCAAATGGATTGGGATCAGCTTGGATAGTAACTTCAACACCGTTGTGTGGAAATTTAAGGCATTGATGGTATGTGGAAGGAACTACCTTAAGGGCATGTATCCATGGATGACCAAGGATGATGTTATAAGGAAAGTCGATATCAAGGACTTGACAATGGGTTTTTGTGGTGATCGGCCCAACTTGGATAGGCAAGAAAATAATTCCTTCAGTATCTCTCTTGGCATCATCATATGCTCTGATAGTAATAACTTTGGAGGTGTCAACATCTTTCTCAAAATATCCCAGTTGTTTTATCAATTTCAAAGAACATATATTAAGACCAGCTCCACCATCTACTAGGATTTGCTTGATATGACGTTGTTTGACAAACACTTCAATGTGGAGGGCTTCGTTGTGTAGAGGATGGATGGAGGGTTGAAGATCTTTGTTAAATGACAAGGGGCTACAATGCTAGCGACCATAGATTGGAATTGTGAGATATCAATATCATTGGGCACCGAAGATTCTTGTAGAGCTTTGTCAAGGATATCTTTATGAGCAAGGGATATGTGAAGAAACTTAAGAATGGATATGTGCATGAGTGTTTTACCAAGGTGATCCAAGATATTATAGTTAGGAAATGGTCGGGGAGGATGAAAAGGTGCTCTTTGAATAGTGACTCGACCTCTGCAAGTGGTTATAGCGCAATCAGGTGCTTTACCTTGGATAATAATGGTAGAAATGTGAGCATGGTCAATGTGGCCAATGGTAGATGATTCATAGGTATAATGAATGGCATTTCCAACATGAGGGTTACTTGTTTTGTCATGGGATGGAAGCAGATTTTTGAAAGTCTCTAGATCATAGTTCGATGTTGATTGTTGTGCAGGTTGATTTGTTGAAGGTGTAACTTTGATTAAACCTTGATCGATGCAATCTTGGATGACATGTTTTAAGCACATACAACTATCTATTTTGTGTCCTTTAACTCTATAGAAATTGCAATACTCATTTTCTTTGTACCAAGGAGCTTTGAAGAGCGGTTCACCATTGGGTGGTGCATCCAGTAAGATAATATCACCCGTTTGGAGAAGCTTTCAAAAGATAACTTCCATAGGTTCCGCTAATGGTGTAAATTGTCAACGCGGATTGAAAGTTTGGCATTGTCGCATTCATTGAAAAGGTTGCGTTGTTGTAGAAGTAGCTTGGATGTTGATAGGAGCTTTCATAGCTTGGATGTTCTTTGCATCAACAACACCATCATTGACAATATTCTTATTTTTGTTCCAAAAGTGAGACTTATTGTTGGAGTTTTGAGGATAATCTTTGTTATCGTGAAAGATCTTGATAGTTTCTTTAGCATTTAAAGCTCGTTCAATGATGGTTCCTTTAGAAACAAGTTCATCAAAGGTGCTAGCACTTTGCAATTGTAGTTGGAATGATAGCTCGGGATGAAGATTTTGAACAAAGATATCGAGTTGTTGTTTCTCAGGGATTTCCCATGATAGTTTGCTAACCATATTACGCCATCGTTGAGTGAATGAAGAAAAGGCTTCACCATTGTGTTGTTTATTGTTGACAAGGTCGTTCATGTTTATCTCATGGTCAATGTTGAAAGCGAAGTGAGAGCGAAACTTGTTGGCTAACTCTGAAAAAGACTTAATTCTTGGAGGTAAATGAGAGAACCATTCAAGAGCTTGTCCTACTAACCTTCAAGGAAATAGTCTCAAAAGATATGTATCGTCATAAGCAACATTGAGACATGCCACAAAGAATGCTCTAAGGTGGTCTTCTGGATTTCCTTTTCCTTTGTACTTGTCGAATTGTGGAATTTCAAAATGTGGTGGAAAAGGTATCATATGAAGAGACTTGTCAAATGGATAAGCGCATATGTTGTCTAGAGAAAATGTCTTCTTGCCTTGTCCTACCACTTGGTTAATCATTTGTTGAACATCTGCTAAAGATAATTGATGTTGTTGCAAAGGGAGTGAAACATGGTATGGTGTATATTGAGGTTGTTGTTGTGGGATATATGGAGCCATGACCATTTTTTGAGGTTGTGTACTCACAACATACGCCAAAGGATTGGGATGTGACACATAGGTAGTTGAGGACTACTGTCCTTGAGGCACAAGTGGTGGTTGAGTATATTGGGATGAATGGGCACCAAGATTTTGTAGCACATGCAAAGTGGAAGACGGATTGACATTAGTTAATGGTTGGGAAGTTCGAGTTGGATTTGTGACATGGTAAGTGATGGAAGGATTGGAAGATACGAAAGAAGGATGGACACTTGGGTTTGTATTTTGGACAACATGGGGATTGGTATGTGTCATGTGTTGGGTGACAATAGACAAGCCTTGGGTAGCATAAGATGGATTGATGGTGTGTGAAGGATTGGAAGAGTATGATGAAATGGATGTAAGTTGCTCAACATAAGTGATCGTAGAGCTAGGATTAGCTTGAGAAACAATAGGAGGGTCACTCATATCAATAAGACTAACATTGGGATTATATGGTGTAGTGGAAGGATTAGTAGAGATGGTAGAAAGCGTATTAGCAGTTGGTATATGGGATATGGTATGTGATGGTCATGAAGCTTGGACTATTGGTGTTGTTGGTATAGTTTGGGAGGCTTGCACACTATGAGACATGGGGATAACGTGTGATGTTTGGAGCATTTGCGCTTGGACCACATGGACAGCTTATGTTACTTGAGGCATGGAAATGGTCATGGTAGGAGGAGGAATATGTTGAGGAACATGGAAAGGTGGAAGGTTTAGATTCAGTGACATGAGAGGGAGCACATTGGTTGGTATGATCAAAGGTTCTAGAGTGTGCTCTGAGCATGGTAGATCAAATGAAGTAACAATAAGCAATGAAAGAGATGTGGTAGAAGATGGAGCTTGTGATATGGTGGGGGATGGTGTAACTATAGTGGATGGTCCCTTTCCAACAACATCAGGAGTGTTTGGATCGTGTTCTCTAATAGTGGATATGTCAAAATCTCTTGGTAATTTAGCACCCATGTAAGAAAGTTGCAAGTAGTGATCAGGCTCAGATAAAACAAGTCTCTCAACTTGATCCCACACATGGGTGTCCTAAATTTTGATAAATCTTCTTAGGATTGTTCTTCAAAAGTCTCAAAAGCTGTTGGAGGTTGTACTTGTTGTGAGGATGATTCTCCAAGGGTATACCCATGAGGTGTAAACATATGAGGAGGCATACCAGTCATGAATTGAGTTGCATCCTTAAGAGGTGTTGATTGAAGTTGTTGCATCTTAGCTTGCAATTTGGCTTCCATTTCAGCTCTGTATTTAGCTTCCATTTCAGCTCTATATTGACTCCTAGTTTGAGGCATGATGTTGATGTTAAAAACTGAAGTTTAGCTCGTCAAAGTTTTGAGACCTAAAAGAAAGGTGATAGTTTGCTAATTGGTTAGTTGGTTGGTTTGCTTAGTTGGTTTGCTTGGTTGTTGATTTGCTTGGTTGGTTTGCTTTAGTTGATGTGTTGTTTTTCTTTGGTTGATGTGTTGTTTTTCTTGGTTTGTTGATTTGTTGTTGGCTGGTTTCCCTAGAGAATATCTAAAACACTCAAGGGAAAAGTTGTTTTCTAAAGATTGCTATGTTGCTAATGTTTGCTGAAGCTAAAGCTGATGTTTTGCTGATGGATCAAACAATTGATTTGATGTTTGGTTCGCTGGTTTGGGATCTCAAAAACATGAAAACATCATGAAATGCAGTTGATTGATAAGCTCAAAACAAGGAGACAAAGTCTAGGTATCTGTTAATGATCAGAGACAGGTCTGAAAGCTAAAGATGAAGCTGAGCAAGCTAGATTTGTGGCTAATTCAACTAAGTCACTAAGATTTGCTGGTATTAGACCATAGGTGACAAGTGATAGCTCATATGTGACTCAGAGAATGCTAAAAGTGACTAGTAATATCTCAAATATGGACTGGTTTAGGTTTTGAAGTAGGTTATAGTGTTAACCAGAGGTGATCCAAATGTTTAGAGGTGATAACTGTTGGCTCAAAAGTGATTTACTGCTGATTGGAAGCGATTCAGGTTAAGCTAAAGGTGAAAGACTGTTGTTTAAAGGTGACATAATTCAGAGCAGAGGTGACTGACTGTTGTTTAGATGTGACTTTGTTTATGCAAAAAGTGATTAACTATTGTTCAAAGGTGATTCAATTCAGGCAAAAAGTGAATAACTGTGGTTTAAAAGTGATTATGTTGTCTGTATGTGGGTAGTTTAGGCTTAAAAGTGACTGTGTCTATCAAGAAAGATGTCTGATTTGTGATTTTTGACAAGAAAACAATAATTACAGTCACTCACACTCACAACAATCACAAACTTGTACAACCTAGGCTAGGAAAGGACTGTATTTGTTTAATCCCCTGGCTGTGCTTATTCAAAGCAGATAGCTTCAAGATCTTGGTAGCACCAGCTCCCCTTCATGGCACACACTTCTCACACATACCAAGATCTGGGTTTCCTTAAAGGCCTTTCCCTCACCAAACCTTAGGATTATCCCTGCTATCTCTTCTAAGAACCACGTGAATCGGGGCCACTTCAAAGGTCCCACCTTTTGCATCAACAAATAGAGAGTTTTTGGCTACTACACAAAGTTGCTAATAAGGGCATCCGTTCAGGTGGCTATACATGCAATGGCACTACTCTCCATTGTGGAGTCTCCCAGCCGTCAAGGGTTATGCCTTGGAGGGTTTTGGGGGAAGTTGGTTGTCGGTATAACACAACAACACCCATTGTTTGTGGCTTTTGACATAAACACTTTTGTTATATAGTAGCTCAGAAGGACTTGGCTTTAGCCCGTTACTGCTTGGGTCGTATCCCTTCTCACACTAGGAAGGTAGGCCCTCTAAAGATAATAACAAGTTCTCATACACCCAAGATCCATTTGATAGGCAAGGGGAGAGGATACTTTTGTTATTAAATTTGGGTTACAATCAATCACATGCAAGCAATCAAAAAAGATAAATCAAGCACGGAGCAAGCAATGATTCATTTTAAGCACCAAGCCCAAATGTTCCTAATTTAGTGAAAAACCACAAGTCTTGGACCGATCGGAGCTGCAACTATGAGGCCTACCTTTTCCATTCCCATTCCTTTGACTATTTACTTTAGTATTGTTGATACATTTAGACTTGTGGGACTGTTGATCCTAAATTCCTGAACTATTAGACTTTATGATGTTATGGGAAAACAAATTGGGTGATGTTAGATAGATGTTTTATATTAAGAGAAAATAAATTGGGTGATCTTAGATAGATGCTTTATATTAAAGGAAAACTAATTGGGTGATGTTAGATAGAAATTAGTTTATATTATAATGTTAAAGAAAAACTAATTGGGTGATGTTAGATAGAAATTGTTTTATATTTAATGTTAAAGGAAAACTAATTGGGTGATGTTAGATAGATACTGTATGTTAAGAGAAAACAAATTAGGTGATGTTAGATAAATGCTTATTATTAAGGGAAAACTAATTGGGTGATGTTGGATAGAAAATTGTTTTGAGATTCAATCTTAGGAATGGATGTTTGAAATGTGGAGATTAAAACCTAATTGTATTGTGACTTTCCTTATGCTTATGTGAACTTGTGATATTTTATGCAAGTGCATGTTTTAAATTGCTTCGGCTATGATAGTTATATGTGGAATTAACTTTGCAATTGAGTGTGTAGGTATTTCTAACAAACCATAGAAATTGGAGGTCATCCCACACTTGATGTTGTAATTCCTTGTGAAACTGATCTAGTTCCATAAGGAATGAAGATCAACTACGTGTATGATGAAATGTTGTAATGTTAATTTGCATGTGGTTAATTGGGTTAAGTCTACCCTCTTTTAATTTGAATTATAATTTGTGTTGTAAGAATTTTGTCTTTGAATTACTTTTTAAATTTTAAATTTTTGGAGACCCTTTTCATGTGTTTTAACTTGACCCTGGGTGCTCTAACTAGGCTAAACTTGACCCTGGGTTATACCCCATGGGTCTAGGGTCCTTTTTGACTTGGGTAACCCTTGATAAACCTCCATATGGTCACCTTAACTTCACACTAAAGTTAAGTGACGAAATTGGAGGCATGGGAGGGAGAGGATGAGTGGTACCAACACTCAACCCCATCCCTTTTCACTTCCCAAGGTTAGATATGACTCCAAGACCCACCAATTGTGGAGGACTTGACTTCAAGTCTCTCTCACAATTCGTGAGAGTACCCTTGGAGTTGTCTGGTCCTTCTTGAGAGGAAAGGAAGGGGACACATGTGTCACCCTTCCCCTCTTTAACTCCTCTTTTCTCTCCCATATGTTGGAGAGAGGACATGTGGTAAGGGGTGAGGGAGACTTGGGGGATGGGTGAGTGACATGTGTCAACACCCATCCCTTGGGACATGCTTGTAGTGGGGAGGAAGAGTGAGGAGGTGACAAGTGTCACCTCCTAATTCCTCTAAGCTCATTGGTTGAGCTTATTTTAATCCCACTTGGGAGAAGGTGAGTGGTTGTTGAATTTTGGAAATTTTAATTGCTTGAATTTAATTTGGGGAGAAAGATAGAGGGAGTTTGGTGGCTTATGTTGGAGGGGAATTTGGAGAAGCTCTACATCAACTTTCTTCCATAATAGGGCTTTCAAAGGTTGGTTTTCAAGGCTAAGGCCTTCCCTTTGTATTTTAGTTTGCTAGCATGATGCATATGTGTGAGATATATTTCCTTGAGTTGTATTTTGTTATTGTGGGGAAATTTTGGTAGGGTGTTGTAAGAGCCTCTCCCACTTGGGAGAAAATGCTCAACAAGTGTGGGGTAGGGGAGGAGTGATCCTCCTCGAGGTCATTACCTTGTTTTGGGGTGTTGAAAGCCTTGAGGGCAACTTATGTGATTTTGAGCAATTTGATACATGGCTTGAGAGCCAAAATATGGGAACTTTTGGAAATTGTATTAAATGTGTTGGCTTGGGGCCATAAGAGAAATTGTGTTGGGATATTTTGTAGAAGTGACACTCTTGAGTTGAGTGTGTCTACTCCCCTACCCCTTTGAACTCACCTTGGTTGAGTTCGTGTGTTGTGATTATCTATGGGTTTAATATTATGTTTTGGATGTTTGTGTGCCTTGTTGTGAAGTGGAATGAGACCCTAGTTGTGTGGATGACCTCCCTAGCTTGGGGGTGACCCTCCTGTGGGTCTATGGTAGGGAGGAGAGTAAGATGTGTGGTTTTATTTTCCCTTTGTGTGATATGCAGTTTCTTTGAAGCTTAGTGTGAAGTTGAAGAAACTCCTTGTTCTTGGAGAAATATTTTATTTTTCTTTACTCTTTAAACTCTTGAGAGGTTCATTGGAGCTTAGTGTGAAGTTGGAGAAACTCCTTGTTCTTGGAGAAATATTTTATTTTCCTTTACTCTTTAAGCTCTTGAGAAAGAGTTTGGCCTATTTAGAAACTTCATCCTTGTTGAATTTCAAAGAGGGGGACTTCTCTCTCTCTCTCTCTCTCTCTCTCTCTCTCTCTCTCTCTTTGTTAGATTGTGCTTTCTTAAGTTGTGTGAAAGCCATTTCCATTGTATTAATTTGTTGAATTAATTTCTATCATTCTAGAAAAATTGATTGAAGAAAAAAAATGGTTTTATAAGTCATTTCATTGTATGTAAATGTTAAAATTTATCAAATAGAAGAGTTGTAGTTTTAATTTTAGTGATAATAAGAAATAATTGTATTTAGATTCTATAAGAAAGAAAATTAGTTGTTTTGGTGTAAAAGAAGTATTTATTTAATTGCAATGTTCTTTTCATTAAAAATACAAATCATAACAATATTCCTAAATTTATTTTAAAATGAGTTATTTTCCATGTAGAAATTTGATAAGAAAATAGTGGATAAATATACTTAGTTTATTTGTCTACAAAGAGAATTTGTAAGTGAATAGAACAAAAGAAATCTTAATTTATATATAAAGGAGTGAATTGAATTTATGCATGACCTATATTTAATAATAAACATATATATATATATATACATATATATACATATATATACACATATATATACATATACATATATATATAGATATATATACATATATATACACACACACACATATATATATTTATTTATTAATATATAAAAAGAATAATAAAAAAAATGTAATGTTGGCTGTGTAAAAGAAACACAGTAATGAAACTATGTCAAAAATAAAAAAATGACAGTTTGTAGTTTTGTTTTACAAAAAATTTTGAATGAAGTGGTGGGGGGGGTCGAAACCCCCCCACTGTTGCTATATTTACATTGGGTGTGGGGAGGGGGCAAAGCCCCACCCACACCCCACACTATGGGATGTGGGTGGGGGCTCCGCCCCCTCCCCACACTCCCTACTGCCATCTAACATTCCGCGGGACTCTTCCACCCCCGCGTAGTCTGTTCGCCGCCACCATTTGTGCCTCCCTCTCCACTGCCTGCGATCTCCACCCTCTACCCACTCTCTAGCCCCACGACCACCACGACCCATCCTCCAAACCACCATCGGACTCCGCCATCACAGTTCGTCCACAGCCCCTCTCTACCGACCCTTCCTCCATAGTGACCTCCACCCCTGCGGCCGCACCACCACCATTGTAACTCTGCCCTCCTCTGCGTCCTAACCTCCACCACTATGGCCACCATCTCCTCCAAACCTACCAATAGCATAACACAAAACAAAAAAATGGATTTAGGGTTCTTCCAATAGAAGCCTACAAAAAGATTTAGGGTTTCAACATTGTTACAAAAAATATAAATACATTGTATTTATAAAAGGAAAACCTTGCTCGTAAGTTATATATATATAGAGCCATCTTATGCATTTCATAAGTGGCCATTATAACCTACATCAAAAATATTAAAATGAGAAAATGACAAATTGAGAAAATGAGAAAAAAAATGAGAGAAAAAGAGAAAGAAAGATAAAAGTGAAAACAAAGAGGAGAAAATGCATGAGTTCAATTTAGGGCTAAAAGAATTAATCAAATTTAATGTTTCTTTTAATCATTTGAGAAAAGTTAATTACGGAAGTTAAGCAGATGTTGTTTTGAAACCCGAATGGAAACCTAGCATACTTTTCAAACGATGTTAGTAAATCATGTTATGAGATTTGACCTACCAAGAAATTAGAAATAATGTAAATGATGCAGAGATAACTTTGATTGATCAGAAAATGCGAAGGAGAACAAATTACTATTAAATTTTAGAAAACGAGAAGGAGAACAAATGTTTGGACTTGGTTGAAAAATATTTTAAATTTAGAAAATGAGAAGGAGAACAAATTAATATTAAATTTCAGAAAACGTGAAGGAGAACAAATGTTCGGACTTTGTTGAAAAATGTTTTAAATTTAGAAAATGCGAAGGAGAATAAATTAATATTAAATTTTAGAAAATGTGAAGGAGAACAAATGTTTGAACTTTGTTGAAAAATGTTTTAAATTTAGAAAACGCGAAGGAGAACAAATTAATATTAAAATTTTGAAAATGTGAAGTAGAACAAATGATCAGACTTTGTTGAAAAATGTTCAATTAATTTAATCAACTATATTACCAATGCAACTAGTGTGATGTAAGAAATTTATTAACTGAAATTAGGAAACCTTTTGATCAAATTTAGTTTTAGTACAATAAACCCTACTCACGCCCGTGAGGCGTTATGCTACCAGATTTTCTAAGAATTTAGGGTTTAGTGGGTTAGTAAAGTTTAACCCTATTAGCGATGTTAACCATGTCGCGATGACCCCCCTGATGGCCTTCTTGCGATTGGTATGCGCTCATGTGCGTATTACCCCATTTTTAATTGTATTGTTTACACCTTAAGTGTACGCCACCGAGCACGCTTACGCATGCGAGGGTTTTCTAGGGAAGCATGGAAACTTTTTTGATATTTTGTGTCATGACCACATGACAAATGTGGACATGACACGTGTGATGCGCATCGTGACTGCATAAGAAATGTGGGCATGACATTTGGTATCAGAGCCCAAGTTTAAACACTGGGCATATTTGGGCACATTATTTATTCTGCAACTTTGATTAATTAGTGCCTACCTTGTTTTGTAGGATGCCTCCCTGATGTGTTTGACGAGTGCGATCATGCAACACTACGTCCGTTGAGGTGCACAGTGATTCCTCTATAGAGGGACATGCACCTATAGCCATAGCAGATCAGCCAATACCATAGGCACCACCAGTACTAGATATAGGTCCTCAAATTTTACAAACATTACAGTCTGTTTTAGAGAGGCTACTACTAGTTATACCAGCGCCACGTGACGAGCCTCACGATGTTCCATGAGAGAAGCCACGTGAGGAGCTGCGTGCTGAGTCACGAGTTGAGCCACGTGTTGAGCCCTACAATGATCTACGAGAGGTGCCATGTATGGAGCCTTTTGTAGAGATACCTAATACTACAGTGGAGGAGGTAGGGTCAGCATACTAAGCACAGAGTAGGAGTCCTTCACAATACCAGAGACAAGATGAGACTGTGAGGGTAGAGTAGATACACCATGGACCTTATGAGTATGGTATGGATGAGCCGGTTATAGGACGTAGAGACAGAGGAGACCCCATCAGGGATATACTTAGGCTTAATCCACCTACCTTTGCAGGAGCTATAGAGGGAGCTGAGGCTAAGGCTTGGCTCATCAGTTTAGATAGGTGCTTCACGTTGCAACCTTAATGGAGCAACATGAAAGCATGAGTGGTAGTACACCTTCTAAGAGATGCAGCAGCTACCTGGTGGCACACTGAGGAGTGCAAGCGCCAGTTATCTTTAGATACACTCACATGGGACATATTCATAGAGCGCTTTAATGCACGTTACTTGTTAGATCATTATAGACAGTGTCGGATAGATGAGTTCCATGACTTGCAGCAGAGAGGACTCATGGTTGCTCAGTATGAGAGTCAATTTATTGAGCTTTCTCATTATGCAGAGTACCTCCACGACGAGAAACTCCTAGTGCACAAATTCATCAGAGGTCTAAATCATGGGATAGCAGGACCAGTGCATATGGCAGACCCCCAGACTATGAGTGAGGCTGTCAAAAAGGCTTATATTAAAGAGGAAATTTAGGGATGAGGGCAAAATTCATGCCCATAGTTTCAGGACCGTAATCACCAGCAGCAGTAGAACTTTCGTAGGCCACAATCCACACCACAGAGAGGAGGATTCAATTCTTCATCATTACCTCCTAGGCCTTTGTAGCAGTAGTAGTATCAGCAGAGGTCTAGACCCCAGCAGAGCGCTCAGGGAGGACAGAACTGTGGTTGGTAGCAACAAGGCTCGCATAGGGATCAGAGACAACAGGGATCATCTGCGGGACCCGTGAGGTCTCAGCAGTCTTATAGAGGTTCACAAGGGTCCACAGGATGGACTAGACAATAGCAGTCGGGTAGGACTTAGTCAAGGAAGTTATAGGGTAGGGGCCCATGTTATGTATGTGGTGGGGTAGGGCATTTGGCCAGAGAGTGTCCATAGGGTTTCACAGCAAGGGGACAACCCTATTTAGGAGGATTTGAGCAGACTGTAGGAGATGTGGGCAAGTCCCACCGCATGTTTGTAGTGGTTGAAAAGTGGCTTTTAGGTAGGACATTAGGTGGGATGTCAAGTTGGCCTCTGGGGCCAAGATGTCAGTAGATGCCTTGGTTAGAGATTGCAAAATCTCCTTAGGTTCCTTCACTACATCATGTGACCTTAGGATTATGCCATTAGGATCATACGGTGTAGTTTTGGGTATAGACTGGCTTGCAGCTCATAGAGCCAAGCTAGATTGTCACCAAAGGATGATTAGTTGTTTAGATGATCATGGCTCACTGGTTGAGATAGTGGGCATACAGAAGCTTGTGACAATACGTATGACATCTGCACAGTAGCTTAAGGGCTACTTATGGAAGGGGTGTCAGTTGTTCACTATCACAGTCAGTGATAGATCAGAGGATGAGCCTGAGGCTTCATTGGATGATCACCCTATCCTGAGAGATTTTGTTGACGTGTTTCCACTGAAATTACTAGGTATGCCTCCACGCAGAGAGGTTGATTTCCACATCAATCTAGTACTAGGTGTAGAGCCAGTGTCTCATGTACCCTACAAGATGACTACACATGAGCTTATGGAGCTCAAGCTGCAGTTAGAGGAGTTACTTGAAAAGGGGTACATTTGACCTAACGTTTCACCATGGGGTGCACCGGTTATCTTCGTGAAGAAGGATGGGTCTCTTCACTTGTGCATGGATTACAGGCAGTTGAACAAGGTGACGGTGAAGAACTATTATCCTCTACCTAAGATTGATGACCTTTTTGACCAAATGCAAGGAGCCAGAGTGTTCTCAAAAATTGATCTGAAATCTGGGTATCAGCAATTGTGCATCACAGAAGCAATATTCATAAGACTACTTTTTGAACTAGATATGGCCATTACAAGTTCACAGTGGTACCCTTCAGTTTGACTAACGCCCCTGCAGTGTTCATGAGTCTCATTAACGGGGTGTTCCACACTTACTTGATCATTTTCCTTGATGATATTTTGATCTATTCGCAGACCAAGGAGGAGCATGTGGATCATCTATGTCAGGTGTTATAGTGCTTACGAGAGTAGCAGCTTTATGGCAACCTGGCGAAGTATGCCTCTTTAGGACAGAGGTGTAGTACTTGGGGCACATTTTATTAGGTGAAGGCATCTCTGTAGATCCATCAAAGATCAGAGTGATTCAGGATTGGCCAGTACCCACCAGTGTGATAGAGGTTAGGAGCTTTATGGGATTAGCCAGTTATTACCGTAGATTCATTGAGGGATTTTCTAGATTAGTGCATCCCATCACTTCCCTTCAGTGGAAAGGGAAGGGTTTCACTTGGACCAAGTAGTGTGAGAGGGCCTTTGGGGTCCTTAAGGAGCATCTTACCAGCACTCCCATATTAGCAGTTCTAGATCTTGCAAAGGATTTTGTTGTTTGCATAGATGCATCATTAGAGGGTTTAGGAGTTGTGCTTATGCAGGCTGGTATAGCAATTGCATATGCATAACATAAACTTACGACACATGAGCTAAACTACCCTACTCATGATTTAGAGCTTGCAACAGTTATTCATGCTCTCGTACATTGGAGACACTTCCTTTTGGGTTGACGCTTTGAACTCCATTTAGACCACCATAGCTTGTAGTACATTTTCACATAGCCCAATTTGAATGCCCGCCAGCAGCGTTGGATGGAGTTCTTATGCGAGTATGACTTTGATGTCCACTACATCAAAGGGAAGGAGAATGTGGTTGCTAACGCCTTGAGTCGAAGGTGCCACGAGATCTTGACCTTGACATTGAGGGTGGACCTAAGAGAGCATATCTTACAGCATCTACCTGAGGATGAGTGGTTTCTTGAGGTGCAGCAAGAGATCCAGAAATAGAGGGCCCTTAAGGGCAGATTTGTAGGATATATCCTTGAGCTTGATGGTTTGCTTAGACATCGACAGCACATCTATGTACCCCATACAGGTGATCTTCGTGTAGTGATTCTTTAAGAGGCTCATAGAGCACCTTATGCAGCACGCATAGGGGTGAAGAAGATGCATGCTGATTTGCGACAGTTATACCATTGGGTAGGTATGAGACGAGACATTGCAGAATATGTTGCTCGTTGCCTTGAGTGCCAGAGGGTCAAGGCCAAGCATCAACATCCAGTAGGACTGTTGTACCCTCATGAGATACCTAAGTGGAAATGGGACACCATTTCCATGGATTTTATTGTTGGTCTACCTATGTCATCACGTTGCCATGATGCCATCATGGTGATAGTTGACAAGTTGACCAAGGTGCCGCATTTCTCACCTATACGCATGATGTACAATGCACCATCTATGGCGAGGGTATTTTTAGATCAGATTGTTACACTTCATGGAGTAACTTGCCGTATCATTTTTGACAGAGACTTAGTATTCACTTCAACTTTTTGGAGAGCCTTATAGTAGGCGTTGGGCACACAACTCAACTTCAGTTTAGCTTATCATCCTAAGACCGATGGACAGACAAAGAGAGTTAATCAGGTGTTGGAAGACATGCTTCATATGTATGTTATGGACCATTAGTTTAGATGGGAGGAATATCTATATCTAGTTGAGTTTGCATAGAATATTAGGCATCACAGCTCGTTGGGTATGCCTCCTTTCTAAGCTTTATATGGTAGACCATGCAGGACACCTTTGAGTTGGGATCAGATAGAGGACAGGGTTACCATTGGTCTAGAGATAGTTCAGGATATGGAGCAGTAGGTCACACTGATTAGACAGAGACTTCATGAGGCATAGGATAGATAGAAGAAGTATGCCGATGCTAAGGAATTGATCAGAGCTTCTTAGAGGATGACATAGTATTTTTAAGAGTGCGACCGCACAAGAGTCCAATCCATTATGGAAAGGGCTCTAAGCTCACACCATGGTTTGTAGGACCTTTTAAGATCTTGGAGTGGATAGGACCTGTAGCCTATTGTCTAGCCTTGCCACCTAGCATGTTGCATATCCATGATGACTTTCATGTTTTAGTTTTACGATGTTACATCTCTGACTTATCTCATATATTGGATTGGAGTGCTCTTAAGGTAGAGGCAGACGGTCAACTAGCTTTGGAGCCAATTCGCATATTGGCTCGTTGGACACTGGGCCTTCGAGGTCGAGAGCTAGACCAGGTGAGGGTCTAGTGGGATATGTACAACGAGGTCACTGCGACATGGGAGGACGCAGCGAGATTGAGGACTCTTTATCCTCACCTCTTTGATGACTTCCAGGAGGAAGTATAGTCTTAGAGAGGGAGGATGTGAGGCCTACCTTTTTCATTCCCATTCCTTTGACTATTTACTTTATTGTTGCTAAGACATTTAGACTTGTGGGACTATTGATCCCGAATTCTTGAACTATTAGACTTTATGATGTTATGGGAAATAAATTGGGTGATGTTAGATAGATGTTTTATATTAAGAGAAAACAAATTGGGTGATGTTAGATAGATGCTTTATATTAAAGGAAAACTAATTGGGTGATGTTAGATAGAAATTGGTTTATATTATAATGTTAAAGGAAAACTAATTGGGTGATGTTAGATAGAAATTGGTTTATATTTAATGTTAAAGGAAAACTAATTGGGTGATGTTAGATAGATACTGTATATTAAAAGAAAACAAATTGGGTGATGTTAGATAAATGCTAATTGTTAAGGGAAAACTAATTGGGTGATGTTGGATAGAAAATTGTTTTGAGATTCAATCTTGGGAATGGATGTTTGAAATGTAGAAATTAGAACCTAATTGTATTGTGACTTTCCTTATGCTTATGTGAACTTGTGATATTTTATGCGAGTGCATGTTTTAAATTACTTCGGCTATGATAGTTATATGTGGAATTAACTTTGCAATTGAGTGCGTAGGTATTTCTAACAAACCACAAAAATTGGAGGTCACCCCACACTTGATGTTGTAATTCCTTGTGAAACCGATCTAGTTCCACAAGGAACTAAGATCAACTTTGTGTATGATGAAATGTTGTAATGTTAATTTGCATGTGGTTAATTGGGTTAAGTCTACCCTCTTTTAATTTGAATTATAATTTGTGTTGTAAGAATTTTGTCTTTGAATTACTTTTTAAATTTTAAATTTTTGGAGATCCTTTTCATGTGTTTTAACTTGACCCTGGGTGCTCTAACTAGGCTAAACTTGACCTTGGGTTATACCCCATGGGTCTAGGGTCCTTTTTGACTTGGGTAACCCTTGGTAAACCTCCATATGGTCACCTTAACTTCACACTGAAGTTAAGTGACAAAATTGGAGGCATGGGAGGGAGAGGATGAGTGGTACCAACACTCAACCCCATCCCTTTTCACTTCCCAAGGTTAGAGATGACTCCAAGACCCACCATTGTGGAGGACTTGACTTCAAGTCTCTCTCACAATTGGTGAGATGGTGCAGGAGCACCTAGAAACTCATGTTTTCTTTTTGTAATAAGGTCTATTGACCAATGCATGTTATTTCAGTTTGTGTCTAGGTTTATTTTGTAAGTCCCAAGTGACTTTAGGACATTTGTCAAATTGTAACCGCATAATGCCAAAATAGGGCAGTAGGGCAGTTGGAGGCTGTTTAGACGGTTGTCTCCCAGCCGCTTGGATTAATCTCCCAACCACTTAGAGTCAATTTGGTACTACTCAGGGTGAGTTGATAAATGCCCGGAGGAATGGATCAAATGATCATCGAATGTAATCAGATCAAAGAAGGGTGTGAATATGATTGTATTGTGCTCAAAAGAAATAAAGCTATTATGTTCTATCAATTCAAATTTCATTTTCTATAATTACAAATTGTTTAGTTGTAGATTTCCATTCTCTCTGTGCTTTCTATTGTTGCTGTATGTCATCGTGAAGCATTCCTCTGGTATGATTTCTGTCAATATTAGCGGAATGGCTTCGATGTACCAGTATTCATTTTGCTTCTTGTTTTGTTTTGTGTCGATAGTGCAAAGGATCTAGATAGGGCACTTCGCACAGTAGGTTGACCTAGCATCTCCATGTGCTAGGGTTCAGAGAAGGCAAACTGTGCATCAGGGTATTGGTGTAGCAAACCATGAGGTGGCTGATGGTAATTGTCTGGCTGACAAATGAAGATCAAAGGTGCTATCGAGGTCATAGGTTCATCAGCGCATTGCCCAAGGTTTGCAAGTGTTCACCAACAGAGCAAGGCACACCGAAGGAAGTCAGTTATCGGTGTGAGTCAGACAACGGAGAGACTTTAGAAAGTCATTCCAATAGTGGTTGTCTAGCTGATGGAGATGTTCCGATGGTTCATTTGTTAGGTCTTGCTGACTGAGAGGTAAATAGGGTCTGGCCTGCATTCCCCGCTGTGCGCTCCCCATCATATTGGTATCAGAGCAGGTTAAAGATTTGGGCAGCAAGTCAAATTAAGGTTTTGCAGGAGAATTGGCATTTGGGTGTTGTTTGTGAATGTTTATGTTAGATAGAGAAAGTGAGATAGAGGTGGAGAGGATGCCTCCCAAAAGTATGTCATAGGACGCTGTTAAGAGGTTGATCAAGGAGATGCTTGAATCCAAGTTGGGAGAGTTCAAGCAGTCCAAAAGCAAAGATAAGGAAGATGAAAGTGACAATGATGAAGGCGATACAGAAATTGAGAAAACCAATAAAAAGATAGAGGAGATACCAGCAGACCAGAGGGCATTTGTAAATGCATTGAAGTTAGTCAATAGGGACACCATAGATGGGTTACCTATGTATAGTGGAAGCATGGAAGCTAAAGAGGTGATTGATTGGATTCAGACATTGAACAATCATTTTGAATACAAAGAAGTCCCTAATGATAAGAGGGTTAGGTTGGCAAAGGAAAGATTGAAGGGATCTGCTCTTGCATGGTATAGTTATGAACAAGGAGAGAGATTCAAGGAGGTGAAGAATATGATAACCTCCTAGGAAAGGATGAAGACCAAAATCAAGGCACAATTCTTACCCCTAGACTATGATGTGCAGATGTATAAGAAATTACAGAACCTTAGACAGAGAGACCTTGATGTGAATGCATACACACAAGAGTTTCATAAACTTAGTCTTAGGTCAAAGAGACAAGAAGAAGAGTTAGAGAAGGTGGCTAGGTACTTGAATGGCCTAAGGATGAACATCCAAGATGAGATCAACATCTTAGCACCAGAAACAGTGAACAAGTGTTTCGAAATGGCCTTAAGGGCTGAAGAGAAGATAAAGAGGAAGAGTAAGCAGAATAATAGAGGTAGAGGTGGAAGGAATTTCAGAGGCAGAGATAGTTTTGGAGGAGGAAGTCCTATCCAGAGGCCTAGTGGTGAGTCTAGCCAAGAAGAGCAAGTTGGGGACTCAAGTAGTAGAGGAGGCTACCGAGGAAGAAGGCCTAATGGAAGAGGTGGGACAAATGGATCAGGTAGAGGATCTAAATTCTCCAATATGAGATGTTATAACTGTAATCAGATAGGGCACCCAGCATACAAGTGTCCAGAGAAGGCCTCAACTTCTCATGGTGGTGAGAAGAGAACCACTTTGATTCAAGAAGATGCAAGGAGTGTGACATCTCTTGAAGTGAATCTAGCATCAGAAATGGGAGAGAATCTAATGCTCAAGAGGACGCTGCTGTTAGAACCAATGCAGACTAAACCATCGCAAAGAAGGGCTTTATTTACAATCAACTGCAAGATCCAAGGTAAGGTTTGTAAAGTTATTATTGACTCTGGTTCTACTGATAACATTATATCTTTGGAAGCAGTGAATAAGTTGAAGTTAGAAAAGATACCCCATAGCAGTCCATATAAAGTCAGTTGGTTGAATAAGGGGTAGCACATACTCATCAATGAACAAGCATGGGTAGAATTCAGTATTGGGGGGTATAGAGATAAAATTTTGTGTGACATCCTTCCAATGGATGCTTGCCATCTTTTGTTAGGCAGACCATGGCAGTTTGACAGGAAGGCTCATCATGATGGAGAAAAGAATGCTTACTCATTCCAAAAGGATGTTATGACTTATGGGATACAGTCATTGGTAGAAGAGGTTCCACAACGTGTAGGGTCTAGTGTAATGCTGGTAGGAGAAAAAGAATTCATGGATACACTAAAGGGAGGTGATGGAGTAGGTTTTGCTTTGATTGTGAAGCCTAAGGGGGGAAAGAAGAAAAGTGTGAGAGAAGTAGGACCTAAGGAGGTCAGAGATTTGCTTGAGAGTTACAAAGAAGTGATTGCAAAGGATATACCTGATTCCCTACCACCAATCAGAGACATTAGCCATCAGATAGATCTCATACCAAGAGTAGTATTTCCTAATAAGGCAACATATAAGATGGCACCACAGTAGAATGAAGAGATAGCAAATTAGATTTAAGAGCTTCTAAACAAAGGGCTGATAAGGAAGAGCCTTAGCCCATGTGTAGACCTACTATTTTAGCCTCAAAGAAGGATGGGAAATGGAGACTGTGTAATGATTCCAAGGCAATAAATAGGATAACCATTAGATATAGGTTTCCTATTCCTAGAATAGAAGATCTAATGGATTGTTTGGGAGGGGCTACTTATTTCTCCAAAATAGACTTAAAGAGTGGGTATCATCAGATAAGGATAAGAGAAGGGGATGAGTGGAAGACAACTTTCAAAACCAATGAAGGGTTGTATGAGTGGCTTGTGATGCCATTTGGTCTTTCAAACACCCCTAGCACCTTTATGAGGCTGATGAATGAGGTGTTGTAGGAATTCATAGGAAAATTTGTGGTAGTCTACCTTGATGATATTTTGATGTTCAGTAAGAGCAAGGAAGAACACTTGAAACATTTGGAGATAGTCTTGAAAAGGCTGCAAGATCAGAAGTTACTAATAAACTTGGAAAAGTGTGACTTCATGAAATAGGAATTGGTGTACCTAGGTTTTGTCATCTCTAAGGGTGATTTGAAAATGGATCCTTCCAAGGTAGAAGCTATTTTGAATTGGCCTACACCCAAGACAGCAAGAGAGGTTAGAAGTTTCCATGGTTTGGCCACATTTTACAAGAAATTCATTAAGAACTTTAGTGACATCTATGCACCTATGTTGGAGACCATCAAAGGTGGAGGTAAGATGAAGTTTATGTGGATGAGAGAAGCAGATAGGAGCTTTGAGAGTCTGAAATAGAAAGTTGCTAAATTCCTTGTTTTAGTGTTACCTGATTTCAATAAGGTTTTCACAATTGAATGTGATGCAAGTGGACTGGCCATAGGAGCAATGTTGAGCCAAGAAGGCAGACTAGTAGCCTTCTTCAGTGAAAAGTTAAATGAAGCCAAGAAGAAATACTCCTCTTATGACTTAGAGTTGTATGCTATGGTACAATCTCTAAAAAAATGGAGGCACTACTTGCTTCCTAAAGAATTTATTGTATGCACTGACAATCATGCTCTCAATTTTTTGAATGGATAGGAAAAGCTCAGTCATAGACACATGAAATGGGTGGAGATTCTTCAATCATACACCTTCATCATCAAGCATAAGAAAGGAATAACCAATAAGGTTGCTGATGCTCTAAGCAGAAGGGTGTTGACAGTGCAAGAAGTGTAGCTACAAAGTATGGGTGTTGAGTCACTCAAAGGATTGTATGAAGAGGACCAAGACTTCAAGGAGATTTACAAGGTATGCAGTGAGATTGCCAATGCTTTCCATAGTGAATTTTTAGATTATACATTATAGGATGGACTTTTGTTTAAAGAAAGCCAACTATGTATCCCTAAGTGTTCAATGAGGGATAATATAGTGAAGTAGAAACATAGTGGTGGTTTAGGAGGACATTTTGGGCTCAATAAGACCTTAGATCTTGTAAGAAGGTTTTACTTTTGGCCAAGGATGCAATCTGATATCAGAAGGTTTGTTGAGAGTTGTATGATTTGCCAAAGAGCAAAGGAAGTCTCAACCAATGCAGGATTGTACCAACCTTTGCCCATTCCAAATAGACCTTGGGAAAGTTTGAGTATGGATTTTGTGATGGGATTGCCCAAGACAAGGATAGGCTATGACAATGTGTTTGTTGTGGTAGATAGATTCAGCAAAATGGTGCACTTTATTCCTTGTAAAACCACCAATGATGCTAGTTACATTGCATGTTTGTTCTTTAAAGAAATTGTCAGGATTCATGGGTTACCTTTGAGTATTGTATCTGACCGAGACAACAAATTTGTGGGACATTTTTGGAGAACCTTGTGGAAAAGATTGGGTATAAATTTATCTTTTAGTTCAGCCTATCATCCTCAGACTGATGGCCAAACTGAGGCTGTGAATAGGTCATTAGGTAATCTACTGAGATGTTTGACAAGAGAACTGTTGTGATGTTCACAACACGCCCCATTTTGCTCCTTAGCAAAACGAGGACCCCTGCTGATGTCTTGCTTTTTGCTTCTGCTTGTGTTTTTTCTGCTTCCTGGCGGTCTGGTAAAAATGAAGGTCAGGTGCATCATCATCATGATATATGATAAGGTAGGTCATCATCATGAGGTCTGTTTGTCAAAGTTCATATTTTGTTTCTGTGACCTCATATTTTGAAAGAGCTTGAAATTTCATGCAGGTTTGCCTTTTACTTCACTTGAAAATTCGTCCATATGTGAAAGTTATGCACGGTCAAAGTCTTGGTCAAACCTGATATTCGCAGGAGGATCATCATATTTTTATATCCTAAGTCATGTTGTCAAGATCATCATGATCTTGGTCTATCACCCGCTAAAAATCATGCAGTCGCAATATCTGGACGTCAATTTTAGGTGGTAGTTCCCTTTACCCGTCAAATGGCCTCAGGCGCATCATCAGCATCATGATTTTCTTAGGAGCGTCATATTTTATAAACTCAGTTTTGGTTACATGATGATCGATATCATCATCATATTTTAAACGCACCCCCCCGATAATATCCTGAGGTTCGAAATATCATGATGACATCAACTTTAAGTCAAGGTAAGTTCCCCGTCGAAGTGGTCTTTTGTATTGCAAGCATCATCATGATAATTCAACATTACCTGATCTTATATTATCATGCTGATCACCCAGACTTAGCAAATCCACCTTCGGCATATTTGCATACGCGTGCTATAAACCTATCGCAAGGTCATCATCATGATATTTGCTGAACTTCACGAAGATGATGATGACGACTTCATATCATCCTGGTCTTTCAAGAGGGTCATTCGCTGAAATTCGCTAAGTGCTGGAATCATCATCATGATAATTCGAGATAGAGGATCATCATCTTCATATCCTCCTGATCTCCGGTTAGCGAAATATCATGATGATCACCCTATCTATTCAGAAGAGTTCGATATTACATTTCTCAACAGCATCATCATATTTTGTAATATCACCCTAGCGCAAATATCATGATGACCTTAACTCATCTTTGTGCTCCGAAGACAAATTATGATGATGATGTCATCTGGATAACTCGATAAGGAGGATCATCATCATACATTTTTTATCCTGGCATATCGTCAACATCATCATGATCTTGTTTGTTCGCCCGATATTTCGCAAAGTCCTCCTGCCGATGAAATACAACCTTTTGCAAGTATCCTGATGATCATCATCATCACATTTTCCCTTCGGCAGGATTTTTCCCAAACATGATCCGGTTGGCGAAATATCATGATGACGTCATGTTCAAGTTTAACGCAGGTTCCGAATATCATGATGACGGCATCCCGATCTGATAAACGAAGAAGTAAATATCCTGATGATCAGCATCATCATTTTTTCTTTCAACAGGATATTTTCCAAAACCTGATCTGGTTCGCCAAATATGATGATGATGTCTTATTCTATGTTCGACAGAAGCTAATATCCTGATGATCATCATCATCATCTTTTTTCCTTCAAACAGGATATTTTTTCAAGCACGATCCGTTTGCCAAAATATGATGATGACGTCTTATTCCAAGTTCGACAAAAGCCCTAAATATGATGATCATCTTCATCATGCTGATTTTTTTTCTCGAGAGGGTTACCTTGGCCGTAAAAGGATCATATTATGTTCATCATCCTGATCATGCTCCTTAGGTGACCCGATATCACAATTAGCCCCCTGATCTTAACCGGATATGATGATGACGTCATCCTTAGCATTTCAATGAAGCCCGAATATCATGATGACGTCACCATCATTTTTCCTCTCCTCGGCAGCATGATCATATTCGCATCCTCCTTTTCTTCTTCAACAATATGATGATGATGATGTTGTTCTTTTCCCCGATATGCAGAAGCGCATCATCATGATGACATTCATCTGGACCTTCAGGAGGGAATGCATCATATTTCCAGAATATCATGATGATGAGGTATATCGACTAACCTGTTTTTGACGCACCGACAGTGGATATCATGCCGATGGGCGGGAAATGAGGCGGTGGACATTTTAAAGTGTTTTTTTTGGCGCCTCTGGCATTTTTTCAGTCAGCGATAGTTGACCTGATCAATTTTGAGCAGTCTGAGCGCATTTTGGACGTGTTTTGAGAGGATTCTGGATCCGATTTTCTCAATCTTGCGCTGTCACCCGGATTTAAATGCTTATTCTATTTTCATGCTCTTTTTATGATAAATGTGAAACTTATTGCTTGTCTTGTCTTGCAGGCTTGCAGTTGAGGAAGCAGCTGGAAAGTCAACACAGTGACCTCATGGAGGCAGAAGATCTGATCTCAGGGGCAAGAAGATAGAGATGAAATGCAAAAGGTCAAGGCCATTCAAGTAAAGAAGAAGGTTGCAGCTGAAGATATTATTGCAAAAGACAAACAAAAGTTATTACCCAGCTGCCGGAACTTCTCAGAAGGGGCAATATTTCACCCAGATTTGACCACTGCTCTGAGATATTTTTGAGAACTGGTTCACCTGCATTTATTGCTGTAACTAGGGGTTTGAACCAGGGGTTCAGTTAGGTTTTTGCTGTAGTGAGGACAATCAAAATGTCTTTATATTGTGCCTCTCTACACTGTAATACTTTACAACAGGGGCTACACAACAGGGATTTTAGGAAAGCAATAGTGGCTACAACAGAATTTCTTTTTTAGGAACATACAGCAAGTTAGAATAGTTTAGAAGTAGAAGAAGGAGGTCGCCTGTTTGTCTGCAGTAAGGTGCGCGTGGAATGTCTGGCTGCCTTATTGTATCTATAAAGCTTGTAATTTCTCTGTAGTATGATCAATGAAACTAAGAGTCATTCTTACATTGTAAATCATGTATGGCTATTCGTTTCTAATACAATAGAATCTGGAGTTCTGCATCTATCTTCTGAGTGTTCTCCTGCTCTTCTTTATGTTTTGAAATATCTTCTTTGAGAGCTTGCAATTTTAAATGTATGTTTGTGAAAATGCTCAGAACTTACATTTAGGGTTTTTTACTGTGGATTTGATCAGATTACTGTGGTATTTACATAGTGCATAACAGAAACACTTAGATCCTTCGGTAGATTAAGTGAGGTATAGAGTAGATCTTTCTAACTTTTCCCAACCCATCTGAAATATCTAGCTGAAAACGTAGAAATCCAAAGGAAATTGTCTCAAATTTGAAGAAGCATGCATAACAGAGCTATAAGTAGACAGTTTTCATAAACAGATAAAGAAGAAAGCTACAAAAATCCAAGAAAACCCTCTGAAACTTGCAGCCCAGTATCACTCTTATGCAAAGGAATGAAAAGCATTGACATATCTCATGACCTTTTTGCATATTCTTAGGCCAGTAAACCACAAAACAAACCTAAACTACGTAAGGCCCCTTGAACATTACAGCTTCACATTGACCAACTGAACTTGACCAACCGAACCATTGTAGACTTGGGATTAGTTGAATCACCAGATGATTCCTTCTTGTCTTTCAAGTATAGTTTCAGTTCATTATATGTGAATTTTAACTTATTGTTATGATTGCATCAAAACAGTCATCAACAAGAACATGGTAGTAGTTGGGATGTAGTACTCCCACAAGAAGAGTATGCCTATAATGATTCTACAAATAGAAGTACATGTTTAAGTCCTTTTGAAGTTGTTTATAGTAGTCATCCTAGAGGAATTTTTGAATTAAGAGATGTTCAAGGTTTGGACAAAAGGAGTGGACATGCTGATACATTTGCAGAAGCTATGAAAGAGATCCTTCAACAAGTTAGAGATACTCTAAACAAGAACAGTCAAAAGACCAAGGCTAGAGTGGATCAAAGAAGAAGGGATGTGTAGTACCAAATAGGAGATATGGTCATGGTTCATCTCAACAAGAACAGACTGGCCACATGAAAACATAGTAAGTTGACGATGCGAAAAATTGGACCTTGTTAGATTTTGGAGAAATATAGTCCTAATGCTTACAAAATTGAACTCCCTAATGATATTGCTATTTCACCTATATTCAATGTTGCTGATCTAACATTATATAGGAGTCCTGATACAGGAGAAGGTACAACAGATTCTATCCAAAACAATACAGAGTGGGTGCAGTATTTACCACCTAAGGAACCACCGAAGATGGAGTGCATCTTGGATAGCAGGATAGCCAAGAAGACCAGAAATTAGACATATTTTGAGCACTTAGTCAAATGGCAAGGACTTCTAGACTCAAAAGCCACATGGATGCTGGAAGAAGACATCAAAAAGTAGGGTGGTGATTTGCAGCAGTTAAGACAACTTTCACCCAAGGAGTATGGTGCAGGAGCACCTAGAAACTCATGTTTTCTTTTTGCAATAAGGTCTATTGACCAATGCATGTCATTTTAGTTTGTGTCTAGGTTCATTTTGTAAGTCCCAAGTGACTTTAGGACATTTGTCAAATTGTAACTGCATAATGCCAAAATAGGCCAGTAGGGCAATTGGAGGTTGTTTAGACGCTTGTCTCCCAGCCACTTGGATTGATCTCCTAGCCGTTTGGAGTCAGTTCGGTACTACTCAGGGTGCGTTGATAAATACCTAGAGGAATGAATCAAATGATCATCGAATGCAATCAGTTCGAAGAAGGGTGTGAATGTGATTGTATCGTGCTCAAAAGAAATAAAGCTATTCTGTTCTGTCAATTCAATTTTCATTTCCTGTAATTACAAATTGTTTAGTTATAGATTTCCATTCTCTCTGTGCTTTCCATTGTTGCCGTATGTCATCATGAAGCATTCCGCTAGTAGGATTTATGTCAAAATTAGTGGAATGGCTTTGATGTACCAGTATTTGTTTTGCTTCTTGTTTTGTTTTGTGTCAATAGTACAGAGGATCCAGATAGGGTGCTTAGCACAATAGGTTGACCTAAAATCTCCATGTGCTAGGGTTCAGAGAAGGCAAATTGTGCATCGGGGTATCGGAGTAGCAAACCCTAAGGTGGCCGATGGTAATTGTCTAGCCAACAAATGGAGATAAAAGGTGCTATCAAGGTCGTAGGTTCATCGGTGCATCGACCAAGGATTGCAAGTGTTCGTCAACAGAGCAAGGCACACTGAAGGAAGTCAGTTATCAGCATGAGTCGGATGATTGAGAGACTTTAGAAAGTCATTCTGACAGTTGCTGTCTGACTAATGGAGATGTTCTGGTAGTTCATTTGTTAGGTCTTGCCGACTGAGAGGTAAATAGGGCCTGGTCTGCATTCCCCGCTGTGCGCTCCCCATCATGAGAGTACCCTTGGAGTTGTGTGGTCCTTCTTGAGAGGAAAGAAAGGGGACACATGTGTCACCCTTTCCCTCTTTACACCTCCCCATTCCTCTAAGCTCATGGGTTGAGCTTATTTTAATCCCACTTGGGAGAAGGTGAGGGGTTGTTGAATTTTGGAAATTTTAATTGCTTGAATTTTAATTTGGGGAGAAAGATAGAGGGAGTTTGGTGGCTTATGTTGGAGGGGAATTTGGAGAAGCTCTACATCAACTTTATTCCATAATAGGGCTTCAAAGGTTGGTTTTCAAGGCTAAGGCCTTCCCTTTGTATTTTAGTTTGCTAGCATGATGCATATGTGTGAGATATATTTCCTTGAGTTGTATTTTGTTATTGGGGGGGAATTTTGGTAGGGTGTTGTAAGCGCCTCTCCCACTTGGGAGAAAATGCTCAACAAGTGTGGGGTAGGGGAGAAGTGATCCTCCTCGATGTCATTACCTTGTTTTGGGGTGTTGAAAGCCTTGAGGGAAACTTATGTGATTTTGAGCAATTTTATATATGGCTTGAGAGCCAAAATATGGGAACTTTTGGAAATTGTGTTAAATGTGTTGGCTTGAGGCCATAAGAGAAATTGTGTTGGGATATTTTGTAGGAGTGGCACTCTTGAGTTAAGTGTGTCCACTCCCTTACCCCTTTGAACTCACCTTGGTTGAGTTCGTGTGTTGTGATTATCTATGGGTGTAATATTGTGTTTTGGATGTTTGTGTGCCTTGTTGTGAAGTGGAATGAGACCCTAGGTGTGTGGATGACCTCCATTGCTTGGGGGTGACCCTCTTGTGGGTCTACGGTAGGGAGGAGAGCAAGATGTGTGGTTTTCTTTTCCCTTTGTGTGATATGTAGGTTCTTTGGAGCTTAGTGTGAAGTTGAAGAAACTCCTCGTTCTTGGAGAAATATTTTGTTTTCCTTTACTCTTTAAATTTTTGAGAGGTTCATTGGAGCTTAGTGTGAAGTTGAAGAAACTTCTTGTTCTTGGAGAAATATTTTATTTTCCTTTACTCTTTAAGCTCTTGAGAAAGAGTTTGGCCTATTTAGAAACTTCATCCTTATTGAATTTCAAAGAGGAGGACTTGTCTCTCTCTCTCTTGTTGTTAAATTGTGCTTTCTTAAGTTGTGTGAAAGCCATTTCCATTGTATTAATTTGTTGAATTAATTTCTATCATTCTAGAAAAATTGATTGAAGAAAAAAATGGTTTTATAAATCATTTCATTGTATGTAAATGTTAAAATTTATCAAATAGAAGAGTTGTAGTTTTAATTTTTGTGATAATAAGAAAGAATTGTATTTAGATTCTATGAGAAAGAAAATTAGTTGTTTTGGTGTAAAAGAAGTATTTATTTAATTGCAATGTTCTTTTCCTTAAAAATACAAATGATAACAATATTCCAATGAATTTATTTTAAAATGAGTTATTTGCCATGTAGAAATTTGATAAGAAAATAGTGGATAAATATACTTAGTTTATTTGTCTAAAAAGAGAATTGGTAAGTGAATAGAACAAAAGAAAATCTTAATTTATATCTAAAGGAGTGAATTGAATTTATGCATGACCTATATTTAATAATAAACTGATTTTAATATTTTGTTAAATGAATTTGAGATTTCAACAATATACATATATATATATATTGTTAAAATTCATTTTTTAATAAAATTGTGTTTTGAATGGGATTGTGAAAATGTTCTGTGAGTATATATTTACATACACATATGTATATATATATGTGTGTGTGTATGTATATATATATATACATACACACACACAAATATATAAAATAATAATAAAAAATGTAATGTTGGCTGTGTAAAAGAAACGTAGTAATGAAACTGTGTCAAAAATAAAAAAATGACAGTTCGTAGTTTTGTTTCACAAAGAATTTTGAATGAAGTGGTGTGGGGGTTCGAACCCCCCCCACCGTTGCTGTATTTACATTGGGTGTGGAGAGGGGGCGAAGCCCCCACCCACATCCCACACTGTGGGGTGTGGGTGGGGGCTTCGCCCCCTCCCCACACTCCCCACTGCCATCTAACATTCTACAAGACTCTTCCTCCCCTGTACAGTCTATTCACCGCCACCATTTGTGCCTCCCTCTCCACCGCCCATGATCTCCACCCTCTATGCACTCTCCAGCCCCACGACCACCGCAGCCCATCCCCCAAACCACCACCGAACTCCGCCGCCATAGTCCACCCACACTTCCTCTCTGCCGACCCTTCCTCCACAGTGACCTCCACCCCTACGGCTATGCCACCACCACTGTAACTCTGCCCTCCTATGTCTCCTGACCTCCACCACTATGGCAAACTACTACATATCAAAAGCAATTTCAAAAATGCCAGATGTAGATTGTTGAAGTTCAGAAGCGATACAAAAAAAATATTAGGTGACTGGTTAAGGATCATAAGTGACCTAGATCTGCAACAGAGACAATATGCAACAAAAGCCCTAATTCTACAAAAAGTGATTCAATTATCTAAAAGCAGCCATTGTAAGATCAAAAGTGATTAGGTTAAATGCAATGGCGACCACTGTTAGTTTAAAAATGATGTAGAATAAATAAAAGGTGATCACTGTCCACTTATAAGTGATCTGGAAATGGCTAAAGGTGGCAGATTTCAGTGTAGAAGTGATGCAGGTATGCAGACAGGTACAATTTTTTTCTCAAAAGTAGCTGGAACTTGTTGTAAGCGCTTAAAAAATCTGATCTCTATAAAAATAACTTAAAACAACAAAGTTAATCAAGGACGTGAGTCCCACCGAGCATGCCAAAATGTGATAGGTAAAAAATTAGGTTAATAAGATCAAGCATAGCCATGAAAACCTAACCCTACCATCATCAAAGATTCTAATCTAAATGAAGCCAAAAGTAATGCAATTCAAGCACCACATCACCTAGATTGTATGATTCCTTGTTTATGATGTGGATTGCTTCTTTAATAATGAACAATTATGAAGATAAATGCTACCATGATAGATGATAATGATGAAAGCTCAATGGATTCTATGGATGCTCAAATGCTCAATATGCTCAAGATGATAATGTAGACACTCTATGAATGTTGGATCGATTGTAGTATGGAATGAGACGGTGTTTATATAGAAATCGACCAAAATCAATCAACAGTGGAGATTCAGAGGCTATGTGAATGGCTAAGATTGAAGGATCTAGGCATAGGTGAATGTGAAGATAACAAGTGGAGAGAAGATAGGGCTCATGTGTGCTTGTGTACATAAAAAGTACTACATGTGAAAGATATTAAATAAAAGGATGTAGTACCACTTATCTTTTTAAATGAAAGAGGCACACATGTAGGCTCATAAGATAAATTAATTAAATAAATACAATTTATTTAATTAATTGGAAAGTGGGTTTATGAAAGGAATCTTTAATTAAATAAAGAAGATTTATTTAATTAAAAATAGATAGAATGAAGATAATTAAATTATTGAAGATTGCTTAATTATAGTTTAGAAGAAATAGAAGAAATAGCTAATGAATTAATTAAATAAATATAAATTTATTTAATTAATAGAAGAAATATGTATGTTAGAGATATTGCTCAAGTGTGTTAGACAAATGCAGATGTGTGAAAATGCAATGTTTGAATGTTAATGATAATGAGTCAATTTTGGGTGTCTACAACATCAACCTCTAAGTAACGTCAGACGATCATGACCTGATCAATAGATACTTGGAGTCATCAATTTATCTTAAATTGATCGTACTTTTCAAGATAATAAAGGTTTGTTGTGTAAACTTTTATTCATGTTGTTTTGACTAACAATCATAACCAACATAAATTGGCACTAGAAGGAGGGAAAATTCCATCTGCTCTCTTTCACTACTTGAATTGGTCAAATAGATCTAATTCTTGCATATTTACAAGGTGATCTTGTCAATGTTCATTAAATTTGGCTATGCTTTGGACATTTGTGCAAAGATTCACTTGTTTCAGGTTGTTTCAAGAGTATTAATCATAAATATTTCAATATAGTGCATGAATGCTTTGATCTTTGTAGTCAATTGCTTGAAGTCTTCAAATATTGAGTTGTTGTTTAGGTTTTCCTACAAATATCCCATAGTAACTTGCCTTTGCAACCAAATATCCAGTCATTACTAAGTCTTGATCATAAATATCCATCCTGAAAGATCATTTCCTCTGATCTTTGTAGAGATTCAGTCAAAATATTCATATTTTGTCCTAAGCTGTTAGAATCCTAGTTCATTGGCCTAATACCAGGTCTAGATCTAGTGGACTCTTTGAGGAATTACCTATTCATGGACTCATACCTCGTACTATTGATATTCATCATACTCCTGAGTCTAGAGCATCAGTATCCTCATCAAGACCTATTGTAACACCTCCGGTATCTCCACCTATACCTCAGACATGTCCAGGATCACCAATTATACCTCAAGTGCAGCAAGCACTAGTCATAATGTCATACTTTGTTGTTGATTCACCCTTAAACTTTACTGCATATCATCCCTTGCCTAAGAATCCTGATAAAATTTACCCTAAGTATCATCCATATCAAGATGCAGATGATCATATCCGCACCTTTAACGAAGCTTGATTTAGAGCAAGGATTGAACATCAGGATGTAGTATGCAGATTGTTTCAGTACTCCTTGGGAGAGGAAGCATACAATTGGTACATCAGCCTTGCTCAAAGCTCAATAGATTCATTGGCTACATTAGAAAAATCTTTGAAAGACAAGTTCAAGATACCTATAGATCTTGTAATGACTTATCACCTTTTTGCTACAATCAATAGAGTAGAAGGGGAACCTATCTCCAACTTCAATGCTAGATTCCAGAAGATGTACTCTAAGTTGGTAGCTCCATACAATGTAGGAGATGAGCCAACTAGATTGATATATTACTTAGCCTTAGATCCCCTAACCTCCATGTTCATAAGAAGAGCACATCCTAGTGTCACAACTCTGACAGGAGCTTTTGAAGAAGCAATAAAAGTAAATCAGCAATCAATTCCTACCACAACACCTAACTTAACATGTCCTACATACCTGACATATCATGCTCAACCACAGACCAACGGAGTCATGATGCCTCCTGTTGTAATGCTCGGTCCATTACATGTACCTCCTCTTAGTATAATGCCTCCTCCAAATGGGAATGGTCAGATGATATAGTATCTAGGGCATGTCCAAACACCTTAGGATGTAGGACAGAACAATAGCAATGGCTCTTCTTTCTTTAAACCTCAGAAAGAGAAAGAAGATATCAAAGAGATATCTGCACAATTGAGAAAGTTGACAATTGAAATCACACATCTGAGGGGTCAAAACTTTTATTCCTAGTCAAATCAAAATAGAGGATATAACAATGATAGATCCAGATATCCTGACAGGGGATATAACAATGATAGGAACTTCAACAACAATAATGGGAATAACAATGATGCACCTAGGAAACCTAGAGTATGGAATACTAGGCCAAACAATGGTTCTATGCCATCACCCTTGGATAATCAACCCCATAATGAACCAAAGCAGACTACTAGAGTTAATTTTGGCAGAAATAACACTTACAAATTGGTGTAGAATATACAACACTAATGCACATGTTGAGCTAGATTGTCCTCAGTTCAAAATAGTAGCCAATATTTTTTAGGCTAAAGTGTCTAACACAAGTGACCCTCCTTTCATTGAAGGGACTGAGATTGTTCCCTATAGATATGATTCTACCCTTGTACTTGAGAGTTTTGTAAATCAACCTCATCACCAAACAACCTCAGCTCATGAAAGATACACGTTAGCATGTGAAGAATCTGCCATGGAATTTGAGACAAATTACATGTTTCCTTTTGAGGATGAAAATGAACCATTGATAGAACATGAAGAAGTTCATGCTTATTAGCAACAATATTAGGGTAGGCACAGTTATAACCTTAAGAGCAATCCTACCGGACCACCTGGTCCCTTGGCCACATCCTTGCTTCCTAATAACTTCAACACTCTTCCAAATCCAAAAGAAAGCATTAATCCTGGTCCTCCCAAGGTTAGTACTTAATATTTCACACCTCAAAATACAGTATCAAAAGCTAGCAATCAATCTCTAGAATCAGACAAGTAAGTCACATATTTAGTAGAGGAGATGAAGAGAGTTAAAATCAATTTATCATTGTTAGAATTACTGACAACTCCAACCATCAAGAAAGCTTTCATGAGGTCCCTAGATGAGACTATACCAAATTATGATAATCATGTCCATAATCTGAGTCAAATTTTAAACAAAGATCATATAGCTAAAAAAAATGTGAAACACAAATTTCTAGCCACTATTCAAGCTGCTGAGACCTCACATATGACTCTCTATAGAGACAAGACTGAGTCACCTCCATTCTTACTCACTATGAAGATATTTGGTAAGAAATTACACAATTGCCTAGTAGACTTAGGTGCATCAACCAATGTGATTCCCTTATCTATTTGCAATGTCTTACGGTTACATCTAGCCAAGTCCCTCAAAAAGGTGACACAACTAGACAAAACTAAAGTAAGTGTAGTAGGAGAATTAACACATATACACATGCAGTTAGCATCAGATCCAAGGATTCAATACTACATTGACATCCAAGTGGTAGACATCCCTGATACCTATGGAATGTTGCTCAGTAGGGATTGGTCAAAAACACTCAATGGTTATATGTCTACTGATTTAGCTACATGTGGTTACCCTGGAAAGGGATTCCTAATCAGATTAGGATAGAAGCTAAACCTAGGATGAAGCACATGATCACTGAGTATAACAACACCAATGAGATATTGTATGTAGATGTCAAACCAGGGGTTTATACCATCAGACCTCAAATGGTCAGGATAGAGGAAGTTTTCATGACACACACTTTCATAAAAATGCTCATCAGGATAATAGAGTGATCATAGAATCTAATTATAGTTCGGGGGATAATGATGAAGTAGATCATTTCAAAGACTTTGAATTGCACTTGTCCAATGAAATGTAACTTTTCCAAACATTGAAAATATCTAACCAGGATATTTTAATTGAGGGTTGGTGCAAGTTACATAACGAAGCACATTCAAAAAAAACTTGTTAGGCTTGCTTAGATATGATGAAGCTAGAGAAAGCTTATAGTGAGAGGGGATCATCTTCAACTGAGCTAAACAATACAATTAGTTATGAGTGTAGACACTAAAAAATATCCTCATGTCGCAAATGTGATAGGACAATTTCTCCTTCCATTTCCATAATTCATCTAATTCAATTCCATCATTTCTAACCATTTATCCATGTGTCTTCTATAATTAAATAATTAATCCTAATTGATTATTTATTTATTCATAATGTTCCCTTCACTTGATTTATTCAAACAAATAAATCAAATTCCATCACCTAATTATCCAAAATCCCCTTTCACATGTCCCCTTCCTCAAATGAATTAAATAAACTAACCAAGTTTATTTAATTTAAACATCCTCCACCTCACCATACTTGTGAATTTTAAATTCACTTTTGTCCTCTAGTGGAGTGGAAACCCTAATCATCCTCCACCCTTGATTTGGCCTCAAAGTCAACTTTAAATCTAATCCATTCATTCAAAATCCCTCTTCTATAAAACACCTATTCCAGTTTCATTTTCAGCCCTAATGTCTCTTAGAACTCTCATCCCTTATGCACTCTCCAAAATCTTGCTTAACATACACATAAGATTCTCATGATTGTTGCATAAAATCTACAAATCTGAGAACATACTATGTAAGATAGAGGAGGACAATAGAGATAAGACAATGTTAGCTTAGATTTTAGTTGTTTTGCATGCTTGTTTGATAGATTTATAGGCTATATTTCTCTCTATTACAATTAGAGTTTGAATAGTTTGTTGTTTTTGCATCTAAATATAATCTTTTCCCCAGTACAAAATGGTGAACGCGACGTGAACGGGTCATTTTTAGTCAACTTCTGAAAGTTCAATTTTGAAGGTGACCTTCAGAGCTCAAATGGACCTCGCTGTTGAGTCTAGGAGGCCCTTTCTATGAAAATCAACATAAAATTCGTAATATTTTAATTACCTAAAAAAATTTGAAAACTTTTTAGGCCCCCATGCATAGACATACCGTATGGATCCATATGGCCTCTGTGTAGGGGTGTGGTCAATAAAATTCTAGTTTACTGTCAGATTTGCAAGTTTTTCTATTCGATTTAGATATTCAAAATTTCTATTTTATTATCCTTTGTTACAGGATTTCATTGCAGGTTTTATTTGATAGAGGTTTGTTTTTATTGGTCGCCACTGCTAAGAGTTGATCGTTGCTTTTCAAACCCTAATCATCCCTCTTCTATCAGTCGCCATCGACTAAAAAAACCTAATGCCACCCCTTAATCCTATCGACACTAGGCTCTGCTCCCTCTGCCATTTTTCTCCACCCGACTGCCACCGCTATCTTCATTGTTGAATGTACCTAAGCCCCTGTCACGACCATGTATTTTCTTATTGCCTCCTATCTATAGTGCCATTTTGTCCATTCCTAACCCTAACCATAGGCCATAAGCCTTAAATCCCTATCTGTTGGTTTTTGATCTGTTGAAACCCTAACCCTCAACTGCATCTAGATTCCTCTCGACCATGGCATTTTCACTCAACCACTTCCTAGTCACTGCTCCTAAAACCCATATCATGTTGATCACCACTCCTCCTAACCTCTGATTCCATCACCACCAAATTTTATTCCCCTGCCACTACTAGTTGAGACCCTAACTATTCACGTGATAAAACTCCTCACAGTGGCATTTGAAATCTTAACCGCGAGTGTTGGCTTTTAAGCCCTAGTTTCTAAATAGTGACCATTGGCTTTTAAGCCCTGGTTTCCAAATGGTGACCATAAGCCTGGTTCAAATGGTCACTTTGGGGATTTAAGCCCCTTATTTAACGATTGCAAGTGAGGGCTTTTAAGCCCCTCACTATTTTCCTTTTTTCTTTATTTTATTTTATTTTTTGGTGGCTTTTAGCCCCTGGTCACATGGGTGACCAGGGGTCCTAAGCCCTCAACTACAACTAACTGCCCAGACTTAGACCACCAACACAAACTACCTCATGTGAACACTCTCTCTGCTAACTATTAGCAGCCAGGCTTAACTACCTGCTAGGAGCTTTTTTGGCCGTACATGCCTAAATAGGTGATTTTTTTCAAATTTTCATAACTTTTGCAAAACATATTGGATTTTCACAAAACAAGTTGCATTGTGGAGTAGATGTTGGATCTAGGGCATACAACTGAGAGGGGGGGGGGTGAATCAGTTGTATAAAACTTCTTCACATTCAAACACTTAACTCACTGTTGTTAGTTAGCAGCATATCAAATAATCATCCATGGAAGCATAATACATAAACACAAGAGCAGATAAGCATCAACACATTGAACACCAAGATTTTGACGTGGAAAACCTGGTTAAGGGAAAAACCACGGGGTGATTAACCCAAGAATTATTCTCTGTTAGAAGAATAAGGAAAAATGAATGGCACATGCCAATAAGGGCTCACTGCCCGAGCACACTGCTCACAAAGAGGCCCACTGCCTACAAGGAGACACACTGTCTACAAAGTGATGAAAATCACAGTCTTGAACTGGAGAATGACATCTCTACCATGTCCGGATCAGTTCCAATTAAGCGCAACAATCTCTGCTCTGCCTTTCGCACGTTTCTTCGCTATACCATACTCATCCTCACACCACACACTGAAATGAATTCACAAATCATTATTTATACAAGACATCGACTTAGGAACAAGCATCTAAGTCGGCAAACAACCATAGGAGTATCCGCAAGATGAATAACACATCCGGTCGGCCATCACAAGAACATTCGCAGGATGAACATCTCATCCGGTCGGCTACACAAAGCAAGAACTTCATCCGGAAGAATAACTTCAATTCCGGGCTCTACCATCAATGCGGACCAACAACAAAACCTAAACATGATCCAAGAACCTTCACAAACCTGTCTGACTGTCCGGATACATCCGCACTTCCTCTGCTTACTGGGATCTCTTGTCTTCCTCATCCGGAACTTCAAGAACACAGTCTGTCGCCACTGTCATAATGCAAGAGGTACTTCCGGACCTCCAAATCATACACAAATCCGGATGATACATCACAAGGACATCCCAAACACTCCTTCCAATCCGCAGATTAGGATAATACAATTCCGGACCTCACCGGACCTTTTTGTGATCCTCTGTCACCTCCGGATACTTGCCGGACCCGGTTCTATACCGGCAGCCACAACTCCTTCAGATCTTCATGCGGACCTCTGAAATCTTAACTGTAGCATCTCAAGACTCATATCTACTAACCCTTTAATCCGCATCCTCCGGTTCTCATCCTATATAGTACATTTACCTTCTTCTCATCACTGTTCTTCACTGTTCCTGACTGAGACTAATTTTCTCAATATCCTCAGCACACAGCTCATCAAATCCTTCTTGTCAATGCAATATGAGTATGTTGACATCAATGACAACACTGGATAACCTCATACTTGCAACAATCTCCCCCTTTGTCATTGATGGCAACATATGATGTGAAAAACCATTAAGACAAAAACTTCAACTTTTCATATGTCTTCTCTTCCTTTACTGCTCCCCCTTTGATCATCAACCACTTGTTTTTCACATGTCTTCTCTCCCCCTTTGACATCAATGGCAAAGGGCTCATACTTGCAATTCTCATGCATCAGAATCATACCAGCTGCTCCCCCTTAGTTGCAGCTCCCCATTAGTCCGGATCACAAGATATGACTGTGATAGCCACCGGACTGATGCACATCAGTGCATCTTAGTTCATCACCGGAGGGGCCATGACCCCTAACTTCTCCCGGAGATATTCAAAAGAGTCCTTGGGAAGAGGTTTTGTAAAGATATCTGCAATCTGATCCTTGGAGGGAACATACTCCAATCTGACTTCTTCCTTGTTTACTTGTTCTCTCAAAAAGTGAAATTTGATAGATATGTGCTTAGTCTTAGAATGTAATACCGGATTCTTGGAAATATTAATTGCACTTGAATTATCACAGAAAATTGTGATAGGCTCCTCATATTCAACTTTGATGTCTCTTAGCATCTGCTTCATCCATAAGATTTAAGTGCAACTACCTGCTGCTGCAATGTATTCTGCTTCAGTTGTAGACAGAGATATTGCATCTTGTTTCTTGCTTAGCCAAGAAACCAATCTCTTCCCCAAAAAGAATGCTCCACCACTAGTGCTCTTCCGGTCATCCACATCTCCTGCCCAATCTGCATCTGTGTAAGCATGAAGAGAGAAATCCGGATCTCTAGGATACCATAGACCATACTCAACTGTTCCTTTCAAGTATCTAAAAATTCTTTTGATTGCCATAACATGAGATTCTCTAGGATCAGCCTGGAATCTTGCCACAAGACCAACAGCTTGCATTATATCTGGTCTAGTTTGAGTGAGATACAACAATCCACCAATCATTGATCTATACTTTGTCTGATCTGCCTTTGGAGAATCATCATCTTTGCTTAACTTACATCCGGTTGCCATAGGAGTGTTCATAGGCTTTGAGTCTTCCATACCAAATTTCTTTAACAATTCTTTCGCATATTTGGTCTGAGAAATGAAGATCCCTTCTTTTGTTTGAGTAATTTGCAGACCCAAGAAGAAATTCATTTCACCAAGCATAGACATTTCAAACTCACTTTTCATCTGATTTGCAAAAGTTTTACACATACTATCTCTTCCTCCAAAAATGATATCATCCACAAACACTTCAACAATCAGAATGTTCTCATGATCAATTTTGAAATATAAGTTGCTGTCAGCAGTACCTTTGTTGAATCCAATCTGCACAAGATGCTTATCCAACCTTTCATACCATGCTCTTGGGGCTTGCTTCAATCCATACAAGGCTTTCTTCAACTTGCAAACCATATCATTATTACCAGACAATTGAAATCCATCCGGTTGTTCAATGTAGACTTCTTCTTCCAGATCACCATTTAGGAAGGCAGACTTGACATCCATCTGATATACCTTGAAGTCTTTGAAGGCAGCAAATGCAAGAAGTAATCTGACTGCTTCAATTCTTGCTACCGGAGCAAAAGTCTCTTCAAAGTCAATTCCTTCTATTTGAGAGTAGCCTTTGCAGACCAATCTAGCTTTGTTTCTGATTACTTCACCAGCTTCATTTAGTTTGTTCCGGAAGACCCACTTGGTTCCAATTACATTCCTGTCTCTAGGTCTGGGAACAAGATCCCAAGTATGATTTTTCTCAATTTGCATCAGTTCATCTTCCATTGCTTTGGTCCAGTTTTCATCATTGCAGGCTTCATTTATTGTTTTAGGTTCAATCTTTGAAATCAGACAACATTCATTCTGATCTTGAGCAATATTCCTTCTAGTTTGTACACCTTTGCTTCTGTCACCTATGATCTGATCTTCAGAGTGATTTAGTCTTACATACCTTGGAATTTTGGGAGTATCCAGCACTGTTGTTTCTTGATCAACCTCATTCAAATCTAACTCTTCTTCCTGATTTACCGGATCAGGCTGACTCTGTCTCACCGGAGAGGATTGAGGTCCTTGAACACTGTCTTGGTCATCTTCATCAAACTCATAAAATCTTGAAGGCTTCTCAATTCCTTCATCAACCTTCACATTGGTGCTTTCTATCATCTTCCTCAATCTCTTATTGTAACACCGGTATGCTTTGCTTTGAGTGGAGTAGCCCAAGAAAATTCCTTCATCACTTCTAGCATCAAACTTTCCTAGATCTTCATCTCTTTTAATATAACACTTGCTACCAAATACTCTGAAATATTTCACAGTAGGAGTGATGCCAAACCAGAGTTCATAGGGGGTCTTACCGGTGTTGTTTCTGATTTGAACTCGATTGAGAGTGTAGACTGCAGTGCTGATAGCTTCTTTCCAAAACATTTGAGGAACATTTGCTTCCAACATCATTGTCCTAGCAGCTTCCTGGATGGTCCGGTTCTTTCTCTCAACTACTCCATTCTGCTGTGGAGTCTTAGGAGCAGACAACTGTCTCCTTATACCCTGTTTCTCACAAAAGTCAATGAATTCACCAGATGTAAATTCACCACCTCTATCAGACCTTAGACACTTTAGTTTCAATCCGGTTTGATTCTCCACCATAGCTTTGAAGATTTTGAACTTCTCAAAAGCTTCTGATTTTTCTTTTAGAAAGGTAACCCACATCATCCGGGAATGATCATCAATTAACAACATGAAATATCTATCACCTTGCAGACTCTTGATTCTTGTTGGACCACATAGATCAGTATGTACTAATTCCAATAATCCGGTAGAAGACTGATCTTTGCTTTTAAAAGAGACTCTGCTTTGTTTGCCTAACTGACATTCTTTACACACACTATTTGTAGGTTTTATCAACTTTGGAAGATCTCTCACAGCCTGAGTATTGCTTATTTTGATGATGTTATCAAAATTTACATGACACATTCTTCTATGCCATAACCAACTCTGATCAATTTGAACAAACAAACAACTTTTATTTGAACCAACCAGATGAAAGATGTTACCTCTTGTCTGAGTACCGGATGCAATTTCAGTTCCGGAGCTTGTAAAGATTCTGCATTTTCCATTCTTGAACCGGAGATCATAGCCTTTGTCCACTAACTGACCAACACTGAGAAGATTGTGCTTCAATCCTTCAACATACAGTACATTTCCTGTTTTGCTCTTACCATCAAAGGAAATAGTTCCCCTACCTCTGATTCTGCCAGCAGAATTGTCACCAAACTTTACCATTCCTCCTTCATATCTTTCCAAGTCTAAGAACTTATTCTTGTCACCAGTCATATGGTGAGAACATCCACTGTCAATAACCCAATCATCCTTTTCTTCCACTTGAGCAGCCAAGGCTTTTTCAACAACTTTGTGATTGACAGATTCAGAGAGCAAGGGATCTTCTTCTTTGATGGCTATAAACACCCACTCATTTCCGGATTTGCTTCCTGGTTCTGATTCATCATCTGTTACTCCTTCATTGTCATCTTCTTCATGAACATAATAGCAATTATTTTGAAACCTTTGTCTGTGAGTATTAGATCTTGCAGATCTCTCCGGACATCTTGAGGCAAAATGACCAATCTTATTGCAGTTGAAACACTTAAAGGGTAGTTTTCCTTCATACTTACTAGATCCTCTTGGTAGTCTCTTTGCAATGAGGGCTTCAAGTTGAGCTGTTTCTGCTTCTTCTTCTTCCATGTCTCTTCTTGCTTGATCATACCATGACATTTTCTTTGATGAGTTTTCACCCGGATCAAATCTCTGTTTGCCTTTCACATAGGCACTGGCTTTGAAAGCAGATTCAGTCTTGGGAGGATCATCTCCAAACTCGGTCATTTCAAATGCAGCTAGTTTGCCAGCCAGTTGTTCTCTTGTGACAGTTGTGTGGGCTCTGAATTCATCAATGGCAGCAACTTTGATTTTGTAGGCAGCAGGAAGGGATCTAAGGATTTTGCAGACAATCTCATTTTCATCTAAAGTTCCACCAGCATTTCTGATTCCACATACCAGCTCATTTACTCTTGGCATAAAGGTAGTGATGTTCTCATCTTCTCTCATTTTCAATCTTTCAAATTTCCCTTTCAGACTTTGCAACCTTGCACTTTTGACAAACTCATCTCCTTCATACAGAAGTTCCAGTTTAGTTAGGATCTCATATGCAGTTGGTAGGTCAATGACATTCGAGAGATCTGAGTCATTCAATGCGCTTAGAAGAGCTTCCTTGGTCCGCAGATTGTTTTCAGCTTCTGTGATTTCATTCAGAGTAGTCGGACCACCTTGTGGAGGTACATATGGTTTTGAAATCATACCCAGGTATGCTTTTCCCATGCATTCCAAGTGACACTTCATGCGACCTTTCCAGAGAGTGAAGTTGGTTCCATCGAACTTCGGACTATCCTTCTTGTATGATGACATCCTGGATCTCCTCAAGCGGTTAAGCTCTTGTCAGAGGAACTTGGCTCTGATACCAATTGTTGGATCTAGGGCATACAACTGAGAGGGGGGGGGTGAATCAGTTGTATAAAACTTCTTCACATTCAAACACTTAACTCACTGTTGTTAGTTAGCAGCATATCAAATAATCATCCATGGAAGCATAATACATAAACACAAGAGCAGATAAGCATCAACACATTGAACACCAAGATTTTGACGTGGAAAACCCAGTTAAGGGAAAAACCACGGGGTGATTAACCCAAGAATTATTCTCTGTTAGAAGAATAAGGAAAAATGAATGGCACATGCCAATAAGGGCTCACTGCCCGAGCACACTGCTCACAAAGAGGCCCACTGCCTACAAGGAGACACACTGTCTACAAAGTGATGAAAATCACAGTCTTGAACTAGAGAATGACATCTCTACCATGTCCGGATCAGTTCCAATTAAGCGCAACAATCTCTGCTCTGCCTTTCGCACGTTTCTTCGCTATACCATACTCATCCTCACACCACACACTGAAATGAATTCACAAATCATTATTTATACAAGACATCTGTTGGCAAGAGACACTATATGGATTCATGGTTGTTGTCATTGATGGCAACAAAGGTCATCCCACATATCCGCAAGTCATGATGTGTCTCTACCGGAAGTCAGAATAAAGAATGTTGTGGTCCGGTGAAGAAGAACAGAGCATGTGGCAAGGTCCGACAGATTGGTTCGGACCTCTCAGTGGAAGTGTCTTGGTGCAGTGCGGATTTGGGGAAGTCAAGAGGACTACCTTGAGTGGTATATTCCAAGGATTTAGCCTCCGGTGATGGACAAGGAAAAAGATATGAATGGTTGAGTACCGGATTCCTGAGAGACAGTGAAAACAGAGGAAGAACTGACTGGCAGAGTATCAGACTGCTTTCCGGATGGGTTACTGTTGATGACAGAGGTTGTGAAGGCATGAATCATGTTTGGCCGACATGATTAATGATATCTACAAGTATATGCTTGATCCGCATTGCTTGGTGAGGAAGGATTCAGCCGACAGAATGAGAGTTTATAAGAAACTAGACTGTTCCGGATGCCAACTAGAAAGGTGATGAAATTACTTGTGCGGATATATATAGAGGATGGATTTAGTTGTGAAGTGTGTTGTGGTGTGGAGAGATATGCGAATATGTCCAGATAAAGAGCAAAAGTAGCAAAAAGGATCCGGTATGTGAAAGATAGCAGAATAAAGAACAGAGGAAAGATGAAGTGCAGCAGATCAGTGTACTGAGCCTAACCGGAACTGAACTCCAGCATATGCAGATGCTTCCAATCAGTTCAAGACTATGATTCTCATCACTTTGTAGACAGTGTGTCTTCTTGTAGGCAGTGGGCCTCTTGTGAGCAGTGTGCTCGGGCAGTGAGCCCTAATTGGCAAGTGCCATTTTTGTAATTTCCTATTCTTCTAACAGAGAATAATTCTTGGGTTAATCACCCCGTGGTTTTCTCCCTTAACAGGGTTTCCACGTCAAAATACTGTGTCATGTGTTTCTTATTTCATGGTTAATGTCTTGTGTTTGATTTTATGCTGCTTCAATTAAAAGGAAAGTTCAATAAGGGAAATAATTAGGATAACTGATTCACCCCCCCCCCCCCTCTCAGTTATCAACAATTGGTATCAGAGCTAAGTTCCTCCTAATAGAGCCTAACAGCTTGAGGAAGATCTGGGATTTCAAATGGATGCATATGGTTTAAGGGAGCAACTCAAGACTGCCCTTGAGGATCTTGAACAGTCAAATTCTGAAGTCAGTGAATTAAAGGAAAGACTCAAACAGGCTGATGAATTCATGAGAGAATTAAAAGACAAATTAAGTCTCTCTATGAAAAAGAGAAAGGAGCTGCTTCAACAGGTGGCAAGACAAAGTGAAGAAAGCAATACAAATGAGGAATTGACTGAGCAAACCAAGTTATGTGAAAAGTTATCAAAAGAAGTCATTATGTTAAGACATGAAATGGAATCAGGAACTATAAAGTTTACTCAAGAGATTGAAGAAAAAAGAAAGGCTGAAGACAATCTAAGACAATCTCTTAAAGAAAAATCAGAAGAATGCCACCAGATGGACAGGATTATCAGACACCTTGAATCTGATCTTGAAGATGCCAAAGATAATGAAGGAAAACTTGAGGATCAAATTGCCTCTCTCAAAAGAGACCTTCAAACAGCAAATGAATATAAAGAGAAATTCAAGATAAGTTCTGCTCAACTTGAAGTTCTTCTTGGAAGTCAAAAGAGGACAGATGACAAGTATGGCTTGGGATATGAGAAAGGAGAAAGCTCCGGATCCGGTCAGAAGAATCTTGGATTAGAAAATCCAAGGAGCAGGCCTAGAAGACCTCCGGTAAGACAGCCAAATGCTCAAAGATATCCATCCTTCAATGGATACTGCCACAATTGCAACCACTTTGGTCACAAAGCTAATCAGTGTAGAATGAGTCAGAATAATTCATCCTTCTCCGGACAGTGCTTCAACTGCAAAAGGTATGGACACAAATCCCATGAATGCAGAATTATGCAAGTAAACAAATCATTCAAAGGTAGATGCTTCACATGCAATAGAATAGGTCATATGGCAAATCAATGCAGATCAAGAGGATATCAGTCAAATATGCAAAGAAATGTTATTTGCCAAATCTGCAATAGGTCCGGTCATAATGCTAAAATCTGCAGAAACAAGAATCAGGACAAAAGAGGTCCGGTGTATAATCAGAATCAAGACAAGGGTAAACAAAAGATGAATGCGGATGAGGTTAGGAATCAGATGAGCAAGATTTGGGTGAAGAAAAGTTCAGAGAATGTAGAGGTTGGATCCGCACCAGACTCTGGTGCTGATATTTCTTCCGGAAATTAAAAGTGAGCTCTGGCTCAGGGGGAGACTCAAAGAAAATCTTGTTCCCCCAGCCAAACAAGTGGTGCCGGATGTGGTACAAGATGTGGATCAAAGGGTTTGTAGATATGAATCTTGAGATACTTCAGTCAAGTTTTCAGAGGTCCGCATGAAGTTATGAAGAAGCTGTGATCGATCAAATAAGACCTGTTCAGGGAGATGCTCCGGTATGATAAAGGATTACAAAAAGGTCCGGAAAGATCCGGAAATGCACTATCTTGTTCTGCGGATTGGACAGAATGTTTGAGATGATCTTGTAATATGCTACCTCGATTTATTCATGATTGAAAGATCCGGATGATATCCACATATCAGGACTAATCCGGATACTCCAAGCTATCCAGACAAGGCAAACCGGAATGATGTAGGTGAAGCATTTATTGCAGACAGGTATTAGGGTTCGCGGAGCAATTTAAGGGATTTCTCAAAGGTCATTTGCTCATTCTGCACTCGAGAAGAAGCGAAAAGTGGAGCTCTGCAACAAGGTTCTTCAAGCACACCAAGGATCTCCTGCCGAAGCTATTGGATAAAGAAATCAGTCCAACCACTCCGTGCAAACCGAAGGCGCATAAGGTATTCTCCGTTTTTCATTACCTCACTGCAAATCTTTGAAGAATGGCTACTCCAAACATAGTTAAGATCTCTGATAGACCTCGCCCCTCATTCAAGAAACATCCCTACAAATCATTGGAGGTTGACCCACTAGGAGCCTTCTCTAGTGTTCCTCACGGAGTTTTACACACCGAAGACATTAGGGTTTACATACATGCAAACATTGAGGAATTTGGGGAATTCAAATTAAGAGACCTCTATCACAAGCAGCTGATTGACAATGCTTTTGAGCTTAAACCAGAGTATAAGGATATTCAGAAGAAACAATTTGAGCAATTTATTCATTTCCCCTGTTTTGAAGAGGATGAATGGGTCCGGTATGTACTGAGCAGGATGCATGACAACTTTCTATGGCTAGATAGACCCTGCAAGATCACAAAAGAGGCAATTAGAGCAGTAACTGGCCTATACTCCTCCGGAGGAGTACCTATCCTCAAATCTGTCAAGAACAACATTGTAACTGAGGCCACCGGATCAAAATTTGACAAAAGGGCAATGACCATTGAAGACATCTCCGATCCGGATATCAAATATGCATCAATGATAATAGGATACAAGATCTACCACTCCAGCAGGGAGAATTCTGTATCCGGAACTGCAATATACACTGCTTATGAAATGTTAAGAAAGAATGCAGAATATGATCTCTGCGAACTACTACTAAGCCAATTAATGGAAAACATACAGAAAATCAAGAAGGATAAGAAGAATTCCTTTAAATATGGTACTCTTATTGTATGTCTATTCTTCTATTTCATGAATGAGCTACCCGGAACAAGTGGATGGGTATGGCAGAATGACAAACCTGTTGCAGTCCAGATAAGAGACTACTTGCATGAACTTGGGGATGCAAAAGCGAGAAATTCAGCTCTATGGGGATACTTCAAAAACTTTCAGAGCATGATGCAAGCAAGAGAGAGAATTCCTCAATCTCTCATTGAGAAATACAAGGACTCAGTGTGCTTTATGGTTGACACTGATCAGTGCCTAATGGAGGCAGTGGAGCCAAGGACTGTCTGGATCATGCCCATGGGGTATGAAGTTGATGAACAGATAGTGGAGCTGCATGTTCAACACATGCTAAGTCAGCCCAAAGATCCTAAGGCAGAAAGGTTTGGAACCTTTGAGGAGCTGAGTGTAAAAATACATGTAGAACTCAGGGAACCTGAGATTAAAAGAAAGGTAAGAAAAGAAGTAGAGCACATTGCTCAAGGCCTAGGTATCTCAAAGGAGGCACTTGATGCCAGCCGGGAAAAGAGAAGGAAGGCCGAGGAAGAAGAGAAAAGCAAAGAAAGTGCTCCAGTTGGAGCTCCCACCCGGACCAGATCAACAAAGAGATCTGCACCTCCCTCAACCAAAAGTTCAAAACCGGAAGTCCAGGCATCCGGTAAGAGATCAAAGGCAAAAGCCACAAGGGCTTATGGAAGCCAAAAGGATGAAGAGGAAACAGAATCAGATGAGGGAGTAAGAGAAGTAAAGAAACAGAAAAAGAAAGGATCCGGTAAGCCCTCCACAGGCCAAGACAAGGAGGAAATGGCAGAGGTAACTGTTGAAAAGCCCACTCTGTCTCTAGAGAGCATAATCAAGTCGGTCACGGTGGATGGAAACCTTCAACCAATGACTGAATCCTATGATGACTTCAGTGAGGCAGACCAAAAGACTCTGCAGGAAGCCACAGTTAAATATCTGAACATATACAATAAGGCTTTCATTGAGATCATATCTCTCATTCCTAAGAGCCTAGAGAAGGAAATGGAAGTAAGAAAGAATAATGCTCATGCCAAAGATCTTGAGATCCGGGAGCAGATAGCTATTCAGCTATATCCTCAAATTGATCCCAAGACAATGAACATTATCTTCAAGGACTGCAAAGATGAGTTCAGAAGCAAAGCCAGGATGAATCAACTCATGCTTGGTGAGACTGACAAAGTGGCTCAAGAAACAAAAGAGATCCTCCGGAAGGCCTTCAAAAGGTTCAATCTTCCTGTTGTAGAGGACTTAGGTGCAGAAACAACTGCTGATTTGGAATCTTCTGTTCCGGAAGAAGTGAGCCCTGAACAGACAAGTGAGGACTTGGGACCCTCTGCTCCAGAAGAAGTGGCCCATGAACAAGTTAGCATCTCTCCTCCGGTTTCCCCTACAGTCTCCGGATCCAAAGAAGAAGAGCAACTACAGGAGAAGGAAGCAGTGGTGAAAGACAAAGAGGTTGACAGTTCTAAGACTGCAGAAGAAAAGAAACATCTGTCTCCGGCAAGAGACACTGCACAAACTGTTCAACAATTTTTGAGTAAAGAAACTCTAGAGATTGATGAACCGGAGCTTCTCAAAGGTCCATTTGATTTTGACTCTCTCTCTTCGGTACAAACAATGAAGATAGCTTCATTTGCAAATGCCAAGGCAAATGAAAAGCTCCTGAAGTCTCATATGGAAGACTGTGAGTTGATAGAGGCTGCTTCCGGAGTACTTGTGAAGATCATGCCATCAATCCAGATAGATCCGACAGCCTCCACTTCCGGTAATCTAAAAACCTTAGTCAGCAGTGTTGATACACATTTTGATTCTTTAGAAAAATCAGCTGAAGAAAAGGTCCGGAAGGAATTTTTGGATAAGAGATTTTCAGAGATATTAGAATTAATCTCTAAAGACAAAAAGATTGTAAGCATTGGAATAAAGAGCTTAGAGAATGCTCTTAAGGATGGCGGTGATATCTATAAATTTTGTATATCCTGGTCAAAGGCAACAGCTGCATTTGACAAGAAAATAAAAGAGGAACAGGATAAGCTACAAAGCTTATCTCAAAGTTTTGATCCTCTCTCTTCCTCTATAATAAATCAAGAATGTCAGACTATTGCAGTCTCGAACGAAATAAAGAATCTTGAGAAGGAAAGGAAGAACATCACCAACCGGATGGGAGAACTTAGAAGGATTATAATCCCTAAGTTGGAAACCATGCATGAGGCCATCAGTGATGCTAGGACCACCGCCCAAACAAAAGATCCGACAGATCTCAAGCGGGCAGAAGCGTTTGCATTTTTGTTAAGTGGTCACATTTCAATTTTGGACAGAATGAAGCAAAGTTGGGCTACCGAAATGATTCAATTACAGACATCCTTTGCAGACATTCTTCAATATATGTGAGTATGTAAATATGCGGCTAAGTATAAGAAATTTTTGAAAATTTTGATATGCGGACCCTACCCTTTGCCATTGATGTCAAAGGGGGAGTGAGGAGCAGTGAAAAATGAGGGATCCAACTAAGGGGGAGTTCCGGAAATTGTATATAAAGATAGAGCATCAGCAAAGGGGGAGCATAGTGAAAACACTTAGTCATTTTTCACTAAGTGTTGCCATCAATGCCAAAGGGGGAGATTGTTGGCAAGAGACACTATATGGATTCATGGTTGTTGTCATTGATGGCAACAAAGGTCATCCCACATATCCGCAAGTCATGATGTGTCTCTACCGGAAGTCAGAATAAAGAATGTTGTGGTCCGGTGAAGAAGAACAGAGCATGTGGCAAGGTCCGACAGATTGGTCCGGACCTCTCAGTGGAAGTGTCTTGGTGCAGTGCGGATTTGGGGAAGTCAAGAGGACTACCTTGAGTGGTATATTCCAAGGATTTAGCCTCCGGTGATGGACAAGGAAAAAGATATGAATGGTTGAGTACCGGATTCCTGAGAGACAGTGAAAACAGAGGAAGAACTGACTGGCAGAGTATCAGACTGCTTTCCGGATGGGTTACTGTTGATGACAGAGGTTGTGAAGGCATGAATCATGTTTGGCCGACATGATTAATGATATCTACAAGTATATGCTTGATCCGCATTGCTTGGTGAGGAAGGATTCAGCCGACAGAATGAGAGTTTATAAGAAACTAGACTGTTCCGGATGCCGACTAGAAAGGTGATGAAATTACTTGTGCGGATATATATAGAGGATGGATTTAGTTGTGAAGTGTGTTGTGGTGTGGAGAGATATGCGAATATGTCCAGATAAAGAGCAGAAGTAGCAAAAAGGATCCGGTATGTGAAAGATAGCAGAATAAAGAACAGAGGAAAGATGAAGTGCAGCAGATCAGTGTACTGAGCCTAACCGGAACTAAACTCCAGCATATGCAGATGCTTCCAATCAGTTCAAGACTGTGATTCTCATCACTTTGTAGACAGTGTGTCTTCTTGTAGGCAGTGGGCCTCTTGTGAGCAGTGTGCTCAGGCAGTGAGCCCTAATTGGCAAGTGCCATTTTTGTAATTTCCTATTCTTCTAACAGAGAATAATTCTTGGGTTAATCACCCCGTGGTTTTCTCCCTTAACAGGGTTTCCACGTCAAAATACTGTGTCATGTGTTTCTTATTTCATGGTTAATGTCTTGTGTTTGATTTTATGCTGCTTCAATTAAAAGGAAAGTTCAATAAGGGAAATAATTAGGATAACTGATTCACCCCCCCTCTCAGTTATCAACAACATCGACTTAGGAACAAGCATCTAAGTCGGCAAACAACCATAGGAGTATCCGCAAGATGAATAACACATCCGGTCAGCCATCACAAGAACATTCGCAGGATGAACATCTCATCCGGTCGGCTACACAAAGCAAGAACTTCATCCGGAAGAATAACTTCAATTCCGGGCTCTACCATCAATGCGGACCAACAACAAAACCTAAACATGATCCAAGAACCTTCACAAACCTGTCTGACTGTCCGGATACATCCGCACTTCCTCTGCTTACTGGGATCTCTTGTCTTCCTCATCCGGAACTTCAAGAACACAGTCTGTCGCCACTGTCATAATGCAAGAGGTACTTCCGGACCTCCAAATCATACACAAATCCGGATGATACATCACAAGGACATCCCAAACACTCCTTCCAATCCGCAGATTAGGATAATACAATTCCGGACCTCACCGGACCTTTTTGTGATCCTCTGTCACCTCCGGATACTTGCCGGACCCGGTTCTATACCGGCAGCCACAACTCCTTCAGATCTTCATGCGGACCTCTGAAATCTTAACTGTAGCATCTCAAGACTCATATCTACTAACCCTTTAATCCGCATCCTCCGGTTCTCATCCTATACAGTACATTTACCTTCTTCTCATCACTGTTCTTCACTGTTCCTGACTGAGACTAATTTTCTCAATATCCTCAGCACACAGCTCATCAAATCCTTCTTGTCAATGCAATATGAGTATGTTGACATCAATGACAACACTGGATAACCTCATACTTGCAACAGTAGACTTAGCCAATTTTGCAATGGTAAGATCAATTTTAGGTAATGATATCATTTTATCAATAATTTTTTTGGTCAAATTCAAACTTAGTTTCAAACTTTGACTACTCATAACTTGTGCAAAATTGCTCCATTTTTTACGAATTTTTTTTAAACTACATGGAATTTCATGAACAATCTGATGGTGTTATTTATTTTTTTGTATCTAATTAATATTTTTAGATATTTTGAAGATTCCCTTTTTGACTCTTTTTGACTTTGAGGCTTGCAAAACAAAATATTTACTTGATGCCTCTTGTTTTTTCATATTGTCATAGTGATTTGCTGCTACTAATATCTTATTTACACCATATGACATTCGTGGGCTGAAGACTATAAATTGAAACTACTAACACATTTGATGCAGGGATCTAATTTCTTTCATATGCATGTGTTTTGATATCATAGGCACATTTGGTTTTGGTGCACTAAAATGAACTTAATCTTATTGTTTTCACACATTCTTGGGGGCTTAAAATGAATCACTGTCTACTATGCTTGGTGATTGTGTTTATGCTCTTCCCTTGTGCTTTATGCGATCTTGGGAATCAAAAAAACTTCACAACATTTGCATAATCACACCACACATCTATTTTCTTAGGTCAATGAACATGTGCGAGTGTGAGCAAGTTCACATGTGTATGCTCTCCCCTTCTGACTTAGTGTGAGCCTGGGGATCAAAAACATCTTAACTTGTCTTGCTTTTGTCAACCTTAGAGTGGGCCTGCTCTTGAGACACATCTGCAAGGAGAACTCATTTGCAACCCCAAGTAGTACTTTTGTCTAGTCCTCTATATAAACTGAGGATAAGGCGAAAGCCAAGTCTAACCAGTATGAGCCCTCACCATACAACACTAGCTCAAAAGGAGGTATACCTTTGTGTATATTAAACTCCTAGTAGGGTTAGTCAAAGCCTTTAGTAGCTTGTTGGATGCTCGTGGGGTGTCAGTCCCCTAGATATACACTAGAACCTCTTTGTTTAGTGGCCATAAACCCTCTACTTGCTGATACAAGAGGTCGGATGATAGACCTCTGATAGTTGTCCCACATTTTTGTGGCTTATGGAAGAGATAGAAAAGTATCTTAAGATCTACATGTCTTAAGGACTTGGAACTTAGTGTGCTTGAGAAGTGATTGCACTGTAAGGGGGAGCCCATGCCCCAAGTTCTTGGAGCTATACACCATAAGTAGGTGCGACTAGGTAAAACCAAGTGGGAACTTAGTAAGTATAGTCCTTGCCTAGCCTAGGATTGTGCATGTTTAAAAGTGTTTGCAAAACATCAAGAGTCACCAAATACAGCCAATCTGACTACCAAATGTCTTCTATGATTGATGTGTGTGATTGCCTAATCATCACCCCTAGACATTCTTTCCACACATTCATCCCAAGTCATCATACCTTGATCACATTCATACCATATCCTTATCATTCAACCTTCATATCTTAATCACCCTCCTAAGCCAATCAATTTTATCCTAATCATATCTTCATAACCCTAATTACATTATCATCATTCCATATTATCTTTTTTCTAATCCAACCAACACCATTCCAAGTCAAACCAACATCTAGTCATCCAATCTCGTCATTCTACATCATACCCTAGTCATATCCTATCATACCCTAACTATTTCCAACTCATCCTAATCACCTCTTTCATCTAATTAACATCATCCTAATCCTCCCTAATCATTCCATGTCATACCCTAATCCATCCAAGTCACCCAATCTTGTCATTCCACTTCATTCTAATCACATCCCATTCATCATATCCTAGTCATTCCACTTCATAGTCATTGTTATCCTCATCCAATCATAGCACATCCTATTCATCATATCTTCATCATTCAACCATATCCTAATCACATCCTATTCATCAATCCTAATCATTACACATCAACATCTCCATCCAACCAACATCATTCTAGTCATTCTCCTAATCATACCCTAACCATTTCTAACTCATCCTAATCACCTCTTTCATCCAATTCCATATCATACCATAATCATATCCAAGTCATCATAATTCAAACCTAAATCATCCCTTGTCACCTTCTTCCTCGTCAAATCTAAATCATTCCTAATCATTACATTTCATCATCCTCACCATTCAAATCCAATCAATTTCATCTTGCCATTCCACATCATATCCTAGTCATTCCACCTCATCATAATCACATTCTTATCATTTCACTTCATCCTAACCATATCCTAATCATTCCTAATCACATTCTTATCATATCTTCTTCATGCCACCTCATCATAATTATACCCTAATCATTCAATAATCATTGCATCCATTCCACATCACATCATACTCATCATATCCTAATCACATTCCTACTCATATCTTCATCCTTCAACCTTCATGTTCTTAGCCACATCATATCATATAATAATAAAATTCCTATCATTTTCTAACCATTCCACCTCACCCCAATCATATTCCTCCTTCCTAATCATTCGACATTATCCCAATTATGTTATATCCATCATACCTAATCATTACATCATATATCCTAAACACATCCAAGTCATCATCATCATTACCATAATCACACACAAGTCATCATGATTCAAACCTCAATCATCCCTTGTCACCTTCTTCAATCAAATCCTAATCATTACATTTCATCATCCTCTCCATTTGAATCCAATTATTTCATATTATCATTCCACATCATAGCACTATCACATATCCTAAACATATCGAAGTCATCATCATAATTCTTCTAATCATATCCAAGTCATCATCCTCATTCTCCTAATCATATCCAAGTCATCCTTGTCAAACCCTAATCACTTCTTTCATCTAATCACCATCATCATAGTCAAAACACGTAGTCATCCTCATTCATGATCCAATTGACTTCTTCGTAATCCATCCATGTCATTTACATCTTATCATTACACATCATTAGCTTCATTCTAATCCAATTGATCACATCCCAATCATATCATAATGAGTATTCAATCCAATCCATTTCATCATGAGTATTGCCCATCACAATACACCACAACCATAGGGAAAACTTGGAGCATCTACTCTCCCAATCAAATCTGATTGCAACTGTGTCAAAACATTATAGACATATTGGTTTTATTCACCCACTACATATTCAACTTCATTCCACTACATATTCAACTTCATTCCACTACATATTCTACCTCATTCCACTACATACTCAATTTCATTTATCCTTTGACATCTATAGAGGACCTTAAACATTAGTCTTCCTAAGGTTGAAACATAGGGAGAAACTATCAAAGCTTGACTATATCACAAGTACAAATCTGTGGACCAAGAGACCTTGACATATTTTTCAAATCAATCACAACTTGGGCTTAATACTCCAAGGGTAGTTTAAGTCCATCCTTCCAAGTGAATTTTGAAACTCATGGGTTCACTTTAATCAATCCTTTCAATACACACCTTAAGGTCTTGACAAATCCAATTTATACTTTGACAAGGTCATTAGTAGACAAGAGTACCCTCTTGGAGCTAGACTTTTCGAATGCTATTATCATTAGCCTCTATCATAGTTTGGGCCTCATCTCCCTGCATTGACATCCACATGGCATCTCACAATTCACAAGTCCCATTTGGTAAAGACACGGTTACAAAAAGAAGAGAAAGGGAATAGATCCTTCTAGTCAACCCTCATTTCAAACATTCCTTCCAACACATCATCCAATCGACATTATCATAATCACATCCTACTCATATCTTCATCATTCAACCTTCACATCCTAATCACCCTTTCTAATCACATCATTCAATCAAATTCATCCTAATCACCTCACCCCTATGTTTCAAATATGTGCCTAAGCGGTGTTGTCATTGATCTCAACATATCCTTGTTGCCATTGGTGTCAACTATATCCTATTTTGCTGCCTGTATAGAAGACTAGATTGTTGAGGATATTGAGAAAATTAATGAGGATCAATGTATGCAGACCATTTGGCTAAGTAGAGGATTATCTGAAGAAGTTTCAGTTAATTTTTGAAGGGTTTGCATGATGATTTGAAGAAGCTATGCCCATCTGAGTTGAACCAATTTTGTAGTTTTTAGAAGAGATGGAGTAACAGGAAAGAGGTCTGGATTGTTCCAGATATGTCAAATGATGATCTGTAGATCTAGAGACATTTTTGGGATGTCAGTGTGTATCATCCATTCAAGTGGTTCATGGTTTGGAGGTTTGCAAGCAATTTTTCTAATGTGACAGTCATGACAGATAGTGTTCTTGAGGTTCCGGAGGAAGATACAAGTGATTCTGATAATTTGGAGGAGTGCATATTTTTTTTTTGAATTCAATGTGCTTGTGGAAGTCTCTGGATCATGTGACTTCTATGTTGGAGGTCCAAATTGAAGTTTGAATTTGCTATTGAAGATTTCCCTCTTGGTGTTGCTATTCTTCCTAGTCTTGGCTGACCGAATGATTCAAGTATGTTGTGGATGATCTAAGAGCAACTCTCTGGAGCATGGTGTGTTGTTAGAGGTAGATTCATGTCTCAGATATGTTTGGTTGATAGTATAGTGATCTGCATTAAGTCAAGCCAACCTTGATGCTTATTTCAAGGTTGATGAAGCATATAAAGGTGTGTAGTTGAAGTGTAGACAATCATCCTTGTGTGAAAACAATAAAATCCAAAGAAAGGATCAAAGACAGAATAGAGTAGAGGAGAAGTAAAAGAACAAGAGATGTTAAGGATGAATAATTAGAGAAGAAGTATATGGGGTAGAGCATAAGTTTTATAATCATTCAATGTAATTGAACTAGGCATGAAGTAGATGCTATTTATCAGTTAATTCTTTATGTACTAAACACAAATTCTGTAGGCAGTGAGCCTCTCTTGAGCAGTGAGCTTTGGACAGTGAGCTCAAAGGCATGTGCCTTCTCTCTTCATTTAAGTACTTTTAACAGGGTACGAATCTTGTGGGTTAACCCCCACCGTGGTTTTCCCTTAACTAGGTTTCCACATAAAAATTATGGTGTTATGTGTACTCAATTTATTTCTACTCTTGTGTTATTGATTCATGCTTTAATATTTATCTGATTGAAAGTTGTTAAAGACGTTTAAAAGTATAAAATATTATAATTTGTGGGACAACTGATTCACCCCCTCCCCTCTCAGTTGTCTAGACTAATTCCAACAATTGGTATTAGAGCTAAGTTCCTCTAGAAGAAGCTTAACTGCTCGAGGAGATTGAGGATGTCAACTTACAAGAAGGATAGTTTGAGATTAGATGGAACACATTACTCTATTTGGAAGAGTCGCATGGAGTACCATTTGCAATGCATGGGTGATGCTTATTGGGCGATAACCAATGATGAGTATAAACCTCCGGAGAAAGGTCCTTCAACTCCAGATCAAGTCAAAGATGTAGAAAATAACCTTTGAGCTAAAGAAGCCATGTTGAATGCCCTAATTGATTCAAAAATGTCAAATGTCTTTGGACTAAAAACTGCTCATGAAATTTGGAAGAAGTTGGAGAATCTCTATGAAGGTGATGAATATGTCAAATGTGCCAAGCTACAAATTCTAAGAGGAAAATTTGAAAATCTAAGGATGAGTGAAGATGAAAACATCACAATCTACATGCAAAAGATAAATGAACTTGTGTGTGGTATTAGGTGTGCTGGTGGAACTTTGAAAGAATAAGAAATTGTGGAAAAAGTGCTCAAATCTTTATCTGATTCATACAAACATAAGGTTGCTATTATAGAGGAGATTAGGACTGTTTCAAAAGTTACAAGAGATCAGCTAGTTGACAAAATTTCAGCTTTTGAATTAAGTGAGTTTGGTGATTCTCTTCCTAAGTCTGAATCTACATTTAAGGCCAGTGTGTATGGAAAATAAAGATATGATCCAGGTGAAAGCTCTTCAGCAAGATCAAATAGATTTGGGAAGGCAAGGAAGGATCTTGAAGATGATGAAATTGAAATTGTAGATCTTGAAGCTCTTATTGCCAAAACAATGCCAAGAGGATTTGGTAAGTATGAAGGAAAGCTACCATTTAAATGTTTTACTTGTAATAAGATTGGTCATTTTGTCTCAAGATATCCAGAGAAGTTTTCAAAACCAAACCCTAATAGATATAAAGGTCAAAAGAATTGTTACTATGTCAAAAAAGCTGGAGAAGAAGGAGTCACAAATGATGAATTTGATCATGGTGGTGCCACTGAAGATAATTGTGTATTCATTGCTATCAAAGAAGAAGATCCAGTGTCTACTGAATCTGCTAGCTGTGTAAATATGGAAAGTGCCTTGGTTGCTCAGGTTGTTGAAAAGGATGAATGGTTGATTGATAGTGGATGTTCTCATCATATGACTGGTGATAAAAGTTTGTAAGCTTTGAAAATTATGAAGGTGGATTTGTGAAATTTGGAGACAACTCAGCAGGTAGAATCCATGGCAGAGGATCCATCTCTTTTGATGGTAAGAATAACACAAATGATGTTCTGTATGTGGAAGGACTGAAGCATAATCTTCTCAATGTTGGACAGTTGGTTGACAAGGGTTATAATCTCTGATTCAAGGATGGTAAATGCAAAATTTTGGAAAGCTCTAGAACTGAAATTACATCTAGTACATAGACTAGAGGTAACATCTTTCAATTAAGTAGTTCTAGTAAAAGTTGTTTGATTGCACAGATAGATCAAAGTTGGTCATAGGAGAATGTGTCATGTGAATTTTGATAACATTGTCAAGATAAGTTCTACTCAAGCTGTGAGAGATCTTCCAAGACTTGTGAAACCTAATAGCATATGTAGAGAATGTCAATTTGGTAAATAGAACAAAACATCATTCAAAAGTAAAGAACAATTTTCAAGTGGGTGATTGGAACTTGTGCATACTGATCTATGTGGTCCTGCTAGAATTAGGAGTGTGCAAGGAGACAAATATTTTATGTTGTTGATTGATGATTACTCCTAGATGATGTGGGTAACCTTCTTAAAAGAAAAATCAGAAGCTCTTGACAAATTCAAAGTGTTCAAAGTTATGGTGGAAAATGAGATTGGTGTGAAGATAAAATGTCTGAGATCCGACAGATGTGGAGAGTTTAGCTCCAGAGAGTTTGATACATTCTATGAAAAGCATGGACTAAAAAGATAGTTATCTACTCCTAGGACTCCTCAGCAAAATGGAGTTGTGGAAAGAAAGAATTGGACCATTCAAGAAACTACCAGGACCATGATGATGGAAACAAATGTTCCACAAGTTTATTGGAGAGAAGTTGTGAGTACTATTGTCTACACTCTTAACCAGGTGTAGATCAAAGGCAATACTGGTAAGACTCCTTATGAACTCTGGTTTGGTCATCCTCCTACTATAAGATATTTCAGAGTATTTGGTAGTAAGTGCTATATCAAAAGAGATGAAGATCTAGGCAAGTTTGAAGCAAGAAGTGATGAAGGAATTTTTCTAGGTTACTCTACTCAAAGCAAAGCATATCGGTGCTTTAACAAGAGGCTAAAAAAGATTGTTGAAAGTGCTAATGTCATAGTTGATGAGAGCAAAGAAGAACATTCTAGTCTTACAGATATGATTCAGATGATCAAGATGAAAATCCAAGTCAAGGAAGCCAAATTCAAACCTAGACTCTGTTGGTTTTTTCCCAGACTGGATGCTTACTCCCAGATTTCCCTACAAGGTAGCCATCAATGATCAACAGGATCTCTGGGCCAGGGGCCAACAGTGTAGGAGATAGACTCTATATTTTATCTCCTTTTCTTCTTCAAACTTGACAAAACCTAGGGAGGTATTCCCTACTCAACATCCATGAGGATATGCATACAAAGGCTACGATGCTGATAGAAAGCAGATAAGTCCTCCTGTAAGTAGACCAAAACTGTAAGATAAGAGCAAAGGGGCTAGCTTTGGGCCTATTTGTAGTTGTAGACAGAGGACTTGGATCCTAAAACTAATTCTATTGTCCTAATGGTTGTTTTGGAGTTTGATTTTGATTTTATATTTGGATGCAAAGATGGACATGGTATATAACACAAACACAAAGCTAGATCGGTGCCTATCCAGGGCTTGGAGTCAGTAGACATACACTTGTGAATGATTAGCATGAACAAGTAAAACTAGATTTCAGGGGGATACATGTGATATCTGCCTTACAGATATCTCCCAATATAGAGTGTTAAGCTATCTATACTTATGGCATCCCTATTGCAGTATATCCTTCCCAATATTCAATCTGAGAACAATTTAATCTACCCCTTGAGCAGAAGTTAAGAGATTAAACATTCAACACATGAATTCTATGTTCTAGAATCTTAGACATTCCTTGAATACCTAGACTCAGAAGAAAGATACATGCAACACTGGAGATAGAATTAGCACAACACATGCAAACATAGCATTATTCATATAAGATTAACCATGAAATCAGTGGATTCATGCAAAAACATACAACAGGAGATACATAAACTCACAAGCTTTGCTGTACAGAGCAACCAAAACCAACTGTATTGTATTACAGAGCCAAAATGTTCAACTTTCAACAACCAAAAATGAGTAACACTGTCTGCCTATATCGTCCAGAAAGTGTACCTCTAGCATTAATTACATGTTTTTGACAAAAAACCACCAGATACAGTCCTTAGAAGGAATGGCGCTCAGAAGTTATTGCTGCAACAGACAAGAGGGTAGACAAGAGTGGCCTCGAGCCCTGTGCCACCATCCGGGAGTCTTCATGCCAAAAATTAGGTACATGACTGTTCAACAACTCGCCCATGCCTCAGCATAGTTGCCATTTATGGCTCAACCACCCGCAGCCACCGAGAAAACCATCGCAGCGTTCAAAGAAGAATTTCCTGCCAAAACGTGCTTCGCTGCAGGTTTAAAATAATATAGGGAGAATAATCCCACATGCATGCCACAGAGACTCCCTCAGCAGTTTAAAAGCATAGTCACTTGCATACCAAGTGTCGAGCGCTTTTGCCACACTCGATGCATGTTCCTCGGCCAAAAGCCCATCGCCAAGACCCAAACCATCGGCCAACCCCACAAAACTCCTGCCGATCTCAACAGTCTCGCCGATGCAAACTATACTCCCCACCTTCACAATTCCCTGTCAGCCAAAGATGAACCATCGGGCCAGCATTCCACAGTTCACCCGATGCACAAAGTCCCACCGACACACCTTCGCTTCCCATCTCCATCGATGAGACCTAGACTGTCGGTGCAACATCTCAAACCTACACCGATATGCAATTTCCTGCCGATGAACACAATGCCCAAATCCTCATCGGCCTGAGTAATGATATCGGCAGAGGCCAAAACCCCTCTACTGACAGCAATAGTCTCACCGACGGTCCTCCTGTCGCCAAGACACACTCTCCTGTCACCCCGAAATGCCGAACACCAACCTCACCATCGGCCAGACTTAGACCGTCAGCACAACACAATATCCTCCTGCTGACATACATAGTTATATTGATAACACTTTGGCTTCCCACTTCTCCTTTTGTCGGGTTGAACCATTGGCTAGATTCAAATGAGAAGTTTAACTCGATGGTTCAACGCCGATACCTCCTCTCGGCAACACAAAAGTAACCCCGCGAACCCATTGAACTGATGAACCGGTTCAACCTGATGGTTCAATGGTGAGGTTCAAACATCAAAAACAATACTTCAAAAAACTTCAGCTGAGACCAAAATCACAAAGCATTGAACCATTGAACCTTGAACTGTTGAACCATTGAACTTTCGAAAAAAGGGGTTCAAGTTCAAACTGAAATGCTGAAGACACAATCCGAGCACTCAAAAAACAAAACTTTCGCTGATGGACAAAACATGATGACCCCTTCCTCAAGAAAGATGATGCGAATGCTGCAAAACACTGAAGGGGTGCCAAAACTTAGAACTTTTTGGATTTTTTGGGAAGGTGCCTACATGAAAATTCCTAAATTAACTGACAGTCAATTCAGGCACCAACAATGGCTCTATCTAGGGACGTGTAGGTGCAAAACTGCAGCGAGAACCAGATCTCTGGGATGCAGACCAGTCCTTATCCAATGGGCACAGCGTCATAAAACTACACTGACCTGCATCATAGATCACATTTTCAAACATCACTTGGGTGGCCCTGGGCAACAAAAAATGAAGAACCAAAACTTTATCCTGCCAAATGCCTGATTCCAAACTAAAAGATCCCAATCCCAACTAAAAAGATTGGCATAGTTTTCCCATAAGGTCATCTGTTCAATTAGATATTCTACCATTTCTGACAACTTGCCATTTGTAGTACTGCCTCTATCACTCTGCATTTCAAAATCAAACATGTAGCCATACATGCTAAAAAATCCTTCAGCATTAAGCAACATATGCATGTTAAACTCTTCAGATGGTATATTCTCCTCCTCCACCTGGCTGTTACATATCACCGGGCATTCATCTATTTGATCGAAAAGTTGAAGACATTCAGAAAATATGAGACCCCCAATATTTATTGATATTGAAAACAAATCCTAATCCACACACCCAATGTTGCACATATCTAAACCAGGTGATGATGAACATCCATTATTCACAATTTGCAAATCCATAGTATCTTCACAAGAACTGAAGATATCTTATTCATATGCCCCCCCCTCACAAACTGATGTATCACCTAGGTCAACTGTCTCTTTATATTCATCATCATCCTCAAAAAGAGGATTAATCCTGCACCACTGAAAGTCAGGACTCACAGTATCAAAGACATCTGCAGACTCATCATAAAGGGGATTTATATTCACTACAAAGTTCTCTGCTTCTTTTTCATGACAGTCCAATTCTTCTTCATTACTATTAGATCTAGAGTAATAAGAAGAACAAACCTGATCTATGCACTAGTCAAGGATATCATTTTTATCATCTGATTGCCCCACATACAAGATTTCTGCTACTTCAATGCATTCTGAAGTTGAGCTATCTACATCATTTTCCAGCCCTCTAATACTTCCTGATGAAACTAATACTGACTGTTGATCCACATGATCATAAATTTGTACAACTGGATCATTTAAACATGAATATTCTTTGATAGGAACTGGCATGTAAATACTACTTGAAAAACCATTGTTTTCAACTTCATTTATTGGGCAAATCAGGACATCCTTCTCTATAACACAAACATCATCAACTTGGAATGATGCAAAAACTGGGATAGCAGGGGTGTGATTACTTTGACATTCATTGTCAACATCTAAATTAGAACTTTCATTAACATTGGGGGCTGCAGGACAGCAAAAATTTTCAAAAAAATAACCCTTTTGAATACCATATCTCCAATTGTTTTCAATATCTATTGCAAACTGATGCGCCTGATGCAATGTGGTGGGCTCCTTATCTCTCAACCTATAACTCATTTTCTTATCAAAGGCTCCCAAATAGACAACTAAGCACAATGCATCATTAGGTCTCATACATTCTGGTATTCTATTCAGTGCCTTCATAAACCTGAGGTTAAAGGCCAGGATCAACTCATCTTCTTCAATATGGATGTACATGAAGTCACTAATAACTGCATATTCATAAATTCTTTCACCATATTGTACTAGAAATGCAGATTTAAAACCATGCCAAGAGCTGACAGAGTGAGCTAGAAGGTAGGAAAACTAGTTCCTTGCATCTTCATCTAGAGATTGAACAAATAATCTCATAACCATGTCCTCATGGTCAATCTCAAAGTCATCTATCACATTTATAAACTATTGCAAGTGTCTCTCAGCTGATTCATCCTTTGCACCACTAAATTTGGGCAAATACTTTCTGATTTTAGGTGGAAAAGCATTTGGATAGCCACAAATGCCATTAAAATTTATAGGCTTATATCTATCTATGTTGAAACTTATTTTATTACATGGTTGGGATTGACTATTATACATTTTTGCACTTGACACCTCACAAGGGTGCATGGGTTGATAATACATCCTTTATGTTTTTGCAACCCTCCTCTCTACTCAGATTTTCTACAAACAATGACTTTAGGCACTCAAAATTTAGACTATTTTTTCAAACTTTCCTAAAGTCCTTTAAATGAGTCTTTTGAACAACATTGCATGCCCTTTGAAATACAGAGTAAGTTCTAATAGAAGCATGGAAGCTCTGCTTTCACCAATGTTTCCCTTTTAACCAGTGCTATCTCATCAAATAGGGAGTCTATCAAACAATATGAAATACCTGGATATGTTGCAGGAGCTACAAATTCTTTTTTGACTGATTTTGTTCTTTTATTAGGTTCTTTGATGCAGAGTCGCCACCTCCTTGAAGAGGAATGAGCTTCAAACAAGCTGAAGCTGCAAATTGATTTCTTTCTTTCTAGGCCATCCACCAGCAGAGTCACATATACAACCTTTTCTTTTGCCTACAACAAGGCACCTCCAAGTCTGATTCTTCAATTTCTTAGACTCAAGCTTTCATGGATATGACATTGATCTTCCCTAGCAGAGTCGCCATTTTCTGTTGCGACTCGGATGGGCCACAAATATTTCACCAGGGAGGACAAAAAATAACAATTTTCAAATCAATCCCCAGTAGAGTCGCCAATTTCTGTTGGTTTTTTCCCAGACTGGATGCTTACTCCTAGATTTCCCTACAAGGTAGCCATCAATGATCAACAGGATCTCTAGGCCAAGGGCCAACAGTGTAGGAGATAGACTCTATATTTTATCTCCTCTTCTTCTTTAGGCTCTGCAAAACCTAGGGGGGTATTCCCTACTCAACATCCATGAGGATATGCATACAAAGGATGGGATACTGACAGAAAGTAGATAAGTCCTCCTGTAAGTAGACCAAAACTGTAAGATAAGAGCAAAGGGGCTAGCTTTGGGCCTATTTGCAGTTGTAGATAGAGGACATGGATCCTAAAACTAATTCTATTGTCCTAATGGTTGTTTTGGAGTTTGATTTTGATTTTATATTTGGATGCAAAGCTGGACATGGTATATAACACAAACACAAAGCTAGATCAGTGCCTATCCAGGGCATGGAGTCAGTAGACATACACCTGTGAATGATCAGCATGAACAACTAAAACTAGATTTCAGGGGGATACATGTGATAACTGCCTTACAAATATCTCCCAATATAGAGTGTTAAGCTATCTATACTTATGGCATCCCTATTGCAGTATATCCTTCCCAATATTCAATCTGAGAACAATTTAATCTACCCCTTGAGCAGAAGTTAAGAGATTAAACATTCAACACAGGAATTCTATGTTCTAGAATCTTAGACATTCCTTGAATACCTAGACTTAGAAGAAAGATACATGCAACATTGGAGATAGAATTAGCACAACACATGCAAACATAGCATTATTCATATAAGATTAACCATGAAATCAGTGGATTCATGCAAAAACATACAACAAGAGATACATAAACTCACAAGCTTTGCTGCACAGAGCAACCAAAACCAACTGTATTGTATTACAGAGCCAAAATGTTCAACTTTCAACAACCAAAAATGAGTAACACTGTCTGCCTATATCAGCCAGAAAGTGTACCTCTAGCATTAATTACATGTTTTTGACAAAAAACTACTAGATACAGTCCTTAGAAGGAATGGCGCTTAGAAGTTATTGCTGCAAAAGACAAGAGGGTAGACAAGAGTGGCCTCGAGCCCTGTGCCACCATCCGGGAGTCTTCATGCCAAAAATTGGGTACATGACTGTTCAACAACTCACCCACGCCTCAGCACAGTCACCATTTATGGCTCAACCACCCGCAGCCACCGAGAAAACCATCGCAGCATTCAAAGAAAAATTTCCTGCCAAAAAGTGCTTTGCTGCAGGTTCGAAATAATACAGGGAGATTAATCCCACATGCATGCCACGGAGACTCCCTCAGTAGTTTACAAGCATAGTCACTTGCATACCAAATGTCGAGCGCTTTTGCCACGCTCGACACATGTTCCTCGGCCAAAAGCCCATTGCCAAGACCCAAACCATCAGCCAACCCCACAAAACTCCTACTGATCTCAACAGTCTCGCTGATGCAAACTATACTCCCCACCTTCGCAATTCCTTGTCAGCCAAAGATGAACCATCAGGCCAGCATTCCATAGTTCACTCGATGCACAAAGTCCCACCGACACAGCTTCGCTTCCCATCTCCATCGGTGAGACCTAGACCGTCGACGCAACATCTCAAACCTACACCGATATGCAATTTCCTGCTGATGAACACAATGCCCAAATCCTCATCGGCCTAAGTAACGATATCGGCAAAGGCCAAAACCCCTCTGCCGATAGCAATAGTCTCGCCGACGGTCCTCCTGTCACCAAGACACACTCTCTTGTTACCCTGAAATGCCGAACACCAACCTCACCATCGGCCAGACTTAGATCGTCGGCACAACACAATATCCTCCTACCGACATACATAGTTATATCGATAACACTTTGGCTTCCCACTTCTCCTTCTGTCGGGTTGAACCATTGGCTAGGTTCAAACGAGAAGTTCAACCCAACGGTTCAACGCTGATACCTCCTCTCAGCAACACAAAAGTAACCCCACGAACCCATTGAATCGATGAACTGGTTCAACCCGATGGTTCAATGGCAAGGTTCAAACATCAAAAACAATACTCCAAAAAACTTCGGCCGAGACCAAAATCACAAAGCATTGAACCATTGAACCTTGAACCGTTGAACCATTGAACTTTCAAAAAAAGGGGTTCAAGTTCAAACTGAAATGCCGAAGATACAATTGGAGCACTCAAAAAACAAAACTTTCGCCGATGGACAAAACATGATGACCCCTTCCTCAAGAAAGATGATGCGGATGCTGCAAAACACTGAAGGGGTGCCAAAACTTAGAACTTTTTGGATTTTTTGGGAAGGTGCCTGCATGAAAATTCCTAAATTAACTGACAGTCAATTCAGGCACCAACAGACTCAAATCCAGATTGATCTGGAAAGCCCAGTGACTCAAGAGGATAATGCAAAAGTTGAGGAACAAGTTAAAGAAATAGAAGTTCAAGTAGATCCCAAAACTCCCAGGTATGTAAGGATGAATCATCCTAAAAATTAGATCATAGGAGAAAGAAATAAAGGTGTTTGAACTAGAAGAAGAATTGCTAAAGATCAAGAAGAGATTTGTTTGATTTCAAAGATTGAATCAAAATTAGCAAGTGAAGCTTGCAATGATGAAAACTAGATAAAAGCAATGGAAGAAGAATTAATGCAAATTGAAAAGAATCACACATGGGATCTTGTTTCTAGACCTGAGGACAAAAATGGGATTGGAACTAAATGGGTCTTCCGGAACAAACTAAACATTTGAAGATGAAGTTGTAAGAAATAAAGCAAGGTTAGTGTGCAAAGGATATTCTCAAGTGGAAGGAATTCATTTTTTAAGAAACTTTTGCTCCAGTGGCAAGAATAGAGGTAGTTAGATTATTTCTTGCATTTGTTGCTTATAAAGATTTCAAGGTCTATCATATGGATGTCAAGTTAGCATTCCTAAATGGAGAACTAGAAGAAGTCTATATTGAGCAACTAGAAGGATTTCAATTGTTTGATCAGAAAGATATGGTCTGCAGGTTGAGGAAAGCATTATATAGACTCAAACAAGCCCCAAGAGCCTAATATGCAAGATTAGATAAGTATTTGTTAAAGCTAGGATATAACAAAGGCACTGCTAACAGTAATATTTACTTCAAGATTGATCATGAGAACATTTTGATTCTTGAAGTATTTGTTGATGATATCATTTTTGGTGGAAATGAGAGCATGTGCAAAACATTTGCTGATTAGATGCAAAGTGAATTTGAGATATCCATGTTTGGTGAGATGAATTTCTTCTTAGGTCTACAAATCACTCAGTCAGATAAAGGTATCTTCATATCTCAGTCTAAGTATGTGAGAGAATTGTTGAAGAAGTTTGGAATGGAAGACTCAAAGCTAGTAAGTACACCTATGGTTACCAGATGCAAGTTGAGTAAAGATGATGACTCCCTTAAGGAAAAATAGAAAAGGTATAGATCAATGATTGGAGGACTGCTCTATCTGACTTAGACTAGACTTGATATCATGAATGCAGTTGGAGTTGTTGGTAGATTCCCAGCTGGTCCTAAAGAATCCCATGTTGTAGCAATCAAGAGAATTTTTAGATATCTCAAAGGGACAATTGATTATGGATTATGGTATCCAAAGGATAATGACTTCACTCTACATGCATATATAGATGTTGATTGGGTAGGAGATGTGGATGACAAAAAAAGCACTAGTGGTGGTCTATTCTTCTTGGGAAGTAGATTGGTTTCTTGGCTAAGGAAAAAGAAGGAGGCAATTTCCCTATCTACAGCAAAGGTAGAGTATATAGCAGCAGCAAATAATTGTACTCAAGTTGCATGGATGAAGTAATAATTGAAGGACATCAGAGTTGTGTTTGAGAAGGCTGTCACAATCTTCTGTGATAATTCAAGTACAATAAGTATCTCAAGGAATCCAGTGTTGCATTCAAAGACAAAGCATATATCCATCAAGTTTCATTTCTTGAGAGAGAAGGTAAATGAGAATGAAGTCAAGTTGGAGTTTACGTATTCAAAGGATCAGATTGCAGATATTTTTACTAAGCCTCTTCCCAAGGATACTTTTGAGTATCTCAGAGAGAAGTTAGGGGTTATTACCCCTCCTGATCAGAACTAAGTTGCACTAAGGTGCATCAGTTTGGTGGAATTCTTAGTCATGTCTTGTGATACGAATTGATGTTAAGGAGATACTACTCAAAGGGAGTAGTCAGTACAAAACTTTTGGGATTAGTTTGAAATAAAAAGGAAGAAAAGATTGCAAATATGTGCCCTTTGCCATTGATTTCAAAGGGGGAGAGAAGTTCATGTGAAAAACTAGTTGCTGATGAAAGGGAGAGCAGTGAAAAAAGTGATTGCAGAAGTGATAAAAGAAAGGGGGAGAAGGTCTTGTCTTGATGGTCAAATCATTTTTTCACATCATATGTTTCCATTAATGACAAAGGGAGAGATTGTTACAAATATGTACCTAAGCAGTGTTGACATTAATGTCAACATATCCTTGTTGCCATTGGTGTCAACTGCATCCTATTTTACTACCTATATAGAAGACTAGATTGTTGAGGATAGTGAGAAAATTAATGAGGATCAATGTATACAGACCATTTGGCTGAGTAGAGGATTGTCTGAAGAAGCTTTAATTAAGTTTTGAAGGGTTCACATGAAGATTTGAAGAAGCTATGGCCATTTGAGTTGAACCAGTTTTACAATTTTTAGAAGAGACATAGTGATAGGAAAGAGGTCCAGATTGTTCTGGATATGCCAAATGATGATCTATGGATCTAGAGACATGTTTCAGAAGTCAGTGTGTATCATTCATTCAAGTGGTTCATGGTTTGGAGGTTTGCAAGCAATCTTTCTAATGTGACAATCATGACAGATAGTGTTCTTGAGGTTCTGGAGGAAGATATAAGTGATTCTGATGATTTAGAGGAGTGCAGATGTTTTTTTTGAATTTAATGTGCTTGTGGAGGTCTCTGGATTGTGTGACTATTATGTTGGAGGTCCACATTGAAGTTTGAATTTGCTATTGAAGATTTCCCTCTTGGTGTTGCTATTCTTCCCAGTCTTGGCCGACTAGATGATTCAAATATGTTGCAAATGATCTAAGAGCAACTCTCTGAAGCATGGTGTGTTGTTAGAGGTAGATTCAAGTCTCAGATATATTTGGTCAACAGTATAGTGATCCGTGTTAAGTCAAGCTAACCTTGATGCTTATTCCATGTTTGATGAAGCATATAAAGGTGTGTAGTTGAAGTGTGGAAAATCATCCTTGTGCGAAAATAATAAAATCCAAAGAAAGGATTAAAGGTAGAGCAAAGTAGAGGAGAAGCAGAATAACAAGAGATGTTAAGGATGAAGAATTAGAGAAGAAGTATATGGGGCAGAGTAGAAGTTTTGTAAGCATTTAATGTAACTGAACCAGGCATGAAGTATATTTATGTACTAAACACAAATTCTATAGGCAGTGAGCTTGAAGGCATGTGCCTTCTCTCTTCATTTAACTACTTTTAACAGGGTACGAATATTGTGGGTTAAACCCCACTGTGGTTTTCCCTTAAACAGGTTTCCACATAAAAATTCTGGTGTTATGTATGTTCAATTTATTTCTACTCTTGTGTTATTGATTCATGCTTTAATATTTATCTAATTGAAAGTTGTTAAAGAAGTTTAAAAGAAAAAATATTATAATTTGTGAGACAACTAATTCATCCCCCCTCTCAGTTGTCTGGACTAATTCCAACACCCTAACCTAATCATATCCCAACCACTTCCAATTTATCCTAATCACATTCCTAACCATACCCTAATCATCCCTAATCACCCATCTAATCATCCAATCAATCCCACACTCTATCACATTCCTAATCACTCCACATCATCATTCATCCTAAGTAAGCACTTGCCAACATGGTACTAATCCCACAAGAAGACATACATCAATGTGAAGACATGTGTCATTCCATGCCAATCCTAGAGAACAAGGTTCTAGCACCCCAAACCTATCCAAGTCCAAAATTCCTTCATGTTCTAATGCCACCTTTGACAAGGGAGACATCAACCTAGTTCATGCAAGCCATTCACTATCATTACCATCCTCATCACAAGTCCACATCATCTACCCTCATTGTCCATCCCCCATATTTTCCTTCCACACATGCACTTACAAAGGATGTGATCCAAGGGTTACTAGCTAGGAATAACTTGTCTCCATGTCAAACATCTATCTTTTTAAATACCATGTCCATCCCTCCAAATCCATCATGTGATCCACACCCTATTGATCCTAGTCAAAGTCCATCATGCCCTCATGTTGTTGATCACAAAGAACATATAAAACCTATCCAAGAGTCATTCCCTTCCATTTACACCCAAAGTTAAGAGGTATGTCAAGGGTATACTAATAAGCACATGGAAAAATTAGTCCCTTTTCCAAATCAAGATCAAATTCCTTCTCATGATCCTATCCATAACACCCCTAATGCCATATATGATCAAGATCCCATTTATGATCACAATCCTGTGTATGATCAAGAAGGCCATGATGATTCACTTAACCAACTCTATGCATTCCATGGTCAAGAGCTTGCTACTTCACCCATCCATAATGTGCAAACTTCCACTTGTAATGATGAGACACTTGCCTCCCAAGAAAGCATAGAAGATCAAGAAAATAACTTGGATCTAAATAAACATGATCAAGATCCTAATGATCCATCTCCTCCCACGTCATCCACCACCAACTCCATTACAAATCCACCATCATATCCACTTGGTCTATCTACTTTCATTCATGAGTTTTCTTCCTTAGAACAACAACAACCTTTATCCACTTCGCCTTCTCGATCCAATAAGGAACTTGTGTCTAGTGTCCAAACTACACATAGTCCCATTATCAATTGCATCCTCCAAAACATGAATTATCAAGGCAAAGGCTTAGGCCTTTACAAACAAGGTATTTTGGAGCCTATATATGTCAATGTTCCTCCTCGCTCCTATGGCCTTGGATACACACCCCAAGGTAAACAATCTAACAATTTTGGTACTTCCTCCATTCATCCATGTCCACCACCTTCCGTCGCAAACCCTATCATATTCCTAAAACATACGTTGCCATTCCACCTCCATCATCCTACAAATGTCAAAAGCATGCGACCATACATCTTCCACCATCCAATTTACCTCTGCTTCTTCCAACTCCTACTATCCCTCCATCTGCTTTACCACCATTGCTTCCAACACCTAACATCCCTATCATCCATACATACCCTAAATATCCTAGTCATGACCAACAAATGTACACATTGTCTAAACATGAAGCTTCCACTCATTCCATCCTAAACAAAAACTTCCACTCAAAAACAAACATTTGGATGCCTACACTCATAAAGTTAGAAATCCTAAGGGCCCTAATATCCTAGAAAATCAATCCAAAAAGTCAAAGAAAAATCCATCCAAAAGGCTATCCAAGCCCATACCTTCACAACAAAAGTCAAAAATTAAAATGTTTTGGGTCCCTAAGAAAAAAAGATAATCAAAAGAGGCATCCAACTCTCAAAAATCCCAACCATCCCAATCCATCCAAAAATGCCATTCCATTCCAAAGTCTCAAATCCCTCCATCCCACATGAAAATCAAAAGTCATACAAATACTAAGTCTATGTGGGTTCACAAATGCTTACATCACCCATCTCCTAAGCAAACATCACCATTGTTTCCTACACCTCCATCCACTCAAAAGATTCCATGTTTATCATGGTATGTGCAACCATTGGTCATGATTCCTTTTCACCTATCAATCAACCATTGCCCCACATATCTACCTTATCACCTTCCTATGGTCAATGCTTTTGCATAAATATTTCATCCATCATCCATACATAAGTCCTACATAATCCACTATTGTTCCCTCCATAATTCATTATCTACCTAATCCATCCCACTTTCATGCCATCTCCTTACCAACATCGATGAGCACAATGACCTTACATGGTCCATGCGATGACATCTTTCTCCAACGGGACTATCACCTATCATGGCACTAGACACTTGAGTCCCTCCTTTCCATATTCCACCCTATCCTATTCAAAAAGTCAAAAAGTAAAAAAAAGTAAAAAAAAGTAAAGAGAAATCCCTATCGTCCAATGGTGAAAACCTGGTAAACAGGAGCCTTAGATAAGTACCATGATGAAAACCTAGCAAATAAGTGTCATGTGTAGCTTGATCTTCTATGCCACTTACACTTTGGGGCACATTGTCTTATCCATCCTATCATATCACTACCATACCATTTCCATCCTATCATCCTTACACCTACACATACCTATTCTATCGAATCCATTCAGCTTCCTTTCCTCTTTTGATCTTGATAAAGATTAGGGGAAAACGTGTTGACAAATGTCTTGGTTATCTCTTGACATACCTTATCCCTCTAAACCAAGCAAATTCTTCATTATCCTATCACCATCCTTTGTCATAAGCCTTGTCATTAAAAATCCTAAGTGGTACACCAATAATGGGGCATGTTATTCCTATGCGACATAGCCTTTGGAGATCACATCCTTGCCCCCTTACACATACATCCATTCCATCCATTATTGCTTGTCATTTTATCCATCCTTCCTTATTCCACCTAGACTTGGTTTCCCCTTGTCATTGGTATCTAGCACAAAGGCTATCAAAATTGTTCATCCAATCCACTTTCCCAAACATATAACAAATCCAAAAAAATCACAACATTCCAAAAACACAAAAAAAATCAAAACATATCAAACTCCAAAAAATCAAATATTCCTAAAAAACCAAAAAAATAAAAATATTCCAAAAACTTTGAAAAATCACAACATATCAAAATAAAAAAAAATCAAAACATTCCAAAATCACAAAAAATTCCAGAACATTCAAAAACACAAAAAATCAAAATATTTTCAAAAATCCAAAAAAATTGCAACATTCCGAAAACACAAAAAAAATAAAACATGTCAAAATCCAAAAAAATCAAAACATGTCAAAGTCCAAAAAAATCAAAATATTCCCAAAAATCAAAAAAACAAATAACAGATCAAAAATCCAAGTAATAAAATTAATCAATTCATCGCATCATTCCAACCAAGTCAATTCTTCAATTCTTCAAATCATTCACTTCCTGAATAAAATCACTCAATCAACTCTCTCCATCAATCCATTCAAACATCCTAATTAGTTACATCATCATATCATTCAAATCAGTTCTTCCAATCATCCACAGTCTACATGGTGGAACTTCATCGCCTCTAAGCTTTCACATAGGCAAGGCCATCTTCGATGTACCCCCGAGGCATTAGGTCAGTCCCTTAGGGCCTGTCCTATCAACCATCATAATAAGTTGTCCTTTGACAAGATGGATGCTTTGATCAGACAAAAGAATCAATCTTTCATAAGAAAACCAATCCCAAAATCAACTAGACAAGCTATTCAAATCACCCAAATCAATCAATCACCTTGTGATAATCATATGTCACTATTAATATCAACTATTACATACACTATATGAAATGGGGCATTATCAAAACTAGGATTTTGTTCCTTATATGACATGCGTCATTTATCAAACATCATCAATCAAACCTTGGTGTTGCTCGCATGGCCAACAACACTAGTGTCCATCAATCAGTCACTTGCCTTAGATAGGTAGGGGCATTGTCGAAACTAGACCAGGTGTCTTATACGACATGCTTCTTTCCTGAAACCAAGCTCCTTATCCATCTAATCATTATCAATCAATCAATCAAGCACATATCACTTGGCAAAAGGTCCAAACGGCTATTGGTCTAGTTTGTCTTATCTTTTACTAGATTGTTTTTTTGCATTCTCGTTCTTATGCTTCTCAAGGTAGTCCCTAAGTGATGAAGAGAAGTGAGGATAGAGTGAGACCTTTTTTTTTTATTGTTGTTTACAGTTTGTCTTGGCAAAATGACTGGGGCAACTTGGTACCTTGTGTGTGAATGGGATTCCATTGGGTGTGAATCAAAGACATCATATGCATTGGACAAAATAATTGCTTCCTTGCATAAGGACTTCCACACCTCACAGTTATCTCATCGCATGTTCCGACAAGGTACCATAGTTAGTAGTCTGAGTCAGGCATTCCTTGCCTGTCATGTGCCTGTTTCGTAAGGGACTACACTTTCCACCTTGGCCTTTGACATGCCAATGTGATTGTCGTCCTTTGACATAATAAGTTCTATGATGATAAGCAGAAAAAGCTTGCAAGGGAGAAGCTCAAAAATCTATCAAAGAAAGATTTCATTCCCATTCTTCTAGACAAATCTTTCATTCTTTCACCATCTCTCTCTCACATCTTCATTCCTCCACATTCATTGCAACTCAACGTCCCATTCATTTCTTCTATCCATTCCCCTATCTGCCTTCCTGGACCAATTCCCTTTCATTTCGAGAGCCTACCCGTGTTTGTCCAACCCGCCTATCCTCTCAAGGGGGCATCATCATCCTATCATTCCATCATCATCCCTTTCCTCTATCCATTTCCTTAGCTTCTTTGAAATGATGTTACTTGATATAATTCTCATCATCTTGAACATCATCTCAAAGAGGGGAAAATGTAGACACTAAAAAATGTGCTCATGTCGCAAATGTGACAGGACAATTTCTCCTTCCATTTCCATAATTCATCTAATTCAATTTCATCATTTCTAACCATTTATCCATGTGTCTTCTATAATTAGATAATTAATCCTAATTGATTATGTAATTATTCATAATGTTCCCTTCACTTGATTTATTCAAACAAATAAATCAAATTCCATCACCTAATTATCCTAAATCCCCTTTCATATGTCCCCCTCCTCAAATGAATTAAATAAACTAACCAAGTTTTTTTAGTTTAAACATCCTCCACCTCACCATACTTGTGAATTTTAAATTCACTTTTGTCCTCTAGTGGAGAGGAAACCCTAATCATCCTCTAGCCTTGATTTGGCCTCAAAGTCAACTTTAAATCTGACCCATTCATTCAAAATCCCTCTTTTATAAAACACTTGTTCCACCTTCATTTTCAGCCCTAATGTCTCTTAGAACTCTCATCCCTTATGCACTCTCCAAAACCTTGCTTAACATACACATAAGCTTCTCATGATTGTTATATAAAATCTACAAATCTGAGAACATACTATGCAAGATAGAGGAGGACAATAGAGATAAGATAGTGTTAGCTTGGATTTTAGTTGTTTTGCATGCTTGTTTGATAGATTTCTATTCTAGATTGCTCTCTATTTCAGTTAGGGTTTGAATAGTTTGTTGTTTCTGCATGTAAATATGACTTTTTATCTACAACAATGAGGATTCTGAATCTTGTTTGTCATTTGTAGATACAGAACAAAGGACGCATCAGGATGAAAGTTACACTTACAACCCAGAAGAGATCTATATGCATGGTGAAGACACCTACAAGGATGAAAATAATATCACCCATGGAACTGACTATTTGATTGAATCAGATTATGAAGTGTCAAATGAAGACACGAAAAGTAACTTGACAAAGTTTGAAGAGTTTTTATCCAAGAAAATTAAAAGGCTTATATTACAGGGGATCCCTCCACACCATGCTTAAATTGAAGGATGGTGTAGACTACATGCAGCACTACATTCAGAGACTATATGTTCATTATGTTTGCATATATTGAATAAGAAAGAGCAGCTTTATTCAAAGGATCACTTATCTAGTAACAAGATACCAAGAGATAAGAAGAAAGGGATTGAAGTACAATCAGATATTGATTGTAATGATACCACAGATGTTAAAAAAAGAGGGGTACCAAGTTCACATCAGTCACCAAAAATGACAAAGAAATGAGTCACAAAAACTAAAATGGATATTAGGTGGTGCAGCTGCCAGAGCTAAAAAGAAAAGAGAAGGCCCTAATAAGCCATTAACAAAAGATAAACCATGGACCCTTAGGTTTGATGGATCTAAGTCCAAACAAGGAGCTGGGGTAGGTGTAGATCTTATTGACCTAGTAGGAAATTCATATTTGGTAGCATATAGATTGCAATTCCCATGCACCAATAATGTGACAGAATATGAAGCTTTAATTAATGGATTGCTATTTGTTCTCAAGAAAAGAGTTAAGATTCTGCATGTCTATGGAGACTCAGAATTGGTAGTAAGTCAAGTGAGGAATATTTGTGCTTGCAATTACAAGAAGTTGTCCAACTGCAGACATAGAGTTTGGGACTTGATAGAAGAATTTGATGCTTTTAATATCACCAATGTTCCAAGAGAACAAAATCACAGAGCAGATGCTTTGGCACAAGCTACTAGCACTTTGGAGCCTTTGTCCATTTTTGGATTAAAGAGATTTTCAATTGAATTGATATCAGTGCCCTCCATACTAGGCAATCTCACTAATCTTCAAGTGTTTGATGATGATCAACATATTTTGGATTTTATAGAAAAATAGAGATGTATTTGATGCACAAATCCTAGATGAAATAAATTTAGAGGATCATATCTAGGAAGAAGAATACATCATGGATTTTCCAAGCAATAAGATTCCCAAAGGTATGATAGAACTAGAAAAGGCATTTGATCTGCATAACATGTTGAAACAAAAGGATCTTCCCAAGACTGATGGAGGAGAATATTTACCAATTGATATAGGACAGAAGGAAGATGTAAGGAATGTCCTAATTGGTAAAGTTTGTACTGAAGAAGAAAAGGCAGGGATAACTCAAGCTTTGAAGGATTACATCCATGTTATCACCTAGACCTATGATGAGTTAAAAACATATGATACATCAATCATCACCCATACTATTCCATTGAAACCAGATGGTAAGCCTTTCAGACAAAAGCAAAGGCCTGTTAATGCCCTGTTGGAGCCTATCATCTTTGAAGAGGTTAAAAAGTTGCTGAATGCCAGGATCATATTTCTTGTGAGGCAATCAACATGGGTGGCCAATCTGGTCCCTGTAAGAAATAAAAAATGCCTATGTGTAGACTTCAGAAATCTGAACAAAGCTTCTAAGAAGGATAATTATCCTTTACCTTCACTGGATGAAGTCTTGCAGATAGTAAATAGAGCTCAAATGATAACCTTCCTAGATGGTTTCTTAGGATATAACTAGGTGATGGTGGATAAAATAGATAGGTTAAAAACATCATTCACCACAAAGTGGGGAATATTTTCTTATAGACACATGCCTTTTGGCTTGTTTAATGTTGGAGCCACATTCCAGCATGCAATGGACATAGCATTTAGAGGCTTGGTTGGCAAATGCATAGTCATATACATGGATGACTTGACCATCTTTTCAAAGAAGAGGGGTGACCACATAGGAGACCTCAAAAAGATGCTCAAGAAATGTTAGCATTACGACATCTCACTCAATCCAAAGAGGTGCATATTTGGAGTAACCACAGGTAAATTACTAGGTCACCTGATATTAGAAAATGGGATCACCATTGACCTTGCTAGAGTAGAATCAATCATGAAGCTGCAACTTCCTGGAAGCAAGAATGAGCTTAAATCTTATTTTGGTAAGATAAACTGTGTTAGGAAGTTCATCACTGGGTTTGCAAAGATTGTCAGACCACTAAATGCAATGCTTAAGAAAGATGCCAAGATTGAATGGACACCTAAAGACAAAAAGGCATTTGAGGATATCAAGAAATCCATATCAGATGCGCCTGTCCTGATCAGCCCAGATTACACAAGAGAATTTTACATTTACTCATTTGCTTTAGAACACACATGTGCAGTAGTCTTGACATAGAGGAATGAAGCCAAAGAAGAAAAACCCATAGCTTTCATGAGTTGCCCATTCAAAGATGCAGAACTTAGATATATGGATGTTGAAAGGCAAGCTCTTGCTCTAGTCAAAGCAGTAAAGAAATTCAGACATTACATCTTAAGAAGTAAGATAATTGATGCAGTACTAGATGTTGCAATGAAAATGCTCATGATGCAGAGTGAGCCTAGAGAGAAAAGAGCCAAGTGGATAATGGTTCTTCAAGAATATGATATGGACATAACACCCATGAAATTGGTAAGAGGGCAGGCCTTTGATTTCTGAGACTGACCCTAACATTGTGAGTCAACAAAATGTAGTGAACACTAAAGAGAATAAAGAATGGTATTATGATATTAGACATATCCTGATCACTAGGAGATTCCCTTTGAAGATGCAAGCCTCTCAAAGGAGAGATTTAAAGATAAGATCACATAAATACATGATCAAAGGAGGAGTCTTTTTCAAGAGAAACTATGAGGGCATATAACTTAGATGTCTGGATAGACAAGAAGTTGACAAGGTTTTAACTGAACTACTTGACAAATTTGGAATAGCACATGGTTCTTACTTAGCTAATGCACATGCTATCTTGAGAGTAGGATATTATTGGCCAACCATTTTCAAAGATATTGTTGAACACATTAAATGTTGCCATACTTGTCAGGTCACTGCCAACAGAGAGAAATATGCTGCCCAACCCTTGCAGCTAGTGATGGAGATGTGTCCATTTACTCAATGGGGCATGGAATTCATAGGTCCTATCAACCCTCCAACATCTTCAGGCCATGGGTATGTTTTGACAATCACTGATTATTGCACCAGGTGGACTGAAGTAGTCAGTAGCAAAACATACAGTGCAGAAGATGTAATCAAATTCCTAGAGAACAACATAATAACCAAGTATGGAGTTCCATATTCCCTAGTATGTGATAATGGACCAAATTTTGCATCATTAAGATTATCTAGTTGGGCTTTTGATTATGAAATCATTTTAAAATTTTCTTCAAATTATTATCCCCAAGGAAATGGCTTAGCAGAGTCAACAAATAAAAACTTATAAACTGATAGAAAAGAATCCTGGGGAATGGAATACCCTACTTAAGTATGCCTTGTGGGTGGACCAAACCAGATGAAGTTTGCATTAGGAAACTTTCCTTACCAACTAGTGTATGGGGTAGATCCTATCCTCCCTATGAATCTAAAAATCCCCACATTGCAATTTGCACAAGAATATTTGGGTTTAGATAGTAAACAAGAAGTTCTAGGTTGCTTCAACTTATGGACCTAGAAGAAAAGAGAGAGCGATTGATCAATTTGCTAAACAGCAGGCTACTGCCAAACATTTATTTGATAAAAGGGCTAGAATAAAAGCCTTTAGGATTTCAGATTTAGTCTTAGCATGGGACAAAGCACATGAAAAGAAAGGTGATCATGGAAAGTTTGATAAACTTTGGATCAGTCCTTTTCAAATTTCAGAGATCCTAGGAGACAATACTTATAGACTCAGGACCCTAACATGTGAGGATGTTCCATTGCTAGTTAATGAACAGTTCCTTAAACATTATTTTCAAGCTTAGACAGTGTCATGTCAGAATGTTGTACCATAATGTACATAGTGTATAGTTGCTTGTATAGCTTTTCTTTGTGTGTTTGTTTGTTTGATTGTTGTTGTTGAGTCCTTGTTTTGGTTATACAAGATGATGCACCTTGCCACTTTAAGAAATCAACAAATTGTTAGAATTCAAGAGATGAGTACAAATTCTTACATAGGTTGTGACTCACACTAAGAGGTACCTTTGATCAGGTCTGTGATGTCTTATTCATCAGTGATATCCCTTTTCTTGATCAAGGAGAGTTTCACAATGACTCACCTAATAGCCTTCGGTTTGTTGAATACCTTAGTATAGGTGTTAAGTGAAAAATCCAAAGGATCACCCTTTCTACCATTGTAATTCCCAACCTAAAATAGCAAGTGATCACACCTTGCATGATGAGATTACATGATGATGTCTTATGAATATGCATATATAAAAAGAGAGAAATATATTGAAAGTCAAAGAGAATGAAATTTAGGCCATCTAAGTAACTCTACTAGGGCTATAGACACTTTCTGGTAGTGGAGATCTACTTAGGGGAATTGCAAAGATACCCTTGTCGAGGCTATGGACACCTGCTGGAAACAAGGCTCTATCCCGGTTGGCTATGAGGGATGAACTCAAACTATGTAGCTTAATACCAGTTACTAGTGTCTTCAACTTACTTTTAAGATGAGGATTATTAATCACATGCACACACTTGATCCCTTATTAGCATTTAGATGCTTATGAACTTGACATCATTCAAAAATATCATGATGTTTATGTTGCAAATATGTGCCTATGATGTGTTGTCATTGATGTCAACATATCTCTTTGTTAGAAATAGTGAAGATAGTGCAGTTCAATAAAGTAGATTTCTTAGCATTTCTAGTGAGATAAAGATCAGAGTCTATGGACTACAGGGTTGTGTAGAGAATTGTTTGAACTTGCTCCAGTTAAGATTTGAGAGGTCCTCATGGAGGATTGGTGAAGTTATGGCCATCTGAGTAGAACCAGGTTTTGCAGTTGTTTAGAAGTAAAAGAGTGACAGGAATTTGGTCTGGATTGCTCTGCATTGGAATATTATGGTCTACGGTTCTAGAGGTATGTTTTGGATGTTGGTGTGTATCCTCAACTCAAGTGGTTCATGGTTTGAAGGTCAACAAGCAATCTTTCAAATGTGATAGTCATGACAGATAGTGTTCTTAAGTTCTCAGATGAAGATGCAAGTGTTTCTAGTGATTTGATGTGGTGCAGTTGTTCTTTTTGATTTCATTGTGCTTGTGGTGGTCTCTAGATCATGTGCCTATTGTGTTGGTGGTCCGCATTGAGGATTGAGCTCATGGTTGAAGATTTCTCCTTGGGTGCTATTGTTCTTTCTAGTCTCAGCTGATTGGATGCTTGGTGCGTGTTGCAGATGATCTAAGAGAAGTTCTATGGGGAGTGGCATGTTGTTCGAGAAAGTTTTGAGTCCCATGTATGTTTGGACGATAGAGGAGTGATCTTCATGTTGTATTTTGTATTAAGTCAAGTCTTGTGATTGTAATTGCTTGTAATGCCTATCTTGGAGAATGTTCTAGATAGATGATTGTTTGGCCAACTTTGATGTTCATTCCAAAGTTGATGTCATGTATAAATAAGTGTAATGAAGTTGTGTAAATGTGTGGAAGGTGAGAGAAGATGTGAACGTAGTGAAGAAGTGTTTGGGGGTAGAGTGGAGGTGTTGTGAGCTTCAATGGAACTGAACCTTGCATGAAGAAGATGTTGTTTCTCAGTTCAACCTTTCAGTGTTAATCATGTGGTAGGCAATGAGCCTTCTTTGAGTAGTGAGCTCTGGGTAGTGTGCCTGAAGGCAGGTGCCTTCCCATTTTATATTCTTTTAACAAAAAATAAATCTTATGGGTTAACCCCCACCGTGGTTTTCCCTTAACCGGGTTTCCACATAAAAATCTTGGTGTTATGTGTGTTGATTGTGTTTTTTCTCATGTGTTGTTGATTCATGCTTTCATGGTTATATCATTAATCTATTAATAAGTGGTAAAGAAGATTAATTACAGAAAAAGATAAAGTTTTGTGACAACTGATTCACCCCCCCTCTCAGTTGTCTACCCTAATTTCAACAATTGGTATCAGAGTCGGTTCCTCTAAAAGAAGCTGACCGCTTAAAGAGATCCAAGATGTCAACATACAAGAAGGACAGTTTGAGATTTGATGGAACAAATTTCTCTCTTTGGAAGAATCACATGGAGTGTCATTTGCAATGCATGGGTGATCCTTATTGGTTGATAGCTAAGAATGAGTATACTCCTCCGAAGAATGGTCCTACAACTCTAGTTGAAATAAAAGATGTTGAAAACAACATTCAGGCTAAAGAAGCATTGTTGAGTGCCCTGACTGATACAGAAATGACAAATGTCTTGGAATTGCAAACTGCTCATGAAATCTAGAAGAAGATGGAAACTCTATATGAAGGTGATGCATATGTCAAATGTGCTAAGTTACAGAGCCTGAAGGGTAGATACAAAATTTTTAGGATGAGGGAAGATGAAAACATCACTTCCTACATGCAGAAGGTGAAAGAACTTGTGTGCAATATCAGGTGTGCAGGTGGAAAACTAGAAGAATCAAAGATTTTTGGTAAGGTGCTCAGATCCTTACTTGTTTCATACAAGCATAGAATTGTTGCTATTGAGGAGATCAAGACTGTGACAAATGTTACAAGGGATCAGTTGGTTGGAAAGCTTTCAACATTTAAAATGAGTGAGTTTGGTGATTCTCTTCCTAAATTCGAATCTACTTTTAAGGCCAGTGTTTTTGGGAAGCAAAGATTTGATCTAGGTGAAAGCTCTTCAAGAAGACTAACCATATATGAGAAGGCAAGGAAGGAACTTGAAGAAGATGAATTTGAGCTTGAAGAACTTGAAGCCCTTATTACCAAAAGATTACCAAGAGGATCCGGTAAGTATGAAGTAAAGTTGCCTTTCAAATGTTTTTCTTGTAATAAGATTGGTCATTTTGCTTCAAGATGTCTGGAGAGGGTTTCAAAGCCAAACCCTAATAGACCCAGGGTTTAGAAGAAATGCTACTATGTCCAAGAAGCTGATGATGGAGTCATAGATGAGGAATCTGATATGGGAAGTACCTCTGGAAATGAATGGGTGTTCATTGCTATCAAAGAAGAAGATTTAGTGCCTACTAAATCTACTAGCTATGTGAATGTGGAAAGTGCCTTGGCTACTCAGGTTGAAGAAAAGAATGAATGGGTGATTGACAGTGGATGTTCTCATCATATGATAGGTGATAAAAGTAAGTTTGTAAGTATGGAAAGATATGAAGGTGGAATTGTGAAGTTCAAAGACAATTTAGCTAGTAGAATCTATGGCAGAGGATCCATCTCTCTTGATGGTAAGAATAACACTAATGATGTTTTGTATGTAGAAAGGTTAAAGCATAATCTTCTTAGTGTTGGACAATTGGTTGACAAAGGGTATGATCTTTGATTTAAGGATGGTAAATGTAGAATTTTGGAAATCTCCAGAACTGATATTGCATATGGTACATAGACTAGATGTAATATCTTTCATTTAAGTGGTACTGGTAAGAGTTGTTTGATTGCTTAGATTGATCAGAGTTGGTTATGGCATTGGAGAATGTGTCATGTAAACTTTGATAACATTGTCAAAATAAGTACTACTCAGGCTGTGAGAGATCTTCCAAAGCTTGTGAAACCTACTAATAGCATGTGTAAGGAATGTTAGTTGGGCAAACAAAATAGAACTACATTCAAAAGTAAAGAACAAATTTCAAGTGGATTGTTGGAACTTGTGCACACTGATTTGTGTGGTCCTACTAGAGTTAGGAGTTTGCAAGGAGATAGATACTTCATGTTACTGATTGATGATTACTCCTAGATGATGTTGGTCACTTTCTTGAGAGAGAAATTAGAGGCTCTTGATAGATTCAAAGTGTTCAAGGCTAGGGTGGAGAATGAGATTGGTGTGAATATAAAGTGTCTGAGATCTGACAGAGGTGGAGAGTTTATCTCCGGTGAGTTTAATGCATTTTGTGAAAAGCATGAAATAAGAAGAAAGTTATATGCTCCTAGGACTCCTCGGCAGAATGGAGTTATGGAAAGGAAGAACCGGACTATTCAAGAGGCTACAAGAACCATGATGATGGAGGAAAATGTTCCACATGTCTATTGGAGAGAGGCTATGAGTACTGTTGTCTACACTCTTAACTGAGTGCAGAACAAATGTAATACTGGTAAAACACCTTATGAACTATGGTTTGGTAATGCTCCTACTATGAAACACTTCAAAGTTTTTAGTAGTAAATGCTATATCAAAAGAGATGAAGATCTAGGCAAGTTTGATGCAAGATGTGATGAAGGAATATTTCTAGGTTATTCTAACCAAAGCAAGGCATACCGATGTTTTAACAAGAGATTGAAAAGGATTGTTGAAAGTTCTAATGTCAAGGTTTATGAAAGAAAGGAGAGACCTTCCAAGTCTTGTGGATATGAATCAGATGATCAAAATGAAAGTCCAAATGAAAGAAAGCAAAGTCAAACTCAAACTCAGATTTAGATTGCTCTGGAGAATCCAGTGACTCAAGAAGATAGTACAAATGTTGAGGAACAAGTTCAAGAATCAAAAGTTCAAAAAAATCCCAAAACTCCCAGGTACGTAAGGTTGAATCATTCTAAAGATCAGATCATAGGAGATAAAAATAAAGGTGTTCAAACTAGAAGAAAAATTGTTGAAGAACAAGAGGAGTATGGTTTGATTTCAAAGATTGAACCAAAATCAGTGAATGAAGCGTGTAATGATGAAAGTTGGGTAAAAGAAATGGAAAAAGAATTAATACAAATTGAAAAGAATCATACTTGGGATCTTGTTCCTAGACCTGAAAATAAAAATGTAATTAGAACTAAATGGGTCTTCCGGAATAAATTGAATGAAGATGGTGAAGTTGTGAGAAACAAAGCAGGATTGGTGTCCAAAGGATATTCTCAGGTAAAGGGAATTGATTTTGAAGAAACTTTTTCTCCGGTGGCAAGAATCAAAGTAGTCAGATTATTTCTTCCCTTTGCTGCTTACAAAGATTTCAAAGTTTATCAGATGGATGTCAAGTTAGCATTCCTGAATGGAGAGTTGGAAGAAGAAGTCTACATTGAGCAACCAGAAGGTTTCTAGTTGTATGATCAAGGAGATAAGCTCTGCAGATTGAGGAAACATTGTATGTACTTAAACAAGCCCCAAGAGCCTAGTATGCAAGATTAGATAAGTATCTATTAAAGTTAGGTTTTAGCAAAGGCACAGCTGATAGTAATCTTTATTTCAAAATTGATCATGAACACATCTTGATTGTTGAGGTATTTATTGATGATATCATCTTTGGTGGAAATGAGAGCATGTGAAAAAAATTTGTTGATCAGATGCAAAGTGAATTTGAGATATCCATGTTTGGTAAAATGAATTTCTTAGGTCTGCAAATCATTCAGTCAAAAAATGGCATCTTCATACCTCAATCTAAGTATGTGAAAGAATTGTTAAAAAAGTTTGGAATGGAGGATTCAAAACTAGTAAGTCCTCCTATGATAACTGGATGCAAGTTGAGTAAAGATGATGATTTCCCTAAGGTAGATCAGAAGAGGTTTAGATCAATGATTGGAGGATTGCTTTATCTGACTCAAACCAGACTTGATATTATGAATGCAGTTGACATTATTTTTGCTAGATTTCAAGCTGATCCTAGAGAATCTCATGTTGTAGCAGTCAAAAGAATTTTTAGATATCTAAAGGGTACATCTGATTATGGCTTATGGTATCCTAAGGATGATGATTTCACTCTTCATGCATATACAGATGTTGATTGGGCAAGAGATGTGGATGACAGGAAGAGTACTAGTGGTGGTGCATTTTTCTTTGGAAAGAGATTGGTTTCTTGGTTGAGCAAAAAGCAGGAGGCAATATCTCTATCTACTGTAAAGGCAGAGTATATAGTAGTAGCAAGTAATTATACTCAAGTTTTGTGGATGAAGCCTATGTTGAAGAATATCATAGTTGTGTTTGAAGAGCCTATTACAATCTTCTGTGATAATTCAAGTGCAATAAACATCTCAAAGAATTAGGTGTTGCATTCAAAGACAAAGCACATATCCATCAAGTTTTACTTCTTGAGAGAGAAAGTAAATAAGAATGAAGTCAGATTGGAGTTTGTTTCTTCAAAGGATTAGATTGCAGATATCTTCACTAAGCCTCTACCTAAGGACACTTTTGAGTATCTCAAAATGAAGCTAGGTGTTATTACCCTTCCTATTTAGAACTAACGTGCACTAGGGTGCATCAGTTCGATGGAACTCATAGTCATATCTTGTGATCTAGATTGGTGTTAAGGGGATGCTACTCATGGGGAGTAGCCAGTATGTTAATTCTGGAAACAAAAAGGAGAAGAGACGATTGCAAATATGTGCCCTTTGCCATTGATGTCAAAGGGGGAGAGAAGTCATGTGAAAAACTCAGAAGTAAGTAGCTATTGGTGAAAGGGGGATCTGTGAAGAAAGTGGTTGCAAGTGTGATAAGAGAAAGGGGGATAAATCCTTGTCTTGATGGTTGAATCAGTTTTTCACACCATATGTTTCCATCAATAACAAAGGGGGAGATTATTGAAAATATGTGCCTATGATGTGTTGTCATTGATGTCAACATATCTCTTTGTCAAAAATAGTGAAGACAGTGTAGTTCAGTAAAGTAGATTTCTCAGCATTTCAAGTGAGATGAAGATCAGAGTCTATGGACTAAAGAGTTGTGTAGAGAATTGTCTGAAGTTGTTCAAGTTAATATTTGAGAGGTCCACATGGAGGATTGGTGAAGTTATGGCTATCTGAGTAGAACTGAGTTTTTCAGTTGTTCAAAAGTAAAAGAGTGACAAGAATTTGGTCCAAATTGCTCCGCATTGGAATATTATAGTCTGCAATTGTAGAGGTATGTTTGGGATGTTGGCATGTATCCTCAACTCAAGTGGTTCGTGGTTTGAAGGTCCACAAGCACTCTTTCAAGTGTGACAGTCATGACAGTTAGTGTTCTTAAGTTCCTAGATGAAGATGCAAGTGTTTCTAGTAATTCGAGGTGGAGCAGTTGTTCTTGTTGATTTCATTATGTTTGTGGTGGTCTCTGGATTGTGTGCCTATTGTGTTTGTGGTAGGCATTGAGGATTGAGCTCATGGTTGAAGATTTCTCCTTGGGTGCTCCTGTTCTTTCCAGTCTTGGTCAACTAGATGCTTGGTACGTGTTGTAGATGATCTAAGAGAAGTTCTATGGAGCATGGCATGTTGTTCAAGGAATATTTGAGTCCTAATTATGTTTGGACAACAAAGGAGTGATCCACATGTAGCATTTTGTATTAAGTCAAGTCTTGTGATTGTAACTGCTTGTAATGCCTATCTTGGAGAATGTTCCAAATAGATGATTGTTTGGCCAACTTTGATATTCATTCCAAAGTTGATGCCATGTATAAATAAGTGTAATGAAGTCATGTAAATGTGTGGAAGGTGAGTGAAGATATAGAGGTAGCAAAGTAGTGTTTAGGGGCAGAGCAAAGGTGTTGTGAGCTTCAATGGAACTGAACCTTGCATGAAGATGTTGTTTCTTAGTTCAACCTTTCAGTGTTAATAATGTGAATGTTCTTGTAGGCAGTGAGCCTCTTTTGAGCAGTGAGCTCTAGGCAGTGCACCTGAAGGTAGGTGCCTTCCCATTTTCTATTCTTTTAACAAAGAATAAATCCTATGGGTTAACCCCCACCATGGTTTTCTCTTAACTGGGTTTCCAAGTAAAAATCCTAGTGTTATGTGTGTTGATTGTGTTTCTACTCATGTGTTGTTGATTCATGCTTTCATGGTTATATCATTAATCTATTAATAAGTGATAAAGAAGGTTAATTGCAGCAAAAGATAAAGTTTTGTGACAATTGATTCACCCCCCCTCTTAGTTGTCTACCCTTATTTCAATAGTTTATGCTTATAGAGAGTTACAATACTATGCTTCAATGTGTCCTCATCACTTGAATAATTTGAATCTGGTTGTTTTCTTTGGTGGCAAGTTGTTGTGTGGTTGCACAACAAGCCCCATTTTACCTTAGCAAAATAGGGACCCAACTTTGTTTTTGCTTCTGCTTGTTCTTTGCTTTCTTGCTTTGGGCTGTTTAGTAAAAGTCAATTAAGTATATTACCCCTACGCATGCATGTGCCTCACAAGAGAAGGTAAAATGTCAAAGTCAAAATTTGCTATCATAAACCTCATAATTTGGAAGAGCGCAAAATTCTAAGCAGGTTTGCCTTTTAGATCACCCTGATATTCCTTAAGGATAAAATGTTATGACTGGTCAAAGTTTGGTCAAACCTGATATTCCCATAGGGTCACATTCACTAAATGACCCTGACATATGAAGATCACCTGATATTCGCATATACTTCAATATGCAACCATCAAAGTTAACTGCAAAAGAGTACCTACCCATCAAATACCCATGCATATTCCTGCAGGGTCATATTTCCAAATATCCATCGTATTTCATAATATCTCTGACCTTCGCAAATATGACCATGACATCATCTTGTTCCAATTTATAAAAGAACTCAATATGATGATGATGTCATCAGTATGCCCGACACCTGCAAGGTCATATTTCCAAATATCCATCATATTTCTCAATATGACGTTGATGTCATCCTAATCCGATACAAAGACAACATGACAAGATGATGATGTCATCATGACTCAGGTCCAAGAGGGTCATATTTTGAAACATCCTTGATCTTAACTAATATGACGATGATGTCATCCCTTAGAACAATTTGAAAGCCTTATAAAAACATTGACGTCATCCTCACATTTTCAAATAGGGTGATATTTCATAGTGTTGAATATCTAGATATTTCCCAATATCACTCATATTGACCCTTGAGACCTGAGATGCAGAGATGTCCAGTGACCAATTAAATGATGCCATGTGGCACATCAACCTGATCATATTGATACAATGTGTTATCATGATTATTAACAAAGGTATAGTGACCTGACTTTGGTCGTTGGTCAACAATTGACTATCCTCATGATGATGTCACCCTCATCTTCTAGATATCAGTAATATTTTCAAATATCCCTAATCTCCGTGAATATCACCCCACATTAAATGCAATTACAATGGTAGGTCAAGCCTTCAAAATTTCAAATACACGCCCGCCACTTGTCAACATCTACAAACATCATGTGTCAATCAATGGACATGAATAGAAGGACACTAAGCCCACCCTAAATTACCATGTTAATCGATTAAAAGTGAAGATTTGGGTTCATTTCAAATTTACCCAATGATTAAGCAAAGAATTACAGAGCTCTGGTGAGATTAAAACATCATTGCAACTTGCAAATGGAACAGGATATGCATTCAAACGGAACGGTAAATGGCAATTGTAACGTGATCGCCCTCATCCGGATATCACTTACATAGTAAAAGGGAAGTGATTATCAGGTATGTAACGATAAAACCCTCTTTTGTCATTTATGGTGAATGAAGAGGTAAAAATGGTTTTAGCAGAGTTAATTGATATGATGATGCATAAAATAAATTGGAATGATAGAATTATCACCACGCAATGGATGTGATCACTAAACCACTGTTGTACATGACATGTTAGGGTAAGATAGGCATGTTTGATTACAAGATCCAATGGCAGTCAGAAAGAACCAGTCTGACATCAAATTTTTGAAGCCTATGTACGTACAGCCAAATGGAATAGGATTCAAATATGGGAAAATTAATGATACACATCAAGGAAGTACTGATCTTGATGCATGGATAGTGAGACTAGAAAAAGGAGGTGGGAATCCTCTGCTCATGAGCATATACAGTTCAGGAATGTGGAATGTAGGGAGATTTCTGTATGCAATGGAGGCCACTGAACTAGTGGTAGAATGCATCCAGAATTACAATGTGGATACCAAAAGGGTAGAGAAACATGGGAGAATTTATGTAGACTTTTCAACTGTAGGCATCACCTCAGCCTTCAATCTACCTAAAGGACCTAATGTGGTTTAATTAAACCTAGGAAAATTGGAAAAAAAGTATAATATCAAGTAGAAAGAAGCTAGAAGGATCATGTACCAATGGAGGGCCAAGAATAGCACATATAAGGCCACTGCCAAATTACCTGTTCATCTCTTCAAGTTTGATTTTTCTCCAGAGTATCAATATATAATGGTTATGTTCAGCAAGATGACAGGGAAACCAAATGCTAGGTCATTCAAAAATTGGATGTATGGTATTATCAAGATGGTAGAATGTTCTGATGAAAAACCCCTATGGGCAAAGATCATAAGTGATAGCCTAGATGAGGAAATGAGGAAGCTAGGAGGGAAAATTAACATGTTCCATATGACCTCCTATGTAGCATATGCCTATGCATTTAGAGGCACCTTCAATGGATTGCAAATAGTAGGCAGGGTTAGAAGTAACCCTGGAGATGTGAACATCTAAGAGCATTACACACACTTGAAAAGAAGAGAGTCTCTTCAACATTATCGGAGAGTGAATGATTCATTTTCTATTCACCTTGTTAGGACCATGGAAGAAGATAGAGCAAAGAGATTGAGTGTGGAAGCTCAAGTTGCTATATACAAACATGAGGCTTGGTTCATCCAATTCTCCAAATTTTCATACATGAGAATGGAAGGTTTCACTGGGCAACCTCTCATGTTGCCAAGATATCCCAGTGACAAGGTCATCCTGATGGAGTTTGCTAGACAGATATTGCCTTCAATGGAAGCATATATTAAAAAGGGAAAGAGACCTAATATCTTGTTTCTAGTCATGATTGGCTGGTATATGTGCCTTGATAGGGAAAGTGTTAAGGATGTAATTTGAGGATTGAACTTGATGCACTTATAGCCCTTCTCACTGGCTAGGCCATATGACCCTTATGATAGGATGTTGGCATTACATAAAAAGCCTATGCATCAGAAGCACATTGAAGATTTTTGGGCTGACTATGATGACGAGGTAGAAGTAAGAAGGAGAGGTTACTAGAGGCTTACTCTAAATTAGATATGCACCTTGGATTGCATGCTAGTGTGTACTCAATTACATGAAGATGATGGTAAGATCATGTCCCAAGAATATGAGGACAATAAGGTATACAATGATACAATATCAGCTCTGGAGTGGAATTAGCCAGAGGAGACTTCCTTAGATTAGATAACTCATAAGGTCATACAATTGACCAAGGAGTGGGTAGAAAATGAGATCATCAAGATGAAGAATAAAGGAGTGGCACTCACTGTGGATAACAAAAGAAAGAGATAGGAATTATCAAATAAGGAATATGATGATTTCCTTAAGGAAAAGAGGCAGTCAAATGGAGAAAGGCAGTAAAGTAAAAATAAGAAAGGAAGCCAAGCAGCTGGGGTAATGGTCATTCGACAACCTTAAGGAAAGGAAAATGTAGCTTCCACATTAGCTGTAGCATCACCTCATACACTTGTAAAACAAAATAAAGTTGTTGCAAAGCCTACCCTTGCTATTTTAGAGGAGGAGGAAGAGTCGTCAGATGAGGACCTCTTGATTAAGAAGAAAAAGAAGATGGTCCAAGCGCCACCTCAAAAGAAACAAAAGCCTGTTATGAGGGGATCCGTGGATATAAATCCCATTCTATTGAGAGAAGCAGGAGATGAAGGCATCTTGAAGAACCTGCAACATGAGGTTCTCATCCCTGATATTGTGCAATTCAAGACTGAAAAGGTAGAGGAACAAAGAAAAGAGATGCATAGTGCAAGAAAAGAGCCACCTTTTCCATTAGATGCTACAGTAGACTTATCTGATGATGATGTAGTCAATGATGTTTTTGCTCATTCTATGGAGACTTTAGTTGAAAATACAAAGATGACACCTCATGGCACCCCCTTAGTTCAAAAGGAAGTTCATCATGGGGAGGTTGAAGTAGAGGAAATTGAAGAAGATAACCCTAAAGTGGTAGCCCAATAAATTGGATTGACAAACTTGGTCAATCAAGTCACCAACCCTGCAGCAATAGACTTGACTTATTAGGCTAATGAGGATCAAAGTAAAGGCAAAGATTTACCTCTAGAACAAGAAAAAGTAGAAATCAATGTACATATGGAGGATGATGAAGAGATGCCTGATCAGAATGATGATCACGATAATGAGCTAGCACTAGAAGAGGGAACAAATGAAAATGAAATGGATAAATTCCAAAACCTTGAAGAAGTGGACATATCAAAAGATCGGTTATGATTAGAGAAAGGAAGAAGAAGATATGAACAAGAATGATCAGGGTGATCATCCAGATAAATTAGCTTAGAATGTCCAAACTCCTCATGAGGATCAAGCACAACAAAATATACATGATCAAAATGTGAATGCATCACAAGAAACTCCTGCACAAGAAGAGATCCCTCATGAGGAAATTCAAGAGAATTAACAAAGGAAAGAAACTTCTCCACTGAGGGCAGAGAAAAATGTAGAGTCCCAGGATGCTCACATTGAGCAGACAGATCAACAAAGGTCCACTGATGAGATACCATATTGGCTACAGCAGGAGATAAGCCCACCTCAGGACAATGATGTGCCTGAGTTTGGTGTTTCTACATTATTCTTAGCTGATATGATTAGGCCTAAGAGAAAGGCAAGACCTATGTCTGCAATCAGGAGAGATACTACTGCGCACTGGAGAACAACTCGAGTAGCTTTGCCAATAGCAGATAAGGCAAAAGGAGAGGTAAGTATTGATGAATTTCAGATAACTAATGTTGATCTAGGCTTTGCTACTGAGGAGCAGGAGGGCCAAGAGGCCAAAGATATTATTGAATCCCCCATGAAAAGTGTGAAAAAGGAGGACAAAAATAAAATGCACAAGGAACACATTGCCTAGCTGCATACATTTATAAAGGGGCTAATTGACCCAAATCACATGCCAGTCAACACAGCCACCCCCTTGACCATCATATCTCAAGATGAGGTAACAAGGCTGGATATCATGAAGCATAAGGCTCATGTGGTGGATAATTGGTTTATTCTTTTCATTTCTGAAGCAGAAAAGGTGATAAAGACCTCCCTCTCCAATTGGAACTTGCTCAGCACATTAAGGAGCAAAGTAGATAAATTACAAAAGGAGGTTGGATGGAGATCCATCAAAGTAGAGAAACATCTAGATGCTCTAGCTGAAATGAGGCACATACATATGAAGGTGCTCATATATAATAAGGTATTAGATAATAATACTGCACAATTAATAGGCATATGTTATGAGGATACCAAGTTTGAGAGTGATATCCTGAAGAGATGTAATGCCAAGTTCAAGGATATTAGTGTCAAATTGCATCATCTTATGGCCGAGGAGATAAATATCTTGGAAGCTCTTGAAGATAATGTAGAAGGAAAGATAGAAAATCAAGATGTTGATTTTGCAATTGAGGCTTTCCAAAGTAATTTTAAGCAGGCAACAGATGACCCTCTCCACCATTTGACAAAAGACATAGTTGATAAAGCCATGAGGATGAAGGCCAAGGTGGAAGGATTTAATGAGATGTTAAATAGAAGAAAGAGCAAATGGTCTGCACTACAGACACAATTCCATTCCCAAGAGCATGCTATAGTAAAAACTAGAGTTTAGGATGGGGGAGAGATTGAAAGAATAATACAAGCATATGAAGCCATCAGGGAGATTATCAACACACATGTAGGAGATGACCCCCACACTAATGAAGAAGATGAAGAAGATGAAGAGTAAGTAAGGATGCATGATGATAGAGTCATATGCATAGTAAGACACAGAAGTGATCAAGTCCCACCAGATGGTTGCCAGCTAGCAACTGGTGCCACGTTTGATATATGTTGACCAGGTCAAAGAAGATATGGACCATTGATTTAGATAGATAAATCCTGATCATTGGATCATTTGTAACCACCTCCTCTCTTTGTCCTATAAAAGGAGATGGAGTGCACTTGGTATGATTATTCAAAACTTAATTGAGATTAGATTGTTGAAGCCTCTCAGGACTAATTCTCAAAGTTGATTGTATATATACATGTCTTTCACATACTTAATGAAAGACAAAGATCTAGATTACACACAATCGTATACTTTGAGTAATCTATAGATGAATTCTTGGCTTGTGCTTTGATTTGTTGTGTCCCTTGGAGTGCAATTCATGTTGTAGATGTTGTCTTCATCTCTTTTCCATTGAATTTTGCATCAACCATACTTAGCTATGGAATGCCCTAGTGAACCTATGGTTTGATTTTCTTCCTTTCATGATAGTATCTAGAATGTATGTGGACCAATAGGTTAAGATTCATTCAATTTAGTAAAGATTAGAAAGCATTTAACATAATTTCTTTAATTTCATTCAAATCACCATCACAATTGCAAATATATAGATAATCTTAGGCAAATTTAAGTAAATATGTAGATATCCTGAAGGAAACTAAATATTCTTAGCATATTTGAGTTAATCAGAATGTATAATTGGAAATGCCATGCAAATACATATAAATGTCAACAGTAATCATACAAATATCAGCTTGTAGGCACATTATTTAGATAAATTCATAAGTGCAGAAGAAAAATTAATCAATGACAGTTGATGTTTAGAAGAATTGATCAAAATTAGAAAATATCATCATCTGTTGAATGCAATAGGATTAACCTTGTTTGTGAAGAAATTTATAGAAAGCAGGTGTAAAGCCAAATGTTCAGACATTAGTTTTTGGTAGCAGAACAATGTAAGGCCCCTTGGATGGAAAACAACATATCGCAACAACCTCTAAGTAACGTTAGACGATCATGACCTGATCAACAGAGACTTGGAGTCATCAATTTATCTTAAATTGATCATACTTTTCAAGATAATAAAGGTTTGTTGTGTAAACTTTTATTCATGTTGTTTTGACTAACAATCATAACCAACAAGTACCCTCAAGGAATACCCAAGCTAATACATTTGTTGGCCTCAGAAGTCAATATCAGTATACTTTAAAGGACTCTGTTGATAGTTTACTTAGAATGATTAGGAGAATGAATATTGATGGATATGATGTCTAGAGAAATGAAAATTTTATTGGTAGAGGGAGCAGGGATAGATCTAATGAGCCCTACTTGAGGACATTTGGGATGCCCCATGATAATGAATAAGCATATCAAAATGTCAAGTATCCTACTTCTCCCACAAGGACAGTTGAAAGATAGCATGATACCATCCCAAATGAGAATGATCAACAAAAACAACCTGATAATGATGAAAAAGAAAGGAGAATCTAGGATGAACTGGATTTGATTGATCATATCAGGAATAAGCAGAGAGAGGTTTGGGCCTTACTTCAACAATAGCAAGCTCAACTTGCTCAACGAACTCAAGTAGATCAAAATATTCAAAAACAAAGATAGGACCCTACTTTCATGCCAATCCTAGACAACAACAATAGCATATACAACAAGTGGGACAACAAGGTGTGAATAATGCCCATGTTCAAGGTATGCAAAATTAGCCCCTATAGAATCAAATGAATCAGCAACATGGAAATATTTAGAATGTTAGGCCTCCATTCAGAAGACAAGAACAAAAGTTTCTTCTACAGAGGCAACCATTGGGGGCTAAAAGGTACAAACAACTCAACTTTATTGGCATAACTAATTTTCCTAATCCCATTCCAACTGAGATTAGAGGGAAAATTCCTAGGTTTCAAGGTAATAGTGCATTCACTGGTGAGGAACATTTGAGATACTTCATCAATGTCACAGTTGAATATGAGATTGAGGATGAAGATGTGATGATGAAACTGTTTGTGCATCCATTTGAAGAAAGTGCTAAAGAATGGTACAAGGCACTCCCTGATAATAGCATTGACTCATGGGAAGAGTTCATGAGAGCATTCAGATTGCAGTATGGGGATAAGATTGACCCCAAATTTGCTATCCATGAGCTCACAACAATCAAGAAGGGAATCAATGAAATTGTTGCTGACTTCAATGGCAGATTCATTATGACAATGAGAAAAGTGCCACCTCAGATGAGACCTAATGAATCCATGTGCTTAGTTTTATACTATGGTGCCTTTGATTCTAAAATTGGTTATTGTTTAAGGGATAAGAGTCCTCAAACACTAAGGGAGGCCTATACTGTGGCCATAAATATTGAAAGTAACATGAAAGCCTTAGGTAAACATGTTAAGAGATTTGATGTAAAGATTCCTCAGCTAGATAGGGCAACTTCTAGCAAGCCCCTCACTACCGAAGACAAGTTTGACAAGCTTATGGGGATTATGAAAGACCTATCTTACAAAGTTGCTCAAAATGATAAAGGGCTACCACCTCAAGGTGCTCCAACACATTTCAATGAAGGTAAATAACTGCATAAGAGACCTTACAATATAGATTGGTCTAAGAGACCACAACAAAATAATAGACAAGTTGCTCCTAGGCATGTTAGCTTCAAACAGCCTGAGAGGGATACCCCTAATCCATTGAGTAAGTATCAAACAAATTTTCAAGATGATGCTCTTTGGTGCCAAATGTGTTTCTTACCTCATGACCTAGCAAACTGTGTAATTACTCATCCAATGAGCAGAGATGAGGAATTTCCCAATGAAGAGGGTGGAGCTGAATATTATGAGTAGATCAATCAGTCTGACACCTAGGGGTATGAGTATATGGGTCATGATATAAATTATGACATCTATGAGGATGATGATCATATTTTCAAATATTATCATGATGAAGGTCAAAAGAAATATCACCTACCCACTCATGATTTTGGGCACTTGAGGGATCTCATGCAAAAGAAGCACATATAATCCAGACCTTCTCAGAAGGATGTGAAATCTCTCACTGATGCTGCCATCTTGCAAGTTCAAGGCAGATATCAGTTGAGAAACAAGCAAGTATCAATGTAGAATTCCCCTATTGCTAAGCCAAGATAGGGTACATTGGATGATAGCAAGAAAAGGTAGAAGGAGGATGTGGGAGAAAAGAGAAATACTATTCCAAAGAAGACTGTGCCTGAAAAGAGGAAGCTTTTAGTGCAGCCTATAACAACAAAACATAAATATGTACAAAGAACCCAACATCAAAGGTGCAACCAGTTACCTCACCTACTCTAGTGGTCCATTATTTGAAAGATTACAATAAGCATGATCAGCCTCAAGTCCAAAAGGAATCAAAAAAGGAGAAAGAGAAGATAAAGGAAGAAGTTAAGGATATCTCATCATCTCAAGTAATACCTTATATTCCTTTTGCAAATGATGTAACTATTTTGTTTGATACTCCTTTGCCAAAATATCTCCCTATTGACATAGCTGAAGTATTTAGACAAATTAGAATTTTTGTGCCAATAGTGGAACTCCTTAGGATCCCTAAACATAGGGATAGAGAAGGGTCTCTTATTATTGCCACAAAGCACAAAAACAACCTATTGTTGAACCCAATAATGATGAGACCATAGAAGTATATCTAGGATCAACTATTGTTAACAACAAGATGGGAGTTGACCCCTTTTTTATCACATTGATCATAAATGGATGGCTACTACATAACTGCATGCTTGACTCTGGTGCTTATAGTAATGTTATGCCATTGTCTATAATGAATAATTTGGGATTGAAAGTGTCCAAGTCTTTTTGTAAGTGTTTTTCTATGGACTCTAGAGAGGTAAATGAGATTGGTCTCGTCAAGGATGTTGAGGTCAAGTTAGCTACATATCCTAACAAATCATTTTTGATGGACACAATCATAGTAGACTGCCCAACCAAATGGGGCATGCTGCTATCAAGAAAATAGGTAGCCTCTATGGGTGGAAGTATCCAGATGGATCTCTCATATGCCACTATTCTAGTACAAGGTGTAGAGGTAGAGTTGTATAGGGAACAGAAGGTAGAAGATGAACATATAGAAGATAGATACAAAGCAGATGATGATCATGCAAATTTATTTGATACTAAAATTGATCACTTTATGGCATGTTGCAGTGATGATAATCCTAATTTGGAGGCTTTACCTTCTAACCTCATTACTCCTATTTATGATACAACTGATTTGTGGACTTTATATTTTGATGGTTCGTATTCAAACGAAGGTTTAGGTGCTAGTATTGTCCTGATAGCACCTAATGGTGATTAGTTTGGCAAGTCTTCTAGACTTGATTTTTAGTCCACCAATAATGCGACTGAATATGAGGCACTATTGTTGGGCTTAAATATTGCCCATAAACATGGAATCACATGTCTAAGAATATTTGGTGATTTAGAATTGATTGTGTAGCATATTAGAAAGATATTTTCTGCCAAAAAAAAGACTTCGAGGGTACCAAAATGCAATTTGGGACACAATGGAATTGTCTGATGCCATTGGCATTGAATGGATTGAAAGAACAAAAAATGAAGGAGGAGATTCCCTTGCTGTCATTGGTTCAAAATTTGACCCTCAAATGAATTTTCTCCATGGCTAATATGTTGTGGAGGTACTCACAAGGCCAACAATTCTTGATAAAATTTATAGTTGGCAAGTTTTCAATGACACCAATCAAATTTTTAGTTTTATGAATTGCATGGATGAATTTGAAAATCAGTTGATTGATTGGCAGCCAATGATGGAAGTGAGAGATGGTAAGGAAACTTTGTTTGGTACTGAGGTTGTGCAATTAAAGACAAATACTATTACAAAGGGGTTGGTAGTATTAGAAAGAGTATTTGACAACTCAGACCGATGGAAGAGTAAAAGTAAACCTATTATAGAAGATAATATTGAAGGTGTAAACCTTGGAACTAGGGAGGCACCTAGAATGGTTTACATTGGGAAGAGATTGAAGCCTCATCAGAAGCAGATGTTGATTGCTCTACTCAGAAAAATTAAGAAGTGTTTTGAATGGTCCTATGATGAGCTTAAGGCTTATATGGAGGACTTGTTTTAGCATAATATTCCCCTTGAACCTAATGCAAAACCATTTAGGCAAAAATAGAGGCCTATAAATCCTATCATTTCTCTCAAGATGCAAAAGGAAGTGTTGAAGATGAAAGAGGTAGGCATTATAAAACCTATCAGACATTCTGAGTGGGTATCCAACCTTGTCCTGGTAAGAAAGAAGAATGGGGAAATCAGGTTGTGTGTGGACTTTAGAAATTTGAATATTAAATCCCTCAAAGATAATTACCCACTCCTAAGCATGGACCATTTATTACAAAGGTTTGTTGGTTCAGAGTTGATGTCAATGATAGATGGATTCTCTAGATACAACGAAGTGTTGGTCAAGGAGTCTGAACAACACAAAACAACATTCACTACTCCTTGGGGAACATATGTATACCTCATAATGCCATTTGGTTTTAAGAATGTTGGGTCAACATTTCAACGAGCTATGGATGTAGCTTTAGCTAGTCTCATTAAGGAGATCATGGTAGTTTATCAGGATGACCTGACAACATTCTCAAAAAAAAGAGGTAAGCACTACAAGCATCTTGAAGTAATTTTCTAGAGGTGCTTAGAATATGGGATTTCTTTGAATCCTAAAAAATGCCAGTTTGGATTTGAAGAGGGCAAGTTACTCAGGTATATTATATCAAAAGATGGGGTAAGGATAAATCCAAAAAGAGTTAAAGCTATTGATCTTATTCCCTAGCCCAAATTAGTTAAAGGAATATAGTCCTTTTTCGGGAAAATCAACTTTGTTAGGAGATTTGTTCCAATTTTGCTAAAAAGACTAAAGCCATTTCTAAAATGCTCAAGAAGGGGAAATCTATTATATGGGAGAAAGAACCATCTGAATCATTCATGGATATCAAACAAGCTATCAAGGAGGCACCTATACTGATAAGTCCAAATTATTCTAAACCCCTTCAGTTGTTTTCCTTTGCTTCTTTTTATATTGTTGATGTTGTTTTACTTCAAAAGAATGAAGAAGGATTTGAACAACCTATTGGATTCTTTAGCAAGTTTTTATAGGCTATTGAATTGAATTATTCCATAATGGAAAAGCATGTCTATGCATTGGTTAAGGCCGTAAAGAATTTTAGATCTTACTTCACAGGTGCCAAGATCATAGCATATGTGTCACACATAGTTGTGAAGGATATCTTCACACATCAGGAAGCTTCTTGGAGAAGGTGTAGATGGATCAACAGGATCTAGGAATATGAGATGGACATAGAGGTCACAAAGATGGTAAGAGGCCAAAGCTTAGCTAAGATGATGGAAAATTCCAACTTAGAGGTAGCTGAGATAGATGAGGTAAATGGTTCTCAATCTACTAGTATATGTGCTTTGGCTGACAATCCATGGTGCAAGGATGTTATATTACATCTTGAAAACATGAATTGTCCATCATGTATGGATGAAAATCAGAAAAGAACACTCAAGCTAAAATCTCAGAGGTATGTCTTGTTCCACAATGATCTAATATGGAGAAATCACAAAGGTGTATTGCTCAAATGTTTGGATCAAGAGCAAGTTGAAACAGTGATCAATGAATGTCATCATGGTGTTTGTGGGTGGCATTTCAGGGCTAAAACCACTGCTCATAAGATTTTAAGAGCTAGATATTGGTGGCCAACCTTTTTCAAGGATGTGGCACAAAAGATAAGGAAGTGTGATGCTTGCCAAAGATTTTCTAGTAAGCTGAAATTTGCTGGGGCATTACTATTGCCCCTTACTATAGATACACCTTTCTAGCAGTGGGGAATTGATTTCATTGGAGAAATATAGGAAAGGTCCAACAATGGTTTAAGTGGATCCTTGTGGCCACTGATTACTTCACTAAGTGGGTAGAGGTAGTCCCCACTCGCAATGCAACTTCCAAGGTAGTCATTGACTTCATAGTAAGCAATATAATAGCTAGGTTTGGAGTGCCAACTAGGATTTTGGTAGACAATGTAATGTGTTTCAGATCTCAAGGGATGTTGAACATGTGTTCTAAATTTGGCATAAACCTTGTGCATTTATCTTGTTATCATCCCCAGAGTAATGGACAGGCTGAGTCAAGTAATAAAAGCCTAATGAAGATCATAACGACACTAGATTAGAACAAGAAGAGATGGGATGACAGTTTAAAGTATGCCCTTTGGGCTGACAGGATAACTTTCAAGAGATCCATTGGTAGAAGCCCATTTGAGCTGGTATATGGAGTAGAAGTGAAGATGCCCATCAACATAGAATTACCGGTCCGCTAGCTGCTACAAGAGATTGAAGGGGAGTAGCATGATGCAATGTCTTAGAGGATCTTGCAGCTAGTTGAGATAGAAGAACAGAGAAAAGCTGCACATGACAAAATGTTGCACCAAAAGTAGAAAATGAAGCTCTTATTTGATAAGAATAATGTGTCAAGAGACTTCTAGGTTGGTTAATTAGTACTTCTCTGGGATACAAGATCTGAAGATAAAGGGAAATATGGAAAATTCAATCCTTTATGGCTTGGGCCTTATGAAGTTAGAGAAAAATTAGAGCTCAATGTCTACCATTTGATGACCCTGGAAGGAGAATTGCTGGAGTTGCCTGTTCATGGTTAGCTTTTAAAGTATTACTTTTCATAAGTGATGTTATCTTTAAAATTTTGTGATGAAATCTTGCTATATCTAATTTTTTTTATTTTTGAGCAGTCTTGACCGCTATTGGTCTTGATGGTGTTTTGTTTCTGTTCTTGTTTATTTATTTTTTGATGGTCTACATGGAGATCTAGATTCTCTCTATACTATTCCTTAGCACACGTCCCCAACCAGAGCCACTATTGACACCTAAAAAAATCAATCTCCAAAATGCCCCATTTTCAAAACCCTATTCCTGAGTTTCATAAAAATGTTTTAATTCCTTCTGTTGAAATCAAAAAAGAATTGTTGAACCCTTGTTGAGTCATCTCCTATCATTTTATGTTGTAACTTTATATTTTTCATCATTACTGCATCCCCGTGGATGTGCCAGATAAACCCTGCGGGTTGGCGGGGGCTAAAAATACAACAAGAACTGGGTTGGCGGGTAGGCCAACGATAAGCATTAAGATGATCACTACAGCCCTATGGCAATTACAAAGACGTCGTGTGGGATTGCGGTATGATTTGAACTGAGCATAGAATATTTACTACAGTCTCGTGGCTGTTAGGCAATTTGCGAGATGGCAAGATAGTTTAAACTAAGCAACATATGGATTCCTGCTACCTCGCAAGGGTCTTAAGGGACTATTGCAGGTTGGCAATAACGGCATGGATGTGGCATGATGTTCACTGCGGTCCCGTAGGGGTCTTATGGGATGTGTGTGGGATGGCGGTGTAAGGTAAAACATGAAATGTGGCCCGTAGCCCCACGATGATTATGCATAATATCAAATATGAAGTGTGGGACTGTGGTAAGCTCAAGATTAGCATCGATGCAATATTTTCATTAGCAGGGACCATTTACTTAGACATGTCAGTCCATGTGGCCCTTCAGGGACCTTGTTGGTGTTTTATAGGAGCCAATTTTCAAAGGATTCGAAGCAGTGAAGACACATAGACTCAGGGGTTCAAATTTTAATGTGTTGTAAAAGCTTTGCTTAGGGGATTTTTGTCTCATTTTCCATCAATAAAGATCTAATCTTCTCAGCCACCCCCTTCCAAATATTTGTTGCATCAGCTATTCACATTGAAGAAAGACAAAATATCCCTCATCTACCCTAGGATCCAAATATTTGTTGCAGTTATTTCTAGTAGATGAATGTCCCTTCTAACCATAGATATTTTTTGACATGGTCCTTAGGAAAAATTTGTTATAACCTAATTAAGTCAATTTGAAAAGTGCTATATATGCATGAATATAAGATGAAAAAAAGGTTGGCCTTTTGGCCATTTTTAGGCAATCAAGTGCAGAGCTATCGAGGGTTTCAAATAGTAGAAAAGTTCCAGTTGTCCAGTAGTGAAGACACAGACCTTATGAAAGGGTTATCATATTGATTACAACTATCAATGTATGAACTTCTCCTTTTTCTTATGTAATCTTTCAAGGAAATCTTGAATCTCTTTTAGGATTCCCTCTTTCCACACTTCGTGGTATGATTGTAACTATTGATTAGATGAATGAACATATTGTGAAAACATTACATGTTATGTGATGATCTTTTTTATGGTTATAGATGATTGATTGTGTCTTGATGGAGGACTACTAAGCATATTCTCCATTGATTATTGTTCTTCTTGCATCTGATTATCAAGAAAGTGCATGTTTCATTTCTCTTGTTATTTTCTTCTTTTCCATTGAACTATGAACTCTGTAACCCAATATATTAGGCACCAGTCTAAAAGTTTCCATGATCACCCACACTCTTAAAAAATCAAAACAAATTCATTATGTGTGAAGTAAGTAGTTAGTTTGTATGTCTTGCAAACAAGCATACCTACACTTTCCATTATCAATGGGAATGCCTTTTCATCAACTATATAGGGGTTATTAATGACAACTAGTTGTTTTAGGTCTAGTGACAACTTTGGGGGCCTAAAAGAAGAGTTGGGTTTGGTTGTCTTTTCATTTTTAGTTGTTCATCTGGTATAAAAACCAATACCTATTCAGGTATACCCCTTGGAATATCCCTCCTAAGTTTAAGATGAGCCTGAAGTGCAAAAGATTTAACCCACTCCTGCTAGTTGGTCAAGATTGCCTTGAACTTGTTGATGAACCTTTTCCTCTCACCCAGAACGACCATCCCTGGCCTAGGTGATTTAGGAATGTTTTAGGGTTTAGGGTTACAGTTATTTTGGGTCCCAACAAGTGTTGTGGTTGATGTTGTTGGGAGAAATGGAGGTTGGAGGTATGGTGTTGGGATTTGTGTGTTATGGGATTTATTGTTGTATGGGAGCTATTGTTGTGTTAAGGGAGCTACAATTGTGATAAGGGAGCTACATTTCTGAAAAAGGGAGTTTTCTAAACTGTGATTATTCATTATTGTTGAATGTTCATAATTACATAAATTTCATTATTGTGGTATATGTTGGAGCTCCATGTGGTTTGAGACCACCACATTCCCCTCCTCCCTTTAGGTGGCTCGTTTGAAGTCACGTGGTGAATTGTAATGTAAAGTCCTATGAAAATTTTTGAAATTTTTATTTTGTTATTTTCTTCCTTGTTTTATTGAGCCAACAATTTAAAAAATTTCTTTAAGATAGTTGGTTAATCGTAATTATAAAATTGTCCTTTTGCCTCAAACACTATTTTATTAAGGTTTTTGGTTTTAATTTGAACTCTTAATTTGATTTTTGCTTTTTAATTTATTTTTATATGAAGTTTTATTTATTGATTTTATTTGAAATTTTTACTCATTGGAAACTTCTTTATTTTGAGGCTTTATCATTGATTATTGTTGCTGGCTTGTGTGGATTAATGTGAATTGTGTAGATTTCCATACCCAAGAGAGGTCCCTGGTAGGTTGTATAGGGGAGTTGATGGCCTAGGGAATGTTTATTGTGAAATAGTGTAAGATCTATTTTGTGGCATTAGGTTCTATATGGCACTTATCATCCCCATCCCATTGTTGCAAGTATGTGCCTAATCAGTGTTGTCATTGATGTCAACATATCTATGTTGTCATTGGTGTCGACTGTGCTCTTATTTTGTTGCTTGCTTGTCATGAGTGAGATGCTTTATATTTACCTATGTCAGTGATCCTAATGTTGAGGATACTAAGAAAATTAGCTCCTCTGGTGGAAACAATGTGTTGCAGTGGAAAGTGTATTAGACTCTAAAGAATAGTCTAGAAGATAGCTCCACATTTCTTGTAGAATGAAAATCTTTGCCTATGGATTGAAAGTTATTTATAAGTCTATCTGAAGAGGCTATATTCCAGGTTTGAGCCTCCAGTATGAAGATTTGAGTGAGTTGCGTTCACCAAAGTAAAACCTGCTTTTTCTATATATTCAGTTGCGACAGGGAGAAAGTATTCTTCTCCTCATTCCTCTGCATTGAATTATTTTTTTCTACAATTATAGAGTTAAGTCTAAGATGATGTTAAGTGCCTTCAACTTCAATGGTTCATGATTTGGTGGTCCACAAGTAATATTTTCCTTATGACAATGTTTGACATTGTTGTTCTTGTGCTCTGGTTTGAAGAATCTAATGGGTAAAGTGTTTTGGTATTGTGCATATGTTTCTGATGATTATAATGTGCTTGTGGATGTCTCTTGATTGTGTTCCTACCTTCAGATTGGTCCACAAAGAGAAATTTGGATCATGGTTGAAGAATGCTCTTAGAAGACCTAATGTTCTCACTAGTCTTGGTCAACTTGGTTTATTTCATTAATTGCGGAGAAGCATTGAAGATTGTAGAGACATGACATGATGTGGAAGATTGCATTTGAGTCCCATCTAAGAAAAAATGTATTCCACATACATATTTACATCTTTTCCTTAGCTTAATTTCTATTAGGTCTAGACCTATTTTGTGTATGTTTTGTAATGCCAACCATGGAGAATGTTCGAATGGTTGATAAATGTAATGCCAACCTTGATGTAAATTCCAAGGTTGATGAATTATATAAAAGCATGTAATAGAGTTGTGAAAAAGTGTGTGTGTTGCGAAGATGAAAAGATAAGTGTGAAGGTGTGAAAGAGTAGGGTAGAGAAGTTATATTGTGCTTCAATGGAATTGAACACTGGCATGAAGTAGATGTTGCTTAATTAGTTCACCATTTTGGCAGTGAGACATTCTTTGCAATGAGCAATTTGGGTAGTGAGCCCTGTAGGCAGTGAGCATCTATTTTTCAGTATTGATATAACTTATATATTTCTGTGGGCTAACACCCATCATGGTTTTTCCCTTTTAGAGTTTTCCACGTAAAAATATGGTGCCTCCTATGTTGATTATGTTATTGTGTTGAGCTTCTCATTTAATGCTTTCATTGTTATATCAGAATATAAGTAATTGATAAGTTGATGTTCATAATTGGTTAAAAGTTTTAGGACAATTGATTCACCCCCCCTCTCAGTTGTTTGGTGCAGTCCAATAATTGGTATTAGAGAAAGGTTCCTCAGAAGAAGGCCTAACAGCTTGAGGAAGATCTAGGATGTCTTATAAAAGGGAAGATCCATAATTTGATGGGACAAATTATGCTCTTTTGAAGGTACGAATGAAAATCCATCTTCTTTGTCTTGGTTATAGAGTATGGCTAGCTACACAGTCACAATTTGTCATGCCTGAAGATGGTTTGACAATTGAAGATGATATCAAAGAATATGAGTTGGATTTCAAAGCAAAGGATGCCTTATTAAGTTCCTTAAGTGATAGTATTGACAAAAGTTGTCAATCTTGAATCTACAAATGAGGTATGGGAGAAGCTATAAATTTTGTATGAAGGAGATGATTCTATAAGAGAAGCCAATCTATAGAGCCTAAAAGTGAAACATGAGGGTTTGAAGATGAATGAAGATGAAAACATAACATCTTCTATGCAAAGAGTTGATGAACTTGTCACTAGAATAAAAGGTATGGGAGGAACTCTCAATGATATGGAAGTTGTGATGAAAATACTCAGATCAATACCAAAGTCCTCTAGTCACAAGGTAGCTGCAATTGAAGAAGTAATGGCTATAAGCTATTAACAAAGATCAATTATTTGGAAAGCTTACGACGTTTGAGATGAGAGAGTTTGGTGATGCATTGCCAAAAGTTGAGACTTCCTTCAAAGCCATTACTTCAAAAAAGATCTCCAGAGCTGAGAAATATACGGTGGAACCTAATGATTTTGATGAACTTGAAGATAACTTTGTTGACAGATTGCAAAGAGGTTTCAATAAGTTTTAAGTAAAATTACCTTTCAAACATTTTTCTTGTGGTAAAGTAGGTCATTATGCTTCCAAATGTCCTGAAAGAATTGAAAGGAATAGTAAAAGATTTGAGAACAGGCCTAGAGTTCCAAAGAAATGCTACTATGTTAGAGATTTTGATGATGAAGGTGTGATTGATGATGAATCTGATGATGCTAACTTACTAGTGCAAATGAGTGTTTGTTTATTTCCATCAAAGAAGAACCTATGTCTACTAATCCTGCTAGTTATGTGAAGGAAGAGAAACCAGTGGAAGAAAGTGCTTTGGCAGTTCAAGTTGAGAAAGATAAGGATGAATGGATTATTGATAGTGGATGCTCACATTATATGACTAGTGATAAAAGTAAGTTTGTGAGTTTAGAAAAGTATGATGGGGGATTGGGTAGGTTTGGAGACAATACAACTGGTAAGATTTGTGGAAAAGGATCTATCTCATTTGATGGTAAGCATAATATTGATAATGTCCTGTATGTGAAGGGTTTGAAGCATAATCTTTTGAGTGTTGGTCAAATGTGTGAAAAAGGTTATGATCTGAGATTCAAAGACAATGGGTGAAAGATTATGGAAAGCTCCAGAATTGTGATTGCTACTGGTAAGAAGATCAAAGGTAACATTTATCAATTAAGAGGAACTAGTGATTACTGTTTATTGGCCCAAGTAGATGAGAGTTGGCTATGGCATAGAAGGATGTGTCATATAAACTTTGACAATTTGGTAAAGATAAGTTCCAGTTAGACTGTGAGAGATCTACCAAAGCTTGTGAAACCCATCAATACCATCTAAAAAGAATGTTAGTTTGGGAAGTAGACTAGGACAAGTTTCAATTGAAAAGAGTAATTTTATGTTGATCTACTAGATCTAGTGCTTACAGACCTATGTGGTCCTACAAGGGTAAGAAGTCTACAAGGTGACAGGTACTTCATGTTTCTTATTGATGATTATTCTAGAATGACTTGGGTTACTTTCTTAAGAGACAAATCTGAAGCCCTAGCAAAGTTCAAATCCTTCAAGGCAATGGTTGAGAATGAGTTAGAATTGAAAATCAAGTGTTTAAGGTCTAACAGAGGAGGTGAGTTCACTTCAAATGAGTTCAACATTTTCTGTGAAGAGCAAGGGATTAAGAGGTAATTATTTGCACCTAGAACTCCCCAACATAATGGAGTTGTGGAAAGGAAGAATAGGATAGTTCAAGAGGCTGCTAGGACAATGATGAAGGAAGGAGGTCTACTAGAAGTCTTTTGGAAAGAAGCTATACACACTACTGTCTACATTCAAAATAGGGTTCAAGTGAAAGGTAATGGTACTAAAACTCCCTATGAACTATGGTATGGAAGAATTCCTACAGTAAGATATTTCAAAGTCTTTGGAAGCAAATTCTATATCAGAAGAGGTGAAGATCTAGGGAAATTTGATGTAAGATGTGATGAAGGAATCTTCCTTGGATACTCTACCAAGAGTAAGGCTTACTGGTGTTACAATAAAAGACTGAAAAAGATTATTGAAAGTGCAAATGTGAAGGTGGATGAAGATAGAGGAATAACATTAGATTAGAATGGCTATGAATCAGATGAACCTGCTACTACAACTCATGAAGATAAAGTTGAACAAGAAGATAGTCAAGATGAAGAAGAAAAGGCTCTGAAAAGTGTTGCTAAACCCCTAGGTATGTAAGAATCAATCACTCTAAAGATCAAATTATTGGAGATAAAAGCAAAGGTGTATTGACAAAAAGAAAAGCTGTTGAAGAACAAGTAAACTATTGTTTGCTCTCCATAGTTGAAACAAAAAATATGAATGAAGCCTACAATGATGAAAATTGGGTAAAGGCAATGGAGGAAGAACTATTGTAGATAGAGAAGAATGAAACTTGGGAACTAGTTCCTAGACCTTCTAAAAAAAATGTTATTAGAACCAAATGGGTCTTCAAGAACAAGCTGAATGAAAATGGAGAAGTTGTAAAGAATAAAGCAAGACTTGTGTACAAAGGATATTCTCAAATTGAAAGGATAGATTTTGAAGAAACTTTTGCCCAAGTAGCTCAGATTGAAGCAATTATAATGTTTCTAGCATTTGTAGCTCACAAACATTCTAAGGTGTATTAGATGGATGTGAAGTCAACATTCCTAAATGGTGAGTTAGAAGAGGAAGTATATATTGAGAAACCAGAGCGATTCCAATTGTCAAATCAAGGTGATATGCTATGCAAGTTGAAAAAATAATTGTATGGACTCAAACAAGCCCCTAGCGCCTGGTATGCAAGGTTAGATAGGTATTTGTTGCAATTGGGATTTAGTAAAGGTATTGTAAATAGCAATCTATATTTCAAAATCAATGATAATTAGATCTTGATTGTTGAAGTCTTTGTTGATGACATTATCTCTAGAGGAAATGAAGGTATGTGCATAAAGTTTGCTGGTGAGATGAAACATGAATTTGAAATGTCCATGTTTGGTGAAATGAATTTCTTTTTGGGTTTGCAAATTAATCAATCAAATAAAGGAATATTCATATCTCAATCTGAGTATGTGAGAGAACTATTGAAGAAGTTTGGGATGGAGGACTCTAAACTGGTATGTACTCCTATGGTGACTGGCTGCAAGTTGAGAAAAACTGATGATTCACCCAAGACTAATCAGAAAAGGTACATATCCATGATTGGAGGATTGCTTTATCTAACTCAAACCAAACCTAATATTATGCATGCAGTTTGTCTGGTTGCAAGATTTCAAGTTGATCCAAGAGAATCACATGTGATGGAAGTTAAAAGAATCTTAAGGTATTTAAAAAGCACACTGGATCATGGCCTACAATATCCAAAAGATAATGATTTCACTCTCAGTACTTATACAGATGTTGATTGGGCAAGAGATATTGATGACAGAAAAAGTACAAGTGGAGGTGCTTTCTTTTTGGGAAATAGATTGGTTTCATGGCTAAGCAAGAAGCAAGATTCAATCTCTTTATCAATAATAGAAGCAGAGTCTATTGTAGCAGCATGTTGTTGCACTCAAGTATTGTGGATGAAGTAGACATTGAAGGACATAAGAGTTGTGTATGAAAATCCAGTTACAATCTTCTATGATAATACAAGTGCTATAAACATCTCAAAGAATCCAGTGATACACTCAAGAACAAAGCATATATCTATAAGGTATCACTTTTTGAAAGAAAAGGTGAATGAAAATGAATTAAAGATGGAGTATGTATCCACAAAGGATTAGATTACAAACATTTTTACTAAGCCTCTGCCCAAAGATACTTTTTAGTATCTTAGAGAAAAGCTAGGGGTCATTTCCCCTCCTACTCTAAACTAAGATGCATAAGAATGCACCAGTCCAGTGGTATCCAAAGCCTCATTTTTTATCTAGATTGATGTTTTAAGGTCTATCCCTTAGGGGGAGTAGCTAGATGCTTCTAATGAAGAAAGCGTTAAAAAATAGAGAAAGTTCAATGGATCAGAGCAGTAGCATGCAAGTATGTGCCCTTTGCCATTGATGTCAAAGGGGGAGAGAATTCATGTGAAAAAATTAGGGAAGAAAGAATCCAGATGTGTAAAGAGAAAGAAGGAGAATCTTGTCTTGATGGTCTTTTCAGTTTTTCACATCATATGTTGCCATCAATGACAAAGGGGGAAATTGTTGCAAGTATGTGCCTAATAGGTGTTGTCATTGATGTCAACATATCTATGTTGTCATTGGTGTCAACTGTGCTCTTATTTTGTTGCTTTCTTGTCAGGAGTGAGATGCTTTGTATTTACCTATGTAAGTGATCTTGATATTGAGGATATTGAGAAAATTAGCTCCTAAGGTGGAAATAATGTGTTGCAGTGGAAATAGTGTATTAGACTTTGAATAATAGTCTAGAAGATAGATTCGCATTTCCTATAGAATGAATATCTTTGCCTGTGAATTGAAATTTATTTAGAAGTCTATTTAAAGAGGTTATATTCTAGGTTTAAGCCTTCAGCATGAATATTTGAGTGAGTTGTGTTCACCAGAGCAAAACCTATTTTTTCTGTATATTCAGTTGCGACAGGGAGAAAGTATTCTACTCCGCATTCCTTCGCATTGAAGTATTTTTGTGTACAGTTATAGAGTTAAGTCTAAGATGATGTTAAGTGCCTTTAACTTCAATGGTTCATGATCTGGTCATCCACAAGCAATCTTTTCCTTATGACAGTGGCTGACAGTGTTGTTCTTGTGTTTCAGTTTGAAAAATTTGATGGGTAAAGTGTTTGGGTATTGTGCGGATGTTTCTGATGATTATAATGTGCTTATGGATGTATCATGATTGTGTTCCTACCTGCAGATTGGTCCACGGAGAGAAATTTGGATTGTGGTTGAAGAATGCTCTTATAAGACCTAATGTTCTCACCAGTCTTGGCCGACTTGGTTGATTTCATTAATTGCAGAGAAACATTAAGATTGTAGAGGCATGATGTGACATGGAATATTTCATTTCAGTCCCAGCTAAGGAGCAATGTGTTTCACATACATCTTTATATCTTTTCCTTAGCTTAATTTGTATTAGGTCTAGACCTATTTCTGTGTATGTTTTGTAATGTCGACTATGGATAATGTTCCAATAGTTGATAAATGTAATGCCGACCTTGATGTACATTCCAAGGTTGATGAATTGTATAAAAGCATGTAATAGCGTTGCGAAAAAGAGGGTGTGTTGCGAAGATGAAAATATAAGTGTGAAGGTGTGAAAGAGAAGAGTAGAGAAGTTATATTGTGCTTCAATGGAACTGAACCCTGGCATGAAGTAGACGTTGCTTAATTAGTTCACCATTTTGGCAGTGAGCTACCCTTTGGCAGTGAGCCACCCATAGGTAATGAACCATTCTTTGCAGTGAGCAATTTGGGTAGTGAGCCCTGTAGGCAGTGAGCCTCTATTTTTTGGTATTGATATAACTTATATATTTATGTGGGCTAACACCCACCATGGCTTTTCCCTTTTAGGGTTTTCCATGTAAAAATATGGTGTCTCCTATGTTGATTATGTTATTGTGTTGAGCTTCTCATTTCATACTTTCATTGTTATATCAGAATATAAGTAATTGATAAGTTGATGTTCATAATTGGTTAAAAGTTTTAGGACAACTGATTCACCCCCTCTCAGTTGTCTGGTACAGTCCAACATCCATTAGGAGTATGTATGATGTATTAAGTACGGAATTGATACTTGTGATATTTTATGAAAGAATATGTTTGTAATGAATTTGATTAATGGTAATATATTGATGATATAAACATGATCTTTGGATTAAGTGATAATGTTATAGATATTATAGAATTTTAATGTACATAATGGTGTACCTAAATTTTGAATGGTAGAATAGATTTAAGTTGTTTTATCACTTTGTTAACTATTAAGTTGATAATCCTTGTTGTTTTTAGTAACTATGGAATTTTCTTATGGATAAAAGATGATCTAGTGAATTTTGGTTTCCATTACATGATCTTTTGTGTTTGATTTCCAAATGGAGCATTGTCATGTATATTACTTTGTTTTAATAATGTATAGAGGAATTCTTCCAATGAAATCTAACTTTTGTTAGATGTGTTGAAGTTAGGAAATATTCATTCCTCTTGATGACTTCCAGGAGGAACTCCATTCTTAGGGGGGAAGAATGTAAGGACACCTGAACCCTATTTATTAATTATGATATTTTATTGAGAATAATTAAATAACTGCATTGTTTTGAAATAATTATTTAGTTATTTAATATTGTGTTCAAAAGAAAATCATACATTGTCATTTTATGCTTTTATATTTACATATTTTATAAAGAATTCTTTTATGCTATGCCACTTGCAAGAAACGGCAGTTATGTAATTCAAGAGAGAATCTTGTAACTAAATTATGTTTTAGAATTATTCTAATCTATTTTTAGTTTATAAGAAAATAGATTATGAGAATAGAAGATGAAGAGTCGTCCTCTTAGAAGACAAAGAGCTAAGATGTTCAGTTTTTATAAGATCAAGAATTATATGAGGTGAGAAAAAAGAAAGATACATTCTCAATAAAAAATATTGATATGGCAGGGAATAAAATGGATGGCTCTATTTTTTTTGAGAAGAAAAGATTTGGGGAAAAATGGATGCAAGCTGGGAAATTTTGGTGAAAATTGGATAACAGTAATATTCTAGGTATGCACTAAGTTATGGAATTGATTTGTTGTTTGAAATAAATTTATGTTATATGCAAGCTTTATGTTATTTTGTGAATTCTCTTCTTCATATTCTATTCAATTTTAAATTCCTTAGGGATCACTTTATTGAAATGAATCTGTGAGGCCTACCTTTTTCATTCTCATACATTTGACTATTTACTTTATTATTGCTAATACATTTAGACTTGTGGGACTGTTGATCTCGAATTTCCAGACTACTAGACTTTATGATGCATGTAAATTGTTATGCGTAGTATGCTTATGATGTGTTAGACCTAGATATTTCTTTACTTATGATGTTATGGGAAAACTAATTAGGTGATGTTAGATAGATGCTTTATATTAAGGGAAAACTAATTGGGTGATGTTATATAGATGCTTTATATTAAGGGAAAACTAATTGGGTGATGTTAGATAGAAATTAGTTTTGTGATTTAATCTTAGGAATGGATGTTTGAAATGCAAAAATTAGGATCTAAATTGTAATGTGATTTCCTTAATCCTTAAGTGAACTTGTGATATTTAATGCGAGTGTATATTTTTAATTTTCTTCAGCTATTTTATATGTGTGTGTGTGCGGAATTAACTTTGCAATTGAGTGCACAGGTATTTCTAACAAGCCACATAAATTGGAGATCAGTCCACACACGATTTTGTTATCCCTTGTGAAGCCGATCTAGTTCTATGAGGAACCAAGATCAACTCTGTCTATGGTGAAATTTTGTAATGTTGATTTGCATGTTGTTAATTAGGCTAAGTCTACCCCTCTTTCATTTTGAATTCTTAATGGTGTTGTAAGAATTTTGTATTTTGAATTTCAATTTTTAAGTTATAATTTGGAGACCCTTTTCATGTGTTTTAACTTGACCCTGGGTGCTCTAACTAGGCTAAACTTGACCCTGGGTTATACTCCATGGGTCTAGGGACCCTTTTGACTTGGGTAACCCTTGGTAAACCTCCATATGGTCACCTTAACTTCACACTGAAGTTAAGTGACGAAATTAGAGGCATGGGAGTGAGAGGATGAGAGGTCCCAACACTCAACCCCATCCCTTTCCACTTCCCAAGGTTGGAGATGTCTCCAAGACCCACCAATTGAGGAGGACTTGACTCCAAGTCTCTCTCACAATTGGTGAGGGTACTCTTGGAGTTGTGTGGTCCCTCTTGAGAGGAAAGGAAGGGGACACATGTGTCGCCCATTCCCTCTTAAGCTCCTCTTTTCTCTCCCACATGTTTGAGAGAGGACAAGTGGTAAGGGGTGAGGGAGACTTGGGGATGGGTGAGTGACATGTGTCAACACCCATCCCTTGGGTCATGCTTGTAGTGGGGAGGAAGAGTGAGGAGGTGACAAGTGTCACCTTCCCATTCCTCTAAGCTCATGGGTTGAGCTTATTTTAATCTCACTTGGGAGAAGTTAGGGGTTGTTGAATTTTTGGGAATTTTATTATTGTTTGAATTTTACTTTGGGGAGAAAGATAGAGAGAGTTTTCTGGCTTATGTTGGAGGAGAATTTGGGGAAGCTCTACATCAACCTTCTTCCATAATTAGGATTTTAAAGGTTGGATTCAAGGCTAAGGCCTTCCCTTTGTATTTTTATTTGCTTGCATGATGCATATGTGTGAGATTTATTTTCTTGAGTTTTATTGTTATTGTGGGGAAAATTAGTAGGGTGTTGTAAGAGCCTCTCCCACTTGGGAGAAGATGCTCAACAAGTGTGGGGTAGGGGAGGAGTGATCCTCCTTGGGGTCATTACCTATTTTTTGTGGTGTTGCAAGCCTTAAGGGAAATATATGAGATTTTGAACAATATGAGACATGGCTTGAGAGCCAAAATATGGAAACTTTTGGAAATTTTGTGTTTAATGTGTTGGCTCGAGGCCATAAGAGAAATTTATATTGGGATATTTTGTAGGACTGGCACTCTTGAGTTGAGTGTGTCCACTCCCCTATCCGTTTGAACTCACCTTGGTTGAGTCCATGTGTTGTGATTATCCATGGGTGTAAAATTGTGTTTTGGATGTTTTGAATGCCTTGTTGTGAAATGGAATGAGTTCCCAAGTGTGTGGGTGACCTCCCTAGCTTGGGGGTGACCCTCTTATAGGTCTACGGTAGGGAGGAGAGCAAGATGTGTGGTTTTCTTTCCCCTTGTTGTGATATGCAGGTTTATTGGAGCTAAGTGTGAAGTTGGAGAAACTCCTTGTTCTTGGAGTTAACACTTTATTTTCCTTTACTCTTTAAGCTCTTGAGAGAGAGCTTGGCCTACTTAGGAGATTTTACCTTTTGTTAGTTGTCAAAGATGATAACTTCGTTCTCTCTTTTGTTGTAAAATTTATATTTTCTTAATTAGTGTGTAAGCCATTTTCATTGTATTGAAAGTTATAAATTGTTGATTTAATTCATATCCTTCAAAAAGGTTGAATGAAGAAAAATTGTTTTATAAGTTAATTTATTTGTATGTAAATTTTAAGCATTTGTCAATTAGTAAAATTGTGGTTTTTATTTTGTGACAAATATGAAAATTGTTTATTGTTATTGTGAAGAGAGAGAATTCGTAGATGTTAAGTATTGGGAGAATTTACTAAATTGTATTTATTTCCTTCCTTTAAAAGAAAAATGCAAATATTAATTTTACAATGAATATATTTTTGTTAGAAAAAAAAATGAGTTCCATGCTTTGTAGAAATTTGAATTTAAAACATATATATATATAACCTTACCTAATTGTTTAAATAGAAAATTTGTAAAGTGATTATAGGGAAAATTAGTAAATATATTTATATATAGACACACACACATACAATGAATAACTTGAATGTATGCATAATATATAAATAATCATAAACTGATTTTATTATTTGCCAAATGGATTTGAGATTTCATTATATATATATATATAATTGTATATATAAAATTGTTTGTTATCATATATTAATCAAACTGTGTTTTTGAAGTGGATCTGTAAAAGAAATTTTTCTGTGTATATGTGTCTATTTATATATATATATATTAAAATATATTGAAAATCATGAAATGAATGCCAAAAAAAAATATAATAGAGCGACTGTTTTATTTTACAGTCTGTAGAAATGTTTAAAGTAAAATGCATTACATATGGTGGGGGGTCGAACCCCCCATCACCATTACTTTTGTGGTTTTGGGTGTGAGGAGGGGGGCGAAGCCCCCACCCACACCCCATCGTATGGGATGTGGGTGGGGGCTCCGTCCCCCTCCCCACACCCCTAATAACTTTAAACCTTGCGGCCTCTTGCCCTCCCTTCGCCACTCCTTGTGGCCACCGCTCCTTTGACCACCGCCACCACTGTGGCCACCATTCCCTCACAGACTTGCCACAACAAAACAAAACAAACAAATATTTAGGGTTTAGCATTTTTTATAAATGGAAACAAAAAATAAATATATACATATATTTATTAAAAGAAAATCTAGTTATTACAAATATACAATAAGAATATATATATATATATATATATATATATATATATATATATATATATATATATATATATATATATATATATATATATATATATATATATATGTATTTATTTGAAGCCATCATATGCATTTCATATGTGGCCATTCCAACCTGCAACATAACTCAAGCAGATAAAACAAAGAATGAGAAAATGAGAGAGAAAAAAGAGAAAGAAAGATAAAAGTGAAAACAAAGAGGAGAAAATGCATGAGATTCAAAAATAGGGATAGGGTTTTTGCATTAAAGAAAATTATATTTGATTGTTGGAAGAAATTAGGGCAAAGTGGAAATAAGATTACACAATTAAAATATTAAGAGGTAATTATTTTAAACAATCGGGATATGAAACCTAACTCTATGAGGACATTTTAATCCACACGTTATTAACCAAATTTAATAGTCCTTTTAATCATGAAGGGAAAATTTAATTAATGGGATTATATTAGACGTTGATTTAAACCCAGATCGGAAACCTAGTAAACCTATTTAAACAAAGTTAGTAAATCCATTTCCGAAATTTGATCTACCAAGAAATTAGGAATAATGTAAACAATGCAAAGATAACTCTGATTGATAGAGAACATAAAGGAGAACAAATTGATCGAGCTTTGTTGAAAAACATATAAAATTGTAGAAAACGAGAAGGAGAACAAATTGATCAAACTTTGTTGAAAAATGATCAATTAACTTAATCATCTGATTTACCTATTTAATTAGTGAGACGTAAGTATTTTAAACCAAATCAGTAAATTCAATTTAGTTTTAGTACAATAAACCCTATTCACACCCGTGAGGCATTATGCTGCCAGATTTTTCCAAAATTTAGGGTTTAGCTAGGTTAGTGAAATATAACCTTGTCAGAGATCATACTATTGTTTTATGCCGAGTATCGTCATTTGAATTCTATATTTTGTCATCCTCTCATGCATTTCACATTTGGTTATTGATTTTGACTTACATCAAAATCCCTTCATTCACATAAGTTGACTTAGGGTTATGATCATTGATCCTAACCCTATTGGCGACATTAACCGCATCGCATTGACCCCCTAGTTGGCCTTCATTGCTTTTGGTATGCACACGTGTACATATTACCCTGCATTCAACTATTTTGTGTACGCCTTAGGCGTAACGCCACTGAACACGCTTATGCGTGCGAGGGGGTTTCTAGGGAAGCGTGGAATTTTTTTTGATATTTCATGTCATGACCACATGACAAATGTGGACATGACACGTGTGACGTGTGTCATGACCACATGGGAAATGAGGTCATGACATTTGGTATCAGAGCCCAAGTTTAAACATTGGGCGTATTTGGGAATGTTATTTATTCTGCAACTTTGATTAATTAGTGCCTACCTTGTTTTGTAGGATGTCTCCCCAATGTGTTCGATGAGTACGATTGCACAACATTGCATCCGTTGAGGTGCACAGTGATTCCTCTGCAAGGGACAAGCACCCACAGCCATAACAGATTAGCCAGTACCACATGCACCACCAGTACTGGATATAGGTCCTCAAGTTTTATATACATTACAAGCCATGTTAGAGAGGTTACCAGCAGTTATACCATCGCCACGTGATGAGCCTCACGATGTTCTGTGAGAGGAACCATGTGAGGAGTCACGTGCTGAGTTGTGAGCTGAGCCATGTGTAGAGCCCCACGACAATCCGCGAGAGGTGCCACGTGTTGAGCCTTTTGTAGAGATACCTGATACTACAGTGGAGGAGGTAGGGTCAGCATACTGAGCATGGAGTAGGAGTCCTTCACGACATCTGAGGTGAGATGAGACTATGAGGGTAGAGGAGGTACATCATGAACCTTCTGAGTATGGTATGGATGAGCCGGTTATAGGACTTAGAGACAGAGGAGATCCCATCAGAGACCTACTTAGGCTTAATCCACCTACCTTTGCAGGAGCTATAGAGGGAGCCGAGGCTGATGCTTGGCTCATCAGTTTAGACAGGTACTTCACATTGCAACCTTATGGGAGCAACATGAAAACGCACGTGGCAGTACACCTCTTGAGAGAGGCAGCAACTACTTGGTGGCGCACTAAGGAGTGCAAGCGCAATTTATCCTTAGACACACTCACATGGGACACTTTCATAAAGCACTTTAATGCGCATTACTTGTCAGATCATTATAGATAGCATTGGATAGATGAGTTCCATGACTTACAACAGAGAGGAGTCACAGTTGCACAGTATGAGAGCCAGTTTATTGAGCTTTCATGATACACAGAGTATCTCCACGATGAGAAACTCTTGGTGCACAAATTCATCAGAGGTCTGAATCATGGGATAGCAAGACCAGTGCGTATGGCAGACCCCCAAACTATGAGAGAGGTTGTCGAGAAGGCTTATATTGCAGAAGAAATTTAGGGATGAGGGCAGAATTCACGCCCGTAGTTTTAGGACTGTAATCACCAGCAGCAACAGAACTTTTGTAGACCACAATCCACACCATAGAGAGGAGAATTTAATTATACATCATTACCTCCTAGGCCTCCATAGCAGTAGCAGCAGCATCAGTAGAGGTCCAGACCCCAGCAGAGGGCTTAGGGAGGACAGAACCATAGTTGGCAGCAGCAAGGCCCGCGTAGAGATCAGAGACACCAGGGATCATCTGCGAGACCCGCAAGGTCACATCAGTCATATAGAGGTTCACAAGGGTCTACAGGACAGACTAGACATCAGTAATTAGGTAGGACTCAGTCAGGGTAGTTACAGGCTAGAGGCCCGTGTTATGTTTGTGGTGGGGCAGGGCATTTGGCTAGAGAGTGTCCATAGGGATTTACAAGGGGATAGCCCTGTTCAGGAGGATCTGAGCAGACTGTAGGTGATGTGGGTAAGCCCCATCACATGTTTGCAGTAGTTGACAATCACCAGGTTGACTTTCAAGCCTCAGTTATCGGGACAATAGGTACAATCGGGGATGCCCCCATCTCTATTCTTTTTTACTCTAGAGCTACTGATTCTTTTCTGTCTACATTGTTAGTGGAACATTGCAGGCAGGTGGCTTCTAGGCGGGACATTAGGTGGGAGGTTGAGTTGGCCTCTGGGGCCAGGATGTCAGTAGATACCTTGGTTAGAGATTGTTAAATTTCTTTGGGTTCTTTCACTACATCATGTGACCTTAGAGTGATGCCATTAGGATCCTACAGTGTAGTTTTGGGTATGGATTGGTTTGCGGCTCATAGAGCCAAGCTAGATTGTCTTTGAAGGGTGATTAGCTACTTAGACGATCATGGTTCATTGGTTGAGATAGTGGGCATTCAGAAGCCCATGGCTATTCATATGATATCCACTCAGCAGCTTAAGCACTGCATGCGGAAGGGGTATCAGATGTTCGCTATCACGGTCAGTGACAGATCAGAGGATGAACCTGAGGCTTCATTGGATGACCACCCTATCCTGAGAGATTTTGCTGACGTGTTTCCATTGGAATTACTAGGTATGCCTCCACGCAAAGAGGTAGATTTTCACATTGATCTAGTGCCAAGTGTTGAGCCAGTCGTGCACCCTACAAGATGACTACACATGAGCTCATAGATCTCAAACTGCAGTTAGAGGAGTTACTTGAGAAGGGGCACATCTGACCTAGCATTTCACCATGGGGCGCACCAGTTATCTTCGAGAAGAAGAAGGATGGGTCTCTTCACTTGTGCATGGACTACAAATAGTTAAACAAGGTGACGGTGAAGAACTGTTATCCTCTACCTAGGATTGATGACCTCTTTGACCAGATGCAGGGAGCTAGAGTGTTCTCAAAAATTGATCTGAAATTTAGGTATCACCAATTGCGTATCACAGATGTAGATATTCATAAGACTGCTTTTCGAACCAGATATGGTCATTACGAGTTCACAATGGTATGCTTTGGTTTGACGAACACCCCTGCAGTGTTCATGAGTCTCATGAACAGGGTGTTCCGCACTTACTTGGATCAATTTGAGATCATCTTTCTTGATGATATTTTGATCTATTCACAGATCGAGGAGGAGCATGTGGATCATCTGCGTCAGGTTTTGCAGTACTTGTGAGAGCAGCAGCTCTATGATAACCTGGCAAAGTGTGCCTTCTTCAGGATAGACGTATAATACTTGGGGCACATCCTATTAGGTGATGGCATCTCCATAGATCCATCGAAGATCAGAGCTATTCAGGATTGGCCAGCACCCACTAGCGTGATAGAGGTCAGGAGTTTCATGGGATTAGTTGGTTATCACCATAGATTCATAGAGGGCTTTTCCAGGATTGCGCACCCCATCACTTCCCTTCAGTGGAAAGGGAAGAGTTTCACTTGGACCGAGTAGTGTGAGAGGGCCTTTGGGGTCCTCAAGGAGCATCTTAGTAGTGCTCCCATTTTAGCGGTTCCAGATCCTGTAGAGGATTTTGTTGTTTGCACAGATGCATCACTAGAGGGTTTGGGGGCCGTGCTTATGCAGGGTGGTAGAGCGATTACATATGAGTTGCATAAGCTCAAGACACATGAGCTAAACTACCCTACTCACAATTTAGAGCTCGCAACAGTTATACATGCTCTTGTTTGTTGGAGACACTTCCTTTTGGGTCGACGCTTTGAGCTCCATTCAGATCACCATAGCTTGCAATACATTTTCACACAGCCAAATTTGAACGCCCGCTAGCAGCTTTGGATGGAGTTCTTATACGAGTATGAATTTGATGTCCACTACATCAAAGGGAAGGAGAACGTGGTCACTGACACCTTGAGTTGAAGGCACCATGAGATCTTGACCTTGAGATTGAGGGTGGACTTGAGAGAATGTATCTAATAGCTTCTATCTGAGGATGAGTGGTTTCTTGAGGTGCAGGAGGAAATCCAGAAATAAAGGGCCCTTAAGGGAAGATTCACAAGATATTCCCTTGAGCTTGATGGGTTGCTTAGACATCGATAGCACATCTATGTACCCCGTGCGGGTGATCTTCGTGCAGTGATTCTTTTAGAGGCTCATAAAGCACCTTATGCAACACACCCAGGGGTGAAGAAGATGCATACCAACTTGCGATAGCTATACCATCAGGCAGGTATGAGACGAGACATTACAGAATATGTTCTTCGTTGCCTTGAGTGCCAAAGGGTCAAGGCTGAGCATCAGCATCCAGGAGGACTGCTGTACCCTCACAAGATACCTGAGTGGAAATGGGACACCATTTCCATGGATTTTATTGTTGGTCTTCCTATGTCATCACGCCGCCATGATGCCATCATGGTGACAGTTGACAAGTTGACCAAGGTGATGCATTTCTCACCTGTACGCATGACGTATAATGCACCATCTATGGTGAGAGTGTTCTTAGATCAAATTGTTAGATTACATGGAGTACCTCGCCATATCATTTCTGACAGACTCAGTATTCACTTTAGCTTTTTGGAGAGCCATACAGCAGGCGTTGGTTACACAACTCAACTTTAGTTCAACTTACCATCCTGAGACCGATGGACAGATAGAGAGATTTAGTCAGGTGTTGGAGGACATACTTCGTATGTATGTTATGGACCATCAGTATAGATGGGAGGAGTATCTATATCTGGTTGAGTTTACCTACAATAATGGGCATCACAGCTCATTGGGTATGCCTCCTTTTTGGGCTTTATACAGTAGACCATGTAGGACACCATTGAGTTAGGATTAGATAGAGGACAAGGTTGCCATTGGTCTAGAGTTAGTTCATGATATGGAGTAGTAGGTCACACTTTAGACATAGACTTCAGGAGGCACAAGATAGATAGAAGAAGTATGCCGATGCTAAGAGAACTGATCGGAGCTTCTCAGTGGGTGACAGAGTATTTTTGAGAGTGCAATCACACAAGAGTCCAATCCATTATGGAAAGGGCTCTAAGCTTGCACCTCAGTTTGTAGGACCTTTGGAGATCTTGGAGTGGATAGGATCTGTAGCCTATCATCTAGCCTTACCACCTAGCATGTCGCGTATCCACGATGTCTTTCATGTTTTAGTTTTATGACATTATATCTCTGACTTATCTCACGTTTTAGATTGGAGTGCTCTTCAGGTAGAGGCAGACGGTTAGCTGGCTTTGGAGCTAATTCTCATATTGGCTTGTCAGACACTGGGCCTTTGAGGTCAAGAGCTAGACTAGGTTAGAGTCTAGTGGGACATGTACAATGAGGTCACAACGACATGGGAGGATGCAACGAGATTGAGGACTCTTTATCCTCACCTCTTTGACGACTTCCAGGAGGAAGTATAGTCTTAGGGGGGAAGGATGTGAGGCCTACCTTTTTCATTCCCGTACATTTGACTATTTACTTTATTGTTGCTGATACATTTAGACTTGTGGGACTATTGATCCCAAATTTCTAGACTACTAGACTTTATGATGCATGCGGATTGTTATGCTTAGTATGCTTATGATGTGTTAGACCTGGATATTGCTTTACTTATGATGTTATGGGAAAACTAATTGGGTGATGTTAGATAGATGCTTTATATTAAGGGAAAACTAATTGGGTGATGTTAGATAGAAATTGGTTTTGTGATTTAATCTTGGGAATGGATGTTTGAAATGCAGAAATTAGGATCTAAATTGTAATGTGATTTCCTTAATGCTTAAGTGAACTTGTGATATTTTATGCGAGTGTATGTTTTTAATTTTCTTCAGCTATTATATATGTGTGTGTGGAATTAACTTTGCAATTAAGTGCACAGGTATTTCTAACAAGCCACATAAATTGGATATTAGTCCACACACGATGTTGTTAACCCTTGTGAAGCTGATCTAGTTCCATGAGGAACCAAGATCAACTCTGTGTATGGTGAAATTCTATAATATTGATTTGCATGTTGTTAATCAGGCTAAGTCTACCCCTCTTTCATTTTAAATTTTTAATGGTGTTGTAAGAATTTTGTATTTTGAATTTCAATTTTTAAGTTATAATTTGGAGACCCTTTTCATGTGTTTTAACTTGACCCTGGGTGCTCTAACTAGGCTAAACTTGACCCTGGGTTATACCCCATGGGTCTAGGGACCTTTTTGACTTGGGTAACCCTTGGTAAACATCCATATGGTCACCTTAACTTCACACTGAAGTTAAGTGACGAAATTGGAGGCATGGGAGGGAGAGGATGAGTGGTCCCAACACTCAACCCCATCCCTTTCCACTTCCCAAGGTTGGAGATGTCTCCAAGACCCACCAATTGAGGAGGACTTGACTCCAAGTCTCTCTCACAATTGGTGAGGGTACCCTTGGAGTTGTGTGGTCCCTCTTGAGAGGAAAGGAAGGGGACACATGTGTCACCCATTCCCTCTTAAGCTCCTCTTTTCTCTCCCACATGTTTGAGAGAGGACAAGTGGTAAGGGGTGAGGGAGACTTGGGGATGGGTGAGTGACATGTGTCAACACCCATCCCTTGGGTCATGTTTGTAGTAGAGAGGAAGAGTGAGGAGGTGACAAATGTCACCTTCCCATTCCTCTAAGCTCATGGGTTGAACTTATTTTAATCCCACTTGGGAGAAGGTTAGGGGTTGAATTTTTGGGAATTTTATTATTGTTTGAATTTTACTTTGGGGAGAAAGATAGAGAGAGTTTTCTGGCTTATGTTGGAGGAGAATTTGGGGAAGCTCTACATCAACCTTCTTCCGTAATTGGGCTTTTAGGTTGGCTTCAAGGCTAAGGCCTTCCCTTTGTATTTTTATTTGCTTGCATGATGCATATGTGTGAGATTTTTTTTCTTGAGTTTTATTGTTATTGTGGAAAAAATTTGTAGGGTGTTGTAAGAGCCTCTCCCACTTGGGAGAAGATGCTCAACAAGTGTGGGGTAGGTGAGGAGTGATCCTCCTCAGGGTCATTACCTAGTTTTTGTGGTGTTGAAAGCCTTGAGGGCAATATATGAGATTTTGAGCAATATGAGACATGGCTTGAGAGCAAAAATATGGAAACTTTTAGAAATTTTGTGTTTAATGTGTTGGCTTGAGGCCATAAGAGAAATTTGTATTGGGATATTTTGTAGGACTGGCACTCTTGAGTTGAGTGTGTCCACTCGCCTATCCCTTTGAACTCACCTTGGTTGAGTCCATGTGTTGTGATTATCCATGGGTGTAAAATTGTGTTTTGGATGTTTTGAATTCCTTGTTGTGAAGTGGAATGAGTTCCCAAGTGTGTGGGTGACCTCCCTAGCTTGGGGGTGACCCTCTTGTGGGTCTACAGTAGGGAGGAGAGCAAGATGTGTGGTTTTCTTTCCCCTTGTTGTGATATGCAGGTTCATTGGAGCTAAGTGTGAAGTTAGAGAAACTCCTTGTTCTTAGAGTTAATATTTTATTTTCCTTTACTCTTTAAGCTCTTGAGAGAGAGCTTGGCCTACTTAGGAGATTTTACCTTTTGTTAGTTGTCAAAGATGAGAACTTGGTTCTCTCTTTTGTTGTAAAATTTATATTTTCTTAAGTAGTGTGTAAGCCATTTTCATTGTATTGAAAGTTATAAATTGTTGATTTAATTCATATCCTTCAAAAAGGTTGAATGAAGAAAATTTGTTTTATAAGTTAATTTATTTGTATGTAAATTTTAAGCATTTATCAATTAGTAAAGTTGTGGTTTTTATTTTGTGACAAATATGAAAATTGCTTATTGTTATTATGAAGAGAGAGAATTGGTAGATGTTAAGTATTGGGAGAATTTACTAAATTGTATTTATTTCCTTCCTTTAAAAGAAAAATGTAAATATTAATTTTACAATGAATATATTTTTGGTAGAAAAAAAAAATGAGTTCCATGCTTTGTAGAAATTTGAATTTAAAAAAAAAAATGTATAACCTTGCCTAATTGTTTAAATAGAAAATTTGAGGTGATTATAGGGAAAATTAGTATATATATATATATATATGTATGTATGTATGTATGTATGTATGTATATAGTGAATAATTTGAATGTATGCATAATATATAAATAATCATAAACTGATTTTATTATTTGCCAAATGGATTTGAGATTTCATTATTTATATATATATATGATTGTATATATAAAATTGTTTGTTATCATATATTAATCAAACTACATTTTTGAAGTGGATCTGTAAAAGAAATTTTTCTGTGTATATGTGTCTTTATATATATATATATATTAAAATATATTGAAAACCATGAAATGAATGCCAAAAAAATATGTAATAGAGTGATTGTTTTATTTTACAATCCACAGAAATGTTTAAAGGAAAATGCATTACATATGGTGGGGGGGTTCCAACCCCCCACCGCCATTACTTCTGTGGTTTTGGGTGTGGAGAGGGAGGTGGAGCCCCCACCCACACCCCATTGTATGGGATGTGGGTGGGGGCTCCGTCCCCCTCCCCACACCCCCAATAACTTTAAACCTCGCGGCCTCTACGTTCACCCCCGCACGGCCTCTTGCCCTCCCTTCGCCACTCCCTGCAACCACCTCTCCTCTGACCACCGCCGCTCACCACCAACACCTCTACCCATCCTCAGCCACATCGACCACCACTCTGTGGCCACCAACACCTCCACCTCTCCTCTGACCACTGCCACCACTGTGGCCGCCATTCCCTTACAGACCTGCCACAAAAAAACAAAACAAACAAATATTTAGGGTTTAGCATTTTTATAAATGGAAACAAAAAAATAAATATATACATATATTTATTAAAAGAAACTCTAGTTATTACAAATATACAATAAGAATATATATATATATATATATATATATATATATATATATATATATATATATATATATGTATGTATGTATTTATTTGAAGCCATCATATGCATTTCATATGTGGCCATTCTAACCTGCAACATGACTCAAACAAAGAAAACAAAGAATGAGAAAATGAGAGAGAAAAAAAAGAAAGAAAGATAAAAGTGAAAACAAAGAGGAGAAAATGCATGAGATTCAAAAATAGGGCTAGGGTTTTTGCATTAAAAAAAATTATATTTTATTGTTGGAAGAAATTAGGGCAAGGTGGAAATAATATTACATAATTAAAATATTAAGAGGTAATTATTTTAAACAATCGGGATATGTAACCTAACTCTACAAGGACGTTTTAATCCACATATTATTAACCAAATTTAATAGTCCTTTTAATCATGAAGGGGAAATTTAATTAATGGGATTATATTAGACATTGAATTAAACCTAGATTAGAAACCTAGTAAACCTATTTAAACGAAGTTAGTAAATCTGTTTCTAAAATCTGATCTACTAAGAAATTAGGAATAATGTAAATAATGCAGAGATAACTCTGATTGATAGAGAACATAAAGGAGAACAAATTGATCGAGTTTTGTTGAAAAACATATAAAATTGTAGAAAACGAGAAGGAGAACAAATTGATCAGACTTTGTTGAAAAATGATCAATTAACTTAATCATCTGATTTACCTATTCAATTAGTGAGACGTAAGTATTTTAAACCAAATCAGTAAACCTTTTGATTCAATTTAGTTTTAGTACAATAAACCCTATTCACGCCCGTGAGGTGTTATGCTGCCGGATTTTTCCAAAATTTAGGGTTTAGCTAGGTTAGTGAAGTATAACCTTGTTAGAGATCATAATATTGTTTTATGCCGATTATCATCATTTGAATTCTATATTTTATCATCCTCTCATGGATTTGGCTTTTGGTTATTGATTTTGACTTACGTCAAAATCCCTTCATTCACGTAGGTTGACTTAGGGTTACGATCATTGATCCTAACCCTATTGGCGATGTTAACCGCATCGCATTGACCCCCTAGTTGGCTTTCATTACTTTTGGTATGTGCACATGTACGTATTACCCCTCATTCAACTGTTTTGTGTACGCCTTAAGCATAATGCCACCGAGCACACTTATGCGTGCGAAGGGGTTTCTAGGGAAGCATGGAAATTTTTTTGATATTTCGTGTCATGACCACATGACCAATGTGGACATGACACGTGTGATGTGTGTCGTGACCGCATGGGAAATGAGGGCATGACAGAATCTCCAATCATATATCAGGATGTTATTTCAACCAGTCTGAAGATTTTAAACCCTAGTCTGTTGTGTTAGCAATAACTTTATTTTTACAAATTGGGTTTCTCTAAAAATTTTATATAAGGTACACCACCCAGTGATTGAAATCATATCCAAAACTTAGCCTTACCCATTTTGTTGTTATGGAGATATGTAATCTTTAGTGACTATCTATTTCTTACCCATTTCGTCTTTGTTAAAATAGTCTATTGTGTCACCAATAACTCTATATTTTGAATTGGGTTTCTCTAAAAATTTTATATAAGGTGTGCCACTTAGTTATGTAAATCATATCCAAAAATAAGTGTTACCCAGTTTGTCAATTTGGAGATGTGTATCAATTAGTGATTGTCATTCCTACGCCCTCTTTGTTGATGTTATTAAATCTGCAAATCTTGACTCTTTCCCTCTAAAACCTAACATATCCCTAATGCTTGAATTCTTCTTAGGACAATAGTTGTTCAAGTTAAAAATATTCATCATTGAAACTATTGAGATCATGGAAAATCGACATGAAGGTAAATGATAGCAAATGCAAATAACACAATGCAAACCTCATGTCAACTCATGATCCATTGATTGGGTTGAGAATGCCACACCAAAGAACATTCTAGCTATACCCACAAGATTGATATGTTGATTACTCGCGATTCAACAGCATAACATGAAGATGATGGATGATGGATGAAAAGATGGAAGATAGAAGATTGTAGAGAAATTTCAGCAAAGTAAGGATGCTAGAAGAAGATTCATTTTTGCAAATGGGTCAAGAGAGGCTACCTTTATAGAAAAAGGCAAATTCAAATGGACGGTTGTGATTGAGAGTTATGTTGGAGGATATGGACGGTTAAGATTGATTAGGGTTGGATTAGGGTTTCCCACTCAAAGAGGGATTGTAGTCACATGACAAGTGTGCGATGGAGAATAAAAGGAATCTAATTCAAATTTGAATTAGTTTGACATGTGAAGGCCTATTAAGTGAGAGATGAGACATGTGACATGTGTCACAATGTGATGAGAGGTGAGGGAATAATTCAAATTTTTAATTTGAATTATGTGAGACATGTGACTAGGGGGATTAATTAAATAAATGTGATTTATTTAATTAATTAGAATATGATTAAGTGGGATTAATTAAATAAAGTAGGTTTATTTAATTAATCAAGAAGGTGATTAAGATGGGATGAACTAGGACCTAGGGATAAATGGGATTAAGTGGGATGAGATTAGATGAACTAGGATGAACTAGGACCTAGGGGGACATATACGAATTTATGTCGACAATGTGTTGTGTAACTAGGACCTAGGGCAAAGACGTACAAGGTCATGTGTAAACAAGACCTAGACAATTTTCAATGTCTACATTTGCCCCTCTTTGAGATGATGTTGTGAGATGATAAGATTTAAGTCGAGTAACATCATTTCAAAGAATCTAAGAAAATGGATAGAAGAAAAAGGATAGGGTGATGATGCCCCCTTGAGAGGATAGGCAAGTTGGACAAATGCGGGTATGCTCTCAAAATGAATGGATTCACCAAGGAAGAAAGATGAGAGAATGGCTAGAAGAAATGAAGGATGCATTATGCTACAATGAAAGTGAGCAACCATGGTGTTTGATGTTGCACTAGACGTTATGCACCAAGGTATAAGGACCAAGGTGATGATGTGTCTCGTGGCGGGGAACAATATATCCCTAGATCAACACAAGGATGTGGGAATGATATATCCCATTGATGATGATGATTGATTGATTGATTTGGTTTTACAACAAGATTAGGATCAAGACCGTTGATTGCGATTGGATAATTTGACAATATGGATTAACTTGATTGGTATGGATAAATATTGGCTTGCATTTGGATCATTGATTGGAATGATTTGAATGATATGATATGATGGATTTGAGTTGGAAGAAGTGATGTAATTTGACAGATTGAAGAAATGTTTTGAAAGATTGATGAATTGATGAAGATAGATGATAGAAGAATGATGAAAGAGGAAAGAGGAATATCATCTTGTGCTTGAATCTAGGCACTTCCTTCATGCTCTAGACAGCCTACATACCCATTTCCACAGGATCAAGGCACTTAACGATGGAAATGAGATGTAGTTCTAATTTGTGTTTTATTGATGGGATGATATGGATTGGATTGATCAAGTTATGGATTGATTGGGATTGATTGAATGATGTTATTTGATTTACTTTTGATTGTCTGATAGATTGGATGATTGATAAATTGGCTTGATTTGATGATATGATTGGACTTGTTTTGATGGATTTGATGTGATGGATTGTTTGATAGATGATTGATCTTATTGCTTGGATTCTTTTTTGTTGGATATTTGATTTTTTTGTATTTTTGAAATATTTTGAATATTTAGATTTTTTTTTGTGTTTTTGGGAATATTTTGATTTTTTTTTGGAATATTTGATTTTTTTGAGTTTTTGAAATGTTTTGATTTTTTTGTATTTTTTGAAATATTTTGAAATGTTTTGATTTTTTTGTGTTTTGAATGTCAATGGATTTACAATTTGAGTAGCCTATATACTAGATACCAATGACAAGGGGAAAACCAAGTCTAGGTTCAAGGGAATGAATGGGATTGGACAAAAGGAACATGATAAATGGATAAGATAAAAGGATAAGCTATGGAATGGCATGGATGTATGTGTAAGAGAGCAAGGATGTGATCTCTAAGGACTATGTTGCATAGGAATAACATGCCCCAGTCTAGGTAGTTGACTTAGGATTTTTCAAGACAATGCTTAAGACAATGGGATGATAGGATGGATTGGATAAGATGGATAAATGGGTAATGACTAGAGGATAATGATAGGATTGGATTGGAAAGGACCATAGGATAATGTCAAGATAAGGTATGTCAAGAGATACCCAAAACATTTGTCAACATTGTGCCCCCAATCTTTATCAAGATCAAAAGAGGAAGGGAGCATGGATGGGATTGATATGATAGGAATGTGTATGTAATGGAAATGGTATGATAGTTTGGAAAAGGGATGAGACAAGGTGCCCCCAAGTGTAAGTGACATAGAAGATCAATCTACACATGATGCCTATTTACCAAGTTTTCATCATGGTACTTATCCAAGGCACCTGTTTACCAGGTTTTCACCATTGGACGAAGGGATTTATCTTTACTTTTTTAATTTTTTAATTTTTTTTTTGACTTTTTTGAATTTTGAATGGGAAAGTGGGGGATATGGATAGGTGGGACTCAAGCATCTAGTTCCATGTAATGTTATAGTCCCATTAGAGAAGGATGTCATCACAAATGGACCATGTCAAGTCATTGTGCTCAAGATGTTGGTAGGGTGATTGCGTGAAAGTGAGATGGATAAGATAGATAGTGGATATGATGTGGATTATGGAGGGATCAAAAGTGGATTATGATGTGGATTATGTAGGGACGAAAGTGGAATATGATGTGGATTATAATGGACTTATGCAAAAGCATGGACAATAGGAAGGTGATGGGGGAGATATGTAGGATACTGAGTGAATGATGGAGGGATGGAGGTATGGAGAGGAATCATGACCAATGGTTGCACACACCATGTTAAACATGGAATATTTTGATTGGATGGAGGTGTAGGAAGAAATGGTGATGTTTGCTTAGGAGATCGATGATTTAGGACTTTTGGAACCCACATGGACTTAGTATTTTTCTGATTTTTGCTTTTCATGTGGGATGTTTGAAATGTTTGAATGGAATGGCATTTTTGAATGGAGGGGGATGGTTGGGATTTTTGAGAGGTGGATGCCTCATTTGACTTGATTGATTTTTGTTTACAGACCCATATCATTTTATTTTTTGACTTTGCTTTTGGAGGTATGGGCTTGGATGGATTTTTGAATGTACCTTGCTTTGAATTTTTGGATTGATTTCCTAAGGCATTAGGACCCTTAGGATTTGTTTCTTTTTGAATGGAGGCATCCAAATGTTTATTTTTGAATCCCATGTGGTAGATGAAATGAGTGGAATCTTCTTGTTTATACAATGTGTGCATTTGTTGGTCATGATTATGATATTTAGAGTATTTATGAATGATTGGGTAAGGGGGTGTTGGTAGCAATGGTGGCAAAGTGGATGGAGGGATATTAGTTGGAAGGAGTGGAGGTAAAGTGGATGGTCAAAGGTGAATGGTCACATTCTATTGACATTTATAGGATGAGGGAGGTGGAATGGAAACACATGTTTTAGGAATATGATGGGGTTTATGATGGAAGTGGATTTAGGAAGTGTGGAGGAAGTACCAACATCATTAGATTGTTGACCTTGGGGTGTGTATCCAAGACTAAATGAGCGAGGAGGGACCTTGACATGGATTGGATCCAAAATGCCTTGTTCATGTTGGCCTAAACCTTTGCCTTGGTAGTTCATGTTTTGGAGCATGCGATTGACTATAGGACTAGATGTAGTTTGGACACTAGACTTGAGTTGATTATTGGATGGGGAGGGTGAGGTGGAGGACAAAGGTTTTTGTTGTCCTAGGGAAAAACACTCATGAATGAAAGAGGATAGGCTAAGTGGATATGGTGGTGGATTTGGAATGGAATCAATGGTGGATGTGGAAGGATCATTAGGATCTTGATCATTTTCTTTTAGATCCAAGTTATTTGTTTGATCTTCTATGTTGGCTTGGGTGACAAGTGGATATTGTGGGATCATGGCTAGGTGGAGAGGTTTCTTTGTTTTGAATGAAGGCCATGAAATGAGTTGAATGCTCAAGTAAGTCAACAAGACTTTCATTAGATGGAGCATGTAGGTCTTGGGTGTCTTGTTCATGGATAGGTTCTTCATAGGTATCATCTTGATCATACAGGAGGTACATGTTATGGATAGAGTAAATGGAAGTGATTTGTTCTTGATTAGGACTAGGGCTTAATGTTTTCACATGATTAGGATTAAACTCTTGACATACCTCTTGACTTGCTTGAATGGAAATGGAAGGCTCTTTAATAAGTTTGATAGCTTGTAGATCATATGATGGGGTTAGAAGACTAGATAAAGTGTTTAAGGACTCATGGGGAGGCTCAAGAATAGGTGTTTGATGACATAGCAATGTTTTATTTCTTGCTAATAGCCAATGGATCACATCCTTTGCAAGGGTATGGGTGAATGGGAAATATAGTGGATGGATAATGGGATTAGGATTTGGGCTAGATGGAAAGATAATGTAATTAGAGGGATTGGTTTTATCCAAGACAATCTTACCACAATCTTCTAGGTTCTTGACCAATCTTTGAAATTAGACACAAGTGGATATGGTATGGTCCCTATACCAATGGTATGAACAATATGCATCCTCTTTATTCCAATGAGGCTTAAACATAAATGGAGAATATGCTTTGAATGGGTATAGCTCAATCAAATTTGCTTGGACTAATTTCTCTAAAAGTATCTCCATGGAATCTTTTAATGAAGGATTAGTGGAACATGGGGATGAAGGTGATGAAGGTGATGAAGGGCTTGATAAAGGTGTTGGGATAGGACTAGTTGGCTCATGTGTTGGCATATGATTGGATGGTGAAGGTGACTCAAAGGAGGCACTTGCTAGGTTGTTTTCGCCCTTGTCAAAGGATTTCAGGTCTTACATAAGATGACTTAGACTTTCTGGATTTATGTACATAGATCCATTTGGACTTGCTTGTTGTTCTTGTAAGGACATTTGATTGACATGCGGATAGGTTTGGTGATGAGGTGGCATGATAGGATTTGTAGGTGAAAGGTTTTGTGAGGTGGATTGTTGTGGAGTTAGGTTGATGTTGGAAGTTTGTTGAGAAAGTAATTGTGATATGATGGCAATGGAGTTAGGATCATTGGATGGTAGACTTATGGAAGTACTTGTGTTTGGGGTGTTGCTAGGAATAGTGAGGGTGATTTGTGGTATGGATGTGGCATTGGCATGGAAATATGTTGAATCAGGTAATGTGGAATGGCCTCGAAAGGATGATGAAGTGGGATTAGGTGATGTGGCATGAACATGATAATTGGGTGGATTAGATTGATATGATGAAGGTTGGTATGAGGTCGAAGGATCCATGTTATTGGAGAGATATGAGATGAAATAGATAGTGGGTGATTGGGATCAAATTTCAGGACCTTAGGATGATTTGATTTGTTTTGTTTTTGATGGATGGCTCTCTATGCTTGAGATAGACTAATGATCTCAAGCAAGAGGCTTGATTGGATTGATTCTCTATACTTAAGGTAGACTAATGACACTTAAGTAATAGAGGGTTGATTGGATTGATTTGATTGGATGACTTACTTAAGATAGACTAATGATCTCAACAAAGTTTGGATAATGGTTGATGATGATCAACTAAGGTCCTGATTTTTGATTGGGTTGATTTGGATTTGAATTGGGATGAAAGTAGTTGGGATGTGAATTGGCTTGGAATGATCAGATGATGTGTAATGACTAGGATGATGACTAGGATGATTAGGATGATGTTGATTTGATGGGATGATGACTTGGATATGATAAGGGTTTGATATGGAATGATTAGGGATGATTAGGATGGTTAGGAGTTAATTAGAAGGTGGTTTGGAATGATTAGGGTTTAAATTATGGTGACTTGGATATGATTAGGAATGAAGTGGCTAAAAATGGGTGATTAGGATGAATGTGATTAGATTTGAATGTGTTAGAAGAATGAGTTGAATGACTTGTCTTTATGTGTTTGGAGTTTAGCTTGATTCAGCAATGTTCAATCAAATGATCACACATGTACAAACACGATTCACTCATAGAAGACACATAAGCAATTTTGAATTTTGAAGTGGAAGAATGTAATGATGATTAAACATGAACACGTGGAAGACACATCAACGAGCTCTAGGACTAGTCAAGTGGGGTATGGCCAATTAGGTCTTAGGCTATGTTTACATGAGGTTGACTAAGGAATTGAATGTGAAATCTTGCCACACAGCCGGGAGAAAGGGGTAACCCACCCTTCACCTTCACTTCCCAAAGGTATAAAGTTCTTTGGGGCTTAGCCAAGAGTGACAAGATTCTAACTCCCAATCAGGGTGTCTTTCAATTCAGCCTCGATTGAGGTCGTCCCTGGGAGTGGTGTGTCTCCAAGTAGGCCTCCTAAGAAGGGGAAACAAAAGCAAATCAAGTGAGGTGTTTTTAATGATCACCTTGTGGTGTGAGGAGAGAGCATACACATGCATAGTTGATTCACACTCATACTTCTGAATTAACTCTTAGAAATTGAAGTGTAAGGAAGACACTTCAAGCACTTGTTCTTTTTATGCCCAAATCAAAATGTGAATGGAAGACACTCGTTGATTTTATGCCCAATTGTTTTGATGTGATTGCTAAAGCAATATTCGTTTTAAGCCCAAATTGAAATGTGTGATGCAAACAAGATTGATTGATCAAATGAAAGAGATGAATGATGAAATCGATACACCTAAATTGTTTTTTTGTCCCAAGCTACTTTAGATATTGATGAGAATGTTGCTCCAGCTCCTTGAGATCACCTACAAGCCACCAAATCAAAAAATGAGCAAGTGAAAGTGCCTAGAGACCCGTTATGTGCAAAATCAAGAAAATGATAAAATATACTATAGATTAACTGATATAGGAAAATTAATTGCATAAACAAAAATTTTAGGAGATTCTAAGCAATTTGAAAAAAAAAATCGCTGAAAACTGATCAAAATTACTCAAGTTATGTGGGTTTGAAGTTTTAAAGGACCTTTGACTTTGACCAAGAAAAAATATAGAAAAATGGTATAGTCACCTGAAAATTTCAGCACCATTGTTAATTTTGCCTCGTTAGCTTTCTGGTAAGTCCTTGTTTGCAAATTTTTGACTCTATATGAGAAAGTTATGGCAAAACGAAAAAAATGCCCTATTTAGGCATGTAGGAGGCAAGGCAGACCTTGGTAATAAACACTAACTACTAGTGGTCAAGGGTTTTAGTGATCACATTTAGCAGTTTAGCCTTGGTAGCTACCTCTGGTGGTTAGGACCTAAATCAGCCCCTGGTCACCCATATGACCAGGGGCTGACAGTGAGCAAAAATAAAAAGGGAAATAAAGAAATGGGGCTCGCGGCCCACTAGGCAGTCACAAGGGTGACCGAGATCTATGGTTAAGGGGCTTAAAGCCCAAATAAGTCTTTTGGGACCTCTGGGGCTTAAAGCCCAATACTCATTTTTCAAAAGGGTTGAACACCTAGTGGTCTGCAACTATCTTTATGGGGACAGTCACAGTTTAATACAAATAGTGATAGAACAATCAAATGTCGGGGTTGCTGTGGGAGATAGGCAGCTAACCATAGGTGTTAGGGTTTTGACTCCGTGTAGCTGCCAATGGTTGGGAGGTGACCAGTGCATAGGGGCCGCACCGAACAAATTACTAGGGTTTTCTCTGAGCTAAGGATCAAGCGGGAGGTGACCAGCTATCAGGGATGGCGATGGTGTAGGGTTTGCAAGTAGTGGTTTAAGGCTATCGTACAATGGTTTAGGGTTAGCAGTGGTGCTGGTGGTGCTTTAGAAAGGGGTTGGTAGAGTTGAGGTGGTGACAGGAGATCAGAGGAGCCACCATAGGGAGTAGGTCGGGTGTTGAGGAGCCACCACTGGGAGGAGATAGGCCTGAGCAGTGGTGGCATATTTAAAGGGAAGCACCTGTGACTAGGAAGAAGCGAAAGGGTGCTAGTAGAGGGCAGCAGAAGATGGAGCTCAGTAGGTGCCAAGAAGAAATGTTTAAGGGATAAAAAAGGTAGAGAACCCAGGATCTTCAACTTGCAAACAACAATTTTAACCCTTAATGAAATTTTATCCCTGTAACTAGAATTGTTAACCATGAATTTTAAACCCATAGTCCATTGACAATTAGCAAATGAATGGTAAGCGATAAAAACTAGAAGGCCAATCACAGTCCTATGCAGGAGTTGTATGGATCTGTATGGTACAACCCTGCATAGGTGGCCAAAACTAAAAAAAATTCAAAATTTTTCTAACCGAAATGTATCAAATTTTATGTCGATTTTCATTTCTTGAGGCTCCTAATCACAATGGTGTAGTCAGTTTTCACCCAGGATGCAACCTGCAACAATTTACTCCCAAATTTTTGTAAAACTTGACAAAACTAGGGTTAGAAAATGAAAATTTTGGACAACAAAACCCTAGAAAAATGATTGATTAGATCCAAGGAATCGGGCGTGCCAAATGATATCATGGAAAATTGACATGAAGGTAAATGATAACAAATGCAAATAACACAATGCAAACCTCATGTCGACTCATGATCCATTGATTGGGTTGAGAATGCCACACCCAAGAACATTCTATCTATACCCATAAGATTGATATGTTGATTACTCGGTTTTCAGCAGCATAACATGAAGATGAAGATGATAGATAATGGATGAAAAGATGGAAGATAGAAGATTGTAGAGAATTTTTGGGAGAGTAAGGATGCTTGAAGAAGATTCATTTTTCCAAATGGCTCAATAGAGTCTACCTTTATAGAAAAAGGCAAATTCGAATGGACAATTGTGATTGAGAGTTATGTTGGAGGATATGGATGATCAAGATTGATTAGGGTTGGATTAGGGTTTCCCACTCAAAGAGGGATTGTAGTCACATGACAAGTGTGTGATGGAGAATAAAAGGAATCTAATTCAAATTTGAATTAGTTTGACATGTGAAGGCCTATTAAGTGGGAGATGAGACATGTGACATGTGTCGCAATGTGATGAGAGGTGAGGGAATAATTCAAATTTTTAATTTGAATTATGTGAGACATGTGACTAGGGGGATTAATTAAATAAATGTGATTTATTTAATTAATTAAAATTTGATTAAGTGGGATTAATTAAATAAAGTAGGTTTATTTAATTAATTAAGAAGGTGATTAAGATGGGATGAACTAGGACCTAGGGATAAATGCGATTAAGTGGGATGAGATTAGATGAACTAGGATGAACTAGGACCTAGGGCAAAGACATACAAGGTCATGTGTAAACAAGACCTAGATAATTTTTAGTATATATATATAATTCTATATCCTCACACAGGCCATATGGATGGTATAATATTAAACTTGTCTTTTGATTATCTTACCAAATCTGTATTTTAGGAATTATCTTGTTAATTTGAGTTAATATTTGGAAGGGAGAAAGTTTAGGAAATGGAATTGTTTTTAGGAAGTTTTGTATCATTTCATCAAATTACCTCCTTATTAGTTTGTATCATTTTGTTATTGACAAGATGATTTAATTGATTTAGAAAATGGTATGATTATGTGGCTTTTATTAAATGGTTTAATTTAGATTATAGTTGTTACAATTATAGCAAAGGGTTGAAATCGGGGAATCATGTTATCTTATAATAAATGTATTAGTAATATGAATTTGAGGGAAAATCATATGTATGCATGTTTGAATGAGTTTATAAATACATAGATATGTATATTTGTATACATGTATATATGTATATATGGTCCAGTTATGTGGACTATGTATGGCATTACAACTGCATTAATGATCATAGAGTTAAAGTATCATTGTTACCATTCATTAGGAAGTATTTCAAGTACTTGCATTTTAGTCGTAGTAAGTTATTTGAGATCTTGAGAGTTCTTATAAGGTAGTTAGTCTTATACCTAGGTCTCTAATTATTTATCTTTGCCACCTAGTAATGAAGTACTTAGTTGTTCTTAGATTTTGACCTAGAGTGGTAATGAGGTTATTGATTTTAACTAGAAGAACCATCGTTAGTTGATCTTGTAAATTGACTCTAGACTTGGATAACAACCAGAATCAATATCTCTTTTAAAAACTTATTGTGTTAGATACACAACATAGCTACTATTGCGTTAGTTGAGAAATACTTGGATAGTCTCATATCATGATTATATAATACTTCAGATTGTAGAAATAACTATATTATCTTTCCCTAGCATATATTATGTGGAAATATAGAAATTGATAAGAGTAGCAATGTGTTAGCTTTGAACCTTATTGTGTTTGAAGTGAAATAGAAAATCTAATTTCTATGGTAGTGTCTAAATTGTATGAAATAACATCCGAGATGAAGTTTATCTATTTTATCACTGGTTGAGATTGGTCTTCATTGTATATATGTGATTACACATTAGATGATGTATGGATATATATGTCATTGCATGATGCATCTTTGATTCTTGCATGTATGATGCAATTGTATGTTGCTTCTCTACTATTTATTCTACTATATGCCTTCATTCATTTTCTTTTGAAAATTATTTAGTGCTTGAATTTTGATTAACCAACACCTTAGAAGAAAATCTATCTGTGCATAAACCAATGGAGTAGATTTTAGGTCTTTCATATTTCTACTCTTTTATTCTTTTGTTAAATGTAACAATTATCTTTATACCAAGCAATTATCACTGATAGTTTTATCTTGTTGAATAACCATTGTTATCGTAAAATTGAAGATTGTGGCTATATTGTTTGCTTTAGACTAAGTTAGTACTTCATATGGGATTCTATTGTTTGAAATGATTGATTTGTCATGTTCTCAGAAGTTGATTTAATACTTACAATACATTTTATAATACTATTAATTAGAATTATATTAGAAAACTAAATCTTTAATGGCTTGTCTAGAATCTTCATATATTTAGATATAAATGGAATTTCATTTATTTAGTAAAAGTAATTTATATATTATTTGATTAGAGGACTTTAACTTGATAATGTTAACTAAAAAGGATCTATTTCTATGTTGATCAAAGCGCTTTTAAATTTTCATTCATACTCTATCTTTCATTATGTTTTGGTTAAGAATACCCTCTTATCATGTTAGCCAAGTTAGAAATATGGTTTTGCCTATAACAAGAATCTATTGAGTTACCCTACCAGAAATTTGATCATATTTATTTTCTCCTAAAATTTTATATTATAGGTCATTTGATATGATTGTCATTTTGATAATTGAATGAAAGTATATTAATTGGTTAAGTATTATTTAAGTAAATGATTAGTTAGGATTATAAAATTAGATCAAGGATTAGCTGATTATAGACTATTGTATTGTCTAATTGAGACTTTTCATATCAAATTGATGTGTTAAGGTGGTTGTTCATCATTGATGACATCATTTTAGGACTTAGATTGTAGATTGAAGACTATCTATCTGTTTGTTGATGACTTGTCTTCCAAATGAGTGTATTCATATTAAATGTTCTTTAAAGATAAAATAGGTAATTGCTTTCATTATCTAATGTTAAATTGTTACTTGCATGAATAGTTAAGCATAATAGTAATTTGAATACCAGTTTGAAAAGAATCATTTACATTTTGTGAAGTCTTATGAGAATGATAAAGGTAAACCTTAATCTTTTTCTATTTTCAAGTATGGATTGAAATGTGAATGTGTATCTAAGATTGAGAAGATGTTGATATCATCTTAGAGGTTTAGATTTGTATGATATCATCTTGTGATTGCAAGTTCCAGTTTTTGAACAACAAAATCTCTATGCTACGTGTATGTAGGAAAGGCCACCATGAGCCCCCAAGACATTAGGTCTAGCCCTTAGGGCCTATAGACTCATCATCTTGTGCCATTGAATATATTTAATATATTTATTGACTTGACGGAACTAATGTTTACATTTAGCTGTGCAGTTTTAGGTCTATTATCCGTGTAGGGTAGTGGTGCTAAGGAATTATCTTCCACTTTGTGAAAGGATGATCATATGATATTGTAAATGTGTATAATTGTATAATAAATGTTTGTATCCTAAATTTTTAGTTACGATGAATTTAACAAAACTTATGTTTAATAGGAAGTTTATTAAGTTAGAATAAGTGAATTTTCTCCTATCTTCGTGTTTATTTCATTATTTCTTACTAATTTAATTAATTATTGTTATTTACTGATATTTTCATGGGTAGGCATTACAATGATGACGTGAAACCCTAAAATGGGATTATTGATGTAGAGCCCAATGCCTAATTCAAAATTGGACAAGCAATAGTTATGTTACTTTGGAGACTACTTTTCATGTGATGCTTAGAGTTTTCATGTGTAATTTCCTTTTTGGGAATTCTTTTGATTCATGTAACAAGTGTTGTCCCATCCATGGTGCATTGTAAAATCAATTTTATTCCTCATAATAAGCAACATGTGGTGACAACTAATGATGATCCATATAAATTTTGACAAGCAGTTGACAATGATAAAACATTGATTGCTCCAACAAAACTAGCCAGGCCTATAATGTCTTCACTATCCCTAATCCTCTTTTTTATCATTGGGAATCTAGAAGATGTTACCAAATGGGATGATGACTCCTCTAATCTTGATTTGGATTTTGAGACAAAAAATTTAGAATCAAAATTATTTTAATCTAAAAATAAATTTTATGAAACCCTAGATGACCTAGAGGATGACAACATGTAGAAATTTAATTTCTTAGAGTGTCCTTAGGTATATAAGGGAAGATAATTATGTTGATTCCAATGATACATTATATATGGATGCTTTTTTGGGAAATATACACTTTGAAGACATACCTTCTACCTCACATGTTACTCCATTATGTGTAAGAGAGCTATGGGGATTTATTGTCTTAATAGTTAGTTTTTTTTCTTTTATTTCAAATTCATTTATCTTTCTAAATTCACATTCTTTTTTTCCTTTTAAATGCTAGGATTCCTTAAGCAAAATATAGTTTGAAAAACATAATTTGTATTTCAACCTGTACATATTTAGTTAATGATTTGTAAGATGCCTTTCAAATTTATGAACTTGTTATGTGATTCATATTTTCTGGTTTTCTAAATGTTGGGATTTTTACATTAGAAAAGCCAATATTGTGTAATTGGATGTTGATGAAAAATTGTAGGTTGGAATACACAATGTGTATTTAAACCTACACATGTGCCCTTTTATTAGAAGTGTTAGTGATAGTTTAAATTGAAAATTAATTGCATTTATTACTATAAACAACTTATTTTTAAATCATTCAAATATTTAATATAAAAATTAATTTCTAAATTAAACTATCACTAACACTTCGAATAAATTTATAAAATGTCTTTCAAACTACAAACCTTCTTTTGATTTGTAATTTTCTCTATCTCAAATGTTAGGATTCATACATTCAAAAATTGAATATTATGTAATAGAACATTTCCATGAAGAAAATTACAAGTTGAAATAGACAGTATATATATAACTTTTTTGGGTTGAGTTCTTGGAACTACTAAAGAGGGAGGAAATATGTTAGAAGCAAAAGCCATTAATGTAATACATAAGAAGAATTTAAATATCGAGCAAAGGTCTACGAACTCTATTAATGTTGAAAAGGTGTGCATAATAGTAGTAAATTTTTTTTTTTGACTTCTTGTAGACTAGTTTTTCAAATAATATTGCATGTGTAGTAAACTAATGTGTAATGCCCTATCATGCAACCCTATGGAGATAAGTTCAACTATGCAGCAAGAGGCAGAATTTTTTTTTTTTAAACAAGTAAAAGTAATGATCACAAGATATAACATCAACAAATTAACTATCTAGCAAACCAACACCTCTAGGGAAACATAACTGCATTAATGAAATTAAATGATGATTAACAACATACATAACTCATCTTGAAGGGTCATAAAATCAATTAACAACATTTGCTACATCATCGATAATTACATCATTCCTTACAATAACATTACCAATAATGATGAGATCATGATACATAATTGCATAAATACAAAGGCTTTTCTTTTCTAAATACATCAAAATTACATAATGAATATCATAGATACACAAATCTGGGTCCATAAGGTACAACATATGTCTTTAATTATAGATATAGTACTGGAAACTAGAGAGGCACATCTGCTCAACACATGAACCATGATGCCAGAAAACCAATGGAATGCAGCTCATCCACCTGACCATGTGGAACCCTAAGGTCCACCCCCCGAGATAGGAGACAACAATGAGGTCCCACAAAGACAACAATCAAGAAGACAATATGCTAACAGATGCAAGGACTACACATGACTCTAATAGAACACAGATCACTAAGAACAACACAAGTGACTCAAATCAACACTTACACACTTACTTGAACATCCAGAGGCACTCCCACAACTGAAGAAGAAAATACAACTAGGGAGTACTAGACTACAATAAGGAGGAGTGTCATCACATGGCTTCTCATGGGTTATCCTGGCAGATCTTCCTAGCCACCAGCCCCCATCTTGGGTTATCCTGGCAGCCTCTCCCAACCACCGGCCCCCATACAAACTCATGTAGAACCAACATACCTTTCATGAGGACAAGGCAATTGATTTGCCATTCTAGGCCTTCTCATCTCATCTCAAGCCTAAACGAGCACTTGAGCCATGAGTGAGGCATACTTTATCTTGATTAATTGTGATTAACTACCCAACCCTCTAAATTTATTATTAAGTTATCACTGGATTAAAAACTTCCAATGGGTTATCCTAGCAATCACTTTGGGCACCAGCCCCACATTGAAAGCCACTCCCCTACCTACATCTAGAAGACCCTATCCATCAAGCAAGACATAATGACAAATAACCATATACCATGCAAGGCATTTACCTTCTTGTATTCAAAACAAAATCACAAGAACCAATTCTTAAATCATTGTCCCAAAATTTCCAGTAGGAACCATCATAATAACCATAAACCACATGTATCTAGAGCAAGGCATGGTCATCTTACTCCCAAAATCTTGACCCTAACAAAATGTATCCAACACAGTATTTTTACTACATGCTCAATACAATAATTAACCACAACCTTCAAGAAGAACTCTACCACCACATCACGAACATGACATTAAAAAAACCACAAGAATAGGTACATTGAGCAAGCCATGGGTCATCTTGCTCAGTCATCACAACCACATGAACCATAAATAGAGGGAAGTAAACATTACATAAAATCAATGCATATACAACCATTACAAAGATTACATAATCACCATGGTCATACCCATGACTACCCCTTCTAGCCTCTGGAATCCACCTATTGAACTTTTTCCCCAAGCAACTAAAATCCTATATAAACTAAATGCAGATGGTCTTCATCTTAACAAATCCATAAACTCACAATCTATAGACCACAACATATTGTCTAATACAAGCAAATATTCATCACATAATAATCAAGAAGGCATTTCTTAAATAAGACATTAACAATTATGCATCCAGAATATCTAGAGCACTATTTTCTATGAATTCCTTAAATAACAAACTACTAAATAATTGACATACCAAGAAAAATATAGAAATTACCTCTTAGTCAAGATTATAAGATAATCATTACAATCATCTATATTTCATACAATTACCTATATTTCACTTAATCATTAAGGAAAATACTTCTATTTAGAAAACAAGTCTTATTCAATCTTCAAAACAATTATGTAGGAACAACATCTCATATCTACTATAAAATTCAGCCTTCATATACGATTCTTCTATAACTATGTTTCTCAAACAACTATCTTAAAATACGTTCTATATTCTAGCATATCATCACACTACTACTATAATACCCCTCCACTTTTGGACACTAATAGCATTATTACTAACATCCTGTCATAAAACAATCACTTCATCAAAGAGATAGCCCAATGGTCTATACAACACCATAACATCATTAAGCATTTTTATTTTTTTCTTGCATGGACTCTAATTCCATCTATACTACCTTCAATCTAACCAATGCACTGAAAAAAAAATATTAAATTATTTTCCCACTTACATTTTCTACAAAAAAAAAGAGACAAATTTCTTACTTGAACCTTTCTTATCCTATAAGCTGACAACTACACAATTCTATACACAACTCTACCCAAATTCATAATACTAACACTTCCAAAATATGCAAACCTATACTAACACAATTCCATTCTAAGATGGGATATTCATAACTTGAAAATAAACATAAACATTTTGGTAGATTAATTATTTACCTTACTAAAGGAGTAAGCTATGACAAGTCATCCAATAATAAGATCTATTACATTAGGATTTTGTTCATAAACATTAAGTTTATAGAGGATTGTTTATAATCCAAATGAAATACTCAAATCAACATCTAAATTTGTAATATGGTAAAATACATTAACAGATTAAAATCAATAAATTTAGGAAACTTATTATTCTAGAACCTTTTTCCTTAAAACATTATTAAAAATTTTCTAATACCTTTTGCAATACCTGAACAAGTGTAAAATTGATAAATATCACATATGAAACTTTACGCTACCATGAGGTTAAAGATATTTGTGGTAAATACTCTAAAAGATAAAGAATTTACTCACCTCCTACTATTTACGGTTTACTTAGATTTTAAAAGAAATAATTACAAATGCTATATATGGGTAAAAGCAAGAAACTCGGTCCACATATAGGGGAAGCTGCGTAGGCAAAAAAAATGCTGCCAGGAATGGGTACCCATTTTCAAAGAAACGGGTACCCATTTAGGAACAAGCGCCCGAACCTAAACGGGTACCCGTTTAGTAATGGGTACCCGTTTAGTAACGGGTACCCATTTAGCAATGGGCACCTGAGCCTAAACGGGTACCCATTTAGTTTCAAGTGCACGTTACTAAACAGGTACCCATTTTCAAAAAATTATATATTTTTAAAAAAGAGCCCTATGGGCTCATTTTCTCCCACAGAGGCTGACAGTGACAGGGACAGTGGATTTTTTAGAACGGGTACGCATTGCCAAAGACTAAACAAACACAACAACAGGGATTTTTTTTTCCCTCTCACCTCCTCCTGCCACCTTGTCACCACTGAGCTCTTCCAGGTTGGTTCTCTGCCTATTTTTAGCTTGTTTTAGATGTTTTTTTTCTAATTGTAGGGTTAAAATGAAAATTAGGGTTTTATTTGTTATTAAAGGGTTTTACTTGTTATTAGAATTTTATGAGTTTTTTTGTGATTGTATGTTACTACAAACCCTAAAACCATGTTACTGCAAACCCTAAAAAACTTAAACTACAAACCCTAAAAAAATTAAACTATAAACCCTAAAAAACTAAATTATAAACCCTAAAACCATGTTGTACTACAAACCCTAAAAACCTAAACTTTAAACCTGAACAAACCAAATTATAAACCCTGAAACTAGTTGTACTGCAAACTCTAAAAATGTAAACTATAAACCCTAAAAAACCAAACTATAAACCCTAAAACCATGTTGTCCTGCAAACCCTAAAAACCTAAACCCTAAACCCTAAATAACCAAATTATAAAGATTTAATTTTGTGTGAGTATGATTCGAATGCATTCAACTATTCAATGACTTCTAATGGGAACATAATAGCATTCAAAAGAAGCTTTGTGAATTGAATTGTTGTGGTCAAACAAAATTTTATATTGAATTGACTTGAAATTCCAAACAAGCCACTCTTCCATCCTCCTAAAAATGCAAACTACTAATTAAAAATATCTTATGATTACTTTAAACTATATATATATCTTCATCATCATTTACTAGTATTCCATTTATGACCACTAAGTAACTGTTATTGCTTTTGAGGATCCCATAGTTTCATTTGAATCCCATGCCATGCCCATTGACTACATAGTTCTCCATCATTTAGATTCTCTCCACTTTAAGCATTCTTTTACTCCTATTAATTCCATTGCAACCACTTTCATTATCGACGTTTCTATTATCATTATTCTTACTAGCATTATTTGTATTTATTACCTTATGCTATGTAGAATTCCATGATTTGTCCATGCTTGTATTTCTCATCTCACTTTCCTAATATCAAATCCCACTTTTGATTCCTATAGGCTTGTAGGTGGATCTTTCATGTTTTCATTCATCAAGTGTTGAGTTCCAAAGAGTTAGCTTACCATGAGCCACATTAAAAAGAAATACATTCTTCAAAAGTTATTAACTCATCTGCATGCATACCCATCTATCATGTCATTACTAGCCTAGTCTAATCTTTAGTGATGAGTCCTTGTATATTACTCTAGTTGCATGGGGTTAGACCTAGGAGGTTGTTGGCCCATGCCCCAAAGTGCAAATTTTTATGTTTCTTATGTGCCTTATTGCTCTAGTAAACCCTACATTGACAAGTGATTGGAAATATTATAATAGAGAAATGGGAAGAATACACTTGGCATGGGCTATTATGCACTTTTAAATTATGACAAATAATATGATAAATGATCAAAGGAAATAATCAATGATAGTTAAACAAACAAGACAATGGAAATAGAAATTGACACCGGATTAGGAAAAAGTAAACTATAAATACAAGGGTTTAGATGCACTTGTAGGAGATGGAACTACCACTAGAATAATAAAAGGGATAAGTTTGAAGATGAGGAAATCATGTCTATGTGCAAATAATTTTAGGATGAAGACCTAGGAGGTCTATAACCAATACCATTCATAGAATGATATTCATTAGGCTTAATAGGGACCTTAATGCCTTCTTTTTGATCTAAGTGACTATGCCTATAACTAGATTTTCTAAGGATATGATTAACTTAGTATATGTAATAATGATAAAAGGGATAAGTTTGAAGATGAAAATGTATCAAGAGGAGGCATGTAGGATGCTTCAGTGTTGATGATTAACTTAGGGTACACTAATGATAAAAGGGATAAGTTTGAAGATGAGGAAATCATGTCTACATGCAAATAATTTTAGAATGAAGACCTAGGAGGTCTATAACCAATACCATTCATAGCATGATATTCATTAGGATCAATAGGGACCTTAATGCCTTATTTTTTATCTAAGTGACTATGCCTATAACTAGATTTTGCAAGGATATCAAAACCAAGCCTATAAATGTTGCAACTCTTCAAAAGAAGTAGGATCAATGTCAAAGGCATGCCCAACACAAGAGGTATATTCAAATGATCCTTTAATAGAGGAAATGGATGCCTCATTAGATTGTGATGCCAATGTTGTAGTTGTGATTTTAGGAATCTCAAAATGTGACAAGTCTATCTTATACTCTCCAAAAAAGAAGGTGTGAAATCTAAGGGACCCCAATCATCACCAGTCCATGTACTAGAAGAAGAGGTGAATATTTAGCCACATCATCAATAGGAGTTGTATTTTTTGTGAGGATAAAGAAGGCATCACATTTTGAAGCAGTAGTGAAGAATTATGCTTTTTCCCAAGTTTAATTTGTTGACAATATTGTAATGGATCGGGGTCTACTTTTATTGTAATTTTTTTATTCCCATGGACAAATTGAATATATTAATATTTAAATTTGATGGGATGGCACCCATGGTATGAATAGATTGCCTACCTAAAAGGAGATTATAAAAAAGGAAAACCAATATCACATGCACCATGGTTGGTAATGTGATAGGGCCCAATTCTATAGGAAAAGTGATGTTTCCAAGGGCTTTCCAACTTATGTTTTAGAAACCCATAATTGATATAATAGAAGACAAAATACAAGTTGTATTTATATTTATGTGATTTAGAAAATCTACCCCAAATACATTAAGACCAGAGATATTATCTATAAGGGTACACTTTCCTACAATAGAATTTACACCAACAATAATCAAAATGGGTTCATTTTGTTTTTACACTTCAGCAGAAGGTAACTCATATTGTTGGAATACAATGTTGTAGTGTTGGTATAAATGTAGTCTAACAAGGTAACTATTGGTATAAATGTAGTATTGGTAATAAATGTAGTAAAAAAGTAGCATGCAATGTTCAATTAAGTCATAATATGTACCGCTCTTTTGAGACACATGAGAAGCCTATAGTAAAATTGGAGTTAATATAGGAAGAGAAATAGGAATGAATTTTTGTTGCCTATTCCCATAGGTATTATAGGTATGAGCTACCACTTGATAGTCAGGAGGAGGTACTACGTGATAATTAAGAAGAGTCTTAGGTGTATTAGATGTGATAGCTCTAGCAAATTGAGTATATAACTTGGGGATGTAAGAGTATGGTTTACATACCTGGAAATTTATTCCATTGTACCATCTGCATCCTCATTTTTTTGTATGGTGAAAACTTCTATTAAAAATCATACAAATTTGACTACTTGTCTAGGGTACACCTGCAAAAAGTAATGTTCAAATGTACAAGTAAATTAACTATATATTTACATGAGTTGATACAAAATTTAAGACAAGGGGAATAATATAGAAGCTGAAATGAGAATGAAAGAATTTAACTTGGGGATGTAAGAGTATGGTTTACATACCTGGAAATTTATTCCATTGTACCATCTGCATCCTCATTTTTTTGTAATGCATCTATAATTGACTCATGTTCTTCCATCGAAAGTGTCCATAACTATTTATTAGAAGGTTTACCTTGATATCTAACTAGTTTTATATTTGTTTCCACAACCAAATGTGAGTAGTCTATGATCTTCTTATATGTTTCATAATCTTCAAATGCAAGCACACCATTCCTTCTTATTAGATATTTTCGTATCCAAGTGCCAACAACCATAGAACCTGTTGGATACTCCATGTTATCATCATCTACTCTAGGATGTAAAAAATTTTGTTTTGTCTCAACACATCGAGCCAACCAATACTCGGTTTCCTCTTCATTGCCCTCAGGTGCAATAACAGCATAGACATGTCCTACAAAAAAAAAATGTAATTCAATAAAGTGTGACATGTATCTAAATCACATAAATTTGTGTATGCATACATATATAATTAATTAAATATGGATGTACAGAAAAATAACAATAAAAAAAATTGAAAACAAAAGTACCTTCTTGTACAAGGTCTGAAACATGATCATAGTCATCTGATGCAAACATTTGATTATCATCTTCAATTGTTGTTTCAAGTTGATCTTGTGTTTCTGTAGGTGTCAAGGATCTTTGTTTCCATTCTTCAACCTATTCTGTATTTTTACATGCTCCCCAATCATCTGTAATACAAAATTGATAAAAACATGCAAGCTCCCTAGTCCATATAGTCCATGTGCTTGCATTTGAACTCTTAAATGAATGCCATTTTGTTGATCCAGTTATTGTCTCACAATCAAGTTGAGTAGGAATATTCTCTTCTTCAACTAACCAAAAGAATCATCAAATTGTAGAGTTCTGACCTGATCCCATAGATAACTTTTTATTACACCAATCCACAATTGCACGTGCATCTCTAAATATGGTTGTATCCTCAAATTTTAGTTGCTCTCTAGCAAGAGCTCTTTTTACACATGCTCCAGCTCCATCATGTTCTCCTTTACCATGTCCAGCTTAAAAAAAACTCCACATATGTTGGATATTGATTTCTTTGTGAGCCCTACATAGCCAATAAAACATTCTTGCATTTTTTAATTGCCCTATACAATTATCTAACCATATAAAATGTTGTGTCATCTGGATTCCTCTTTCTTTTAAACTTTCATAAAATTTTGTGAAACAATATTGCACAAACTTTGAAGAGTGTAACCGGTTATCACTCAAATAGAAATGATACTCCCTCAAAATTTTTCTATTATCTTCTATACTATCATCTGCAGGTCTGTATACAATATGAACAAATATGGCCACTTGCATTGAATTATAATACTGAGATTGAATTTCCTCTTGTGGAGCAAGAGTATAGTTTTCTGCAAAGTCAACCACTGATAGGATAGTTCCAATTGGAAAGGTGTTTTTACATGAACGAAATCATCCATCAAGCCACTGAGCATATTGGGAGTGTTTGACATATTTGGATACAATATTATCCTTAAAATCTTTGATGAATGCATGCACACAAATTTTTTCAGTGACTAACTCACAATGCTTTCCAATTTTTCCATCCTTTAAAGAATATTCAACATTCTTGAATCTTTTCACATCCACTAATTGTTGTCCAAATTCATGTGAAATATTTTCATGCATACATTCTCCTAACAATGAAAAGTTGCCACATCTATTGCATTGTCTAGAAATACATGCTTTTGAATAAAATAAGTATTCAGTAGATGTTTCACAAAACATACCTGCTACAAACTCCTTAATTGTTTGAGGTGGCATATTAATACCACATTCCTGCATAATTTTGTCAGTATGCAAAGTAGAACGTATATATCGAAAAAGATCATAATAATAACGAAATTGCACATGAGTTTTACAACAACAAGAGATTCGTTGTTTATTAATTTTCACATACCAAGGTTTACATTTCTATAAAGATCTTTGGCCTATGGTAATATTAAAAGGTTCTAACACTAAATCATCTAAGAATTTTTTATATAATTCAGTTTGAGTCATGTCTAATAGATGTTTTGGATGAGGATCACGAATTTTAGACCCCACTCGTAATTTTAAAACATCTCTAACATTAGATGATACCCTTGTATTATCATGCCAATATTTTTCAATTAAAGATTTGATTTCACTATTTAATTTCATGTCATACCTTGGGAGTCTACCACTAAAACTCCAACATTGGTTAATTGGATCTTTTTCAATAGATTCTCTTCTCTTTGCTGCTCTTCTCAAAGTTTTAGGATTTATCTTTAGAATTTCACTTGTTTTACTTATCATTCTTTTATTAGTAGATAATTTATTGACTAAAGCAGTTATTATAGCTCTTCATACTGCATTGCTATCTTTAGATCGGCTCTTTTTATCAGTAGAATCAATAGCATTAGCAACACTAGATAAAACTTGTTTCATTGATTCATTTTTTTTTAGGTTTTACAAATATGCCTAACATTTTCATTACTTTTCACAATTTCCACATCTTCATCAATTGCATCATAAGTTGACATTGAAATCCAAGACTTTTTCTATAAATTTTTTTTATATAATCTATTTGTATGAGTTCTCATTTGCCTCCAAGAAATCTTACCAGGAAGATTATCTAAGACATTTCTTTCAATTTCAAATAAAACATTTTCATTTTCACTCCTAAAAGGGATATCATTCTCATTCATATCATCAATAGGTGGGTTTGAAGACATACCTGGATTTGTTTCTATAGTCATGTTTTCCATATCATTGAAAGTTGGCTCCGAAGACACACCTGGATTTGTTTCTATAGTCGTGTGTTCTATATCATTGAAAGTTGGCTCCAAAGACACACCTGGATTTGTTTCTATAGTCCTGTTTTCCATAGCATTGAAATTTGGTTGTGAAGACATTCCTGGATTTGTTTGAATAGTCACATTTTCCATATCTTCGAAAGTTGGGTTTGAAGACATACATGCATTTGTTTCTATAGACACATTTTCTTCTAAATTCACCATTTCCACATTTGCATCATCTACATTCATCCCATCATTTATACTCTCTTGAATGTCTTTCTCTTCAATACTCATGGAACTAGATGCTTTAATATTCTTCATCTCTTGAATCCTTGCTCTTCTATCTCTTTGCCTTTTGGCTTCCTTCTCTTTATTTGCTTCAATTTCTTGAGGTGTCATTACCCTCCTTTGTTTTTTTCTTTGACGTTGATTTGATCCCATGATTACCAAACCCTCTTGATAAAATAACAATTGATACTTAATCCAATTTCATAATTGATGTCCTTATTTGAACTTTTGAAGTAGAATTAAATGTAGATCCTTTGTTCCATAGATTTTGAAGTAAAAGGTAGATGTAAAAACAAAAACCCTCTTTCTTTATTCCTCTTGAAAATAGCTCATGCACTTGATTTCACTTCAGAATTGTTCATATGATTGACTCTTTTGAAAATCTGAATAGAATATGACCTGTCAAGAGATTCCACAAAACACTTGTAAGTAAAAAAATGCAGAAATTGTCACTGTCGCGCCGTACTGATCAGACTTGCAAGTTGCAGGGATACAGTGAAAGTACTTTTTTCCCTAATATGGGAAATAACAGGTATAATAGAAATAGGTACCCTTTATAAAATGGGTACCTGTTATTGAAAACATAACGGGTACCCGTTATGTAACGGGTACCCGTTATGTAACGCGTACCCGTTATGTAATGCGTACCCGTTATTTGAAATTAGAAATCTCTGCCCACATTTTCCCTTACCTTTGCTTGGGTTTTAGGCTTGGGATAGGCATGGTTGACCGACCTTGAGCCTTGGACCTACAAGTTTTTTTCTAAGTACAAAATAAGAAGAAACACTGAGTTTACCTGTATAGCTGAGGGCTTTTTTTTTCTGAATTTTTTTACGAAACGAAAACCCATTACAGATGACATTGTCTAGTTTTCAAATATATAATTTTTTTTGTTATTGGACATGTTCTTCTATTTATTATTTAATTTATAAGCAAACTAGTCCAAAAACTTGAAATGACAGGTGTTTGTATTTTTTTAATAACTTTTAATTTTTAAATTTTTTAAAAAAAATTATATGTCATTAATCTACACATCATTCTTTACAAAATGAAAAAAAAATTAATTTTATGATTTTTTTTGCTCAAATTATGTTGGCCGTACATGAGGGGTTTTCAAAAGTAACAATTAGGCCTAATAAAAAATTAATTAAAAAAAATTAATTGGAAAAAAATTATAAAAAAATATCCTCATCAAACTTCACTGTACTACACATGTTTTCCCAAAAGGATTTTGAAATTTTTTTTATTTAGGTCAAATTATGTTGGCCGTACACGTGCATGGTATGGTAAAAATAAGTGACTTTTAAATAGTGGTTTTTAGAAATGCCTATTGAAAATTAATTTGTGTCATCTGGGTATTGAAAAAAAATTACATATTTAGAAACTAGACTCTGAGTACTACATTTTATATTTAGTGACTTTTTTAAAGATTTCATCTCTAAGTGCTTCAAATTTTAAGGTCAAATGTGACAAATTCTGAAAATCAGGGAAAACACTTCCACTTTTTGGCCAAAAAGTGGACCCAACTTCTTGCACACACCCATATATACTTATATCGAAGAGTTTTCATGGAAACACATCTATTAATTATTTCTAAATTTCAATTAGAAATTTCTATTAACGTAACTACTAACTTACCTTACCAATTGTTATAAAGGAAACACTTTGTAAACCTACTATCTGATAAGATAAAGTGAACATGCTTAAGAGAAAATAAAACTCACGATATGTCGATCAAAACAATAATTTACTAGAAGGATGAGAAAAGTCCTATACTACCGTCCCATCTGGATTTACCTCTCTCTCTCTACAAGGGTCGTATGGCAAACGTTGGAGATGACAGCAGAAGCTAACAGAAATAGAGTAACAAGATTTTCAAGAAACTTGACAGAAGATATTCTAACAGAGATAAGAATCAATTTTCCCTAAAAAATTATCTATTATTTTAAACAGTATGAGAGAAGGCAGAGGTTCTCCTGGGAATACCCAATTGCAGAAATTAATGTCTTAAATGCTAAGCAAGTAAAATTGATGGCATCAAGGGAAATGAATGATCTTCGAGCATCACGTAAAAAAATGATAAAACATAGATAATGGGTTTGAAATAATTTGTAGGGTGTTGATGTATTAAAATTGGCATAGCAAATCACCTTTTGATGAGGCCGTACAATGAATACACAATCGATTGCATGGCGCACAAAATTGGATGACATTACTTCTAACTTCTGTAGGTGTCTCAGGGATAAAAGCAAGGTAAATTTAACATAAGTCATACTAAGAAAATCTATTAGGTAAAACAAAATTGCCATCAGTAGATTGCTAGTGGGTACGCACCCATAGGGGGAAAAAAATAGCTTATGAACTCAAATACATCCGATGATTTTATTTTGCCACTAAAGAGGTTTTTTTTTAAAATTTTGCTTGCAGGGAGAGAATAACCTCTCTCCTCCAATGACAGCTACCAGATGAACATAAAGAGATTAAAATGCAATGGTCAAACACAAGCATGCATTAGGTTTTCTTTTTGGGTGAGTTGTAGGAGATACATGATTGGTTTGAATTAGTCTGGTGAATCATTAAGATTTATTCCTATTAGTTTTGTATGGATAACGCTACAAGATGTTTGGTCGTGCACTCAAGAACACATCCAGCCAAAGAAGATTTATGTGCTACTACAGTTTGGGGGGTTTAACGATGCATGCAATGATGGTACAAAAGAATGGTTTAACCCAATAATTGGAATGATTTGTCATAGGTTAGAAGAAAGAGAAGTCATTGTTAGAAAGGGCTCTAGAAGCCAGATTAGGTACGTAGCCCTTTTTAGGTTGCAGGAAGATCAAAAAAAGAATTGATTAGCTAGATAACACAAGCAGGAATATAATTTTGAAGCCATGGTGTTCCAAAAAGTTGGTGCTACAAGAGGATCAGAACACCATGATTGAAGTCGACTGGATTATGAGTTAATTACAGAGTGAGAAGAGAGCGGATTCACTACCCCAAATAGAATTGTCTCCAAGGAAAATTAATTACAGAGATATTTAGATAAGATGAGATTACAATGCTCAGAAGAATGACCCAGATTAAGGATTACAAGAAATTCTCAATACGATGGCGATAGGAGGATATACACATTCCACAGGTCACGAAAATAGTAGATTGAAGAAATGCCCAGGCTAACATGCATATGTGGGTTTTCAGACAAGCAGAACAACAGAAAGATAAGGAAGAAAAGATAAGGAGATAGAGAGAAAGAGATTCATACAAAATCACTAAGACATACCTAGAGAATTTGTTTTATTCTCAAACTTCATATTCCTCCTTCCGATCCCCTTTCTTTCTTCCTCCAATTCTTCTTTTCTAGAATTTCCCCAAATCTTTCTTCTCTCTCAAATCTTCCAAAACCCCCCTTCAAATATTCACCCTTACACAAAAATAGCCATGATCATAATTTTCCCACTTCACCATCACTATCGTTAGAGAGATCCACTCACATCCAACAATTAAATGCATTAAATCCACCACCTATGACAACTCACTTACCTACCAATAAATCAATGAATGATATAAATTAATATCTTACACAGCTAGATAAAAGAATATTCATATTATTAATTTATTTATTATTATTGTTACTATTATCATTTACAATAATAGTCAACTTAATTCTTATTTGAACAATATTTAATATACCTCCACATTAACATTACTTATTTATCAAGAATAGATTAATAATTTCTACTAAATAAAACATTAGACCAGAATGACCAACTCCAAGACTACATACCAAACATTTCTGAAGTTAACACTCAACAGGACAACAGAGACTCACAACCATGCTCCATACCGACTACCAACAAAACTGACAAAACACAAATGAAACACAAGATTGAGAACTCATCCTTCTTGGGAATGATGTCAACTAAGGGACCTCATGTCATCTCCATTCCACAACCTCCATTGGTATGAAGGCATGCTTAGACCTACCAATTTAGGTGGAGTCGATGCCTGGTACTTGCAACCTATAGCAAACAACACTATCATACATGAAGATATATGAAAACATGCAGTCCTACAAATAATGAACGGAAGTCGCAGTGTAGCAGGGTACTCAATACGAGTGATGCGGCACTGTTCCGTTCACATAACACATCAAATGAGTAATCACTTAACACTTAGTGTTCAATTGCTTCTCAAACAGAATAAAATAATTAGTTACATGATGATCAAATTCAAGTAATAACAAATCCTAACCAAAAATCAGATTACTCATAAAGCTCAGAATCAACATTAATCCATAATGTCTAATGTGTCACTCAAGCTTCATCTTCAAGCTCCTGAGCCAGAGCACCTACACATAGAAGGTGAGGATGGAGGGACACTACATGATGTTCATATTGTACAACAATCAGTTGCCACATTTTTTTACCTATGTTTCAGTCCTATATCCTCAAGCTACTACTAACATACTAGTTGATTAGTTGATTAGTAACATTGGAGAAAATTGTTAGGCTAATTTATATGGTATATATTTTACATCCAAATCATAAGGATCTTTGTAGTTGTGTTGGTGACACAACCCTTTCTCTATTTGGTTATTTTAACTACCACATTCCTAGGAAAGAGTCCAATGGGTCTTATAAGCTACAAGAGATGCCCTCCATGACAAAGTAACATTTAATCATTGCTTTCAATTATCAACATTTAATTTTTTCTTTCAATTATCACCATTGAGAACAAAATGCCTTTGAAAGAAAAAATATGAAATCATGTTGGAAAAAACAATGTGTTTTGTAAAATGCTCTAAAATTATAATTTAACTCAAGATAGAAGACAAGGAATAAGTCTTTGTCACCATTGAGAACAAAATTCCCTTAAAAGCAAGATGAAATACATCACAAACCAAAGTATCAGGAAAACAAGCCTACAAGGATAAATGATAAAATATAAAATAAGCCTAGAAAACAAAATATGTTGGAAAACACAATGTGTTTTTGAATATGCTCTAAAATTACAATTTAAATCAAGATAGAAGACATGGAATAACTCTATGTCACCATTGACAATAAAATGTCTTTGAAAGTAAAAAAAACCATGTTGGAAAACACAATGTGTTTTTGAATTTGCTCTAAAATCACAATTTAACTCAAGGTAGAAGACATGGAATAAGTCTTTGTAACCATTGAGAACAAAATGACCTTGAAAGCAAGATGAAATACATCACAAACCAAAGTATTAGGAAATCAAGTCCACAAGGATAAATGATAAAACATGGAATAAACCTGGACAAAAAACATGTTGGAAAATACAATGTGTTTTTGAATATGCTCTAAAATTACAATTTAACTTAAGATAGAAGACATGGAATGAGTCTATCTCATCACTAACAACAAAATGTCTTTGAAAGCAAAAAAATCATGTTGAAAAACATAATGTGTTTTTCAATCTGCTCTAAAATCACAATTTAATTCATGATAGAAGACATGGAATAAGTCTTTATTACCATTAAGAACAAAATTCCCTTGAAAGCAAGATGAAATATATCACAAACCAAAGTATTAGGAAAGCAAGCCTACAAGGTTAAATGATAAAGCATGGAATAAGCTTGCAAAAAAAAATATTGGAAAACACAATGTGTTTTTGAATCAGCTCTAAAATTATAATTTAACTCAAGATAGAAGAAGTGTAACACTTGCCTTGAACGCCTTAAAGAATACACACTTATGCTATATGAAACAGGAATTTTTTTTTTAAAATGATTAAGTAACGTTAACACAACTAATTACGACATATTCTCTACGGGTCCAAGGCTACATCACTTAACAAATCAACTAACATAATTTAATATTCATCAGTAACGGATCCAAAACCATGCTCAAATAAATAACTTATTCACATTCATTGCAAATCATCAAATAACGGAATCTGCATGATTAACGTAACTGAAATGCTTTCATATAAGTACATCATGACATCATTACATTACCATTTTAGTTACATCAAAAGTTACATACATAAAGAATGTTCTGTTACACAAATTTGGTACAAGGTTATACACTTACATCATCATCATTGTAACAAGTACAACTGGAACAAATCTTGTTCTGCATATGATCTTGACAAGAATAACCAATCGATAAAATAGCTCTTCCACCCGACCATGTGGAACCCTAAGGTCCACCCCCCGAGCTAGGAGTTAACATGAGGTCCCTAACACTGACAGTCAGGTAGATGAAAGACAAACAAGAATAAAGGACGACCAAATGCCAATACAACACATGGCAATAACCATACAACACAACATAACTTAACTTAACATTCACTTCCAGAGGTGACACAAAACAAATGAGGAGAGACCAAACAAGGGATGCTAGGTTGTAGTAGGGAGAGTGTCATCGCATGGTCCTAACATGGGTTATCCTGACAGCCTCTCACTAGGCGCCAGCCCCCATCTATGGTTATCCTGACAGCCTCTCACTAGGCGCCGGCCCCATAGGGTGACACATGCGGAATCGACCTTCCTTTCATGAGGACAAGGAAGTCAATCATGCCGACCAGGCCTTCTCTACCCATCCTTAGTCTAAACAAGCACTATAGGTCATGGGAGAGGAATCCAATAATCTTATTGATGTGAAATCTACCCCTAATCCCCCTAGTTAATTTTAGGTTATCACTTGATTAATCTACTTCCAACGGGTTATCCTGACTGCCACTTTGGGCACCGGCCCCACGTTGAAAGCCACTCTCCTTCCTAACACCTAGTAACCTTAACATCATACAAGACTTATAACAATACACGAATATGTACACTGCAAGGCATAAACCCTCTTGCAACAAAATAGAATCATAACATCAATTGTTATCCAACACTTTTAACATTGCAATACTTTATCCTTTTACAGATTTCAGGTCTCTCCTTACGACAAAATGGTACAATAAGATCACAAGAGGTTTGATATCTCATCCTAAGATTATTACTTTACAAGACACAACATTCAACCTTGACAGTACCTCATTATACTTCATACTTTGTTTGATACACATAAACGCTATTACATCATAATTACAAAAACAACAATACACAAGTTGCAAATACTTAACAATGACAACTTAGCCTCTGGAATTCGAGTTTGAACAACCTCAATACGACTCATTACAACACTCAATCAATTCAGTTCAAATTCAGGAGATGAAATACTACAATTCATTCTCAGTTTAATGCAAACAACTCCCGTAATAAAAGAATGTTAAATTACAACAATTAAATTAACACCTTGCAACTAAATATCTAACTAATCTTTATTTTGCTCCAAAAGATAAATAAATTGATTAACTAAATCATTACAATAATTGATAAAAGAACCACTTAATTTCTGTTTACCATTCGACACTTCCTTAATGATACGATCTTATATACTTTCCTTCAATCTTGTCCAATTAACTTTATTCTATTAATGATAATAACGCTAGGAGATATATCTTACGACTGAACGGTAATTACACGAGGAGAGTTCAATCACAAAATGTTTGTTATCCTTCATACGGTCTTTCAGACATTCTAATGAGCTCAACCAAATGGATTCTTTTATGATGATTTGAAGATGTTTCTGAAATTGATCTTATCCATGGTGATTTAATTCCTCAAGGAGAACGATCGTAAATGCGCCCTATGCAAACAGCTTGGGATATTTTACTACTGAGATGAAAAATTGCTATTGAGTGTTTTACCACTGACGTGAATGATATTTGATTTTAACACCAACTTCTGGCAGCGTCCGACAACTTGGAATTTTAATAATTTGATAGCACAACTTAAGGGTTTTCTCTCTCTAACAAAAAGGCAAGGATTGCAGGAAAACAATGACACACAGAAATGACGAACTGGAGTTGTCGAAAAGATTACTTACGGTCTCTAACAGCATTCTTCATATACTCAACGCCATACGCCTTCTTACCGTTATGCAGATTTCCAATTACAAAAAGGTGTGGATACAGTGTTACATACTGAAGGAAGTTTATCTCTAATGGAAGGTCGCAGATTACAAATCCTCTATAGATTTCGACTGCTGTTTACTATGTGAAGGCAGAACCATCTTCCTTGACAGCGCATGCCTTTCTATGTGCTAACTTAGTTATTGATATATCTGTTAACTCTACACTAATTGTACGAATCGTTTTCAAGAAAACAGTTGAATAAAGGTAAAGGTGAAACTTGAGCACTCAGCTGAGTACAACTCTCCAACTAAATGGAATGATTCTAGGACAAACAATACTGGATTTGTTGCATAAACTCTACAAACTCGTCATAGGGCGATCTATGGTTATAAAACTGGATTCTACAGAAATACTTTTTGGGATGCAATCATATGGTAATCCTACTATTGTGCAAGATCGCTGGTATACACAGAATAGTTTTGCTGACAAGGTATTAGATTCTTTTTTTTGACAAGGTGGGCTCTTGGTTTCCGATTCACAACCCTACAATAGCTAGGAATAGTGATTACTGAGTTCGGAGGTAATAGTAACCATTGACCCGCGCCATGCAACTACCACTTCCCCAAAGGTATAAGCACCAAATCAGTCCAAACAATGAACACATTAGACTCTTCCGACAGACAAAACACCAGTCGTCTAGGGCACAAGGCTCCACATGGGAGATGTTGATCAGTCCCTCGTGAGTTTTGCTCACACTACATACCTCCTATCCCACGTCTTACATATATAGTATGCATCTATATCATTGGTTTTCGAAACCTTAAATCTTATTCTATTTTCTTTCAAGAACAAACCGTTGAACTAGCCATACCAGGTTCAATTTGCAAAAACCACACCTTCCAGACATGCGCCTAGTCCAACGGCTTAGGGAGACAATGGAACAAGGCAGAGTCAATACCCAACAAGAACTTCATAATCGATAATGAAAGGGTTCGAAAGCTCCAGCTGTGGAGTAAGCTTAGACAACGGATCATAGCATAATACTCAGAAAATGACAGATAACAGGGATTCGAGACTTTCATTCAAACGAATGAAAGCAAGGCAGAAATGAAAGAAGCAAGGCAGAGGCTACCTAATACCATAGATCCACGAAAGAATAATACCAAACACACAAAAACAGTATACCAACCATCTGCAAGCCGTCCTCCCTCTGGCAGGTATGCGCACAACCCATTCGGCTAGGAAACAAGGGACGAGTGCAGAGTTGGTATCCAACAGACGAACCTTCAATAATCGAAAATGAATGGGTTTCAACGACTCCAGCTAAGGCATAGGTTAGTCAACGGTACATAGCAGAATACCTAGTAAATGGCGAAAGAAGAGGCTTCGGACTTTCATTCCAAAACGAGTGGTAACAAGGCAGCGAATTACCTATCATTATCTGTCCACAACAGAAATAAAACTAACCACAACAAAACGTAATATATACACAGAGCTTTCAAATATAGCGGATGAATATGTTCGCTGACCTGATAAAAGTGCGACTAGCTGTTGCCAAGGCGATCCATGATTAGTTCGCTATATCAGAGGCACTGATCAATTATCAGTGGACGCACGGAAAGGATCTCAGGGTAAGGGGCTGCATTTGTTAGAATGGTCGACTCACTGCTATTATTTTTTTTTAAAAACTATGATGGGAACAATGCAATCTGTATGTGCCCGACTACTGCCTGCTAATGTTCCCTCTCTAAACTAGGGTTCAAAGACTGTAAGGGAGAAAAGAACAGAATTGTTTTCACACAATCAAATCGCTTGCCCCGAGGTGTTAGGGGATTCCAGTGTGGAGAAGAAACCGTGGTCGTCTAATGTCTGAGAGAGAAGGTGAGCTATAGCAAACACATCATGGCATCTACGAATTCGAACCCTCATAAGGATGATCTCCCTTAAATGTAACCTGGAAAAATAGTTTCTAATCTGATGGAGGACGGTAAGAGAGTTGAAAGGCAATTCCATTCATTGTAGACCCAAGGTTTTCATCTAAAACCGTCTACAGAGAATACACATTTGCAGAAATGACAGAAGGTCCCGGCAGAAACCATTGAACCAAAACCATTTCATAAATCAGACAAAGACGCAAACAATCAACATGCTCAGATTTAGAGAAAAGAAACAGCAAAAGAAGGCAAGTATTCTGAGGAACCTGGCTACGATGTCGGTTCAACAGGTCTGCTTCAATTGTTGCAGATCCAAGCCACCTATTCCAGCCTTCTTCTCCCTTCGTGTACCTATAATGCCGTCCTTAATGCCTCTGCCGCTCTTTTATAACACAGTCTCACTCCTCTACCAAGGGCTTGGCATGTGATCCCGTGCATCTCTCCTTAAAAGAATATGTATTTTTATTTAATTTAAAGATCCCAATTATTATATATTTTATTTTATTATTATTTTTTTTATAGCCGACCCAATATATTGTTATTAATAGAGTAGTACTATTTCAACAATCTATAATTTTGTACTATACTATAATTTATTTTATTAATCAAGTTGTAAATCACAATTTACAACATGATTACCACTATTTATTTATTTAAATATTTATTATAAATAATATTATATTGAACAATACAAATTTCTTACAACTTTATTTAACAACAACACTCCTCATAAAATAATAATTTATTTATAACAATAATCGACAACTAACGACTTTATGCCCATTTAACAACATTTATACTCTTTCGTAGAATAATTCTAATTAAAGCACAACATTACCACACATACTTAGACACCTGCAGAACTCATTAGACTCCAAGATACAGTATTACCTGACAGCAAGACATGAGCGAACGACAACTAATAACCACAAGGGTAAACTGACGATGAAGGAACACTGACTAGGGACCTCACGTTAACTCCAACCAACTAATCCATTGGTGAAGGCATGCTCAGACCTGTAATCAGGTGGAGTCGATGCCTAGTACCTGCATCCTGCAGCAACGCACGGTTAACCATAAGAAGATATACATATACATCACATGCAGTCCCATCGTGAATGGAAATCGCAGTGGGTTAGGGTACTCGAGAATGAGTAATATGACACTGTTCCATTCACGTTTGTGAATAACAATCAACTATATTGAACAAGGTATCAGATTACTAATCTACGACATAAAATGATCAACTAACTTCCAATCCCATATAATGAATAACATCAAAGCATCTAAAACATCAGTTCATTTATCAAATTATAAAGCATAAAATGACATAATCCAACATCAACATCTGTTATCATAATAATTAGGTTCATACTGAAATAGCAAAATAACTAGAAATCCATCATCAAACGATCTAAAATACTGTCATAATGTCCAGTACTATTAAGCAAACAGCAGTCCAAAAGATGACAAGTTGAGGGGCACTACATCCTCCCCCCCTAGGATCAGGCTTACTCCTGGAAGCCTGCGAACAAATATGGATATAGCTCTCACATACGGGAAGTATCTTCCCAGGTCGCTGAAGTCTCATCCTTAGGATCCCATTGGACCCTTACCTGCTCTATGACTCTGCCCCTGAGAGTGAGTCGCCTGTGCTCCAAAATGCCTATGGGCTCCAAAGCTAGCTGCCCGTCCTCTACCTGTAAGGCATTCCAATCAAGAACATGTGAAATATCTGGATGATAAGGTCTAAGAACAGAAACATGAAATACATCATGGACACATGACAAGCTAGGCGGCAAAGCAAGATGGTATGCAATAGGATTGATTCTTTCCAAAACCTCGAATGGCCCAACAAAGCGTGGCGCGAGCTTAGAGCCTTTTCCGTAACGGATCGGACTCTTTCGCGGACGCACCCGCAAGAACACCCAATCACCAACTGAAAACTAGTGATCAAGCCTGTGAGCATCTGCATATTTCTTCTATCTATCCTAAGTTGCTACCAGATGCTCTCTGATGTGATTAACCTGCTGCTCCATCTCTTGGAGCATCTGTGGACCTAGGAGAACTCTATCCTCAAGGCGATCCCAACTCAATGGGGTACGACAAGGACGACCATATAGGGCCTGAAAAGGAGACATGCCAATGGAACTGTAGTACCCATTATTGTACGCAAACTCCACCAAATACAAATAATCTTCCCATCAGTTTTGCTGATCCATAACATACATTCGGAGCATATCCTCGAGGACCTGATTGACCCTCTCAGTTTGCCCATCAGTCTCTAGATGATAAGCTGAACTGAAGTTCAATTGAGTCCCCAATGCATGCTGAAGAGATGTCCAAAGAGCTGAAGTAAAAACTGGATCACGATCAGAGATAATCTTACGAGGAATCCCGTGCAATCGGACTATATCCTCCATGAAAATTTTGGCCATAGATGAGGCATTATATGAAGATCGGACAGAAGAAAAGTGTGCTACTTTCATAAGCCTGTCTACAGTGACCATTATTGCATCATGGCGATGAGAAGACATGGGTAAACGAACTATAAAATCTATTGAAATGATGTCCCACTTCCATTCCAGAATAAGATGTGGTTGAAGAAGACCCGCGGTATGCTAATGTTCCGCCTTAACCCTCTGACATTCTAAGCATCTCGAAACAAAATCAGCAATATCCCTCTTCATACCAGCCCAAAAATATATCTGACGAAGGTCTGCATACATCTTCTTGACACTTGGATGAGCAGAATAAGGTGCCCGATGAGCCTCAGTCATGATTAGGGTGCGAAGACCCTTTGTAGAAGGCACATAAATGCGACCTAAATGTCGCAAGAGACCATCTGACTCGATAGAATACCCAGCATATCTACACTACAAGGCTCTACCAGACTCCACTTCAGCTTTCACTTCTTGATACCATCTATCTGCAGGGAGTGCTGCAAGAATCTGTCCTCTCAAATCCACTCCAAGAGTGATAGACGAAAGTTCATGTCTTCGACGACTAAGAGCATCCGCCACCACATTCTCCTTACCTTGGATATATTTTACCTCAAAATCATACTCACATAAAAACTCCATCCATCGCCTCTGTCTCGCATTCAGGTTTGGCTGAGTAAAAATATACTGTAAACTTCGGTGATCACTGTGCAGATCAAATCAATGCCCCAGCAAGAAGTGTCTCCATCTTACCAATGCATGAACAACTGCAGCTAACTCTAGGTCATGTGTAGGATAGTTTAACTCATGATCTTTGAGTTTACGAGACTCGTAGGCTATCACACGACCCTCCTGCATTAAGACTGCTCCTAAACCTCCAAAGATGCATCAGTACAAACCACAAAATCTTCGGCAGGATCCGGCACTGCTAGAATAGGTGCACTAGTTAACCGCTCTTTAAGACTCTGAAAGGCTGCTTGACACTGTTCTGACCAAATGAACTTCTTTCCTTTTCTCTGAAGAGAAGTTATAGGGTGAGCTATCTTTGAAAATCCTTCCACAAATCGTCGATAATAGCCTGCTAAACCCATGAAACTACGAACCTCTGAAACATTGGTAGGAGCCGGCCAATCCATGATAGCTTGAATCTTTGAAGGATCTACTGCAATTCCCTTGTCTGAAATAACATGTCCCAAATATTTTACTTCAGTTTGAAAGAAATCACATTTAGCCAGATTTGCATACAACTGATTTTCTCTTAAACACTGCAAAACCTGCCGCAAATGTTCTTCATGCTCCTCCATAGACCTTGAATAAATCAATATATCATCTAAGAAGACAAGAACAAATCTATCCAGATAGGTAGGAAACACACCATTCATCAGGCTCATAAATACTGATGGCGCATTTATCAACCCAAAAGGTACAACAGTGAACTCATAATGCCCATAGCGAGTGCGAAATGCTGTCTTGTGGATGTCAGCCTCAAAGATGCGCAACTGATGATATCTAGATTTTAGGTCTATCTTGGAAAATACCTTAGCTCCCTTGATCTGATCAAAGAGGTCATCAATTCGTGGTAATGGATACCTGTTCTTCACAGTCACCTTATTAAGCTGTCAATAGTTGATGCACAAATGCAGAGATCCATCCTTTTTCTTCACAAAAATCACAGGTGCTCCCCATGGAGAGACACTTGGACGAATGAATACCTTCGCTAATAACTCTTCTAGCTGCAAGCGAAGCTCCTTAAGTTCCTAAGTAGTCATCCGATATGGAGCTCGTGAAATAGGTTCTGTTCCGGGAACAAGGTCTATCTTGAAATCAATATCTCGCTTCGGCGGCATACCTGGAATCTCGCTAGGAAAGACATCTTCATACTCCTTGAGAATAGGATGATCGTCAAGGGATGTCTCCCTATTTTCTCCAAAATCTAAGTCATTAACTGTTACAACAAACAACTTACATCCTTGACGCAAACACCTCTTCAATTGCATAGCAAAAATCATGCGCAAGGAGATGGGTCTCTGAATCCCAACCACTTCTACTTCTTTGCCCGAATCATCAACACATCTTACTAATTTGTGGCGACAGTCTATCACCGTTCGATGAGCATCCAACCAATCCATTCCCAACACTATGTCATAGGATCCTAATGGTATAATGTGAAGATCTGCTATGGTAGATAAAGGTCCTATCCTCAACTTGCAACCATACACAAGAGAGTCTACTGATACCCTAGACCCAGAGGCCAATTCCACCTGCCACTTAACATCTTGCTTTGCTGCCACTAATTTGCAACGCTCCACTATAGAAGGGGAAATAAAAGAATCTGATGCACCAGAGTCAAAAAGAATAGAAATGGTAATACCTCGCAAAACACCTATAGTTTCCACAACGGTACCTTGATGCTCCTCTTGGCGATTATCCACCGCCGCAAACACTCTATGTGACCTGCCTGCATCACCAATAGTGGGCTCTGAAACTGCGGGCCTCTGTCCAAATCCTGAAGTATTCTTACGCGGGCACTGTCTAGCAATGTGGCCCTGCTGGCCGCAAGAGAAACATCCTATTCCCCTACCAAAACCTCCACCGCCTACAGGAGCATTTGATTGCTGAAAACTTCCTCTACTTGCAGCAGATTGTGTACTTTGTGCGGGTTGACTGGCCCGATCACGTTTAACTCTCTGCCAACTTCGATCCTTTCTAGAATGAAATCTGTTACTTTGCTGATACTGAGAGTTTCTTGATTTCGTCTGAGAAAACTGTTGTTGTTGCTATCCACTCTTGGAAGGTACATGCTAACTCCTCGAGTTACCTGCTGCATGAGACTGACCACCCCGGAAACCCGAACCTGCTCGAGATGAGCTACCAATCTGTACACCTGTATGACCCCCTAGGGCCATGGTCAAGTTCTCTTCCACCAGTCGAGCCTTCTCAACTGCTACCTTCATGGTCTTCGGCTCGAACACACGAACTCCTCCGCTGATGCGTGCATTCAGACCTCTAATAAAATGCTGAACTAACATGGCCTCGTCGTTTCCAATACCTGCATATTGCTTGAGTTCATAAAACCTGCGCTCATACTGTTCCACTGTCATGGCCATCTGTCTCAACCCATGGAATTCATCCACTCATCGTTGCCTCCAGTGATCAGATAAAAATCAAGCTCTGAACCTTTCCAGAAATAGTTCCCATGAAATTGTCGCAATATCCAAATGCAACTTTTGTTCCTCAAGACACCACCATGTAGAGGCGAATCCTCTTAGATGCATGATGGCGCATCTTGCCTTAGTATTGCTACCATATGGGTGCATAGCAAAGCATCTCTCCAAATCAATCAGCCATGTCTCTGCTTCCAAACCGCTACCGGAGCCATCGAATGTAGGAGGACGGGCTCTCATCAGGTCTCTCATGTGGCCCGCAAGAATGGCTTCTTGTTCAGCTGTGATTTCTCTCCTTCTAGGAGATCGTTCTCTTTCTCTCTCTTCTGGTTGTACCACCTCCTGCCTGGGACCAAGACGAGCAAGCACCTCCTCAAGGAGCTGGCGTAGTTGAGCACCCTCAGGCTGATCCTGATTCTCTTGATTCTCACTGCCACCTTCTTGTGTACTTCCATGAGGGGAACTAGGAGGAGGGCTGATTTCAACACCTCTCCCACGACCCCTACCTCATCCACGTCCTCGGCCTCGTACCCTAGGCATCTTCCTGGACAACACATCCAAGAACCACTTCAGGTTGTTAGGCAAGGACTATGAATGGATATGTTCTTCAGAGTTTGAGCAACTAGCATAGCTCAATGGGCTAATTATAAAGCCAGAGTACCCAGTGTTAGTAACCTGGCTCTGATACCAGATGTAACACCCACCTTGAACACCTTAAAGAATACACACTTATGCTATATGAAACAGGAATTTTTTTTTTATAAATGATTAAGTAACGTTAACACAACTAATTACGACATATTCTCTACGGGTCCAAGGCTACATCACTTAACAAATCAACTAACATAATTTAATATTCATTAGTAACGGATCCAAAACCATGCTCAAATAAATAACTTATTCACATTCATTGCAAATCATCAAATAACGGAATCTGCATGATTAACGTAACTAAAATGCTTTCATATAAGTACATCATGACATCATTACATTACCATTTTAGTCTACATCAAAAGTTACATACATAAAGAATGTTCTGTTACACAAATCTGGTACAAGGTTATACACTTACATCATCATCATTGTAACAAGTACAACTGGAACAAATCTTGTTCTGCATATGATCTTGACAAGAATAACCAATGGATAAAATAGCTCTTACACCCGACCATGTGGAACCCTAAGGTCTACCCCCTGAGCTAGGAGTTAACATGAGGTCCCTAACACTGACAGTCAGGTAGACGAAAGACAAACAAGAACAAAGGACGACCAAACACCAATACAACACATGGCAATAACCATTAAACACAACATAACTTAACTTAACTTTCACTTCCAGAGGTGACACAAAACAAATGAGGAGAGACCGAACAAGGGATGCTAGGTTGTAGTAGGGAGAGTGTCATCGCACAGTCCTAACATGGGTTATCCTGACAACCTCTCACTAGGCGCCGGCCCCCATCTATGGTTATCCTGACAGCCTCTCACTAGGCGCCAGCCCCATAGGGTGACACATGCAGAATCGACCTTCCTTTCATGAGGACAAGGAAGTCAATCATGCCGACCAAGCCTTCTCTACCCATCCTTAGTCTAAACAAGCACTATAGGTCATGGGAGAGGAATCCAATAATCTTATTAATGTGAAATCTACCCCTAATCCCCCTAGTTAATTTTAGGTTATCACTTGATTAATCTACTTCCAACGGGTTATCCTGACTGCCACTTTGGGCGCCGGCCCCACGTTGAAAGCCACTCTCCTTCCTAACACCTAGTAACCTTAACATCATACAAGACTTATAACAATACACGAATATGTGCACTGCAAGGCATAAACCCTCTTGCAACAAAATAGAATCATAACATCAATTGTTATCCAACACTTTTAACATTGCAATACTTTATCCTTTTACAGATTTTAGGTCTCTCCTTACGACAAAATGGTACAATAAGATCACAAGAGGTTTGATATCTCATCCTGAGATTATTACTTTACAAGACACAACATTCAACCTTGACAGTACCTCATTATACTTCATACTTTGTTTGATACACATAAACGCTATTACATCATAATTACAAAAACAACAATACACAAGTTGCAAATACTTAACAACGACAACTTAGCCTCTGGAATTCGAGTTTGAACAACCTCAATACGACTCATTACAAAACTCAATCAATTCAATTCAAATTCAGGAGATGAAATACTACAATTCATTCTCAGTTTAATGCAAACAACTCCCGTAATAAAAGAACGTTAAATTACAACAATTAAATTAACACCTTGCAACTAAATATCTAACTAATCTTTATTTTGCTCCAAAAGATAAATAAATTGATTAACTAAATCATTACAATAATTGATAAAAGAACCACTTAATTTCTGTTTACCATTCGACACTTCCATAATGATACGATCTTATATACTTTCCTTCAATCTTGTCCAATTAACTTTATTCTATTAATGATAATAACGCTAGGAGAGATATCTTACGATTGAACGGTAATTACACGAGGAGAGTTCAATCACGAAATGTTTGTTATCCTTCATACAGTCTTTCAGACATTCTAATGAGTTCAACCAAATGGATTCTTTTATGATGATTTGAAGATGTTTCTGAAATTGATCTTATCCATGGTGATTTAATTCCTCAAGGAGAACGATCGTAAATGCACCCTATGCGAACAGCTTGGGATATTTTACTACTGAGATGAAAAATTGCTATTGACTATTTTACCACTGACGTGAATGATATTTGATTTTAACACCAACTTCTGGCAGCGTCCGACAACTTGGAATTTTAATAATTTGATAGCACAACTTAAGGGTTTTCTCTCTCTAATAAAAAGGCAAGGACTGCAGGAAAACAATGACACATAGAAATGACGAACTGGATTTGTCGAAAAGATTACTTACGGCCTCTAACAGCGTTCTTCATATACTCAACGCCATACGCCTTCTTACCGTTATGCAGATTTCCAATTACAAAAAGGTGTGGATACAGTGTTACATACTAAAGGAAGTTTATCTCTAATGGAAGGTCGCAGATTACAAATCCTCTATAGATTTTGACTGCTGTTTACTGTGTGAAGGCAGAACCATCTTCCTTGACAGCGCATGCCTTTCTATGTGCTAACTTAGTTATTGATATATCTGTTAACTCTGCACTGATTGTACGAATCATTTTCAAGAAAACAGTTGAATAAAGGTAAAGGTGAAACTTGAGTGCTCAGCTGAGTACAACTCTCCAACTAAATAGAATGATTGCAGGACAAACAATACTGGATTTGTTGCATAAACTCTACAAACTCGTCATAGGGCGATCTGTGGTTATAAAATTGGATTCTATAGAAATACTTTTTGGGATGCAATCATATGGTAATCCTACTGTTGTGCAAGATCGCTGGTATACACAGAATGGTTTTGCTGACAAGGTATTAGATTCTTTTTTTTGACAAGGTGGGCTCTTGGTTTCCGATTCGCAACCCTACAACAGCTAGGAATAGTGATTACTGAGTTCGGAGGTAACAGTAACCATTGACCGGCGCCATGCAACTACCACTTCCCCACAGGTATAAGCGCCAAATCAGACCAAACAATGAACACATTAGACTCTTCCGGCAGACAAAACACCAGTCGTCTAGGGCACAAGACTCTACATGGGAGATGTTGATCAACCCCTCGTGAGTTTTGCTCACACTACATACCTCCTATCCCACATCTTACATATATAGTATGCATCTATATCATCAGTTTTCGAAACCTTAAATCTTATTCTGTTTTCTTTCAAGAACAAACCGTTGAACTAGCCATACTAGGTTCAATTTGCAAAAACCACACCTTCCAGACATGCGCCTAGTCCAACGGCTTAGGGAGACAATGGAACAAGGCAGAGTCAATACCCAACAAGAAGAACTTCATAATCGATAATGAAAGGGTTCGATAGCTCCAGCTATGGAGTAAGCTTAGACAACAGATCATAGCATAATACTTAGAAAATGATGGATAACAGGGATTCGGGACTTTCATTCAAACGAATGAAAGCAAGGCAGAAACGAATGAAGCAAGGCAGAGGCTACCTAATACCGTAGATCCACGAAAGAATAATACCAAACACACAAAAATAGTATACCAACCATCTGCAGGCCGTCCTCCCTCTGGCAGGTATGCACACAACCCATTTGGCTAGGAAACAAGGGACGAGTGCAGAGTTGGTATCCAACAGACGAACCTTCAATAATCGAAAATGAATGGGTTTCAATGACTCCAGCTAAGGCATAGGTTAGTCAACGGTACATAGCATAATACCTAGTAAATGGCGAAAGAAGAGGCTTCGGACTTTCATTCCAAAACGAGTGGTAACAAGGCAGCGAATTACCTATCATTATCTGTCCACAACAGAAATAAAACTAACCACAATAAAATGCAATATATACACAGAGCTTTCAAATATAGTGGATGAATATGTTCACGGACCTGATAAAAGTGCGACTAGCTGTTGCCAAGGCGATCCATGATTAGTTCGCTATATTAGAGGCACTGATCAATTATCAGTGGATGCACGGAAAGGATCTCAGGGTAAGGGGCTGCATTTGTTAGAATGGTCGACTCACTGCTATTATTTTTTTTTAAAACTATGATGGAAACAATGCAATCTGTATGTGCCCGACTACTGCCTGCTAATGTTCCCTCTCTAAACTAGGGTTCAAAGACTGTAAGGGAGAAAAGAACAAAATTGTTTTCACACAATCAAATCACTTGCCCCGAGGTGTTAGGGGATTCCAGTGTGGAGAAGAAACCGTGGTCATCTAATGTCTGAGAGAGAAGGTGAGCTACAACAAACACATCATGGCATCTACGAATTGGAACCCTCATAAGGACGATCTCCCTTAAATGTAACCTGGAAAAATAGTTTCTAATCTGATGGAGGACGGTAAGAGAGTTGAAAGGCAATTCCATTCATTGCAGACCCAAGGTTTTCATCTAAAACCGTCTACAGAGAATACACATTTGCAGAAATGACACAAAGTCCCGGCAGAAACCATTGAACCAAAACCATTTCATAAATCAGACAAAGACGCAAACAATCAACATGCTCAGATTCAGAGAAAAGAAATAGCGAAAGAAGGCAAGTATTCCGAGGAACCTAGCTACGATGTCGGTTCAACAGGTCTTCTTCAGTTGTTGCAGATCCAAGCCGCCTATTCCAGCCTTCTTCTCCCTTCGTGTACCTGTAATGTCGTCCTTAATGCCTCTGCCGCTCTTTTATAACACAGTCTCACTCCTCTACCAAGGGCTTGGCACGCGATCCCGTGCATCTCTCCTTAAAAGAATATGTATTTTTATTTAATTTAAAGATCCCAATTATTATATATTTTATTTTATTATTATTTTTTTATAGCCGACCCAATATATTGTTATTAATAGAGTAGTACTATTTCAACAATCTATAATTTTGTACTATACTATAATTTATTTTATTAATCAAGTTGTAAATCACAATTTACAAAATGATTACCACTATTTATTTATTTAAATATTTATTATAAATAATATTATATTGAACAATACAAATTTCTTACAACTTTATTTAACAACAACACTCCTCATAAAATAATAATTTATTTATAACGATAATCGACAACTAACGACTTTATGCCCATTTAACAACATTTATACTCTTTCGTAGAATAATTCTAATTAAAGCACAACATTACCACACATACTTAGACACCTGCAGAACTCATTAGACTCCAAGATACAGTATTACCTGACAGTAAGACATGAGTGAACGACAACCAATAACCACAAGGGTAAACTGACGATGAAGGAACACTAACTAGGGACCTCACATTAACTCCAACCAACTAATCCATTGGCGAAGGCATGCTCAGACCTGTAATCAGGTGGAGTTGATGCCTAGTACCTGCATCCTGCAGCAATGCACGGTTAACCATAACAAGATATACATATACATCACATGCAGTCCCATCGTGAATGGAAATCGCAGTGGGGTAGGGTACTTGAGAACGAGTAATACGACACTGTTCCATTCACGTCTGTGAATAACAATCAACTATATTGAACAAGGTATCAGATTACTAATCTACGACATAAAATGATCAACTAACTTCCAATCCCATATAATGAATAACATCAAAGCATCTAAAACATCAGTTCATTTATCAAATTGTAAAGCATAAAATGACATAATCCAACATCAACATCTGTTATCATAATAATTAGGTTCATACTGAAATAGAAAAATAACTAGAAATCCATCATCAAACGATCTAAAATACTGTCATAATGTCCAGTACTATTAAGCAAACAGCAGTCCAAAAGACGACAAGTTGAGGGGCACTACAAGAAGACATGGAGTAAGTCTAGATGTCACCATTGAGAATAAAATTCCTTTGAAAGAAAAAAAGAAATCATGTTGAAAAACACAATGTGTTTTTGACTCTTCTCTAAAATTACAATTTAACTCAAGATAGAAGACATGTAATAAGTGTCTATCACTATTAAGAACAAATACCCTTGAAAGAAATATGAAATACATCACAAGCCAAAGTATCACGAAAGCAAGCCTATAAGGATAAATGATAAAACATGGAATAATCCTACAAATAATTCATGTTGGAAAATACAATGTGTTTTCGAATATGCTTTAAAATTACAATTTAACTCAAGATATAAGACATGGAATAAGTCTATGTCACCATTGAGAACAAAATTCCTTTGAAAGAAAAAAAAATCATGTTGGAAAATACAATGTGTATTTGGATTTACTCTAAAATCACAATTTAACTCAAGATAGAAGACATGGAATAAGTCTCTATCACCATTAAGAACAAAATTCCTTTTAAAGCAAGATAAAATACATCACAAACCAAAATATCACAAAAGCAAGCTTGCAAGGATGTAATGCCCCTCGCTTTTTGCCTGTGACAGATGTTATTTTCATGTTTCCTATGACAGTTCTAGTTTAGATGATAGTCTTGTAGCGCATGTTTACAGTTTCGAGATGTTTGGACTGATTAGTTATGGTTTATGATCTCCTTGAGCTTGATGGACTCTTTGACATTATGCTAGTTGATTATGGATCTATGTTAGGATGATGCTTGTTTACTTGTACTTTGTGCTTTCACAGTTGATGGACATGATTATGGATTGATGTTACTTTTAGTTTAATATGTTGTTCGATCCTAATTATGATGTATGACTGGTATTAGTTATTTGATGATGTGTTACTTGAACGGAACAGTGTTGCATTACTTGTGTCCGAGTACCCTGCCACGCTGCGACTTCCATTCATTACTCTTCTGATTACATGGTTATATATGTATATATGCACAACCTTGTTGTTCATTGCAGGATGTAGGTACCGGGCATAGACTCCACTTGAATTACTAGGTCTGAGCGTGCCCTAGCCAATGGAATTGTGGATTGGAGTTGACATGAGGTTCCCCTAATTAGTCAACATCCTCAAGGAGGATGAGCTTTCAGTGTTGTACCCTGTTGTCACCATCAGTGGACCATTGTCGTCATGTGTTGTTATGTCCTGTGGCTTCTCTTGGGTCAGGTATCACCTTGTAAATTAGGGTATATCCAATTTGAGTGTCAATCCATGCATGATTAATATTTCATTTAAATAAAGTTAAATTAAATCTTAAATAATATAAACATTGCTAGGGGATTATGTGTGTGGTTAATTAATTATAAATAATTTAATTATTGATAATCGGTAAATAAATAAATTAAACTAGATAAATAATTTAACAAAATATTAAATTGCAAATTGTAGTGGATTAAAAATTAAACAAAAAAAAAAACAAATGCATATGTGAAAATGAATAAACATCTTTAACGGTGATAAAATAAATCTAAACTAAAGTAATAGTGGGGTAAATTTGATTTACAGACATTTTAACGGTAAAACAGTATTGTCAAGGTAAAATGACTGTCTTGGAGGGAGAGATCCGGCCAAACCTATTAAATGTATATCGGATCATGATGAGTTTAATTAGTCTTTATTGAATAGATATTTATTATTATAAAAAAAAAGGAGAAGAAATTATATTTAGTCAAGAATTGATAAAATTGCTTCTCTTCGGATAAAAAATAATTATTTGGGTTTGTTATTGCCATCACTATGATTTTTTATTTGGTACATTATTAAATATAATCTCGCTAACATTTTATTGGTTTAAATATTAGGGTTGTCATATTTGGGGATAAGCAAATTTGCATCAGGTGCCGTCATTGGTAAGATTAAGGAATTGGGAGTCTGGGGGATAGTTAATTTTGCACCCCATGAGAGAGTGGGTTGTGGGGGAAAGGAAGGAATGTCTCTGCATTTACCTGAGGAGTCCATTCTGGGTTTTGACGGAGTGGGATGTCAGAATGCCCTGGCATTTTATCCGGGGAGCTGAGTCCTGGTTGAGGGAGTTTTTCAGGAAGAGAAGGAAGGAGGGACTTGCAAAGGAAAGGGGACTTTGGGGAAAAGCTTAACAAACTATAGGTATGGTTCTATGTATGTTTTATGCCCTTTTGCCTATGAAAATTAATAGAAATTAGTTTAATTGTGTACTCCATAGATGGGATCTAATCAGGTTTTGGTGATAAATAACTTAAGTCAAACATGAAACTCTCATGGTCTTCATCGTATCTTGCCTTGGAAACCTATCACAAATTTCCTTTTTGCTTGAGATTCAATGGAATATGATTGTTGTCATTTACCACATTTATGCATTCTACACAATTCCACCCAATTGACCTTTTTGCACTTAAATCTCAAAAGATCTTTCCTCTATTCTCCATGATGTCAATCCACTGAGCTTCGGCCCATGCAGATCTCTATCTTTCTACAACCTCTATAACCACTTACTTCCTCTTCACAAGGCTCTATCTTTGTTTATTCATAGATTAGTCCCTGTAGATAATACAAGGTGCACTTTAAGTCGTTGAAGATTCCTCACTGCAACCTACATGAACCCACTATGGTCTATGTGATAATAAGGGGTGTAATGCAATAATTGTTAGAGTAATCAGGTTTAATACCCAATTCTAGATTCCCCATATTGGCACAGGAGGGACACTAGTAGATTGACAGCTCGTTCTCATGCCAAACACAAATGCTTAAAAGTTTTAGTCTCTATTAGATCCTTATGGTGTATATCTACAATCACTGTCACCATGAAAATGTAGCGTGACAACCATCCTAAATTTAATAGGTATGCACCGTCAATTCTGGTATCAACTATACCCGCATCTAAGAAGTAAGGTAAGGCTTGCATCGTAGCTAGTACTGTGCTGCTGTCCAGCACTCCATTTAGTATGTTATGCTCACTACACGTGATACCTCTAAGCGCCAACTATTCCAACCATTTTTGCGTGTTTTGGATTTTAGACCTTCCTCAATGTAGCCACGAAATGAAATGAATGTAATCACGTCCGTGAGACTTGACTCTGTCGGACCACACCGGTTAAAGGTTACACAGCTAGACGTGAATTTGGAGTAAAACTTCCCCTAGATGTTTCATTGTTCCTTTTGTGAAATTTAGTGCCTTCGAATGGGTGTGCCATTGCACCCCAGAGTTCTAACTTGGAGTCTGAATTGTCTGTCCAATGGAATGAGTTTCCATTGTGAGAATGAGATGATTTTTCACCCTTAGGTTTGTATCCCCCAGGTTTGGGTCTCCTTATTACTCTCTACAGATATTTAGACGTGACCTAGCCTTCAGCGCCAGTATCCCGGTCAGATTTTCTGCCAACACTCAACCTTATGTTCTGTAAACAACAAAGTCTTGGATTGAATTCACCTCAGATGAAACATTATCATCAGAACACAGCCGAAGTGGAAGAAGAATCTCAATTGCTTGTATTTGACTCTCCAAGTCTAGAATTGGCGTCAGTTGAGACTCCTCAAGCGCTGGATCATCACCATAGTGAACATGACCCTCTAGCATTTGCGCTTCCTCAATAAAATTTGCATTATGTATGTAACTGGGACAAACAACAATAATTGTTATTGATCTTGTCATAATCAAATGCTGTGATGGTTGTAAATAGGCAACCCAATCTGCCACATCTTTACTTTGCCACCTTGTGCATGCGTCTATCAGAGCATTTCCAAAATGATATCTGACAAATGCTGAGTGTCAGGTTAATCATTTGCATTCTGCATCCTTACTTGAAAGTTCTTGAGCCGACACCAATGTTGTGCATAGCTTGCACCTCCCCACACAATACGCTGATGATTAGAGGATGCCAATGACACTTTAGGGTTAGGTTGATTGCCACGGTATTTTATTTTTCCCACGCATAGGATTCACTCAGAGAGGTCTTACCTTGAGGGTTGTCTTTCATAAGTAAATGGTCGTGTCTTGAGTAGTTTCTTCTATTATTTTTCCCCAGATTTAAATCAATGTTCTTTTCTCTATGCAAACTTAATGCTTATATTCATTTCTACCTTGAGTTTAATCACTATTTGATTAGTAGTTAAATTAAATGTAGGTTGAATGGTATATTTCTTATATCTTTTAGTATGGATCTCCATAAAGAAAATTGTTTCCTCATTGAATGTAGTTAGGTGTATGTCATATTTATCAATTTTATATTTGTTCATGTGTTGCATAAGATATCAGTAAATATTAATAATGTTAATTGAATATAAGTTTCCAAATATATTATTAGTGTTAGGGATTAAGAAAATTGGGATCGTATTGATTCATAGCATGATTTAAAATTTGTTTAGGGTAAGGAACAATAGAATTTCGTAAGCTCAGTTAGTAAAATTAGATAAAATAGATTTTACATTTTGAAATTCTTTTATTATATCATTTGCTTTATATTTAAATTAGTAATTATAGGCATTAGAGAAAGTTTACTTGTGGTTATATATATTTATATCATTAGAATATTTATTCAGTATAGCTAATTTATATAGTTTTGGAGGAATAGTGGTTATGGAAAAAGTATTAGAAAGTCCTTTTAATTTAATGAATTTATTTAGGTATTTGTCACAAAAAAATAAATGAACATGTTATTATTTTATTAGATTATGAAGTATGTTATGGTAAGAATGATGTTGACATAGTTGTAGATTGTTATACAAGTTCATCAATTATTTGACAATGATGATTCTGTTAATTGGCATCGTTTACACTTAAATGTTTAGATAGGAAATTTCAAAAAGGGTTTGGATTTATGAGTGTTGTAATTTGACTTGTAAGTTTACGTAAATTGTCGTTTGCATAGAAGTAATTAAAATGGTCCTTTTCACCTTTAAGTTAAATAGGCTATTACAATAGTTAGGTTTTTTTTTTTTTTTTATCTGGGTACACATAAATAGGAAACCTCGAGTTCTGCAAGAGTTGAATTTAGATTTCAATGTAATTAATTAATTTATTTGTCTTATAATTAGTGGGTCATTTTAGTTAGGATAATAATATTACATCCTTGTAAATCAAATAAGTAACTATTTTAATAAGTAACTGCATATAGTAAACCTTGTTGTAATTATAGATTTATTCCGTAATAAAATACAATCAAATGGTAAGCTACATTATTCGGCATTATACCATCGGAATAGTTTGGCTACTGCAATTTGCTATAGTGGAATTAGTTGTAAGAAGGTATAATTTGATCAGAAGTATAATTGATTCTCATAGTATGTTAATTCAATCTGTGGGTCATAAAACCATTCTTATAGTTTTTGATTGTGTATCTTCCCGTGTGGCTAGAGTTCCAGAGGCTTAGCTTGGGATGTCTTGAATTCTTGTGTTGTGTTGTTAGATGTCTTGAGATCATGATGTTATAAGAAGCCTTGTCATCTCTAGTTATGTCTGGACTAAATGACAATTAAATGATAAATGCACTTCTTGTGATTGTATTGGTATCCAACTAGTCGTACTAGACTTGTATCCAGTTTGGTGGTAAGATATGGATCAGGGTGACATGGAAATCTCAAAGTTGTAATGAATATGTGTTATTATGGGCCATGGTCTAGGAGTCCTGCCCTTATAATTATGTTATGGAGGGTTAATGCTTTGTATTGTTATATAAGGATAGTTGTTATGCAAGATGGTCAATGCCTTGCATGGTTCCGTATCCATGTTGTTGTGATGTCTTACTATACTTGTTGTGTAGGGCTTCCTAGTTGTAGGTAAGGGAGTGGCTTCCAATGTGGGGGCCGGTGCCAAGTGGCTAGCCAGGGTAACCCACTGGGAGTTGGTAATTCAGTGATAACATAATAAAATACCTAGGGGATGGGTGTAGGAGTCAAGGACAACACTGAGAGGGGGGGTGAATCAGTGTTGTGTGAATTTTCAAATCTTTTTATCACTTCTTGCAAACTTTCTCTTACAGAACAAATAGAGAGGAATACATTAATTATTTGTGCACAAGATTAATAATGAAGGATGTGAAAATAAGAAAAGAACTAATATACACAAATACAGATGAAAAACAACATTAAACATGACACATGCTTTTCACGAGTGGAAAACCCTTCTTGGGAAAAAACCACTCAAAACTGCCTCACTAGCTTAAGTGAAAACCTCACTGGTTACAATGTTTGGAAGCACCAACTTCCAGGAGCACCAACCCCTAATTCTTTTGAAGCACCAACTTCAAGGAGCACCAACCCCTAATACAGAACAAATTAAAAACTCAGAGGGTTTCTCTGTTTCAATACAAAACACTTCTTCTCTCCTATGTGTCTATCAAATGGCCATTCCCAAATCATATACAAACTCAGATATTTCAATCCTGTATCCTGATCCACTCAACAACCCTGCATACTCTGTATGTTTCATCTTTGTCTATTTATAAAGTTGCATCAATGCACCTGAAAAATTATTGTTAATGAAAAGACTCTTGATGTTCCTCTTCTTTGCAAAATCAAATTCATCTTTTATGACCTTTCATATTTCAATTAGTGTCCTGTAGGAGAAAAATAAAAACTCTTTTATTTCTATCCTCTTCATATCCACCTGCAAGAAATCCTAAACCAACAAATTACATCTCTATAAAATAAAATCAATTTCATATTTTCTCTGTGTAACTTTTCACCATCTTAAATATTCCTTTTGTATTCTCCAATCTGCAAAAACTATTTTCCTGCAAGAATAAAAATCTTCATATTAATCTGTGCATAATTACTTCAAAGACTTTTCAATCTTTTCATCTTCTCTCTGACAAAAATCTTTTTCATCTTCTTCAAATCCTTCATTTTCTTTTCAACAAGACTCTTCATATTCTCTGAGCATAAATAAAAAGCAATTCAATTTCCCTTTGCAAATATTTATTCATCTTCTTGCAAAAGAAAATAAATAATGTCCACCATAAAAAATGTCTTCATTTTTCTTCATTTCCTGTCGAAAATCTATTCTTCAAAATATACCTTCAAAATGAATTTAATTCATTCAACTCCAAAGAAAATTCTTCTTCAAATTGTTCATCTTCTGTGCAACCTATCTTAAAAATAAGATCATAAAAAATCTTCAAGGAAAACACAATACCATTTATTTTCATCTTGCTCTGCAAACAAAAATTCATTTCTCTACCCCAAAAAAAACTTCAATATAAAAAAAAAACTCTCTTCTTTCTTTCAATCTCCAATTTTTACTCAAGTCACAAAAAAATCTCTTTTAAAAATTTCTTTTTAAAACTTCCCACTTGAGAATTAAATATAGAAAAAAAACTTCATAAAAAGCTTCTAAAAAAGAAAGATTTTCAAATGAGCAAAACTTCCTTAAAAATCTCCTTCTTAAAAATCTTTTATGAAATTCTCAAGATTCGTACCTTTTTATTTTTTATTTTTACTTTAGCCCTTAACTCATATAAAATTCCTTTTCTTTTATGTCATAAGGATAGACATGGGGCTGATCAAAAAGTTTCTAATAATATTAAAAAAAAAAAAGCCATGATTATAGCTTATACGTGCTCCTCCATGTGCTTTACAAAACTAGTAAATATTCTTTCCACAAAAATTTTGAATGAAAAACAATAAACATTTTTCCTTAAAAATCCATCGAGCTCTCCAATACAAACCCATGTCATGTGCTAAACTTAGTCTTTCAACCCAAGTGCTCTTAGAAGATTTAAATAAAACCACAAACTTGACTTTCGCGCCCACCATATATGATTTGATTTTTGGCATTTTTCAAAACATATTTCAAAACATATGATTTGCTTTTTACCCCACCATATCTCTTTTTAAAAAAACTTTTTATCACCAATTTTCCTAGGGCGTTGGGGGCCATGGGACCAGCAAAAGCATATGTCATTAATAGACTTCAACCGGTCACTCTTTAAGTAGAAATCTGCAATCTTCGGTCATCAACAAACTATAGCATAAAGTTCATAAATAAATAATGGGCAGGTTAGGATAGTATATGATTTATAATCTTCATGTAGAAAATAACAACCTTGATAACCATCATTTAACATTATGAATGATTCCTAGAAAATTCTTGTCATGTGATAGTCATCTCTTAACACAATGAATGGTAACCCTTGAACACAGAAGCACTGCCCTGTTTTGTCACTGAAAACATGAAAATCATTGAAGCTTTGATCTCAGAGAATACCATATAACTGATTACTCAAAATACCAAATGACATCACCTGTCTCTGCCATATACCATTCTCCATCATGTGAATAAAGATTGCAAACATGAATATACTATCATGGAACAAACACTGTGAAGTAAGCACTGATTGCATGAAGATCAACTCACAACTACAACTGAGATCAAATGAAGACTGAGATCAAATGTAGATCAATTGCATACCAAACCACTCATGAAACCAACAACCTTGATACAGAGTATGCCCATAATATCTGCATCTGTAAACTTCAAACAAAGATCATTTCATTGTTCTGTCTTGATATTTTGTAATCAACTCATCCTTGTTCCAACCTTGATGACCAAGCATTCATACTGACCAAACTTATGATCAACCCAAGATCCTGCAAGACCTTTTTGACAATTTGACATCAATGACAATCTGACACCATCAATGGGTAGTTTTCACACTAACAAGATAATAAGATGTTTTTGTTCCTCACTCATGCCTGTAGTGCTAGTTCAGACTAAGGATGAGGGGAGAAGGCCAAGATTGGTAGAGTTACTTCCTTGTCAACACGAAAGGAAGGTTGATTCCCGCATGCATCATCCTATGGGGTCGGTGTCTAGAGAGAGACTGCCAGGGTAACCATAGATGGGGGCCAGTGTCTAGAGAGAGAGACTACCTGGGTAACCCATGTTAGGACCATGCGATGACACTCTCCTTACTACAGCCTAGTAGTCCCTAGTTGTCCTCGTCCCAGTTGTTAAGTGTTGCCTCTGGATGTACTTTTGTGCTATTGAGATATTGACTTGTGATGTCGAAGTCATGTGTCGCCTTATAGTCTACGGTCTACCTAATTGTATGTTGTAGTGGGAACCTCATGTTAACACCTAGCACGGGGGGTGGACCTTAGGGTTCCACATGGTCGGGTAGAAGAGCTTTATCCATTGGTTTTCTTCCCTTGTCATTACTTGTAAGCTGGAGGGGACACTCCTTGTGAATCAGTCATCAGATCTTGTACCTGTTCGAAGACTCTTATTGTGCTCATGTTCTAGCCGGTGTATCAATTGATTCAGATTGTATGTACTCAAATGTAATCAGAATAGTAATGATGTAAATTACACAATGATGTACTTATTTGTATAGACTTGGATTATGTGCATGTAATCTTGATTAAAGTTGAGTATCTGGTTGATGTCATGAAATGGAGATGTATATGTATAATCAATATTGTAATAGAGTTACAATGATTTGTCGGTGTTAGTTAGTTATGCATGTATAATGTGTTGGTTATTTGTCAAGTAGTGCAACCATGGGACCTTGGAAGACAAGTTGTTAGTTAATGATGTGTATTGAATTGCTAAACATTACCTTGTTATCTTATACAAAAAAAAATTATTCCACTTTGCATAGCATAGATGTATTGTTTTCCAAGGTTTTCATGGCAGGGCACTACATCTGGTATCAGAGCCAAGTTTAAACACTGGGTACCTTGGTTACATTTGAGCCCATTATGTTACCTCGTGCTTAAACTCTGTAGTACGATTTAACTCCTGTTGCGACCCTTTTTCTTAATATAATAATTTGCCATTTTCTGTGTAGGGAAGATGCCTAGACATAGGGGCCGAGGTCGGGGCAGAGGTGGTGGCGGTATTTCTCCTCCCAGTTCTCCTCATGGGAGTGGTCATGAAGGTGGGGGTCAGAACATGGAAGGTCAAGGTCAGCCTGATGGAGCTCAGTTGAGACAGATTCTCGAGGAAGTCCTTGCCCGTTTAGGTCCCAGACAGGTGGGTGAGCAACCCAGAGGTGGTTAGGAGGTAGACCAGTTAGGTCCCAGAGAAAGAAAGGTCTCCCAAGCGTAGGGAAATGATAGCTGAGCAAGAGGCCATTCAGGCCAACCATATGAGGGACTTACTAAGAGCACGTCCTCCCATCTTTGATGGAACTGGTAGAGGACTTGAAACAAAGACTTGGTTGTTGGACCTAGGTAGATGTTTCACCATGCATCCGTATGGAAATAATACAAAGGCTAGATGTGCTATTTTACACCTTCAAGGGTTTGCTTCGACTTGGTGGAGGCTAGAGGAGCAGAAGCTGCATTTGGACATTGGCACGGTGTCTTGGGAGTTGTTTGAGGATAGATTCAGAGCTTGCTTCCTTTTCGACCATTGGAGGTAGTGTCAGGCAGATGAGTTTCATGAGCTAAGGCAGTTGGCCATGATAGTTAAGAAGTATGAGCACAGATTTTATGAGCTCAAACAATATGCAGGTATCGGGGATGACAAGCCCATGTTGGTGCAACATTTTATCAGGGGCTTGAATGCCTAGATTAGTGGAGGGGTTTGTGTATTCGAACCTAAGACCATGGAGGTTGCTGTGGAGAAAGCTCGGCTAGTGGAGGAGAACTTGGCTATGGTCCTTGGTGGGCATACAGGTGTGCGCATTGGCAGTACACCTTCATCAGGGCATGGTTCTCGAGGTGGTCACACTCAGGCATCAGGTTCTCATGCACCCTCAAGGGGTGGTCAGCAGCAACAGTTTTCGCAGTCCAAACCGAAGAATTCACAGCATCAGCAAGGGAATAGGTTCCAAAATAAGAAAGACCGGTCTTGGCAATGCAACAAGCGCAACCGTTATGATCAATTAGCCCAGAGTGCCTAGTCTATAGTAAGCAAGGGCAGTTTCCAAAAGTCTAGTTCATTCCGGGGTAACAGTGTATTTGGTAGAGGCACCGGGTGCTTCTTTTGTGGCCAACAGGGCCACATTGCCAGACAGTGCTCGCAGAAGGGTGCATCGGGATTTGGACATCGACTGGCAGCATCTGAGCCAACGGTTGGTGATGCAGGCAGGTCGCATCGAGTCTTTTTAGCGGTAGATGACCGGCAGGTAGAATATCAGGGCACCGTGGTGGAGGCTTCTGGTCGCATGCAAGGTATTGATTTTTCTATTCTATTTAACTCTAGTGCATCTGATTCATTTATATCTCCTTTCCTTGTGGAGCGTTGTGGCTTAGTGGCAGCAAAGCAAGATGATAGGTGGCAGGTTGAGTTAGCTTCTGGGGCTAAGGTAGCAGTTGAGTCTCTAGTTTCAAAGTGTAAATTGAAGATTGGCTCTCCATCTACTTCTGTGGACCTTCGCATTCTACCCCTGGGTTCATATGACATAGTTTTGGGGATGGATTCGCTGGAGAACCACCGGGCAGTGATAGATTGTCGGCATAAAATGGTTAGATGCGTGGATGATTCTGGTGTTGAGGTTGAGGTTGTAGGAGTTCAGAGACCTATTTCCCTACGTATGCTCTCTGCTATGCAACTCAAGAGATGTATGCGTCAGGGATGTCAGTTGTTTGCAGTGACTGTTAGTGATTTGGATATGGAAGAGAGTCGAGAGGCATCACTTGATGATCACCCACTCTTGAAGGAGTATGCGGATGTCTTTCCTTCTGACATTCCAGGGATGCCACCTAAGCGTGACATCGATTTCAGGATTGATCTAATTCCTGGTGTAGAGCCTATCTCAAGGGCTCCATACAGAATGACCACTTAGGAGCTCAAGGAGCTTCGACTGCAGTTGGAGGAACTATTAGCCAAAGGGTTCATACGACCTAGTGTTTCCCCTTGGGGAGCACCTGTGATCTTTGTGAAGAAGAAAGATGGATCTCTACGGCTATGTATCGACTATAGGCAGCTCAATAAGGTAACGGTGAGAAATAGGTATCCCTTGCCTTGGATCGATGATTTGTTTGATCAAATTAAAGGAGCGAAGGTATTCTCTAAGATTGACCTTAAGTCAAGATATCACCAGTTGCGGATCTTTGAGGCAGATATTCACAAAACAACATTTTGCACCTGATATGGACATTATGAGTTCACAGTGGTACCATTCGGGTTGACTAATGCACCTTCGGTCTTCATGAGCTTAATGAATGGTGTGTTTTGCACTTATCTTGACCAATTTGTCCTTGTATTTCTTGATGATATATTGATCTATTCAAGGACTATGGAGGAACACGAGCAACATTTGCGTCAGGTGTTGCAGTGTCTGAGAGAAAATCAGCTTTATGTGAATTTGTCAAAATGTGCATTCTTCCAGATAGAGGTTAAGTATTTGGCTCATGTTATCTCTGGAGAGGGTATTGTGGTAGATCCCTCGAAGATCCAAGCTATTATGGACTGGCCTGCACCCACCAATGTATCTGAGGTCCGTAGTTTTATGGGGTTGGCAGGTTACTATCGTCGCTTCATCATGGGGTTTTCAAGAATTGCTCATCCCATTACTTCTCTTCAGAGAAAAGGGAAAAAGTCTATTTGGTCAGAGAAGTGTCAGGAAGCCTTTCAGACCCTTAAGGAGCAGCTAACCAGTGCACCTATACTTGCAGTTCCTGATCCTGATAGGGACTTTGTTGTTTGTACCGATGCCTCCTTGGAGGGTTTGGGGGCAGTTCTAATGCAGGATGGTTGCGTGATTGCCTATGAGTCTCACAAGCTTAAGGATCACAAGTTGAACTATCCCACTCATGACCTAGAGTTGGCAGCAATTGTACATGCCTTGGTGAGATGGAGGCATTTTCTTTTAGGGCAACGATTTGAGCTGCACAGTGATCATCATAGTTTGCAATATATTTCCACACAGCCAAACTTGAATGCTAGGCAAAGACATTGGATGGAGTTCTTGTGCGAGTATGACTTCAAGGTCAAATATATTCAGGGCAAGGAGAATGTGGTAGCAGATGCTCTTAGTCGTTGAAGGCATGAGATCTTAGCAGTCTCGCTTACAGTTGATTTGAGAGGACGGATTCTTGCTGCTCTTCCTTCTGACAGTTGGTGCCAGGAGGTGAGGACCAAGATTGAGTCAGGTAGACCTTTAGAAGGTAGATTCTCTGGTTACTCTTTTGAGTCAGATGGTCTTTTGCAGCATTTGGGTCACATCTATGTTCCCAATTCTGAGGGTCTTCACACCCTAGTTCTGTCGAAGGCACATCGGGCACCCTATTCCGCTCATCCGGGTGTCAAGAAGATGCATGCAGATCTGTGTCAACTATACTTTTGGAGTGGCATGAACCGGGATATGGCAGATTTTGTGTCGAGATGTCTTGAGTGTCAGAGGGTGAAGGCAGAGCACCAGCACCCTGCAGGTCTTTTGCAGCCTCATTTGATTCCAAAGTGGAAGTCGGATATCATTTCGATAGACTTCATCGTTGGTTTGCTGATGTCCTCTCGATGACATGATGCTATTATGGTCACGGTGGATAGGCTAACGAAGGTAGCTCACTTTTCTCCTATCCATGCTTCTTACAATGCCTCTACGATGGCTAGAGTGTTCATGGAGGACATCGTCAGACTTCATGGGATTCCTCATAGGATCATCTTTGACAGGGATCTAGTATTCACTTTCACCCTATGGACTTCCTTATAGCATGCCTTGGGGACATAGCTGAACTTTAGTTCAGCCTATCATCTTGAGACTGATGGTCAGACTAAGACAGTTAATCAGGTTCTCGAGGATATGTTGAGGATGTATGTTATGGATCAGCAGAGCTGTTGGGAGGACTACCTCTATCTAGTGGAGTTTGCCTATAATAATGGTTATCATAGTTCTATTGGCATGTCTCCCTTCCAGGCCTTGTATGGTTGTCCTTGTAGGACCCCCTTGAGTTGGGATCATTTGGAGGATAGAGTTCTTCTGGGTCTGGATATACTTAGAGATATGGAGCAGCAGGTGGAGAGGATTAGAGAGCATTTGGTGGCATCTCAGGATAGGCAGAAAAAGTATGCAAATGCTCATAGGATCGATCGTCAGTTTTCTGTTGGGGATCGAATGTTCTTGCATGTGCGACCGCAAAAGAGTTTGATCTGCTATGGGAAGGGCTCTAAGCTAGCACCATGCTTTGTTGGACCTTTTGAGGTGTTGGAGAGGATCGGTCCAGTTGCTTATCACCTTGCTTTGTCGCCTAGCCTTTCACGCATCCATGATGTGTTTCATGTTTCAGTACTTAGACCTTACTATCCAGATATTGCTCATATTCTTGATTGGACTGCTCTGTAGGTAGAGGACAGGCAGCTGGCTTTGGAGCTCGTAGGCATTCTTCAGCACAGGAGACTTGCTCTCAGGGGCAGAGACATGGAGCAGGTCAGGATCTAATGGGATCCTAACGATGAGACCTCTGCTACCTGGGAGGATGCTACCAGAATGAGGGAGTTATATCCTCACTTATTTGTAGGCTTCCAGGAGTAAGCCTAGTTCTAGGGAGGAGGATGTAATGCCCCCCACTTTTTTCCTATGACAGATGTTATTTTCATGTTTCCTATGACAGTTCTGGTTTAGATGATAGTCTTGTAGCGCATGTTTATAGTTTCGAGATGTTTGGACTGATTAGTTATGGTTTATGATCTCCTTGAGCTTGATGGACTCTTTGACATTATGCTAGCTGATTATGGATCTATATTAGGATGATGCTTGTTTACTTGTACTTTGTGCTTTCACAGTTGATGGACATGATTATGGATTGATGTTACTTTTAGTTTAATATGTTGTTCGTTCCTGATTATGATGTATGACTGGTATTAGTTATTTAATGATGTGTTACTTGAATGGAATAGTGTTGCATTACTCGTGTCTGAGTACCCTGCCACGCTGCGACTTCCATTCATTATGCTTATGCTTACATGGTTATATATGTATATATGCACAACCTTGTTGTTCATTGCAGGATGCAGGTACCAGGCATTGACTCCACTTGAATTACTAGGTCTGAGCGTGCCCTAGCCAATAGAATTGTGGATTGGAGTTGACATGAGGTTCCCCTAATTAGTCAACATCTTCAAGGAGGATGAGCTTTCAGTGTTGTACCGTTTCATCACCGTTAGTGGACTGTTGTCATCATGTGTCGTTATGTCCTGTGGCTTCTCTTGGGTCAGGTATCACCTTGTAAATTAGGGTTTATCCAATTTGAGTGTCAATCCATGCATGATTAATATTTCATTTAAATAAAGTTAAATTAAAGCTTAAATTATATAAACATTGCTACGAGATTATGTGTGTGATTTATTAATTATAAATAATTTAATTATTGATAATCGGTAAATAAATAAATTAAACTAGATAAATAATTTAACTAAATATTAAATTGCAAATTGTAGTGGATTAAAAATTAAACAAAAAAAAAACAAATGCATATGTGAAAATGAATAAACATCTCTAACGGTGATAAAATAAATCTAAACTAAAGCAATAGTGGGGTAAATTTGACTTACGGACATTTTAACGGTAAAATGGTATTGTCAGGATAAAAATGACTATGTCTTAGAGGGAGAGATCCAGCCAAACCTATTAAATGTATATCGGATCATGATGAGTTTAATTAGTCTTTATTGAATAGATATTTATTATTATAAAAAAAAAAGGAGAAGAAATTATATTTAGTCAAGAATTGATAAAATTGCTTCTCTTCGGATAAAAAAAAAATTATTTGGGTTTGTTATTGCCATCACTATGATTTTTTTTGGTGCATTATTAAATATAATCTCGCTAACATTTTTTTGGTTTAAATATTAGGGTTGTCATATTTGGGGATAAGCAAATTTGCATCAGGTGCCGTCATTGGTAAGATTGAGGAATTGGGGGATAGTTAATTTTGCACCCCACGAGAGAGTGGGTTGTGGGGGAAAGGAAGGAATGTCTCTACATTTACCCAAGGAGTCCATTCTAGGTTTTGAGGGAGTGGGATGTCAGAATGCCCTAGCATTTTATCTGGGGAGCTGAGTCCTGGTTGAGGGAGTTTTTCGGGAAGAGAAGGAAGGAGGGACTTGCAGAGGAAAGGGGACTTTGGGGAAAAGCTTAACAAACTACAGGTATGGTTCTGTGTATGTTTTATGCCCTTTTGCTTATGAAAATTAATAGAAATTAGTTTAATTGTGTCCTCCATAGATGCGATCTAATCAGGTTGTGGTTATAAATAACTTAAGTCAAACGTGAAACTCTCATGGTCTCCATCGTATCTTGCCTTGGAAACCTATCACAAATTTCCTTTTTGCTTGAGATTCAATGGAATACGATTGTTGTCATTTGCCACATTTATGCATTCTGCACAATTCCACCCAATTGACCTTTTTGCACTTAAATCTCAAAAGATCTTTCCTCTATTCTCCATGATGTCAATCCACTAAGCTTTGGCCCACACAAATCTCTATCTTTCTACAGCCTCTATAACCACTTACTTCCTCTTCACAAGGCTCTATCTTTGTTTATTCAAAGACTAGTCCCTGTGGATAATACAAGGCGCACTTTAAGTCGTTGAAGCTTCCTCACTGCAACCTACGTGAACCCACTATGGTCTGTGTGATAATAAGGGGTGTAATGCAATAATTGTTAGAGTAATCAGGTTTAATACCCAATTCCAGATTCTCCATATTGGCACAGGAGGGACGTTGGCAGACTGACAACTCGTTCTCATGCCAAACACAAATGCTTAAAACTTTTAGTCTCTATTAAATCCTTATGGTGTATATCTACAATCACTATCACCATGAAAATGCAGCGTGACAACCATCCTAAATTTAATAGGTATGCACCGTCAATTCTGGTATCAACTATACCTGCATCTAAGAAGTAAGGTAAGACTTGCATTGTAGCTAGTACTGTGCTGCTGTCCAGTGCTCCATTTAGTATGTTATGCTCACCGCACGTGATACCTCTAAGCGCCAAATATTGCAACCATTTTTGCGTGTTTTGGATTTTAGACCTTCCTCAATGTAGCCACGAAATGAAATGAATGTAATCACGTCTGTGAGACTTGACTCTGTTGGACCACATAGGTTAAAGGTTACACAACTAGATGCGAATTTGGAGTAAAACTTCCCCTAGATGTTTCATTGTTCCTTTTGTGATATTTAGTGCCTTTGAATGGGTGTGCCATTGCACCCCAGAGTTCTGACTTGGAGTCTGAATTGTCTGTCCAATGGAATGAGTTTCCATTGTGAGAACGAGATGATTTTTCACCCTTAGGTTTGTATCCCCTAGGTTTGGGTCTCCTTATTACTCTCTACAGATATGCAGACGTGACCTAGCCTTCAGCGCTAGTATCCCGGTCAGATTTTCTGCCAACACTCAACCTTATGTTCTGTAAACAACGAAGTCTTGGACTGAATTTGCCTCAGATGAAACATTATCATCAGAACGCAGCCGAAGTGGAAGAAGAATCTCAATTGCTTGTATTTGACTCTCCAAGTCTAGAATTGGTGTTGGTTGAGACTTCTCAAGCGCTGGATCATCACCACAGTGAACATGACCCTCTAGCATTTGCGCTTCCTTAGTAAAATTTGCATTGTGTATGTAACTGGGACAAACATCAATAATCATTATTGATCTTGTCATAATCAAATGCTGTGACGGTTGTAAATAGGCAACCCAATCTGCCACATCTTTACTTCGCCACCTTGCACACACGTCTATCAGAGCATTTCCACTATGATATCTGACATATGCTGAGCGTCAGGTTAATCACTTGCATTCTACATCCTTGAAATTTCTTGAGCCGTCACCAATGCTGTGCATAGCTTGCACCTCCCCACACAATACGCTGATGATTAGAGGATGCCAATGGCACTTTAGGGTTAGGTTGATTGCCATGGTGTTTTTTTTTCCCCATGCATAGGATTCACTAAGAGAGTTCTTACCTTTAGGGTTGTCTTTCATAAGTAAATGGCCGTGTCTTGAGTAGTTTCTTCTATTATTTTTCCCCAGATTTAAATCAATGTTCTTTTCTCTATGCAAACTTAATGCTTATATTCATTTCTACCTTGAGTTTAATCACTATTTGATTAGTAGTTAAATTAAATGTAGGTTGAATGGTATATTTCTTATATCTTTTAGTATGGATCTCCATAAAGAAAATTGTTTCCTCATTGAATGTAGTTAGGTGTATGTCATATTTATCAATTTTAGATTTGTTCATGTGTTGCATAAGATATCAGTAAATATTAATAATGTTAATTGAATATAAGTTTCCAAATATATTATTAGTGTTAGGGATTAAGAAAATTGGGATCGTATTGATTCATAGTATGATTTAAAATTTGTTTAGGGTAAGGAACAATAGAATTTCGTAAGCTCAGTTAGTAAAATTAGATAAAATAGAATTTACATTTTGAATTTCTTTTATTATATTATTTGCTTTATATTTAAATTAGTAATTATAGGCATTAGAGAAAGTTTACTTGTGGTTATATATATTTATATCATTAGAATATTTATTCAGTATAGCTAATTTATATAGTTTTGGAGGAATAGTGGTTATGGAAAAAGTACTAGAAAGTCTTTTTAATTTAATGAATTTATTTAGGTATTTGTCACAAAAAATTAAATGAACATGTTATTATTTTATTAGATTATGAAGTATGTTATGGTAAGAATGATGTTGATGTAGTTGTAGATTATTATACAAGTTCATCAATTATTTGACAATGAAGATTCTGTTAATTGGCATCATTTACACTTAAATGTTTAGATAGGAAATTTCAAAAAGGGTTTGGATTTATGAGTGTTGTAATTTGACTTATAAGTTTACGTAAATTGTCGTTTGCATAGAAGTAATTAAAATGGTCCTTTTCACCTTTAAGTTAAATAGGCTATTACAATAGTTAGGTTTTTTTTTAATCTGGGTACACATAAATAGGAAACCTCGAGTTCTGCAAGAGTTGAATTTAGATTTCAATGTAATTAATTAATTTATTTGTCTTATAATTTGTGGGTCATTTTAGTTAGGATAATAATATTACATCCTTGTAAATCAAATAAGTAACTATTTTAATAAGTAACTGCATATAGTAAACCTTGTTGTAATTATAGATTTATTCCGTAATAAAATACAATCAGATGGTAAGCTACATTATTTGTCATTATACCATCAGAATAGTTTGGCTACTACAATTTGCTATAGTGGAATTAGTTGTAAGAAGGCATAATTTGATCAGAAGTATAATTGATTCTCGTAATATGTTAATTCAATCTGTGGATCATAAAACCATTCTTATAGTTTTTGATTGTGTATCTTCCCATGTGGCTAGAGTTCCAGAGGCTTAGCTTGGGATGTCTTGAATTCTTGTGTTGTGTTGTTAGATGTCTTGAGATCATGATGTTATAAGAAGCCTTGTCATCTCTAGTTATGTATGGACTAAATGACAATTAAATGATAAATGCACTTCTTGTGATTGTATTGGTATCCAACTAGTCGTACTAGACTTGTATCCAGTTTGGTGGTAAGATATGGATCAGGGTGACATGGAAATCTTAGAGTTGTAATGAATATGTGTTATTATGGGCCATGGTCTAGGAGTCCTGCCCTTATAATTATGTTATGGAGGGTTAATGCTTTGTATTGTTATATAAGGATAGTTGTTATGCAAGATGGTCAATGCCTTGCATGGTTCCGTATCCACGTTGTTGTGACGTCTTACTATGCTTGTTGTGTAGGGCTTCCTAGTTGTAGGTAAGGGAGTGGCTTCCAATGTGGGGGCCGGTGCCAAGTGGCTAGCTAGGGAGTAATGCTTCGCGATGAACACTTTAGAGAATAACATATCTATGCTATGCAAAGCAGGATAAATTTTTTTTATATGAATAAGATAATAAAGTAATGTTAACACATCTATACACATCATTTGAACTAACGACTTGTCCTCTAAGATTTCATGGTTGCATTACTTGCCAAATCAATTAACATAATTCAACATACATTATTAACTAACATTAGTAGATCATTCTAAATCTATAGCATTAAATGAATACACATATACATCTCCATATCATAACATCAGATAAATAATCGACATGATCAGGATTACATGTGAATGTGAAAATTCCTATACACATGAGTAAATCATTACATTGATTACATTATCACCTTTCTGAATACATTTGATTATGAATCGACTGTCACACAAGGCTAGCTCATGAGTATGCATAATCATTTTCCTCAAACTAGTACAAGATCTGATATCTAATGCGCAAGATACATCCTCCTCGCCCACGAACATCGGCAAGGAAAAAAAACCAATGGAAGTAAAAGCTCTTCCACCTAACCATGTGGAACCCTAAGGTCCACCCCCCGAGCTAGGAGATAACCCAGGATCCCACATCCAATGGTCAATCAGAAAGATAATAGAATAACATAAGCAGCAAGGTTACACATGATACCAATTACCAAACCGTCGAGAATAAACATCACTAACATACTTAACTGCACTTCCAGAGGCACTTACGCAATCGAGGGAGGAAATACAACTAGGGAGTGCTAGACTGCAATAGGGAGGAGTGTCATCGCATGATATAGTTGTCCTGGTAGCCTCTCCCATTGAGAGCCACTCCCCCTACTTGCAACTAGAAAACCCTACACTGACCAAGACACTAATCCGCTTACACAATCATCATGACCACACATTCCATGTACCAAGCAAGGCATTAACCACCCTACATGTTCACCGCAATTTTATGAGTTCATAACATAATTTCACTTTAGGGTTACATTATATATCTCACATATGAACCACCACATACCCAACCATCTTCAGGGTTACAATATTACAAGGGCCAAATACACAACTAGACCCTCCTTGGCCTTTGGAAACCAACCTCTTAACGACAAACTTGACATTGCTCTGAACATTTAAACCTTTATATAACTCTACTATGATTTTACTATATTTCTAAACCCAAATGACAAAAGAAATCCACAAGTCCATGCCAATCGTACAAAATAAATTCAAATAATCATCATCTCCTCATAATGAATTTCCATTCTTTTGATTTTATATGAACAAATAAAATCTCATAACAGGGTAATTAACTTCTAATTTCCTTTAATTGACCAAAACAAGGTAAATACAAGAATTCCCTACAATCATTCGAGATAATCAAATTTATTGCAATCTACTAAATGGTGTCTATCTAGTTAATTGATTCTAATAAAGTGGTTACATTTAACTAATAACTCCTATAAAGATTCACTCCTTGACTCTAAACTAATCTATAAGTCAAATAAAATTTATCTTTTTCCATTATACATACATCTATTACTAATTAATACATTTATATTAAAAGAGACAATCTAATTTGATTTATTACATTCGCAAGAACAACATAATATTTTCACCCCCATAATTAATAATTTAAATATTCCTTAAATCTTTGCTTTAAGAATCTTAACTTACTATTTTCACCAATTTACCCATTTACTTCTAAAAGAGAAAACCTAATGCATAATGAGAAGTAAATCATATGTCTATTACGCAACATAAAGTCTTGAAAATTCAGCCCTAAAATGCACACCAACATAAAAGATCTTGTAATAACATTTTTAAAAGAAAACCTAAACCTAATAAACATAGATGCCGCCAACTTTCAATAATTATCAAGACACTTAATCCAATAATCAAGACACATTGTTGCATTATGACCATGGATACTTTCCTTTAGTTAAAACATTTTTTTAGAGTTTCTTAGCACTCAAGACACAGATAATTAATCAAAGCAAGGTAAGGTTCTAACCACATTGCTATTATCAAATTATTTCTTCCTATAAGAAAATATTCTTAACTATTAACCAGATTATAATGATATAATAAAAAAGAAAAAAATAATATTTATTACATTCAAATTATTAATAGGAATTCATTACATTCAATCCTAAATAAATTAATTTTACTCCAATCTACTTAATGATTTCTACCCAGTTAATTTATCCAAAAATTGTTGTAACATTTTACTAACCTTTTCTTTATAAAATAAATCTAAAAAATATGATCATTCAAATAACTATATATATAACAATTACATATAGGTATTTTACAACATTCTTATAATCTAATCAAGGAACATAACTGTATACCTTCATATGTATGATTACATATAAATATATTCATTATTTGCATATGATATCTTGCATGTATGAAATAATAAAAAGAACCCTAACATTAATGAAATGATAGGCGGACATATCATATATATCTAAATATTCTATGCCAATATAAAAATTTGAAGATGTAAAACCCTAATATTAAGTAGTGCAATTAACTGTGGGTTGCCTAAAAGAACATGGACTGCAATGTTTGAAGGGCACGCAGATATATGTCTCCTAGGTGATTTTTTTATACTAGATGCACCTCAGATACAATATCTAAACCAAAGATCACCTAGGCATTGGTAGCCTATATTTCTATTAAAAAAAAGAAAGATATCAGATAAAACCAAAGGGCTTGTGTTTATGTGCTTTGTAATGATAATAGATAGATTTATAAGAGTAACTCATGCATTTGTAGGAGTCAGACTCGTGTTCATATTCCCCAATACACTAGCATACATGCATCTCATAATCTCATCCAAAATTTACCAAGTTGTACGAACATAAATCTCATTTGCTCAGTTGATGAGCTGGCTATGCCATGGCCTAAAGAAATCATATACACATATATAGACCTTGCATTTTTGCTGAGTGCAGGTATGAACATCCCTCAAAATGTAAAGTATAAAGAAGTTTTGTCAGATGCTGGGTTGCCACTGCCCTCACCGACATGTATGTGAAATATGGAAGTGTAGACAAGGCATGAGAACTGGCAGAACACCTCAAGAAGCATGGTCTCATGGCGTGCCATAGTTGCAGGATATGCACAAAATGGATATGTTGAAAAGGCTTATTACACTTTCAAACAAATGCAATAAGAAAAGACGTAAGGTTGTAGTGAAAGGTGCATTGGAATAGGTATGGCATCCATCTACACATAAGGGATAAAGAACTATCAAATGTGACAGGTGCAACAGCTCTGATAGACAAGTATGCAAAATGTAGAAGCACGTACAAGGCGCGAGACTGTTTGATAGATGCCTCGAAGAGATGTCATCTCAGGGATTACCATGATTGATGGATACGCACAAACTAAATTCACTATGAACACTATAGAAATTTTCAAACAAGTGCAATCGCAGGTGTCAAGCAATTTCCCCCACCATCACCACCACCGAAATGGGAGCCTTGGGGTAGCATATGGACATCCTCCAATGCATAAGGAAAGGAGAATTTTGATCAGATATTAAAGTTGGAAATGCTCTGGTAGACATGTATGCAAAATTTGGATGCATAGACCAAGCACACGAGCTGTATGACAGCACCTCTAGAGATGTCATCTCATGAAATGCAATGATTGCCGAATACACAAACAATGAACTTAATAAAAAGGGCTTTTAGAAACTTTCAAGAAAATGCAATTTGCAGGTTAGAGTGAAATGCCACAAACTTACCAGAGCCAAAATGGGAGTTGGAATGGGTATGGGCATCCATCAACATATGTAGGAAGGGGAATTTTGATTAGATATAGTTGGAAATGGTCATGTAGACATGTATACAAAATGTGGTAGCCTAGACACAGAACGTGAACTGATTGACATAATACCTCAAAAGATGTCATTAACAAGAATGCAATGTTGTAGGTTAAGCACAAACAAGTTTAGTGAGAAGGCTTTAGATACATTCAAGTAAGCATTAAATATATGAAAGCTTTGGTAAACAAAATATATGCACAAGAGGAAACATAGTCAAGGCACGCGGCCTATTTGCCAAAAATACCTCTATGGTTACAATGTATGCACAAGATAGACAAGTTGAACAGGCTTTAGAGACTTACCAGAAAATGCAGTTGTAAACTGACGTATCAATCCACCATCACGCCTCCTCCCTCCTCAGTGCGCCCCCCCCCCGCTTTAATAAATAATGAAGGGAGGGAAGGTATTTTTCCCACTCCCATACAAAATAAATCTACAACTACCCCAACTAACTACCAACTAACCCTTATTAAAAATAAATAAAATATATGCAACCAACATAAATTAAACATACACACAATAAATAATTTTACACAAATGGGTAAAACCATTTACCCACACTCACTCACATATTATAATTAATTATAGAATCAACTTTATAATATTCTATTTATTTACTATTTTATTATTACTTCTTAATTATAATATTACACTATAATTTTATTTTATTACCAACTAGGATTATATATATTTATTTATCAATCTATTTTAATGCATAAGATAACCAAGGCATAATAATCGACAAATTAAACCAAAAGCCAAAACAATTACCTAACCACTAACTAGGGTCAAAAGGCAAAACTTCAAGCAACACTAACTGACCACAAAACTTCAAGCAACCCTAACTAGCCACTGATAGCACTCAACAAGGTATCAAACTAGGTACTCATCCTCTTTGAGGATGATGGTTAGGGTGGGGGACCAAGTGCTATCTCCGGTCAACTACTTCCATTGGGTGCAAGGCACGCTCAAACTTGCCAATTCAGGTGGAGTCGATGCCTGGTACCTGTTCATTCAAATATACAAGTTAGAGCACATGTACATAATAGCCAAAGCACTAGGGAAGGGACTCTAGCAATCATATCTCATACTCGTATGCCACCCATACATCCAATGGTATGATGCCACCCTTTCCACCTGTCCTAACATACTACTGCATCACCTTATCCAAATAAATCTCTGCATAATAACGATATGCATCATGCTCCCAAAAGTATTAACAGAAGCTCTTGTTCCATCCTCAACATCAGGTTCCTTAGCCAAATTACCTGCACATCTAGGGTGAGAATGGAGGGGCGCTACATAAGGTAACCCACTGGGAGTTAGTAATTCAGTGATAACATAATAAAATACCTAGGGGATGGGTAGTTTTCACACTAACAAGATAATAAGATGTTTTTGTTCCTCACTCATGCCTGTAGTGCTAGTTCAGACTAAGGATGAGGGGAGAAGGCCGGGATTGGCAAATTTACTTCCTTGTCAACACAAAAGGAAGGTTGATTCCTGCATGCATCATCCTATGGGGCCGGTGTCTAGAGAGAGACTGCTAGGGTAAGCATAGATGGGGGCTGGTGTCTAGAGAGAGAGACTGTCTGGGTAACCCATGTTAGGACCATGCGATGACACTCTCCTTACTACAGCCTAGTAGTCCCTAGTTGTCCTCTTCCCAGTTGTTAAGTGTTGCCTCTGGATGTACTGTTGTGCTGTTGAGATATTGACTTGTGATGTCAGAGTCATGTGTCGCCTTATAGTCTACTGTCTACCTGACTGTATGTCGTAGTGGGAACCTCATGTTAACTCCTAGCTTAGGGGGTGGACCTTAGGGTTCCACATGGTCGGGTGGAAGAGCTTTATCCATTGGTTTTCTTCCCTTGCCGTTACTTGTAAGCAGGAGGGGACACTCCTTGTGAATCAGTCATCAGATCTTGTACCTGTTCGAAGACTCTTATTGTGCTCATGTTCTAGCCGGTGTATCAGTTGATTCAGATTGTATGTACTCAAATGTAATCAGAATAGTAATGATGTAAATTACACAATGATGTACTTATTTGTATAGACTTGGATTATGTGCATGTAATCTTGATTAAAGTTGAGTATCTGGTTGATGTCATGAAATGGAGATGTATATGTATAATCAATATTGTAATAGAGTTAGAATGATTTGTAGGTGTTAGTTAGTTATGCATGTATAATGTGTTGGTTATTTGTCAAGTAGTGCAACCATGGGACCTTGGAAGACAAGTTGTTAGTTAATGATGTGTATTGAATTTCTAAACATTACCTTGTTATCTTATACAAAAAAAAAATTATTCCGCTTTGCATAGCATAGATGTATTGTTTTCCAAGGTTTTCATGGTGGGGCACTACAAAGGATATATGATAAAACATGGAATAAACCTACAAAAAAATTTAGTGGGAAAACACATTATGTTTTTAATATGCTCTAAAATTACAATATAGCTGAAGATATAATACATGGAATAAGTATTTGTCACCATTAAGACTAAAATGTCTTTGAAGGTAGAAAAAATCAAGTTGTAAATCACAATGTGTTTTTGAATCTACTCTAAAATTACAATTTAACTCAAGATAGAAGACATGGAATAAGTCTATGTCACCATTGAGAAAAAAATATCTTTGAAAGAAAAAAAATCATGTTAGAAAACATAATGTGTTTTGAATCTACTCTAAAATTACAATTTAACTCAAGATAGAGGACATGGAATAAGCCTCTATCACCATCAAGAAAAAAATTCCCTTGAAAGCAAGATGAAATATATCACACACCAGAGTATTAGGAATTATTGGTCCTTCAACGATAAATGATGCAATGGTAAAGTACTACACTAGGAAAGAGAGTACTTCAAATGTCACATTTTCTCTTCAAGAGCCTTGTGAATATCATCTAACTTCTTCTCATATCGCTTACCTTCTCCTTCTTATCTATTGGTATTTTTCTTGGTATGTCCCTATATTTGTGAATGAATGAGACAAAATAGTAATTCTGAAGAAGTTGACAAGAAAATCACCAAAAATGGGAAGAAAAAAATGAGGATATGGAAGAACTTCAAGAAATTCACAACGCTCTTGAAGAGAAAATGTGACACTCAAAGAACTCTCTTTCCCAATGCAGTACTTCACCATTGCATGGTGCCCCCTTGGACACTCGTAGAGGCATGGAATAAGTATTTATCACCATTAAGAACAAAATGCCTTTGAAAGAAAAAAAATCATGTTGAAAAACACAATGGGTTTTTTAATCTGTTCTAAAATCACAATTTAACTCAAGATAGAAGACATTGAATAAGTCTCTTTCACCATTGAGAATAAAATTTCCTTGAAAGAAAGATGAATTACATCACAAATCAAAGTATCAGGAAAGCAAGCCTACAAGGATAAATGATGAAACATGTAATAAGCCAGAGAAAAAAAACATGTTGGAAAATATAATGTGTTTTTGAATATGCTCCAAAAATACAATTTAATTCAAAATAGAAGACATGGAATAAGTCTATGTCACCATTGACAACAAAATATCTTTGAAAGCAAAAAAAAATCATGTTGGAAAACATAATGTATTTTTGAATTTGCTCTAAAATCATAATTTAACTGAAGATAGAATACATAGAATAAGTCTCTATCACCATTAAGAACAAAATTTCCTTGAAAGAATGATGAAATACATCACAAACCAAAGTATTAGGAAAGTAAGCCTACAAGGATAAATGATAAAGCATGCAATAAACTTGTAAAAAACATGTTGGAAAACACAATGTATTTTTTAATCTAGTCTAAAATTATAATTTAAATCAATATAGAAAACATGGAGCAAGCCTATGTCAACAATGAGAACAAAATTCCTTTGATAGAAAAAAAGAAACCATATTGGAAAACACAATGTGTTTTTGAATCTTCTCTAAAATTACAATTTAACTCAAGATAGAAGACATGGAATAAATCTCTATCACTAATATTAAGAAAAAAATACCCTTAATATTAAATCTTAATAGTAAGAACAAAATACCCTTGAAATCAAGATGAAATGTGTCACAAACCAAATTATCACGAAAGCAAGCCTGTAAGGATAAATGATAAAATATGGAATAAGCCTACTAAAAAATTCATGTTGGAAAACACAATGTGTTTTTGAATATGCTCTAAAAGTACAATTTAACTCAAGATAGAAGACATGGAATAAGTCTATGTCACCATTGACAACAAAATGTCTTTGATAGAAAAAAAATCATGTTGAAAAACATAATGTGTTTTTGAATCTACTCTAAAATGACAATTTAACTCAAGATAGAAGACATGGAATAAGTATCTATCACCATTAAGAAAAAAATACCTTTGAAAGTAAGATGAAATACATCAAAAACCAAAGTATCACAAAAGAAAGCCTGCAAGGATACATGATAAAACATGGAATAAGCCTACAAAAAAAATCATGTTGGAAAACACAATGTATTTTTGAATATGCTTTAAAATTACAATTTAACTCAAGATAGAAAACATGGAATAAGTCTATGTCACCATTGACAACAAAATACCTTTGAAATGAAAAAAAATCATTTTGGAAAACACAATGTGTTTTTGAATCTACTCTAAAAAAATTAACTCAAGATACAAGACATGGAACAAGTCTCTATCACTATTAAGAATAAAATGCCCTTGAAAAAAAGATGAAATACATCACAAACCAAAGTATCAAGAAAGCAATCCTACAAGGATAAATGATAAAACATGGAATAAGCCTGCAAAAAAAATCACGTTGGAAAACATAATGTGTTTTTGAATATGCTCTAAAATTACAATTTAACTCAAGATAGAAGACATGGAATAAGTCTATGTCACCATTAAGAATAAAATTCCTTTGAAAGAAAAAATGAAATCATGTTGGAAAACACAATGTGTTTTTGAATCTGTTGGAAAATTATAATTTAACTCAAGATTGAAGACATGGAATAAGTGTATGTCACCATTGAGAAAAAATGTCTTTGAAAGAAAAAATATCATGTTGGAACACAATATGTTTTTTAATTTGCTCTAAAATTACAATTTAACTCAAGATAGAAGACATGGAATAAGTCTCTATCACCATTAAGAACAAAATTACCTTGAAAGAAAGATGAAATACATCACAAACCAAAGTATCAGGAATTATGGGACCTTCAAGGATAAATGATAAAACCCTGATACCCAAATGTGATCAGTCTTTCCATGTTAATCCAATATAACTATGTAGTATTGAAAATTTTGTATAGGACATGTGTGCCACATGTAATTCATTAAACCGTTTGAAACCCATAGTCTACATACTTATATATGTGTGTGTGTGTGTGTATATGTTGATTGAAATACACACTATGTATTTCAACTTGCTTGCATAATCTGCATGCCACATGTAAATCACTATGTATTTTATTATTTATGAAATGTTGGGATTCGTACATGAGAAAAGTGAATATTATGTAATTGAATGTTAATGAAGAAAATCGCAAATTGAAAATGTAATGCCCCGCCATGAACACCTTAGAGAATAACACATCCATGCTATACAAATAGGATAATTTTTTTTTTAAAATGAATAAAGTAACAAAGTAATGTTAACATATCTAAACACATCATTTGAACTAACAACTTGTCCTCTAAGATATCATGGTTGCATTACTTGACAAAACAATTAACATAATCTAACACACATCATGAATTAACATCGGTAGATCATTCTAAACCTATTGCATTAAATCAATAAACATTTACATCTCCATAACATCAGATAGGTAATCATCAGGATCTAGTACATTGTTACAATTTCTCCTCACATATGAGTACAATATTAAATTTTTACATTATCACCTTTTGAATTCATTTGAATACATACATTATGAATCAACTGATACATAAACTGGTACAGGATCTAACGTCTGATACAAAAGATACATCCTCCTCACACATGAACAATAGCAAGGGAAAAACCAATGGATATAAAAGCTCTTCCACCCGGCCATGTGGAACCCTGAGGCCCACCCCCCGAGCTAGGAGTTAACATAAGGTTCCCACTACAACATAGAGTCAGGTAGATAGAAGACTATAAGAACAAACATAACACATGACTCCAACAACACAAGTCAATATCACAAAAACTTAAGAACACTTCCAGAGGAAAACACATAATGAATGGGGAGAGTACAACTAGGGAATGCTAGGCTGTAGTCGGAAGGAGTGTCATCACATGGCTTGTCATGGGTTGTCCTGGTAAGCCTTCCTAGACCTCAGCCCCCATCTTGGGTTGTCCTAGTGGCCTCTCCTGACTCTCGGCCCCCATACAACGCTCATGCAAAATCAACATACCTTTCATGAGGACAAGGTAGTTGATCTTGCCATTCTAGGCATTCTCATCTCATCTCAAGCCTAAATGAGCACTTGAGCCATGAGTGAGGCATCCACTTATCTTTATTTAGTGTGATTAACTACACAACCCCTCCTAATTCATTATTTAGGTTATCACCAAGAGTTATCCAACTCCCACATGGGTTGTCCTGGACACCACTTTGGGCTCCAGCCCCCATTGAGAGCCACTCCCCTACCTACAACTAGAAAACCCCACTCAACAAGCATAGCAAACATCATCATGACAACACGGATACATGAACCATGTAAGGCATTAACCATCTTGCATAACAATTATCCTCATATCCACATGTATATATAATGATGCAATGCATTAACCCTCTTGCATATCAACTTAATCACAGGGACAACTCACAAAATATTGTCCATAAACATCACTCCATTACAATATTCAATGTCTACCCATTTCACAAAACTCAATACAAGGATAAATACAATCAAACGAACAATCACTACATCCACAAAGGGAATTATTACCTACTCATAATGCACTCACAACTCCAAATATTCATCAATTAACATTATCACTTACCAAACTCTCATACATAACAAGAGGCAACATACTTTTATAACTTCATTATCTCGAAACACTTATCAACCCAACGCATGATATAAATACATAACCATCCTGTGCCTACACACTAATTGACTATATCAGATTTAAACATAACTTACAATTCCTTTTTTTTAATTTAGAATAAATCAACAAATTACTTTTAAATATCTAAATAAGATTATTTACTAAATCTACATTTAATTAGATTCTAAAAGTTATAACCCAGAATAAATATACTTCTTTTTCTTATAAAAGAATGATTAATTTCCAACGCATAGACTTTGTTTATCAGTTTGAGGCCTCCTTAATATTATTTTAGATTTAAATAAAATATGAGGAAACAAACACTAGAAAATAATATAAATTGGGTAAATATTTACTTTGTAATTTTAAATTCAACTCTTGAGGATAAACTTGAGGGTTCTTATTTATTTTATAAACATATAAAAACCCTAAATCTCCTAATAACATATTTAACTTAAAAGTAAAAAGAAACAACTTTAAATTACTCTACATAACCATCATTTCTTCTATGGTCAAACAACCAATAACAATTTACATCTTATTCACAATAAAAGTACTAATATTTACTGTAAAAAAAACCTAATTTCCATCTTAATGCTTGTAATTCATTATTCCCCACACTACATTTACCCTCAAGTTATAATAATATTACCATTCTTTTAACCCAAACTAATCAACACAAAGGCATCCTTACTATGAGTCATAAAATTCTTAATTAAAACAATAGAAAATTAAATTTAAATCTTAATCCTAGAAACATTACTTATATGTATTTCTTTATTTACCAATAATTCTTTTTCAAAATATAGATAATTCAAATGATCTACATAATTACCAACTCATGTAACGCCCGCCTTGAACAGCTTAAAGAAATACACACTTATGCTATATGAAAACAGGATTTTTTTTTTAAAATGATTAAGATAACAAAGTAACGTTAACATAACTAACTGCACCATTAAGCATACGACATGTTCTCCAAGGCTTCAAGGCTGCATTACTTAACAATTCAACTAACATAATCCAACATACATCAGTAACTGATCTAATCCAACGCACAATTAAATAACTTATACATATTCATTGCATATCATCAAATAATACAATCTACATGATTAAATACATAACCGAAATGCTTTCTTTACACATAAGTACATCATGACATCATTACATTACCATTTTCAGACTACATCAGAATCACATACCTTATGAATGATATGTTACACAAATTTGGTACAAGATTATACACATACATCTTCATCAATTGGTACAAGTACAATTGTCTGAAAACTGGGATAAATCTTTTCTGCACAAGAACTTCGACAAGGAATAACCAATGGATAATAAAGCTCTTCCACCCGACCATGTGGAACCCTAAGGTCCACCCCCCGAGCTAGGAGTTAACATGAGGTCCCAAACAATGACAGTCAGATAGATAAAAGACACACAAGAACAAAGGACGTCCAAACGCCAATACAACATATGGCAATAACAACACAACACATCTTAACTTCCAGAGGCAACACTCAACATATGTGGAGAGACCAAACAAGGAATGCTAGGTTGTAGTAGGGAGAGTGTCATCGCACGGTCCTAGCATGGGTTATCCTGATAGCCTCTCACTAGGCGCCGGCCCCCATCTATGGTTATCCTGACAGCCTCTCACTAGGCGCTGGCCCCATAGGGTGACACATGCGGAATCGACCTTCCTTTCATGAGGACAAGGAAGTCAATCATGCCGACCAGGCCTTCTCTACCCATCCTTAGTCTAAACAAGCACTACAGGCCATAGAAGAGGAATCCATTAATCTTGTTTAATGTGAAATCTACCCTTAACCCCCTAGTTCATTTTAGGTTATCACTTGATTAATCTACTTTCAACGGGTTATCCTGACTGCCACTTTGGGCGCCGGCCCCATGTTGAAAGCCACTCTCCTTCCTAACACCTAGTAAACCCTAACCACCATACAAGGCATTATAACAATACACATACATGTTCACTGCAAGGCATAAACCCTCTTGCATCACAAATAGAATCATAACACCAATTGTTATCCAATGCTTTTAACATTACAATACTTTACTCTTTTACAAATTCCAGGTCTCTCCATACGATAACTACGACAAAACGGGTACAATAAGATCACAAGTGGTTTAATATCTTCACCAGAAAATATTACTTTTCAATACACATAATCAACTTTGACAATACCTCAATATACCTCATACTATGTTTGATCCACATAATCATTATTACATCGCAAACAACTATACACATGTTGCAAGTACTCGACTACGACAACTTAGCCTCTGGAATATGAGTTTGACCACACTCAAATCAACTTTTTACGACAATAGAAATACTTAACTCATACAGTTCAATACAGATCTAAAGTTATCACTACAATTCCTTCTCCGTTTAATGTAAGCAACTTCCATAATAAAATGAACATTAAATTGCAACAATTAAATTAATACCTTACAACTAATTATCTAACTAATCTTTATTTTGTTTTCAAAAGATAAATTACCTAATTAACTAAATAATTACAATAATTTATTCATAAAAGAAACACTTAATATAATTATGCTATTCAATTCCTGTTTACCATTACGACACTTCCATATCAATACGATCTTTATCATCTTTCTTACAAACTTGTCCAATTAACTTGACTCTTTCAAGAAATTAAATGAATAAGAACACTAAATTAATACCATATAACTAAACGATAATTATAACGAGGAAAAAATCATCAACAACGAACATTATTGTTTTATTCTGCCTTCATACAGTCATTTGGTTAACCTCAACCAAATAAGATAGTTTAATATACTTGCATGTCTTCGTCGTAATAATGTCTCGGAAGAGATATTACCAAGAGTAATTAATTCTGCCAAAAGATTGGAATGATCATTTCACAAACGATCATCACTTGATCATTGCAGTTATTACTTTTTTGTTCCCGTGGCAATCCGATTCCTACGCAGATGCTTCTACTACAATCGTTTCAGCTGTTGTTATCTACTGAGTAGCAATCATATGTCGCAGAGGAGGTATAAAATTGTTATCGACTATTTTGCCACTGAAATGGATGATATTAGTTTAGTCTAACAACCCCTGGCAGCGTCCATCCAGCTCCCTTAGACTGCGAATTGATTGTATTACCAGCACAAACTTAGATAGCTTAATCTCTCTCAAGAGGTTTATCTACGAGAGGCTATGATGACAGCAACTGGATTTGTTGAATAAACTATTTTGGTTTCTATTGGCTTTCTTTCTATACCCAACGCCTAAAGATTCTCCTTACAGTTGAGCCGATTTCCAAATATGAAAGGTAAGAATACAATTTAAACTATAGTAGAAGTGCCTCCATTTCTGGTCTTATTGACTGACAGAAGTTTATACATATAGTCATGTCTGTCCAATTAATAGTCTCAAGACATCAACAAGCGAAGGCAAACAAGTCTTCAAGCATACATTATATCAATTCAACCTTCCAAAACACAGATCAGACCCACGTGATAAATCAAAACCGCAACAGTTGGGATCAAGCCCACGATGCTCAAAATCGGTCTGCAATGTTTTCTGTGCTAATTCAGAATCTTAGATAATCATTCTACCCAGGCAATTATATTTTGGCAATGGCAAATCAATTTAACAGAGCAATGTAATAAATTGTGAGTTGATGTAATGTCTGAAATCTATTATATAACTCAAAACTCAAGTTAAAACCAATATCTGAAACTGCTGAAAAACTGAAATGAACTGATGAATGGAAAACTGACGCCTAAAAATAGATGAGATAAAATTGATAATACATAGGACAGAAGAAAAATTTCTTAAGAAGGTATGGATGCCAACAAAGTTCAATACTTAAAATTACAACGTTTGAGGTCTTAAGTTTTGCTTCTTCAAGTTATCGACAACCACCTTTCTCAGGTACAACACAATAATAAGTTAAGAATTCCTTTAAACCAGTTTTCCATGCTTCCTTGCCAACAGTCAAGAGTCCTTAGCTCAGATGGGGGAGATAGTGGACAACTAGGTCTCAATCTATGACCATCAACCTAATCCCCAATCCAAGGCCAATGGACTGTACCATCTTTATCATGAACCGACACCAGCCACTCACAAGTACTCATAAGTCACATGTAACACAATAAGGAATTGAACCATAAGAGCCTGTGACTCGGCTAGTAAGACTTGCCACAAGTAGTCATAACCATAAAAATCAGATAGGACCCAGCTCAGCAAGTGTGAGCAGCTCAGCTGCAAACAAATGATGGTTCAAACCCAACTTTCACCTTACACAGTCTCTACGAGAAAAATTCAATCGCATTCCTATTAAGCAATTAAAACATGCGCCACAAGCATCCCCACAGTCCACTGACAGAGAACAAAACAAAGATCAACAACCAGTAATCAAGACCAACCATTGCCAATAGTCTAAGAGCCAACTTCCCATTTACTTAAGCTTCTCAGAAGCCCTTATAGCTACAGGAAACCCTAGTACAATCAAAATTGCAACTAAACATCCTCAGTTTCATAAAAGACAAATTCTTGTCGTATCCACATAGGGAACAAGAAGCCTTTATACATCACCCAGTCCCATGGCTAATCCAAGAACATCAAAGTGTCAACCCTAGGTTCATCCATCCTCCCGTATAGACAATCTATAGGAGAGAGAATGTGAATTGATAAAGACTTCACCCAATATTCTTGCTATAACCCCAGCAACGTGCAAACATAGCTCTATCCTCATTCTCAAGTTTTTGTCCTTAGAAGATTGGCAGTGAAGAAGTTGACGAGGAGAATCTAGTTTGATAGAGAACAAGATGACATGGAACAAACATGACAGAGATCCAGTATGATAGAGAATTATGTATTACAGAGATGCAAGTTTAATTGAGGAACGCGTACGCCAGTCATATAAGTTGACTGAGAGCCATGTTTATCAGAGATACTAGTTGACATAGAAACCCTAAAGCATCAAGCATTCATAACAACATCTAATGCGTAGCCTCAATCACTGTGAAGGCGTAACCACTCAACCGACGACCCTCCTAGGTCAACAATCACGATGATAGCAATGTTATGAACCCATATTAATTCAAAAGTGAAGACCAATAACCAACCACAACCCACAGAAACCACTTTGTAGCTCTCTCTGCTCCCACACACAGTCCCTGCCACCCCGGCTTTCGACATGGATTTTGGCATAGATTTAATAGGTAGATTCTAAACTCGATGTGTACCCTTTTCAAGCAAGCGTGGTCCTGCTAGAAAACTAATTTCAGTCCACCGATGAACCCTATTGCAATACACCTATAGTCGATTTTAATATGTGCATGGTCGACTTTCTTGCCCGAGCTGGGCGATGATGAGGACACCCTAAATGTTATCACTAAGATACACATTAAAATCTGCGGTAGAGGACTAAGTGTGCATCATGGTGCCTTTTATAACTTATGTTCTTTTCCCATACATACCTGCATCGGCGGCTAGGACAAGAGGCTAAATGGTCTAGGATTGCAGAATGATAAAGTAATTAAAAAAGATCCCTGGGTGCAGATGGATCAAAAACCCTAACATGGCATGAGTTTCCCGTGGGAGGCAGATCACATCTAAAGGTAAGGGCGATCTTTGCATCGCCGTTGGAGAAATTGACTAAGATGCTTAGGCCGCCTGGGATGCAATGATTGCAGGATATACACAAAGAGAACCTATTGAAGGTGTTTAAACACTGATCAAGCAGATGACGTTGGCAGCTATACAACTAGACCACGCCAAAGATAGGAGCCTTGGAGCGAGTATACTCACCCATCATCGCTGAAGATGCATACATAGGCAAGGTAACCGTGTTATCTGTAAGTAAATGCTTCAAGGGTACAGGGAAATAGGAAAACAAAGAATTCACGAATGATTTTTATTAATCTGGAACAATTCATGCATAAATTCAGAGGCCGATTTTCTTTCTCTTTGCCAATTTGGAACCCTAAGCAACAATATAAGACTCATATTTTCTTCTCAATCATTTATGCAGAGATGGGTCGGTACTTAATTATGTCTCCAACAGAAAATTGTTTGAATGAAATGGTTGCAGAATAGGTATAGGATAAATTATCAATGAGGCTCTAGACTATCAAGCAAAAGCAAATTCAAGGAGTAAAGAGAGATAGATTTCCATCATTTCATCAAAACGCAAACAGAATATGGAAGATGATAGAACTTGTATCTACAGCCTAGATTCAATGCAAAACTCAATTCCTCGGTTGCAAAAAACTTGATCCTTCTTCTTCCTACCAAAATCCCCCCTCCTTGCCTCTACAAACTTTTCTTTTATAACACAGTCCCTTCCATTTTCCAAGGAACTCGGCACGCGGTCCAAAGCCTCTCCCAAACCCAAAAGGTTACTTTTTAAATATTAACACACAATTCTTACAACATTTAATTTCTTTATAGCCAACCAACCTTATTGTTATTAATAAAGTTATAACGTTACAACAATCTATAATTGTACAACTATATTTTAATTTATTTTATTAATTAAGTTGTAAATCACAATTTACAACATGACTACAACTATTTAATTTATTTAAATATTTATTATAAATAATATTATATTAAATAATACAAAATTTCTTACAATCTTTATTTAACAACTATACTTCTAATAAAATAATAATTTATTTACAACAATAATTAACAACTATCGACATTGTGCTCAAGTATCGTCTTTTATAATTGTATTATAATTTTCGTAAAAAGATTCTATTTAATGCACAACGATACCTAACACATTTAGACATCTTCGGACCTAATTAGACTTCAAAGTACAACATTACCTGTCAGTAAGTCATGATCAAACGACAGACAACGACCATAAGGGTCAACTGACAACTAGACAACACGGACTAGGGACCTCACGTTAACTCCAATCAACTAATCCATTGGCGAAGGCACGCTTAGACCTGGTAATCAGGTGGAGTTGGTGCCTAGTACCTGCATCCTGTAGCAACGCACAGTTAACCATGCAATATATATACATCCACATGTAGTCCTATAGTGAATGGAAATCGCAGCGTGGAAGGGTACTCAAACATGAGTAATGCGACACTGTTCCATTCACAAAAGCACATTGACAAGTCACTACATTATACATGACAACTATCTACTAAGCAATTATTAATAGTAACATCATCACAAAGATTAGATAAAACATAAAGCTCTAAATTAAATTAATCCACCACATCTAGTATGTCCATGCATCTGTGAAAACATAAAATGTCAATAGTTAAAACTTCAATAGATGTCATCATAATCATGATCAAATAACACATGGAGCTGAATTAAAATAATCTATAACATCTAATATGTGCATCAAACTGTGATAACATAAAGTATCAGTGGTCAAACATCATCCTAACATAGATTCATTATCAGCTATTACAAAATAGAGTGTCATGGTGTTCAATCCTACTAGAAACCCATCAGTCTGACCGACGACAAGGTGAGAGGCACTACAACTCATTTCATAACTACTTTTAATAATTAATTCAATTCAAGATACATTTTTTATAATTCCATAACCTAATAATTTAACTTACGCAACAATTTTACCGGTAACATTATTTTAACTTACTAAATGATTCATGCATCTATTTACTCACTACTATGGTAAATAATAATCATATTAATAGTAATAATAATAATGATAATAATAAAACATGAATTATTGGATGGTAAATATATTTTCATCCAAAACAAAGGTAATTTGTTACTATTATTAATGATAGTTAACTATTCAATAGTGCCCTTAAAATACTAAGACCTGCTTTAATATAAGTAGATTATGTAAAAAACTTGATATACAAATTATCTAATCCTATATAAATTTTGACAGTTGGTTCAAAACATTCTTTTCAAATGTTACGATCCTTTAAAATTTTAGTTGTATTTTGCTGCTAAAATGTCTATCAACAGCTATTAAACTGTCAGATTTAAGCCCGGATTTACTTAATTGGGACTTACTAACACTACCTAAATTTTCTGTCAAATGTATAATTTCCTGTAGTGATGCTTGGTATTCTATTATCTGACAAATCTAATCTTAAAACATTTAATATGAAACTATTCAATTGAAAGTGAAAAGTAGCCTATAGAAAATATATTTTACATTCATTTCGTACTGTAATAAAACATTAATGTGCTTTGTCTTATCTTGAAATAAAACACATAACTGGAATACAATCCTTATTACAACCGTGAGATGTATTGAGAATATAGATTATGATAGACGCAAGGCATTAATAACAATGGATTTCCCTCTTTATTGGCAACTTTAGCCATGTAAGCCAAAAGATATTCAATCTTTTAAGTTGTCCATGTCTTTGTCCATCAAACTACAAATTATAAAGAAGGCAGTTTGATAATTTCTCGCTAAAATTGTTTAAACGGCTTATAATATTTCAATTATAAGCATTTCTACTGCAACTATAACCATCAAGGTTTGATATCTAATGATGATCAAGATATTGGACTTATGCATAGCACTGCACGGTGACCATTGTAAGACAACCCTAAACCTACGTTTATATGCCAGATAAACCAGCAGTGAAAGTATGGATGAGATTTTTTAGTGTAGATCGCTTAGACAAGAATGTGAACTAATTGGCAGAAACTGACATCTCTTATTTTCAAATATTTTAGAATACACTTAAAATGGACTTGTTGAAAAGGATTTAGAAACTTAAAACAAAGGTGATTCCTTCAGTTTATCTCAAATCTTGCATTCTGATATGCTCGCCTAAGTTATCAGCTTCCAACTGTTTCCCCTAGCAAATGATGTCTTCTCATGGAAAATAACAGTTGTAGGAAATACACAAAGTAGATTCATCGAGGCGCATTTGTAACCCTTAAAAGCATTGCACCTACAATGATTGTTATATGAGCATGGTTGACCTTCTTGGCCGCACTGGCCATCTGGAGGAAACCCTAAACTTTATCAATGAGATACCTATTAAATCTGTGTTGGTTTTATGGATGCATTATCTTGGTGACTGTAGATCTTTTCCCATTGGATGGGATTTGTATGCGCTTGACAAAATGAAATAGTATCCATAAAGGCAGAATGGTGAGAGAATTTTATTAGATATAATATCTTGAAATGCTCTGGTAGACATTCATGCAAAATGTGAAAGCATAGACAATAGGTGGTATCATAAGCTGCCATGAATGTACGATGCACATAAAATTGATTTGTTGAAAAGAATTTTAGAAACTTCCTAACAATTCGTGGCACTTAATGTAGTCCAATTCATTAATTCAAACCGCTGCACTAGAATGTAGATCTTGGATGCACAAGCATGATATGTGGCTGCTTGACAAGCGACTCACAGAAACATCTTCTCATGCGATGATTGCAGAATATATACAAAAAGGATTTGATAAAGAAGAAACTATAAAAACTTTCAAGAAATTGCAATATTATTATAAAGAGAATATCGAGGTGCAGAATGGAGTGATTCACAGAAACATTCATAGAGTTATTAACGATAGGGTGCCATGATGCACAAATTGGGTATGATTCCAAATACTCTCAGACAAATACAATCAGGTAGAAAACCAATCAAATTCCAATTGTTCATATCAAAGAAAATAGAGATAGAAATTTAGGTAACAGTGGCACCTAGATCAAATGCTTGGCTGACCTAAAGATTTGGTGCCAGAATCACTCCCTTGGCTCTTCCAAAACTGTCTCCTCCCCAAAACTCCTTCCCATCCATTCTCCCCCTTCCTCTTTAAAAAGAGATCCCTAAATTCTCTAGAACCTTCTTCCTCCACCGTTTTAGGAAATGAACACATGATACAAAGCGACAATCGTAATTTTAATCCTTAAAATATTATTTTTATTATTTTAATGTTAACTATAAATTTATTTTATCAAAATTCATAGTTGTTTATTCATATTTATTTATGTATTTTATTTCCATCTTAATTTTATTCATTTACAACTTATAATTTATTATTTATTTAATCATTAATCAAATTTATTTATTTTCATATTAATTTTGCTATTTATAAACAATTACATTGTTTATAATTAGTAAATGACACATTATTTCCCTTTAAAAGTATTTATTTAACTCTAGCTTGAGATTATCATTGTTTAATGAAACTCTAACCAAAGCTATAATCAAACATTTCTAATTGAATAATCTAACCTACAGAATGATACCTGACCACCCAGCAAAGCCACAAGACAAGACGACAACAAAGGAAACAAATAGTCCAATTGATAGTGACGACTGGACAAGATACAAAATACTCATCCTCTTTGAGGATGTTGACTAAGTAGGGAACCTTATGCTAACTCTGATCAACAATTCCATTGGCTAGGGCACGCTCAGACCTGCTAGTTTAGGTGGAGTCATTGCCCGGTACCTACATCCTGTAGCAAACCTCATAGTCAAACATGAAAATATATATATCATCATACAGTGAATGGAAGTCGCAGTGTGGTAGGGTACTCGAGCAGGAGTAATGCGACACTGTTCCATTCTCATAAACACATCAACAAGTCACTACATTATGCATAACAACTATCTATTGAACAATCAAGATGGGACAATCAGTTACATACGATCTTATAAAAGTAGTCATCAATAGTAACATCATTACAAAGATCAGATAAAACATAAAGCTCTAAATTAAATTAATCCACCACATCTAGTATGTCCATACAACTGTGAAAACATAAAATACTAATAGTTAAAACTTCCACAGATGTCATCATAACAACATGTCCATAAACAACTAGCATAATAACATAGAATCGATCATCAAATAGAATGTCATAATGTCTAGTCCTACTAGGATAACTATTAGTCCGACAGAAGGCAAGGTGAGGGGCACTACATCCTCCCCCCTAGGATCAGGCTTACTCCTGGAAGCCTGCAACAAATATGGAAGAAATGGATTGAGTTTGGATAGTTTCCACAACCTTATGCCAATATAGGTAGCATAGTCTATGCATGTGATCTATTAACTAAAAAAAAATCTTGATATAATGATTTTACACCTTTAGAAGCATTGAACCACAATTTATCATTTTATAATACCATATTCATGATTTAACACACACATTTTTCATACGTACATGAATTCACAATAATGGAAATCACATCTTAAGGCTACACAAGGGTCCACCTGGACACTGGTAAGCGACCTACTAATCCATGACACAAAATCCATGAGCCAAGAGCCAACATCTATCTCACACAATCCATACTACACACTTAGTGGCTTGATGGTGTTAGGGCACACACACATGGTTAGACCATCCAAACAAGACAACAATGACCTATCTCCTATTGTATAAAGTAGTTAGCCTCCATGAAATAGTCCTCACATATAGGTGGGTAATGTTTCTTAGCCTCACATATCCCAATCCTCAAGGTTCCCTACGTCTTCTTCCTCATATACACTCACCAAGTCTACCTCATACATTCTTGGAGAGGAATCACAATACGACACATGGTCAACATCAAAAACAATAAGAAGAAAATAGTTTAGCCACCAAAGTCATAAACAAATATCAAATAAGGGTTAAATTTCATCAATAAAACTAGAAATGCGTGCAGTTCAACACTAAATCAAATGTAACCATGAGGGTTACACACAAATGAAGATCACAAGGTGTGGATAAACCATCACAATCAAATATGACAAAGTGCCAACCTTTTTAATTAATACAAAATCATCAATAATTATACAGAAAATACACAATCTTTGAAATTGCACTATATAACACTGCATGACTAGATACTAGCCACCAAATGAGGAAGGAGGGAACAACGTCAGGTTATCCTCAACATTTTATTCCATACAATAAGGACTCTACATAAGCACTAAGAATATCCAAGAATTCATACTCCACAAGAGGATGCACAAGCATCTAGTCCTCTAAATGACAACTCCTCTAACTACAACTGAAGCTCCTTAAGGATAGGAAGATCATAGAGGGACACCTCTCGACTCTCCCCTAACTCTAAATCGTTAACCATCAGAGCAAACAACTGACAAACTTGACGCATACATTTCTTGAACTGCATGGCAAAAATCAAGGGCATGGATCTCTAAATGCCAACTACCTCTTCCTTTACCTCTATGAACCTACCTACGTAGACACCGCCAAGGGACAGCCTCAAGTTGTTAGGTGAGGATGACAAAAGGGAAGAAGAAAATCTTTAGGGTTTAAGCAACTAGGACAACATAATGGGACTATGCACACCCAGAGCACGCAGTGTTTAAACCCCGCTTTGATACCAGATGTAACGCCCCGCCATGAACACCTTAGAGAACAACACATCCATGCTATACAAACAGGATAATTTTTTTTTAAATGAATAAAGTAACAAAGTAATGTTAACATATCTAAACACATCATTTGAACTAATGACTTGTCCTCTAAGATATCATGGTTGCATTACTTGACAAAACAATTAACATAATCTAACACACATCATGAATTAACATTGGTAGATCATTCTAAACCTATTGCATTAAATCAATAAACATTTACATCTCCATAACATCAGATAGGTAATCATCAGGATCTAGTACATTGTTACAATTTCTCCTCACATATGAGTACAATATTACATTCTTACATTATCACCTTTTGAATTCATCTGAATACATACGTTATGAATCAATTGTTACATAAACTGGTACAGGACCTAACATCTGACACACAAGATACATCCTCCTCACACATGAACAATAGCAAGGGAAAAACCAATGGATATAAAAGCTCTTCCACCCGACCATGTGGAACCCTGAGGTCCACCCTCGAGCTAGGAGTTAACATAAGGTTCCCACTACAACATAGAGTCAGGTAGATAGAAGACTATAAGAACAAAGACAACACATGACTCCAACAACACAAGTCAATATCATAAAAACTTAACAACACTTCCAAAGGCAAACACATAACGAATGGGGAGAGTACAACTAGGGAATGCTAGGTTGCAGTAGGAAGGAGTGTCATCACATGGCTTGTCATGGGTTGTCCTGGTAAGCCTTCCTAGACCCCGGCCCCCATCTTGGGTTGTCTTGGTGGCCTCTCCCAACTCTCGGCCCCCATACAACGCTCATGTGGAATCAACAAACCTTTCATGAGGATAAGGTAGTTGATATTTCCATTCCAGGCCTTCTCATCTCATCTCAAGCCTAAACGAGCACTTGAGCCATGAGTGAGGCATCCAGTTATCTTTATTTAGTGTGATTAACTACCCAACCCCTCCTAATTCATTATTTAGGTTATCACCAGGAGTTATCCTACTCCCACATGGGTTGTCCTAGACACCACTTTGGGCTCCGACCCCCATTGAGAGCCATTCCCCTACCTGCAACTAGAAAACCCCACTCAACAATCATAGCAAACATCATCATGACAACGAGGATACATGAACCATGCAAGGCATTAACCATCTTGCATAACAATTATACTCATATCCACATGTATATATAATGATGCGATGCATTAACCCTCTTGCATATCAACTTAATCACAGGGACAACTCACAAAATATTGTCCATAAACATCACTCCATTACAATATTCAATGTCTCCCCATTTCACAAAACTCAATACAAGGATAAATACAATCAAACGAACAATCACTACATCCACAAACGGAATTATTACCTCCTCATAATGCATTCACAACTCCGAATATTCATCAATTCACATTATCACTTACCAAACTCTCATACATAACAAGAGGCAACACACTTTTATAACTTCATTATCTCGAAAGACTTATCAACCCAACGCATGATGTAAATACATAACCATCCTGTGCCTACACACTAATTGACCATATCATATTTAAACATAACTTACAATTCATTTTTTCTAATTTAGAATAAATCAACAAATTACTTTTAAGTATCTAAATAAGATTATTTACTAAATCTACATTTAATTAGATTCTAAAAGTTATAACCCAAAATAAATATACTTCTTTTTATTATAAAAGAATAATTAATTTCCAACGCATAGACTTTGGTTATCAGTTTGAGGCCTCCTTAATATTATTTTAGATTTAAATAAAATATGAGCAAACAAACAATAGAAAATAATATAAATTGGGTAAATATTTACTTTGTAATTTTAAATTCAACTCTTGAGGATAAACTTGAGGGTTCCTATTTATTTTATAAACGTATAAAAACCCTAAATCTCCTAATAACATATTTAACTTAAAAGTAAAAACAAACAACTTTAAATTACTCTACATAACCATCATTTCTTCTATGGTCAAACAACCAATAACAATTTACATCTTATTCACAACAAAAGTACTAATATTTACTCTAAAAAAAAACTAATTTCTATCTTAATGCTTGTAATTCATTATTCCCCACACTACATTTACCCTCAAGTTATAATAATATTACCATTCTTTTAACCCAAACTAATCAACACAAAGGCATCCTTACTATGAGTCATAAAATTCTTAATTAAAACAATAGAAAATTAAATTTAAATCTTAATCCTAGAAACATTACTTATATGTATTTCTTTATTTACCAGTAATTCTTTTTCAAAATATAGATAATTCAAATGATCTACATAATTACCAACTCATTTCATAACTACTTTTAATCATTAATTCAATTCAAGATACATATTTTATAATTCCATAACCTAATAATTTAACTTACCCAACAAATTTACCAGTAACATTATTTTAAATTACTAAATGATTCATGCATCTATTTACTCACTACTATGGTAAATAATAATCATATTAATAGTAATAATAATAATGATAATAATAAAACATGAATTATTGGATGGTAAATATATTTTCATCCAAAACAAAGGTAATTTGTTACTGTTATTAATGATAGTTAACTATTCAATAGTGCCCTTAAAATACTAAGACCTGCTTTAATATAAGTAGATTATGTAAAACACTTAATATACAAATTATCATAATCCTATATCAATTTTGACAGTTGGTACAAAACATTCTTTTCATATGTTATGGTCCTTTAAAATTTTAGTTGTATTTTGCTGCTAAAATGTCTATCAACAGCTATTAAACTGTCAGATTTAAGTCCAGATTTACTTAATCGGGACTTCCTAACACTACCTAAATTTTCTGTCAAATGTATAACTTCCTGTAGTGATGCTTGGTATTCTATTATCTGACAAATCTAATCTTAAAACATTTTATATGAAACTATTCAATTGAAAGTGAAAAGTAACCTATAGAAAATATATTTTACATTCATTTCGTACTGTAATAAAACATTAATGTGCTTTGTCTTATCTTGAAATAAAACACATAACTGGAATACAATCCTTATTACAGCCATGAGATGTATTGAGAATATAGATTATGATAGACGCAAGGCATTAATAACAATGGATTTCCCTCTTTATTGGAAACTTTAGCCATGCAAGCCAAAAGATATTCAATCTTTTAAGTTGTCCATGTCTTTGTCCATCAAACTATAAATTATAATGAAGGCAGTTTGATAATTTCTCACTAAAATTGTTTAAACGGCTTATAATATTTCAATTATAAGCATTTCTACTGCAACTATAACCATCAAGGTTTGATATCTAATGATGATCAAGATATTGGACTTATGCATAGCACTGCATGGTGGCCATTGTAAGACAACCCTAAACCTACGTTTACATGCCAGGTAAACTGACAGTGAAAGTATGGATGAGCTTTTTTAGTGCAGACCACTTAGACAAGAATGTGAACTAATTGGCAGAAACTGACATCTTTTATTTTCAAATATTTCAGAATACACTTAAAATGGACTTGTTGAAAAGGATTTAGAAACTTAAAACAAAGGCAATTCCTTCAGTTTATCTCAAATCTTGCATTTTGATATGCTCGCCTAAGTTATCAGCTTCCAACTGTTTCCCCTAGCAAATGATGTCTTCTCATGGAAAATAACAGTTGTAGGAAATACACAAAGTAGATTCATCGAGGCGCATTTGTAACCGCTAAAAGCATTGCACCTACAATGATTGTTATATGAGCATGGATGACCTTCTTGGCCACACTGGCCATCTGGAGGAAACCCTAAACTTTATCACTGAGATACCTATTAAATCTGTGCTGGTTGTATGGATGCATTATCTTGGTGACTGTAGATCTTTTCCCATTGGATGGGATTTGTATGCGCTTGACAAAATGAAATAGTATCCATAAAGGCAGAATGGTGAGGGAATTTTATTAGATATAATATCTTGAAATGCTCTGGTAGACATTCATGCAAAATGTGAAAGCATAGACAATAGGTGGTATCATAAGCTTCCATGAATGTACGATGCACATAAAATTGATTTGTTGAAAAGAATTTTAGAAACTTCCTAACAATTCGTGGCACTTAATGTAGTCCAATTCATTAATTCAAACCGTTGCACTAGAATGTAGATCTTGGATGCACAAGCATGATATGTGGTTGCTTGACAAGCGCCTCATAGAAACATCTTCTCATGCGATGATTGCAGAATATATACAAAAAGGATTTGATAAAGAATAAACTATAAAAACTTTCAAGAAATTGCAATATTATTATAGAGAGAATATCGAGGTGCAGAATGGAGTGATTCACAGAAACATTCATAGAGTTATTAACGGCAGGGTGCCATGATGCACAAATTGGGTATGATTCCAAATACTCTCAGACAAATACAATCAAGTAGAAAACCAATCAAATTCCAATCGTTCATATCAAAGAAAATAGAGATAGAAATTTAGGTAACAATGGCACCTAGATCAAATGCTTGGCTGACCTAAAGATTTGGTGCCAGAATCACTCCCTCGGCTCTTCCAAAACTGTCTCCTCCCCAAAACTCCTTCCCATCCATTCTCCCCCTTCCTCTTTAAAAAGAGATCCCTAAATTCTCTAGAACCTTCTTCCTCCACCGTTTTAGGAAATGAACACATGATACAAAGTGACAATCGTAATTTTAATCCTTAAAATATTATTTTTATTATTTTAATGTTAACTATAAATTTATTTTATCAAAATTTATAGTTGTTTATTCATATTTATTTATGTATTTTATTTCCATCTTAATTTTATTCATTTACAACTTATAATTTATTATTTATTTATTTTCATATTAATTTTGCTATTTATAAACAATTACATTGTTTATAATTAGTAAATGACACATTATTTCCGTTTAAAAGTATTTATTTAACTCTAGCTTGAGATTATCATTGTTTAATGAAACTCTAACCAAAGCTATAATCAAACATTTCTAATTGAATAATCTAACCTACAGAATGATACCTGACCACCTAGCAAAGCCACAAGACAAGACGACAACAAAGGAAACAAATAGTCCAACTAATAGTGACGACTGGACAAGATACAAAATACTCATCCTCTTTGAGGATGTTGACTGAGTAGGGAACCTTATGCTAACTCTGATCAACAATTCCATTGGCTAGGGCACGCTTAGACCTGCTAGTTTAGGTGGAGTCAATGCCCGGTACCTGCATCCTGTAGCAAACCTCATAGTCAAACATGAAAATATATATATCATCATACAATGAATGGAAATCGCAGTGTGGTAGGGTACTCGAGCAGGAGTAATGCAACACTGTTCCATTCACATAAACACATCGACAAGTCACTACGTTATGCATAACAACTATCTATTGAACAATCAAGATGGGACAATCAGTTACATACGATCTTATAAAAGCAGTCATCAATAGTAACATCATTACAAAGATCAGATAAAACATAAAGCTCTAAATTAAATTAATCCACCACATCTAGTATGTCCATACAACTGTGAAAACATAAAATACTAATAGTTAAAACTTCCACAGATGTCATCATAACAACATGTCCATAAACAACTAGCATAATAACATAGAATCGATCATCAAACAGAATGTCATAATGTCTAGTCCTACTAGGATAACTATTAGTCCGACAGAAGGCAAGGTGAGGGGCACTACATCCTCCCCCCTAGGATCAGGATTACTCCTGGAAGCCTGCAACAAATATGGAAGAAATGGATTGAGTTTGGATAGTTTCCACAACCTTATGCCAATATAGGTAGCATAGTCTATGCATGTGATCTATTAACTAAAAAAAAAATCTTGATATAATGATTTTACACCTTTAGAAGTATTGAACCACAATTTATCATTTTATAATACCATATTCATGATTTAACACACACATTTTTCATACATACATGAATTCACAATAACAAAAATCACATCTTAAGGCTACACAAGGGTCCACCTGGACACTGGTAAGCGATCTACTAATCCATGACACAAAATCCATGAGCCAAGAGCAAACATCTATCTCACACAATCCATACTACACACTTAGTGGCTTGATGGTGTTAGGGCACACACACATGGTTAGACCATCCAAACAAGACAACAATGACCTATCTCCTGTTTTATAAAGTAGTTAGCCTCCATGAATTAGTCCTCACATATAGGTGGGCAGTGTTTCCTAGCCTCACATATCCCAATCCTCAAGGTTCCCTGTGTCTGCTTCCTTGTATACACTCACCAAGTCCGCCTCATACATTCTTGGAGAGGAATGAAAATACGACACATGGCCGACATAAAAAATAATGAGAAAATAGTTTAGCTACCAAAGTCATAAACAAATATCAAATAAGTATTAAATTTCATCAATAAAACAAGAAATGCACACAGTTCAACACTAAATCAAATGCAACCACGAGGGTTATGCACAAATGAAGATCACAAGGTGTGGATAAACCATCACAATCAAATATAACAAAGTGCCAACCTTTTTTAATTAATAGAAAATCATCAATAATTATAAAGCAAATACATAATCTTTGAAATTGCACTGTACAACATTGCGTGACTAGATACTAGCCACCAAATGAGGAAGGAGGGAACATAGTCAGGTTATCCTCAACATTTTATTCCATACAATAAGGACTCTACATAAGTACCAATAATATCCAAGAATTCATACTCCACAAGAGGATGCACAAGCATCTAGTCCTCTAAATGACAACTCCTCTGACTACAACCGAAGCTCCTTAAGGATAGGATGATCATCGAGGGACACCTCTCGACTCTCCCCTAACTCTAAATCATTAACCATCATGGCAAACAACTGACAACCTTGACGCATACATTTCTTCAACTGCATGACAGAAATCAAGGGGATGGATCTCTAAATGCCAACTACCTCTTCCTTTACCTCTGTGCACCTACCTATGTAGACACCGCCAAGGGACACCCTCAAGTTGTTACGTGAGGATGACAAAAGGGAAGAAGAAAATCTTAAGAGTTTAAGCAACTAGGACAACATAATGGGACTATGCACACCCAAAGTACCTAGTGTTTAAACCCCGCTCTGATACCAGATGTAACACCCCGCCATTAACACCTTAGAGAACAACACATCCATGCTATACAAACAGGATAATTTTTTTTTAAAAAAATGAATAATGTAACAAAGTAATGTTAACATATCTAAACACATCATTTGAACTAACGGCTTGTCGTCTAAGATATCATGGTTGCATTACTTGACAAAACAATTAACATTGGTAGATCATTCTAAACCTATTGCATTAAATCAATAAACATTTACATCTCCATAACATCAGATAGGTAATCATCAGGATCTAGTACATTGTTACAATTTCTCCTCACATATGAGTACAATATTACATTGTTACATTATCACCTTCTGAATTCATCTGAATACATACATTATGAATCAACTGATACATAAACTGGTACAGGATCTAACATCTGATACACAAGATACATCCTTCTCACACACAAACAATAGCAAGGGAAAAACTAATGGATATAAAAGCTCTTCCACCTGGCCATGTGGAACCTTGAGGTCCATCCCTCGAGCTAGGAGTTAACATAAGGTTCCCACTACAACTTAGAGTCAGGTAGATAGAAGACTATAAGAACAAAGACAACACATGACTCCAACAACACAAGTCAAGATCACAAAAACTTAACAACACTTCCAGAGGCAAACACATAATGAATGGGGAGAGTACAACTAGGGAATGCTAGGCTGCAGTAGGAAGGAGTGTCATCACATGGCTTGTCATGAGTTGTCCTGGTAAGCCTTCCAAGACCCCGGCCCCCATCTTGGGTTGTCCTGGTGGCCTCTCCCAACTCTCGGCCCCCATACAACGCTCATGAGGAATCAACATACCTTTCATGAGGACAAGGTAGTTGATCTTGCCATTCTAGAACTTCTCATCTCATCTCAAGCCTAAACAAGCACTTGAGCCATGAGTGAGGCATCCAGTTATCTTTATTTAGTGTGATTAACTACCCAACCCCTCCTAATTCATTATTTAGGTTATCACTAGGAGTTATCCAACTCCCACATGGGTTGTCTTGGACACCACATTGGGCTCTGGCCCCCATTGAGAGCCACTCCCCTACCTGCAACTAGAAAATCGCACTCAACAAGCACAACAAACATCATCATGAAAATGAGGATACATGAACCATGGAAGGCATTAACCATCTTGCATCACAATTATCCGCATATCCACATGTATATATAATGATGCGATACATTAACCCTCTTTCATATCAACTTAATCACAGGGGCAACTCACAAAATATTGTCCATAAACATCACTCCATTATAGTATTCAATGTCTCCCCATTTCACAAAACTCAATACAAGGATAAATACAATCAAACGAACAATCACTACATCCACAAAGGGAATTATTACCTCCTCATAATGCACTCACAACTCTGAATATTCATCAATTTACATTATCACTTACCAAACCCTCATACATAATAAGAGGCAACATACTTTTATAACTTCATTATCTTGAAACACTTATCAACCCAACACATGATGTAAATACATAACCATCCTGTGCCTACACACTAATTGACTATATCAGATTTAAACATAACTTACAATTCTTTTTTTAATTTAGAATAAATCAACAAATTACTTTTAAATGTCTAAATAAGATTATTTACTAAATCTACATTTAATTAGATTCTAAAAGTTATAACCCAAAATAAATATACTTCTTTTTCTTATAAAAGAATAATTAATTTCCAACGCATAGACTTTGGTTATCAGTTTGAGGCCTCCCTAATATTATTTTAGATTTAAATAAAATATGAGCAAACAAACAATAGAAAATAATATAAATTGGGTAAATATTTACTTTGTAATTTTAAATTCAACTCTTGAGGATAAACTTGAGGGTTCCTATTTATTTTATAAACGTATAAAAACCTTAAATCTCCTAATAACATATTTAACTTAAAAGTAAAAACAAACAACTTTAAATTACTCTACATAACCATCATTTCTTCTATGGTCAAACAACCAATAACAATTTACATCTTATTCACAACAAAAGTACTAATATTTACTCTAAAAAAAAACTAATTTCCATCTTAATGCTTGTAATTCATTATTCCCCACACTACATTTACCCTCAAGTTATAATAATATTACCATTCTTTTAACATAAACTAATCAACAAAAAGGCATCCTTACTATGAGTCATAAAATTCTTAATTAAAACAATAGAAAATTAAATTTAAATCTTAATCCTAGAAACATTACTTATATGTATTTCTTTATTTACCAGTAATTCTTTTTCAAAATATAGATAATTCAAATGATCTACATAATTACCAACTCATTTCATAACTACTTTTAATCATTAATTCAATTCAAGATACATATTTTATAATTCCATACCCTAATAATTTACCTTACCCAACAATTTTACCGGTAACATTATTTTAAATTACTAAATGATTCATGCATCTATTTACTCACTACTATGGTAAATAATAATCATATTAATAGTAATAATAATAATGATAATAATAAAACATGAATTATTGGATGGTAAATATATTTTCATCCAAAACAAAGGTAATTTGTTACTGTTATTAATGACAGTTAACTATTCAATAGTGCCCTTAAAATACTAAGACCTGCTTAATATAAGTAGATTATGTAAAAAACTTAATATACAAATTATCATAATCCTATATCAATTTTGACAGTTGGTTCAAAACATTCTTTTCATCTGTTACGGTCCTTTAAAAATTTAGTTGTATTTTACGGCTAAAATATCTATCAACAGCTATTAAACTGTCATATTTAAGCCCAGATTTACTTAATCGGGACTTACTAACACTACCTAAATTTTCTGTCAAATGTATAACTTCCTGTAGTGATGCTTGGCATTCTCTTATCTGACAAATCTAATCTTAAAACATTTTATGTGAAACTATTCAATTGAAAGTGAAAAGTAGCCTATAGAAAATATATTTTACATTCATTTCGTATCGTAATAAAACATTAATGTGCTTTGTCTTATCTTGAAATAAAACACATAACTGGAATACAATCCTTATTACAGCCGTAAGATGTATTGAGAATATAGATTATGATAGATGCAAGGCATTAATAACAATGGATTTCCCTCTTTATTGGCAACTTTAGCCATGCAAGCCAAAAGATATTCAATCTTTTAAGTTGTCCATGTCTTTGTCCATCAAACTACAAATTATAAAGAAGGCAGTTTGATAATTTCTCACTAAAATTTTTTAAACGGCTTATAATATTTCAATTATAAGCATTTCTACTGCAACTATAACCATGGATCTTTTGCAGTCTGGTGACAGGGTAAGGGATTTGGGGCTAAATTTTATACAAAATGTGCATTTTTTCGTTGATGTTTTTAATTTTGCTTTAGTTGATTACGATGTGCATGAAGGGTCTGCTCCTATTGGAGGGTTGTTTGACTGCAGATGTTTGTTTCGACTTCCTAGTTTATACTGCCTGTATAATGCCTTTTCGCATGGTCTCCGCAATAATTGTATCATCTCCTTCCGAAATTCCATTCACTGTCATAGGCAGGAATTGGGTATTCAACTGGCAGACTCGGCTATGGAAGTGTTTAATGCACTGCTATTTTTGTTAAACTATGTGCCTCCTCCGCCGCCACCTCCCCCTCAACTTGCAGAGGCTGATGAACACTTTGAAGACCAAGACTTGCAGGTTATTGAAATAGTAGATTAATGGGGATCTCGGTCAAGTTTTTTTGGATTTTGTACCTGCCAGATGTTTTGTAATTACTTTTTTATAAATTGTATATTCTCTGGCATGATCCTAAGTTTTGGATCGAATTATGATGTTGAAACGATTATGTATAAATTTTGATAAATTTCGGCTATAACCGGAGGTTTTCTTTGCCGATTCTTTCCTGCCGGTATGCCGCTTCTGAATCTGGCATTTTGTAACTCGTTTTATTAATATAATTTTAGTGGTTTATCCACTTTTTTTGAAAAAAAAAAAAAAAAACCATCAAGGTTTGATATCTAATGATGATCAAGATATTGGACTTATGCATAGCACTGCATGGTGACCATTGTAAGACAACCCTAAACCTACATTTACATGCCAGATAAACCGGCAGTGAAAGTATGGATGAGCTTTTTCAGTGTAGATTGCTTAGACAAGAATGTGAACTAACTGACAGACACTGACATCTCTTATTTTCAAATATTTCAGAATACACTTAAAATTGACTTGTTGAAAAGGATTTAGAAACTTAAAACAAAGGTGATTCCTTCAGTTTATCTCAAATCTTGCATTTTGATATGCTCGCCTAAGTTATCAGCTTCCAACTATTTCCCCTAGCAAATGATGTCTTCTCATGGAAAATAACGGTTGTAGGAAATACACAAAGTAGATTCATTGAGGCGCATTTGTAACCCTTAAAAGCATTGCACCTACAATGATTGTTATATGAGCATGGTTGACCTTCTTGGCCACACTGGCCATATGGAGGAAACCCTAAACTTTATCACTGAGATACCTATTAAATCTGTGCTGGTTGTATGGATGCATTATCTTGGTGATTATAGATCTTTTCCCATTGGATGGGATTTGTATGCGCTTGACAAAATGAAATAGTATCCATAAAGTTAGAATGGTGAGGAAATTTTATTAGATATAATATCTTGAAATGCTCTGGTAGACATTCATGCAAAATGTGAAAGCATAGACAATACGTGGTATCATAAGCTGGCATGAATGCACGATGCACATAAAATAGATTTTTTGAAAAGAATTTTAGAAACTTCCTAACAATTTGTGGCACTCAATGTAGTCCAATTCATTAATTCAAACTGCTGCACTAGAATGTAGATCTTGGATGCACAAGCATGATATGTGGCTGCTTGACAAGCGCCTCACAGAAACGACTTCTCATGCGATGATTGCAGAATATATCCAAAAAGGATTTGTTAAAGAAGAAACTATAAAAACTTTCAAGAAATCACAATATTATTATAGAGAGAATATCGAGGTGCAGAATGGAGCGATTCACAGAAACATTCATAGAGTTATTAACGGTATGGTGCCATGATGCACAAATTGGGTATGATTCCAAATACTCTCAGACAAATACAATCAGGCAAAAAACTAATCAAATTCTAATCGTTCATATCAAAGAAAACATAGATAGAAATTTAGGAAACAATGGCACCTGGATCGAATGCTTGGCTGACCTAAAGATTTGGTGCCAGAATCACTCCCTTGACTCTTCCAAAACTGCCTCCTCCCCAAAACTCCTTCCCATCCATTCTCCCCCTTCCTCTTTAAAAAGAGATCCCTAAATTCTCTAGAACCTTCTTCCTCCACCGTTTTAGGAACTGAACACATGATACAAAGCGACAACCGTAATTTTAATCCTGAAAATATTATTTTTATTATTTTAATGTTAACTATAAATTTATTTTATCAAAATTTACAATTGTTTATTCATATTTATTTATGTATTTTATTTCCATCTTGATTTTATTCATTTACAACTTATAATTTATTATTTATTTAATCATTAATCAAATTTATTTATTTTCATATTAATTTTACTAATTATAAACAATTACATTGTTTATAATTAGTAAATGACACATTATTTCCCTTTAAAAGTATTTATTTAACTCTAGCTCGAGATTATCATTGTTTAATGAAACTCTAACCAAAGCTATAATCAAACATTTCTAATTGAATAATCTAACCTATAGAATGATACCTGACCACCCAACAAAGCCACAAGACAAGACGACATGTAAAGCCCCGCCTTGAACACCTTAGAGAAATTTACATTTACGCTATATGAAACAAGAAATTTTTTTCTTTTAAAGTGAATAAATTATCAAAGTAATGTTAACATAACTGATTATACCATTTAAATTTACAACATATTTTATAAGGTTTCAAGGCTGCATTACTTACAAATTAATTAACATAAATTAACATACATTACTAACATCAGTAACTGATCTAAATCCAATGCATAATTAAATAACATATCCATATTTATTGCATGTCATCAAATAATATAATCTTCATGATCAAATACACAACTGTAATGTTTTTCTTACACATAAGTACATCATTACATTATTTACAATAGCATCTTCTGACTATATTAAAATTACATATACATCTTCCTCAACTGGTACACAAACAATTGTCTGAAACTGAGATAATTCTTTTCAGCACATGAACTCCAACAAGGGATAACCAATGGATAAGAAAGCTCTTCCACTCGACCATGTGGAACCCTAAGGTCCACCCCCTGAGCTAGGAGTCAACATGAGGTCCCAAACAACATCAGTCAGGTAGACAAAAGACTAACATGAACAAAGGATGACCAAACCCCAATACAACACATGACAATAACATAAACAACACAACACAACTTCCAGAGGTGACACATAACATATGTGGAGAGACCATACAAGGAATGCTAGGTTGTAGTAGGGAGAGTGTCATCGTACGGTCCTAATATGGGTTACCCTGGTAATCTCTCACTAGACACCAGCCCCCATCTATGGTTACCTTGGCAGCCTCTCACTAGGCGCTGGCCCCATAGGGTGACACATGTGGAATCAACCTTCCTTTCATGAGGACAAGGAAGTCAATCATGTCGACCAGGCCTTCTCAACCCATGCCTAGTCTAAATGAGCACTACAGGCCTGGGAGAGGAATCTATTTATCTTGTTTAATGTGAAATCTACCCTTAACCCCCTAGTTCTTTTTAGGTTATCACTTGATTAATCTACTTTCAATGGGTTACCCTAGCAGCCATTTTGGGCACTGGCCCCACATTGAAAGCCACTCTCCTTGCTAACACCTAGTAAACCTTAACCATCATACAAGGCAATATAACAGTACACATACATGTTCACTGCAAGGCATAGACCCTCTTGCATTACAAACAGAATCATAACACCAATTGTTTTACTCTTTTATAGATTCCAAGTCTCTCCATACAACAATTACGACAGGACAGATACAAATCACTCACAACAGGTTATATATCTCATCCAGGGAATATTACTTCACAAAACACATTATCAACCTAGACAATACTTCACTATAATTCATACTAAATTTGAACCACATGATCGTTATAACATCACAATACAAAAACATCTATACACATGTCACATGTACTCAACTATGACATACTAAGCCTCTGGAATTCAAGTGTGACCACTCACAATTTGACACTTAACGACAACAGAACCTCTTAACTCAAACAGTTCGATTAATTTCCAGAGTTAAAACTACAATTCCTTCTTAGTTCAATGTAAACAACTTTGTAATGAAATCAACTGTGTATAACGTTAACTCTTTTAAAAAACTAATTAAATGCAACAATCAAATTAATACATCACAACTAATTATTAAATATTCTTCATTTTGTTTCAAATGATAAATTACTAAATAATTAACAACATTTCATTTGTAAAAGAATCACTTAATACAATCCTACTTATCATTACGATACTCTCATTATCCTAACAACACCATCTATATCATCTCTTGCTTAAATTTGACCGATTAATCTAATTCTTTCAATGAATAAGAACACTAAGTTGAATAATAATACGACAATACTACGAGGAAAGATCCAACCATCAACGATGATCATCAATGTTTTCGTTTTCCTCTAGGTTTTGCCCTAAATACGGCCTTTCCAATATTCCATTAACTTCGACCATGAGAGATAGTTTAATATGTTTTGCATTTCTTTGTCGTAATGATGTCTCTGAAAGGACTTTAATTAAAAGTGATTGATTCTGTCCAGAAGATCGTAAATGCGCCCAATTGAACAGAACATGAAGAGCTTGGTATGTATTGTGGATGAGGTGTAAAATTGTGACTGACTTACCATTGAAATGGTTGATCAAATTCTGACAGCGTCCATACCGCTCCCTCGGACTACAAATTGATTCGATTGATGGTAAATGGTTTTAAACAGTTTTTCTCTCTCTCTGACGAAAGGCAATGATCATGAAAACGAAGGCAAAATGGTGTCCTTTAAGAACCCAGCATCTTGTCAATGCTTCCAACTACTGTGCAAATCTCCAAACGTGAAGGTGTGACTGTAGTTTTAAATGTTGTTGGGAGTTTATTTCTGACAGTAATCAACAAACTACAAATTCCTTTACATATTATAAGCAACTAGTCATATTATGCACATAGTCGATCCTCCTTGGCTGTGTTGGCCTACCGGAGGCAGTGCTACACCTATCCTTGAGGTATCTATTAAATCTGTGCTGGTTGATAGGTTTGTTTCCAAAAAAATGTTGAACTAAAAAAACAAATAGAGGTGCGATCTATGTATTGGAGCCCACACAAGCTTGTGCACCCAGCTAAGGGCTGACGTCACTTCGAATGGTCGATTGAAGAGATAAAATAATGCAGAAGTATAGATAAAACCTAAACCAGAACTATCTTTCCTCTTGAGGGCTGGTTTGACCAAGATTAAGGAAGTTTCCATATCTAAACCAATTGCCCAAAACATGGTGCGATCTGCACTACAGGGATGGCGTCAAACGTTACATGAATACATTCAATAGGTTTGGTTTCAATCTGTAATGCACTTGATTTAAAGTCTAATCTCATTCTCTTTTCTCTTTCTAAATGCAAGGTTCTGGGTACTCCAAAAGCACTCCACACAACATGGAATTAATACTGCATATATAATGGATTGCACAGAAGCTGATTTAAAGGTTGCAGTGTGGAAAAGAACGCTATTGCTTGCTGTATAAATTTAATGGTTGAAAGAGAAGGTAAGAAAAATACAGAAGAATACATTTATGAAATGAGGATGACATAAAGGTGAATTGTGGTGAAACTGTAACGTTAAATATCTATTAAGTTTGGTGTCAGTTTTAAGGATATGTCCCCGAAGAAATTGCAAACAAACACACCCGAAAACATGTTGAAACTTGCCGCAGATAAATATGACTGAGAGTAGATGTTGATGCAAAGAATTCATTGCGATACAAAAGAAGGAAGATCGGTTACTATAGAAATCCATGGCAGTCTCATCTGGAAATAATCCCGAAGATAGAATACCCTATTCAGTTTACAAGTTTGAAGGAAGGAGGGAGGAATGTATGAATCCTATCCATCTGCTACAGACCCAACAATCCACATAAGAAAACTATCCTTTGGAAATGATCATTTGCAGAAGTGATAGAATGATCTTGCAAATAGAGTGGGAGAAATAATTAAACAACAAATTCTTTGAGCAGAACTAAAAAAAACCTAAGAATCGTACTGCCTAAACATAGAGAAGGCAGACTATAGAAATGATCACTCGATTTCGGTAGAGGAACTCAGAATATAGATAATCACACATTGAAGTAACTCTTGAAATGGAAGTTCAACCAAGACAATCCATCAAGGGACAATCAACACCCAACATATACAAATTCAGATTCAGAGAAAAGGAATTAAGCATTTAAATGGAACCTGGCTGCGATGACGATCTGATGAGAATCTGTTTCAAACACTGTAGTTCCCAGCCTTATTTTCCAGCCTCCTCTCTTCTCTCCTACCAGCTATCCCCCTCTTTCTTCTCCCTCTCTTTCCTTAAACCCTCCTCTTCTCAGATCCATTAATAGTCGGTTATTCCACAGAGAGGGTTTATATTAATTAATTAAACTAAATCCTTGCAACTACCAAACTATACAACTCAAAAAGAAATTATTTTATTTTATTTAAATCTTACAATTTAATTTACCTCTAATTTATTTATTTAAATGTTCAAAGAAAATAATATTATATTCAATAATACATAGTTTCTTATAACTATTAATCCATAATTTTATTTCCCAAAAAAAACTATAATTTATTTACAACAATTATTAACAATTATCGACATTAATCATTATATTTAATTATCAACCTTATATTTTTCATAATATAATTCTATTTAAAGCACAACACCTTCTAACCTAGTTAGACTTTAGGGTGTAACATTCCTGCTCGCAAGTCATGATCAAACGACAGGCAATGACCACAAAGGTAATCTAACAACTAGACAACAATGACAGGGGACCTCACGTTAACTCCAAACAACTATTCCATTGGTGAAGGCATGCTCAGACCTGGTAAATCAGGTGGAGTCGGTGCCAAGTACCTGCATCCTGCAGCAACCGTATGGTTAAACAAGATATATATCCAGATTCAGTCATGTAGTGGACGGAAATCGCAGTGGGGTAGGGTACTCGAGAGCGAGTAATATGACACTATTCCATTCACATTCATGTGTAAGCAATTAACTATATTGAACAAGATTTCTGATTTCTAATCGACAACATAAAACAAACAATTATCTCATAATCACATATAGCAAATAACATCAAAGCATTTATCAAGTTGTAAAGCATAAAATAACAGAATTCAACATCAACAACTGTTAAGATAACAAGGAATCCATCATCGAATGATCTAAGATACTATCATAATGTTGAATCCTACTAAGCAATCATCAATCTAACAAACGACAAGGTGAGGGGCACTACATCCTCCCCCCTAGGATCAAGCTTACTCCTGGAAGCCTGCAAGAAGATATGGATATAGTTCTCACATTCGGGATGCATCTTCCCAGGTAGCTGAAGTCTCATCACTAGGATCCCACTAGACCCTTACCTACTCTATGACCCTGCCCCTAAGAGCGAGTCTCCTATGCTCCAAAATGCCTACAAGCTCCAAAGCTAGCTGCATGTCCTCTACCTGTAAGGCATTCCAATCAAGGACATGAGAAATATCTGGATGATATGGTCTAAGAATAGAAACATGAAATACATCATGGATGCACGACAAACTAGGTGGCAAAGCAAGATGGTATGCAACAGGACCAATTCTCTCCAAAACCTGGAATGGCTCTACAAAGCACGGTGCAAGCTTGGAGCCTTTTCTGTAATGGATCGGACTCTTTCGTGAACGCACCCGCATGAACACCCAATCACCAACTAAAAATTGACGATCAAGCCTATGAACATCTGCATATTTCTTTTGTCTATCTTGTGCTACCACCAGATGCTCTCTAATGTGATCAACCTGCTGCTCCATCTCTTGGAGCATTTGAGGTCCAAGGAGAACCCTATCCTCAAGACAATCCCAACTCAGTGGTGTACAACAAGGACGACCATAAAGAGCCTGAAAAGGGGAATGCCAATAGAACTATAGTACCCATTATTGCACGCAAACTCCACCAAATGCAAATAATCTTCCCAATGGTTTTGGTGATCCATGACATACATTCTGGGCATATCTTCAAGGACTTGATTGACCCTCTCAGTTTGCCCATCAGTCTCCAGATGATAAGCTGAACTGAAGTTTAACTGAGTCCCCAATGCATGCTGAAGGGATGTCCAAAGAGCTGAAGTGAACACTGGATCACGATCAGAGATAATCTTGCGAGGAATCCCATGCAATCTGACAATGTCCTCCATAAAAATTCTAGCTACAGATGAAGCATTATATGAAGGTCAGATAGGAGAAAAGTGTGTTACTTTCCTAAGCTTGTCTACAGTGACCATTATTGCATCATGACGATGAGATGACATGGGTAAACCAACTATAAAGTCTATTGAAATGATGTCCCATTTCCATTTTAGAATTAGATGTGGCTGGAGAAGACCTATGGGATGTTGGTGTTCCGCCTTAACCCTCTGACATTCTAGACATCTCAAAACAAAATCAGCAATATCCCTCTTCATTCTAGCCCAAAAATATATCTGACGGAGGTCTGCATACATCTTCTTGACACCTAGATGAGCAGCATAAGGTGCCCGATGTGCCTCAGCCATGATTAGGGTGTGGAACCCCTCTGTAGAAGGAACATAAATGCGACTTAAATGCTGCAAGAGACCATCTGACTCAATAGAATATCTAACATATCTGCCCTCTAAAGTTCTACCAGAATCAACTTCTGCTTTCACTTCCTAATACCATCTATCTACAGGGAGTGCTGCAAGAATTTGTCCTCTCAAATCCACTCCAAGAGTGATTGATGAAAGTTCATGTTTCCGCCGACTGAGAACATCTGCCACCACATTTTCCTTACCTTGGATATATTTTACCTCAAAATCGTACTCACATAGAAACTCCATCCACTGCCTCTGTCTCACATTCAGGTTTGGTAGTGTAAATATGTACTGTAAACTTTGGTGATCACTGTGTAGCTCAAACTGATGCCCCAATAAAAAGTGTCTCCATCTCACTAATACATGCACAACAGCAGCTAACTCTAGGTCATGTGTAGGATAATTCAACTTGTGATCTTTGAGTTTGCAGGACTCATAAGCTATCACATGACCCTCCTGCATTAAAACTACTCCTAACCCTTCCAAGGATGCATCATTACACACCACAAAGTCTTCGGCAGGATCAGGCACTGCTAGAATGGGTGCACTAGTCAACTGCTCCTTAAGAGTCTGAAAGGCTGCTTGACACTATTCTGACCAAATGAACTTCTTTCCTTTTCTCTAAAGAGAAGTTATAGGGTGAGCTATCCTTGAAAATCCTTGCACGAATCGTCGATAATAGCCTGCTAAACCCATGAAGCTACGAACCTCTGAAACATTGGGGGGAGCAAGCCAATCCATGATGGCTTGAATCTTTGAAGGATCCACTACAATACCCTGTTAGAAATAACATGTCCCAAATATTTCACTTATGTTTGAAAGAAATCACACTTAGCCAAATTTGCATATAACTAATTTTCTCTTAAACACTGCAAAACCTGTCGTAAATGTTTCTCATGCTCCTCCATAGACCTTGAGTAAATCAATATATCATCCAAGAATACAAGAACAAATTTATCGAGATAGGTGTGAAATACACCATTCCTCAGACTCATAAACACAGATGGTGCATTCGTCAACCCAAAAGGTACAACAGTGAACTCATAATGCCCGTAATGCTGTCTTGTGGATGTCAGCCTCAAAGATGCACAACTGATGGTATCCTAACTTTAGGTCTATCTTTGAAAACACCTTAGCCCCCTTGATCTGATCAAAGAGGTCATCAATTCATGGCAAGGGGTATCTATTCTTCACAATCACCTTATTAAGCTATCGATAATCGATGCACAACCGAAGTGATCCGTCCTTTTTCTTCATAAAAAGAACTAGTGCTCCCCATGGAGAGACACTAGGATGAATGAACCCCTTCGCTAACAATTCCTCTAGCTGCAATCGAAGTTCCTTAAGCTCCTGGGTAGTCATTTGATATGGAGCTCATGAAATAGGTTCTGTTCCAGGAACATGGTCTATCTTAAAATCAATATCACGCTTAGGTGGCATTCCCAGAATCTCACTAGGGAAGACATCTGCATACTCCTTGAGAATAGGATGATCATCGAGGGATGCCTCCTTGTTCTCCTTAAAATCTAAGTCATTAACTGTTACGGAAAACAACTTGCATCCTTGACGCATACATCTCTTCAACTGCATGCCAGAAATCATATGTAAAGAGATGGGTCTTTGAATACCAACCACTTCTACCTCATTGCCAGATTCATCAACACACCTCACTAACTTGTGGCAACAATCTATCACTGCTTGATGAGCATCCAACCAGTCCATACCCAACACTATGTCATAGGATCCTAGGGGTATAATGCGAAGATCCACTGTGGTAGGTAAAGGACCTATCCTCAACTCACAACCACACACTAGAGAGTCTATTGTGACCCTAGATCCAGAGGCCAATTCCACCTGCCGCTTAACATCTTTCTTTGCTGCCACCAACTTGCAACACTCCACTATAGAAGGGGAAATGAAAGAATCTAAAGCACCAGAGTCAAAAAGAATAGAAACTGTAATACCTCACAAGACACCTATAGTCTCCACAATGGTGCCTTGATGCTCTTCTTGGCGATTATCTACCGTCGCAAACACCCTATGTGACCTGCTTGCATCTCCCACAGTTGGCTCTGAAGCTGCGGGCCTCTGACCAAATCCTGTAGTATTCTTATGTGGACATAGTTTGGCAATATGGCCTTGCTGGCTGCAAGACAAACATCTCATTCCCCTACCAAAACCTCTACTGCCTGCAGTAGCACTCGACTGCTGAAAACTTCCTCCACTTGCTACCGACTGTGTGCTCTGAGTTGGCTGATCAGGATGATGACATTTATTTCTTAGCCAACTCTGATCTTTCTTAGACTAGAACCTATTACTCTGTAGAGACTGAGGGTGCTTTGGTTTTGTCTAGGAAAACTAATGTTGTTGTCCACTCTTAGAAGGTACATAATGACTCCTCGAGTTACCCGTTATATGGGACTGACCACCTCGGAACCCAGAACCTGCTCAAGAATCACTACCAATCTGCACACCTATGTGACCCCCTAAAGCCATGGTCAAATTCTCCTCCACTATTCGAGCCTTCTCAACTGCCACCTCCATGGTCTTCATCTTGAAAACTTGAACTCCTCCACTGATGCATGCATTCAGACCTCTAATAAAATGCTGAACCAACATGGCCTCATCGTTTCCAATGCCTGCATACTGCTTGAGTAAATAAAACCTCCGCTCGTATTGTTCTACTATCATGGCCATCTGTCTCAACCCATGGAACTCATCCTCTCGACGTTGCCTCCAGTGGTCTGACAGAAATCAAGCTCTGAACCTCTCTAGAAATAGTTCCCAACATACTGTGCCAATATCTAGATGCAACTTCTGTTCCTCTAGTCGCCACCATGTAGAGGCGAAACCTCTAAGGTGCATGATGGCACATCTTGCCTTAGTGTTTCTACCATAAGGATGCATAGCAAAACATCTCCAAATCAATGAGCCATGTCTCTGCTTCCATACCACTACCAGACCCATCGAAAGTAGGGGGACGGGCTCTCATAAGATCTCGCATGTGGCCTGCAAGAATAGCTTCTTGTTCAGCTGTGGTTTCTCTTCTTCTAGGAGATCATTCTCTATCTCTAACTTCTGATTGATCCATCTCCTGCCTAGGACCTAAACGAGCAAGGACCTCTTCAAGAAGCTGACATAGCTGAGCACCCTTTGGCTGACCCTGATTCTCCTGATTCTTGCCCCCACCTTCTTGTGTACTTCCATGAGGGGAACTAGGAGGAGGGCTATTAGCACCCCCTCTCCCACGTCCCCTACCTCGTACACATCCTTGACCTCGACCACTAGGCATCTTTGTGACTGCACATCCAAGAACAACTTCAGGTTGCTAGGCGAGGACTACTAATGAAAATATCTTTCAGAGATTAAGCAACTAGTATAGCTTAATGGGCTCATATAAACCCAGAGTACCCAGTGTTAGAAACTAGGCTCTGATACCAAATGTAAAGCCCCGCCTTGAACACCTTAGAGAAATTTACATTTACGCTATATGAAACAAGAAATTTTTTTTAAAAGTGAATAAAGTATCAAAGTAATGTTAACATAACTGATTATACCATTTAAACTTACAACATGTTTTATAAGGTTTCAAGGCTGCATTACTTACAAATTAACTAACATAATTTAACATACATTACTAACATCAGTAACTGATGTAAATTCAATGCATAATTAAATAACATATCCATATTTATTGCATGTCATCAAATAATATAATCTTCATGATCAAATACATAACTGTAATATTTTTCTTACACATAAGTACATCATTACATTATTTACAATGGCATCTTCTGACTACATTAAAATTACATATACATCTTCCTCAACTGGTACACGAACAATTGTCTAAAACTAAGATAATTCTTTTCTGCACATGAACTCTGACAAGGGATAACCAATGGATAAGAAATCTCTTCCACCCGACCATGTGGAACCCTAAGGTCCACCCCTCGAGCTAGGAGTCAACATGAGGTCCCAAACAACATCAGTCAGGTAGACAAAAGACTAACATGAACAAAGGATGACCAAACCCCAATACAACACATGACAATAACATAAACAACACAACACAACTTCCAGAGGCGACACATAACATATGTGGAGAGACCATACAAGGAATGCTAGGTTGTAGTAGCGAGAGTGTCATTGCACGGTCCTAATATGGGTTACCCTGGCAGTCTCTCACTAGACACCGGCCCCCATCTATGGTTACCCTGGCAACCTCTCACTAGGTGCCGTCCCCATAGGGTGACACATGCAGAATCAACCTTCCTTTCGTGAGGACAAGGAAGTCAATCATGCTGACTAGGCCTTCTCAACCCATCCCTAGTCTAAACGAGCACTATAAGCCTGGGAGAGGAATCCATTTATCTTGTTTAATGTGAAATCTACCCTTAACCCCCTAGTTCGTTTTAGGTTATCACTTGATTAATCTACTTTCAATGGGTTACCTTGGCGGCCATTTTGGGCACCGGCCCCACATTGAAAGCCACTCTCCTTGCTAACACCTAGTAAACCTTAACCATCATACAGGGCAATATAACAGTACACATACATGTTCACTGCAAGGCATAGACCCTCTTGCATTACAAACAGAATCATAAAACCAATTGTTTTACTCTTTTACAGATTCCAAGTCTCTCCATACGACAATTACGACAGAACGGATACAAATCATTCACAAGAGGTTATATATCTCATCCAGGGAATATCACTTCATAAAACACATTATAAACCTAGACAATACTTCACTATACTTCATACTAAATTTGAACCACATGATCGTTATAACATCACAATACAAAAACATCTATACACATGTCGCATGTACTCAACTACGACATACTAAGCCTCTGGAATTCGAGTTTGACCACTCACAATTTGACACTTAACGACAACAGAACCTCTTAACTCAAACAGTTCGATTAAGTTCCAGAGTTAAAACTACAATTCCTTCTCAGTTCAATGTAAACGACTTTGTAATGAAATCAACTGTGTATAACATTAACTCTTTTAAACAACTAATTAAATGGAACAATCAAGTTAATACATCACAACTAATTATTAAATATTCTTCATTTTGTTTCAAACGATAAATTACTAAATAATTAACAACATTTCATTCGTAAAAGAATCACTTAATACAATCCTACTTATCATTATGACACTCTCATTATCCTAACAACACCATCTATATCACCTCTCCCTTAAATTTGACCGATTAATCTAATTCTTTCAATGACTAAGAACACTAAGTTGAATAATAATATGACAATACTACGAGGAAAGGTCCAACCGTCAATGATGATCATCAATGTTTTCATTTTCCTCTAGGTTCTGCCCTAAATACGGCCTTTCTGATATTCCATTAACTTTGACCATGAGAGATAGTTTAATATGTTTTGCATTTCTTTGTCGTAACGATGTCTCTAAAAGGACTTTAATTAAAAGTGATTGATTCTGTCCAGAAGATCGTAAATATGCCCAATTGAACAGAACGTGAAGAGCTTGGTATGTATTGCGGATGAGGTGTAAAATTGTGACTGACTTACCATTGAAATGGTTGATCAAATTCTGACAGCATCCATACTACTCCCTCAGATTGCAAATTGATTGGATTGATGGTAAATGGTTTTAAAAGGTTTTTTTCTCTCTAACGAAAGGCAATGATCACAAAAACAAAGGCAAAAAGGTTTGATGACTAAGTTTTTATGGTTTCCAAGGGCGTCCTTTGAGAACCCAATGTCTTGTCAATGCTTCCAACTGTTGTGCAAATCTCCAAACATGAAGGTGTGACTGCAATTTTAAACATTGTTGGGAGTTTATTTTTGACAGTAATCAACAAACTACAAATTCCTTTACATATTATAAGAAGCTAGTCATATTATGCACATAGTCGATCCTACTTGGCTGTGTTGGCCTACCAGAGGCAGTGCTACACCTATCCTTGAGGTATCTATTAAATCTGTGCTAGTTGATAGGTTTGTTTCCAAAAAAATGTTGAACTAAAAAAACAAATGGAGGTGTGATCTACGTATTGGAGCCCACACAAGCTTGTGTGCCTAGCTAAGGGGTGATGTCACTTGGAATGGTCGATTGTAGAGATAAAACAATGCGGAAGTATAAATAAAACCTAAACCAGAACTATCTTTCCTCTTGACGGCTGGTTTGAACAAGATTAAGGAAGTTTCCAGATCTCAACCAATTGCCCAAAACATGGTGTGATCTACACTATAGGGATGGCGTCATACGTTACATGAATACACTCAATAGGTTTGGTTTCAGTCTATAATGCACTCGATTTAAAGTCTAATCCCATTCTCTTTCTAAAAGCAAGGTTCTGGGTACTCCAAAAGCAATCCACACAACATGGAATTAATACTGCATATATAATGGATTGCACAGATGCTGATTTAAAGGTTGCAGTGTGGAAAAGAACGCTATTGCTTGCTGTATAAATTCAATGGCTGAAAGAGAAGGTAAGAAAAATATAGAAGAATACATCTACGAAATGAAGATGACATAAAGGTGAATTGTGGTGAAACTGTAACGTTAAATATCCATTAAGTTTGATGTCGGTTTTAAGGATATGTCCCTGAAGAAATTGCAGACAAACACACCTGAAAACATGTTGAAACCTGTTGCAGATAAATATGACTGAGAGTAGATGTTGATGCAAAGAATTCATTGCGATACAAAAGAGGGAAGATCAGTTACTATAGAGATCCGTGGCAATCTCATCTGGAAATAATCCCGGAGATAGAATACCCTATTAAGTTTATGAGTTTGAAGGAAGGAGGGAGGAATGTATGAATCCTATCCATCTGCTACAGACCCAACAATCCACATAAGAAAACTGTCCTTTGGAAATGATCATTTGTAGAAGTGATAGAATGATCTTGCAAATGGACTGGGAGAAACAATTAAACAACAAATTCTTTGAGCAGAACTGAAAAAAAACTAAGAATCGTACTGCCTAAACATAGAGAAGGCAGACTATAGAAATGATCACACAATTTCGGTAGAGGAACTCAGAATATAGATAATCACACATTAAAGTAACTCTTGAAACAGAAGTTCAACCAAGACAATCCATCAAGGGACAATCAACACCCAACATATACAAATTTAGATTCAGAGAAAAGGAATTAAGCATTTAAATGGAACTTGGCTGCGATGACGATCTGACGAGAATCTGTTTCAAACATTGCAGTTCCCAGCCTTATTTTCTAGCCTCCTCTCTACTCTCCTACCAGTCATCCCCCTCTTTCCTTAAATCCTCCTCTTCTCAGATCCATTAATAGTCAGTTATTCCACAGAGAGGGTTTATATTAATTAATTAAACCAAATCCTTGCAACTACCCAAACTATACAATTCAAAAAGAAATTATTTTATTTTATTTAAATCTTACAATTTAATTTACCTCTAATTTATTTATTTAAATGTTCAAAGCAAAAAATATTATATTCACTAATACATAGTTTCTTATAACTATTAATCCATAATTTTATTTCCCAAAAAAAACTATAATTTATTTACAACAATTATTAACAATTACCGACATTAATCATTATATTTAATTATCAACCTTATATTTTCTGTAAAATAATTCTATTTAAAGCACAACACCTTCTAACCTAGTTACACTTCAGGGTGTAACATTCCTGCTTGCAAGTCATGATCAAATGATACGCAATGACCACAAAGGTAATCTAACAACTAGACAACAATGAAAGGGGACCTCACGTTAACTCCAAACAACTATTTCATTGGCGAAGACACACTCAGACCTGGTAAATCAGGTGGAGTCGGTGCCAAGTACCTGCATCCTGTAGCAACCGCACGGTTAAACAAGATATATATCCAGATTAAATCATGTAGTGAACAGAAATCGCAGTGGGGTAGGGTACTCGAGAGCAAGTTGTAGTGCCCCTCAACTTATCATCTTTTGGGATGATGTTTGCTTAGTAGTACTGGACATTTTGACAGTATTTTTAGATCGTTGATGATGGATTTCTAGTTATTTTGCTATTTCAGTATGAACCTAATTGTTGGGATAACAGATGTTGATGATGGATTATGTCATTTTATGCTTTACAATGTGATAAATGAACTGATGTTTTAGATGCTTTGATGTTATTCATTATATGGGATTGGAAGTTAGTTGATCATTTTATGTTGTAGATTAGTAATCTGATACCTTGTTCAATATAGTTGATTGTTATTCATAAACATGAATGGAACAGTGTCGTATTACTCATTCTCGAGTACCCTACCCCACTGCGATTTCCATTCACGATAGGACTGCATGTGATGTATATGTATATCTTGTTATAGTTAACTGTGCGTTGCTGCAGGATGCAGGTACTAGGCATCGACTCCACCTGATTACAGGTCTGAGCGTGCCTTCGCCAATGGATTAGTTGGTTGGAGTTAACGTGAGGTCCCTAGTCAGTGTTCCTTCGTCGTCAGTTTACCCTTGTGGTCATTGGTTGTCATTCGCCCATGTCTTACTGTCAGGTAATATTGTATCTTGGAGTCTAATGAGTTCTGCAGGTGTCTAAGTATGTGTGGTAATGTTGTGCTTTAATTAGAATCATTCTACGAAGAAGTATAAATGTTGTTAAATGGGCATAATGTTGTTAGTTGTCGATTTTAGCTATAAATAAATTATTATTTTAATAGAAGTGTTGTTGATAAATAAAGTTCTAAGAAGTTTGTATTATTCGATATAATATTAATTATAATAAATATTTAAATAAATAAATAGTGGTAATCATGTTGTAAATTGTGATTCACAACTTGATTAATAAAATAAATTAAAGGATAGTACAAAATTATATAATTGTCGAAATAGTACTACTCTATTAATAACAATATTTTGGGTCGGCTATAAAGAAAAATAATAATAAAATAAAACATCTAATAAATGGGATCTTTAAATTAAATAAAAAAAATACATATTCTTTAAAGGAGTTATGCACGGAATCGCGTGCCAAGCCCTTGGAGAGGAGAGAGGCTGAGTTATAAAAGAGATGTAGGTGCATCAAGGACAGCATCACAGGTGAAAGGGAAGAAGCAGCTTGGAACTGCAACGATTGGAGCAGATTCGACGAGTTGATTGCGAAACCAGGTTCCTTGGAATACTTGCCTTCTTTCGCTGTTTATTTTCTCTGAATCTGAGCATGTTGATTGTTTGCGTCTTTGTCTGATTTATGAAATGGTTTTGGTTCAATGGTTTCTGCCAGAACTTTCTGTCATTTCTGCAAATGTGTATTCTCTGTAGACGGGTTTAGATGAAAACCTTGGGTCTGTAATAAACGGAATTGTCTTACCTTTCTCCCACCGTCCTCCAACAGATTAGAACTATTTTTTCCAGGTTACATTTAAGGGAGATCGTCCGTATGAGGGTTCCAATTCGTAGATGCCATGATGTGTTTTCTATAGCTCACCTTCTCTCTCAGACCGGCGTAATCTTGGTAGGGTTTGTAGATGTAAAGGACACATCACCGTAAATCGCTGTTGGCTACAGCTAGTCGTCCCTGTAGGATCAGATCAATGTTTTAATGTTTCTTTCTCTGGAAACTTGTCTAGAAACTCGTTGTATGTCTTTTGTATCCAATGATCTTCATGGACTGCGTGCCTGCCCCCACATCTGTCAATGGAAATTCTTTTTGTCCAGAGACCTGAGATCGATTTTACACTAGGTTTAGTATATTCTGTTTGTATCCCTTAGTACTATTTACAACTGGATCGATGATATAGGAAATGCTGCATATTGCAATGCTAGGGCGTAATTGGCAGTTCGCTACTATTGTATTATCATTATTTGATTTGGTTGAAAATCTCGGAAGCCTCATTGTCTCGCCAGTCCATGTTATTCTTTTGCTATGAGGGCCGGTAATACTGGAAAGTCCGCTAACTGGTTTCCATTCGTTGTGAATAGAGAATTCTGAATCCTTTGTTTTAGCCAGTTTACCTAGTATTTTTTGGTGTGTCCGTTGTCTTGCCATCATTCGTGGTGAATAAGAGTCCGGAGCCTCTTCTTTTGCCATTTACTGGATATCATGCTAAGGACCGTTGACAAACTATGCCATGGCTGGAGTCATTGAAACCCTTACATTTTCGATTATTGAAGGTTCTTTTGTTGGACACCAACTCTACACTCGTCCCTTGTTTCCCGGCCGAATGGGTTGTGCGCATACCTGCCAGAGGGAGAATGGCCTGCAGATGGTTGGTATACTATTTTTGTGCGTGTTTGGCATTACTCCTTTTTTGGGCCGATAATATAGGGTAGATCGCTGCCTGGTTATCATTCGAAGCCTTTGCCTAAGCCATTTACCCAGTATTATACAATACTTTCGTTGACTAGTCTACTCCATAGTTGGAGTGATCAAAATTCTTTCTTACTGATTATTGAAGAATCTTCTTGTTAGATACCAATTCTGTTTTCGTCCTTTGTATTTACTAGCCGTCTGGGCTAGGCGCATAGCTGCCAGGGGCAGAGAGGTCTGCAAGCTGTTGGTTTGCCGTTTCTAAGTCGTGAGAATGGAGTATTAACCTCTTGGACAGTATAAACCCTAAGTCGCTCTCCATTATGGAGGAATATACTAGAGTAAAGTATTGGGTGTTTGTCCATGGATTTTCTCCTCTACCAAATGAAGTCGTTATGCTCAGGAAGGCCGTGGTCTTCGCTGACAGTTGGTGTTTGGCAGCCACTGTCTGAAGGTTATCTAATTTATGAGTTGGGCGTATAGTAGGGTTTCCTAATGCTTATCTAACTCAAAACCTGAGTAGTAGTGCAATTGCCTTCTGATAACTATCGCCGACAGTGTGCAAATCCCTGTAGACAGTTGACTGGGGTATTACAATGGGTTCTATATATGTTTAGGTTTTCAGACATTCATCCTTGTTTTGATAGCAATGTATCTGGTGAACAAAGATCCATCGCTGCACCAGGAAATTCGTTCTTATACGGTGTAAACTGCCCAAGATCATCTCTAGAAACCATTGCTGTTACGTAGCGTTCTTCCAGATTTTAGTTCAGTAGAACGGGGCTTGAAACTTTCTGTACCATGTCCAGAGCCGTAAGGAGATCAACTCAGCAAAACAGCGAGTATTGGTCAGCAATCTGTGAATCTAGTTGCAAGCGAGATTAAACATGTAACCTTCTGCCAGATCATTAAAATTTGAAATGTTAATCTTACCTTTATGTTGGAAATCTGCACAACTGTAGAAAGAATCATTTTGGCTTGGAAATAAGAAGAATATTGTTAGAAGCCAACTCCAGTTTGTCTTTTCCAGATTTTCACCATCTTTTGTGATCATTACTATTTGTTAGAAAATGAGCAAACGATTTACGTGGATACCGTCGACGCAGTAAGTTTGCAAGTTTAGTGATCATAGTCGGAAGTCGTCAGAATGGATGCATATCATTCATGTCAGTGATAAAACAGTCAATAGTAATTTTACATCTCAGTAGTAAAATATCCCAAGCTGTTCGCACAGGGCACATTTACGATCGTTCTCTTTGAGGGATTAAATCACTATGGATAAAATCAGTTTCAGAGACATCTTCAAACCATCATAAAAGAATCCATTTGATTGAGCTTGCTAGAATGTCTGCAAGACCGTATGAAGGATAACAAACATTTCGTGATTGAATTTGTCTCGTTTGATTGCCGTTCAGTCGTAAGATATCTCTCCTAGCGTTATTATCCTTAATAGAATAAAGCTAATCGGACAAGATTGAAGGAAAGTATATAAGATCGTATCTGGAATTAAGTGGTTCTTATATCAATTATTGTAATGATTTAGTTAATCAATTTATTTATCTTTTGAAGCAAAATAAAGATTAGTTAGAGATTTAGTTGCAAGTGTTATAATATAATGTTGATTTTATTTCAGAAGTTGTTTGCATTAAACTGAGAATGAATTGTAGTATTTTATCTCCTGAATCTGAATTGAATTGAATTGTATGAGTGTTGTAATGAGTCAGGTTAAGGTTGTTCAAACTTGTATTCCAGAGGCTAAGTTGTCATTGTTAAGCATTTGCAACTTGTGTATTGTTGTTTTTGTAATTACGATGTAATAGTGTTTATGCGTATCAAACAAAGTATGAAGTATAATGAGGTACTGTCACGGATGAATGTTGTGTCTTGTAAAGTAATAATCTCAGGATGAGATATCAAATCTCTTGTGATCTTATTGTACCGTTTTGTCGTATGGAGAGACCTGAAATCTGTAAAGAATAAAGTATCGTGATGTTAAAAGTGTTGGATAACAATTGATGTTATGATTCTATTTTGATGCAAGAAGGTTTATGCCTTGCAGTGTACTTATACGTGTGTTGTTATTAAGTCTTGCATGATGTTTAAAGGTTTACTAGGTGTTAGGAAGGAGAGTGGCTTTCAACGTGGGGCCGACGCCCAAAGTGGCAGTCAGGATAACCCGTTGGAAGTAGATTAATCAAGTGATAACCTAAAAATAAACTAGGGGGTTAAGGGTAGATTTCACATTAATAAGATTAATGGATTCCTCTCCCATGGCCTGTAGTGCTTGTTTAGACTAAGGATGGGTAGAGAAGGCCTGGTCGGCATGATTGACTTCCTTGTCCTCATGAAAGGAAGGTCGATTCCGCATGTGTCACCCTATGGGGCCGGCGCCTAGTGAGGGGCTGTCAGGATAACCATAGATGGGGGCCGGTGCCTAGTGAGAGGCTGTCAGGGTAACCCATGTTAGGACCGTGCGATGACACTCTCCCTACTACAACCTAGCATCCCTTGTTCGGTCTCTCCTTATTTGTTTTGTGTCGCCTCTGGAAGTGAAAGTGAAAGTTAAGTTAAGATAAGTTATGTTGTGTTGTATTGATATTGCCATGAGTTGTATTGGTGTTTGGTCATCCTTTGTACTTGTTTGTCTTTCATTTGCCTGACTGTTAGTGTTTGGGACCTCATGTTAACTCCTAGCTTGGGGGGTGGACCTTAGGGTTCCACATGGTCGGGTGGAAGAGCTATTTTATCCATTGGTTACTCTTGACAAGATCATATGCAGAAAAGGATTTGTTCCAGTTGTACTTGTTCCAATGATGATGATGTAAGTGCATAACCTTGTACCAGATTTGTGTAACAGAACATTCTTTATGTATGTAACTTTGATGTAGACTAAAAGTGGCAATGTAATGATGTCTTGATGTACTTATATGAAAGCATTTCAGTTATGTATTTTATCATGCAGATTCCGTTATTTGATGATTGCAATGAATGTGAATAAGTTATTTATTTGAGCATGGATTTGGATCAGTTACTGATGTATATTAAATTATATTAGTTGATTTGTTAAGTGATGCAGCCTTGGACCCTTAGAGAATATGTCGTAATTGATTTTGTTATCGTTACTTAATCATTTTTTTAAAAAAAAAATTCTGTTTCATATTGCATTAGTGTGTATTCTTTTAGGCGTTCAAGGCGGGCATTACATCTGGTATCAGAGCCAAGTTACTAATACTGGGTACTCTGGTTTTATAATTAGCCCATTGAACTATGCTAGTTGCTTAAACTTTGAAGAACATATTCATTCATAGTCCTTGCCTACCAACTTGAAGTTGTTCTTGGATGTGTTGTCCAGGAAGATGCCTAGGGTACGAGGCCAAGGACGTGGACGAGGTAGGGGTCGTGGGAGAGGTGTTGAAATCAGCCCTCCTCCTAGTTCTCCTCATGGAAGTACACAAGAAGGTGGAAGTGAGAATCAAGAGAATCAGGATCAGCCCGAGGGTGCTCAACTACGCCAGCTCCTTGAGGAGGTGCTTGCTCGTCTTGGTCCGAGGCAGGAGGTGGTGCAACCAGAAAAGAGAGAAAGAGAACGATCTCCTAAAAGGAGAGAAATCACAGCTAAACAAGAAGCCATTCTTGCGGGCCACATGAGAGACTTGATGAGAGCCCGTCCTCCTACATTCGATGGCTCTGGTAGCGGTTTGGAAGTAGAAACATGGCTAATTGATTTGGAGAGGTGCTTTGCTATGCATCCATATGGCAGCAACACTAAGGCAAGATGCACCATCATGCATCTAAGAGGATTCACCTCTACTTGGTGGCGTCTTGAGGAACAAAAGTTGCATCTAGATATTGCAACAATTTCATGGGAACTATTTCTGGAAAGGTTCAGAGCTTGATTTTTATCTGATCACTGGAGGCAACGACGAGTGGACGAATTCCATGGGTTGAGACAGATGGCCATGACAGTGGAACAGTATGAGCGCAGGTTTTATGAACTCAAGCAGTATGCAGGCATTGGAAACGACGAGGCCATGTTAGTTCAGCATTTTATTAGAGGTCTGAATGCACGCATCAGTGGAGGAGTTTGTGTGTTCGAGCCGAAGACCATGGAGGTAACAGTTGACAAGGCTCGACTGGTGGAAGAGAACTTGACCATGGCCCTAGGAGGTCATATAGGTGTACAGATTGGTAGCTCATCTTGAGCAGGTTCGGGTTTCCGAGGTGGTCAGTCTCATGCAGCAGGTAACTCGCGAAGTCAACAGGTACCTTCTAAGAGTGGACAGCAGCAACAACAATTTTCCCAGACGAAATCAAGAAACTCTCAGTATCAGCAAGGTAGCAGATTTCATTCCAGGAAGGATCGAAGTTGGCAGAGAGTTAAACATGATCGGGCCAGTCAACCAGCGCAAAGTACACAATCTGCAGCAAGTAGAGGTAGTTTTCAGCAGTCAAATGCTCCGGTCAGTGGTGGAGGTTTTGGTAGGGGAACAGGATGTTTCTCTTGCGGCCAGCAGGGCCACATTGCTAGACAGTGCCCGCGTAAGAATACTTCAGGATTTGGACAGAGGCCCGCAGTTTCAGAGCCCACTGTTGGTGATGCAGGCAGGTCACATAGAGTGTTTGCGGCAGTGGATAATCACCAAGCGGAGCACCAAGGTACCGTTGTGGAGGCTACAGGTGTTGTGTGAGGTATTACAATTTCTATTCTATTTGACTCTGGTGCTTCAGATTCTTTTATTTCCCCTTCTATAGTGGAACGTTGCAAATTAGTGGCAGCAAAGCAAGATGTTAAGTGGCAGGTGGAATTGGCCTCTGGGTCTAGGGTATCAGTAGACTCTCTTGTGTATGGTTGCGATTTGAGGATAGGTCCTTTATCTACCATAGCAGATCTTCGCATTATACCATTAGGATCCTATGACATAGTGCTGGGAATGGATTGGTTGGATGCTCATCGAGCGGTGATAGACTGTCGCCACAAGTTAGTGAGGTGTGTTGATGATTCAGGCAAAGAAGTAGAAGTGGTTGGGATTCAGAGACCCATCTCCTTGCACATGATTTCTGCTATGCAATTGAAGAGATGTTTGCGTCAAGGATGCAAGTTGTTTGCTGTAACAGTTAATGACTTAGACTTTGGAGAAAATAGGGAGACATCTCTTGACGATCATCCTATTCTCAAGGAGTATGAAGATGTTTTTCCTAGCGAGATTCCAGGTATGCCACCGAAGCGGGATATTGATTTCAAGATAGACCTTGTTCCCGGAGCAGAGCCTATCTCACGAGCTCCATATCGAATGACTACTCAGGAACTTAAGGAGCTTCGCTTGCAGCTAGAAGAGTTATTAGCGAAGGGATTCATTAGTCCAAGTGTCTCTCCATGGGGAGCACCTGTGATTTTTGTGAAGAAAAAGGATGGATCTCTGCGTTTGTGCATCGACTATCGACAGCTTAATAAGGTGACTGTGAAGAACAGGTACCCATTGCCATGAATTGATGACCTCTTTGACCAGATCAAGGGGGCTAAGGTGTTCTCCAAGATAGATCTAAAATCAAGATATCATCAGTTGCGCATTTTTGAGGCTGACATCCACAAGACAGCATTTCGCACTCGCTATGGGCATTATGAGTTCACTGTTGTACCTTTTGGGTTGACAAATGCGCCATTAGTATTTATGAGCTTGATGAATGGCGTGTTTCGTACCTATCTGGATAGATTTGTTCTTGTCTTCTTAGATGATATATTGATTTATTCAAGGTCTATGGAGGAGCATGAAGAACATTTGCGTCAGGTTCTGCAGTGTTTAAGAGAAAATCAGTTGTATGCCAATCTGGCTAAATGTGATTTCTTTCAAACTGAAGTAAAATATTTGGGACATGTTATTTCAGACAAGGGTATTGCAGTGGATCCTCCAAAGATCCAAGCCATCATGGATTGGCCGGCTCCTACCAATGTTTCAGAGGTTCGTAGTTTCATGGGTTTAGCAGGCTATTATCGACGATTTGTGGAAGGATTTTCAAAGATAGCTCACCCTATAACTTCTCTTCAGAGAAAAGGAAAGAAGTTCATTTGGTCAGAATAGTGTCAAGCAGCCTTTCAGACTCTTAAGGAGCGGTTAACTAGTGCACCTATTCTAGCAGTGCCTGATCCTGCCAGAGATTTTGTGGTTTGTACTGATGCATCTTTGGAAGGTTTAGGAGCAATTTTAATGCAGGAGGGTCATGTGATAGCTTACGAGTCCCGTAAACTCAAAGATCATGAGTTGAACTATCCTACACATGACCTAGAGCTGGCTGTAGTCGTTCATGCATTGGTAAGATGGAGACACTTCTTGCTGGGGCATCAGTTTGAGCTGCACAGTGATCACCGAAGTTTACAGTATATCTTTACTCAGCCAAACCTGAATGCGAGACAGAGGCGATGGATGGAGTTTCTTTGTGAGTACGATTTTGAGGTAAAATATATCCAAGGTAAGGAGAATGTGGTGGCGGATGCTCTTAGTCGTCGAAGACATGAACTTTCGTCAATCACTCTTGGAGTGGATTTGAGAGGACAAATTCTTGCAGCACTCCCTGCAGATAGATGGTATCAGGGAGTGAAGGCTGAAGTGGAGTCTGGTAGAGCCTTGGAGGGTAGATATGCTGGGTATTCTATCGAGTCGGATGGTCTCTTGCGACATTTAGGTCGCATTTATGTGCCTTCTACAGAGGGTCTTCGCACCCTAATCATGACTGAGGCTCATCGGGCACCTTATTCTGCTCATCCAGGTGTCAAGAAGATGTATGCAGACCTTCGTCAGATATATTTTTGGGCTGGAATGAAGAGGGATATTGCTGATTTTTTTTCGAGATGCTTAGAATGTCAGAGGGTTAAGGTGGAACATCAGCATCCCGCAGGTCTTCTTCAGCCACATCTTATTCCGGAATGGAAATGGGACATCATTTCAATAGATTTTATAGTTGGTTTACCCATGTCTTCTCATCGCCATGATGCGATAATGGTCACTGTAGATAGGCTTACGAAAGTAGCACACTTTTCTCCTGTCCGATCTTCATATAATGCCTTGTCTGTGGCCAAAATTTTCATGGAGGATATAGTCCGATTGCATGGGATTCCTCGTAAGATTATCTCTGATCGTGATCCAGTTTTTACTTCAGCTCTTTGGACATCTCTTCAACATGCATTGGGGACTCAATTGAACTTCAATTCAGCTTATCATCCAGAGACTGATGGGCAAACTGAGAGGGTCAATCAAGTCCTCGAGGATATGCTCTGAATGTATGTTATGGATCAGCAAAACCGATGGGAAGATTATTTGTATTTGGTGGAGTTTGCATACAATAATGGGTACCACAGTTCCATTGGCATGTCTCCTTTTCAGGCCCTTTATGGTCGTCCTTGTCGTACCCCATTGAGTTGGGATCACCTTGAGGATAGAGTTCTCCTAGGTCCTCAGATGCTCCAAGAGATGGAGCAGCAGGTTGATCGCATCAGAGAGCATCTGGTAGCAGCTCAGGATAGACAGAAGAAATATGTAGATGCTCATAGGCTTGATCGCCAGTTTTCAGTTGGTGATCAGGTGTTCTTGCGGGTGCATCCACGAAAGAGTCCGATCCGTTACGGAAAAGGCTCTAAGCTCGCGCCACGCTTTGTAGGGCCATTCGACGTTTTGGAAAGAATCGGTCCTGTTGCATACCGTCTTGCTTTGTCGCCTAGCTTGTCATGCATCCATGACGTATTTCATGTTTCTGTTCTTAGACCTTATCATCCAGATATTTCACATGTTCTTGATTGGAATGCCTTGCAGGTAGAGGACGGGTAGCTAGCTTTAGAGCCCGTAGGCATTTTGGAGCATAGGCAACTCGCTCTCAGGGGCAGAGTCATAGAGCAGGTAAGGGTCCAATGGGATCCTAATGATGAGACTTCAGTGACCTGGGAAGATACTTCCCGTATGCGAGAGCTATATCCATATTTGTTCGCAGGCTTCCAGGAGTAAGCCTGATCCTAGGGGGGAGGATGTAGTGCCCCTCAACTTATCGTCTTTTGGGCTGATGTTTGCTTAGTAGTACTGGACATTTTGACAGTATTTTTAGATCGTTGATGATGGATTTCTAGTTATTTTGCTATTTCAGTATGAACCTAATTGTTGGGATAACAGATGTTGATGATGGATTATGTCATTTTATGCTTTACAATGTGATAAACGAACTGATGTTTTAGATGCTTTGATGTTATTCATTATATGGGATTAGAAGTTAGTTGATCATTTTATGTTGTAGATTAGTAATCTGATACCTTGTTCAATATAGTTGATACAGTGTCGTATTACTCATTCTCGAGTACCCTACCCCACTGCGATTTCCATTCACGATAGGACTGCATGTGATGTATATGTATATCTTGTTATAGTTAACTGTGCGTTGCTGTAGGATGCAGGTACTAGGCATTGACTCCACCTGATTACAGGTCTGAGCGTGCCTTTGCCAATGGATTAGTTGGTTGGAGTTAACGTGAGGTCCCTAGTCAGTGTTCCTTCGTCGTCAGTTTACCCTTGTGGTCATTGGTTGTCATTCGCCCATGTCTTACTGTCAGGTAATATTGTATCTTGGAGTCTAATGAGTTCTGCAGGTGTCTAAGTATGTGTGGTAATGTTGTGATTTAATTAGAATCATTCTACGAAGAAGTATAAATGTTGTTAAATGGGCATAATGTCGTTAGTTGTCGATTTTAGCTATAAATAAATTATTATTTTAATAGAAGTGTTGTTGATAAATAAAGTTCTAAGAAGTTTGTATTATTCGATATAATATTAATTATAATAAATATTTAAATAAATAAATAGTGGTAATCATGTTGTAAATTGTGATTCACAGCTTGATTAATAAAATAAATTAAAGGATAGTACAAAATTATATAATTGTCGAAATAATACTACTCTATTAATAACAATATTTTGGGTCGGCTATAAAGAAAAATAATAATAAAATAAAACATCTAATAAATGGGATCTTTAAATTAAATAAAAAAATACATATTCTTTAAAGGAGTTATGCACGGAATCGCGTGCCAAGCCCTTGGAGAGGAGAGAGGCTGAGTTATAAAAGAGCTATAGGTGCATCAAGGACAGCATCACAGGTGAAAGGGAAGAAGCAGCTTGGAACTGCAACGATTGGAGTAGATTCGTCGAGTTGATTGCGAAACCAGGTTCCTTGGAATACTTGCCTTCTTTCGCTGTTTATTTTCTCTGAATCTGAGCATGTTGATTGTTTGCATCTTTGTTTGATTTATGAAATGGTTTTGGTTCAATGGTTTCTGCCAGAACTTTCTGTCATTTCTGCAAATGTGTATTCTCTGTAGACGGGTTTAGATGAAAACCTTGGGTCTGTAATAAACAAAATTGTCTTACCTTTCTCCCACCATCCTCCAATAGATTAGAACTATTTTTTCCAGGTTACATTTAAGGGAGATCGTCCGTATGAGGGTTCTAATTCGTAGATGCCATGATGTGTTTTCTATAGCTCACCTTCTCTCTCAGACCGGCGTAATCTTGGTAGGGTTTGTAGATGTAAAGGACACATCGCCGTAAATCGCTGTTGGCTACAGCTAGTTGTCCCTGTAGGATCAGATCAATATTTTAATGTTTCTTTCTCTGGAAACTTGTCTGGAAACTCGCTGTATGTCTTTTGTATCCAATGATCTTCATGGGCTGCGTGCTTGCCCCCACATCCGTCAATGGAAATTCTATTTGTCTAGAGACCTGACATCGATTTTACTTGAGGTTTAGTATATTCTGTTTGTATCCCTTAGTGCTATTTACAACTGGATCGATGATATAGGAAACACTGCATATTGCAATGCTAGGGCGTAATTGGCAGTTCGCCGCTATTGTATTATCATTATTTGATTTGGTTGAAAATCTCGGAAGCCTCATTGTCTCGCCAGTCCATGTTATTGTTTTGCTGTGAGGGCCGGTAATACTAGAAAGTCCGCTAACTGGTTTCCATTCGTTGTGAATAGAGAATTCCGAATCGTTTGTTTTAGCCAGTTTACCTAGTATTTTTCGGTGTGTCCGTTGTCTTGCCATCATTCGTGGTGAATAAGAGTCCGGAGCCTCTTCTTTCGCCATTTACTGGATATCATGCTAAGGACCGTTGACAAACTATGCCATGGCTGGAGTCATTGAAACCCTTACATTTTCAATTATTGAAGGTTCTTTTGTTGGACACCAACTCTGCACTCGTCCCTTGTTTCCCAGCCGAATGGGTTGTGCGCATACTTGCCAGGGGGAGGACGGCCTGCAGATGGTTTGTATACTATTTTTGTGCGTGTTTGGCATTACTCCTTTTGTGGGCCGATAATATGGGGTAGACCGCTGCCTGGTTATCATTCGAAGCCTTTGCCTAAGCCATTTACCTAGTATTATACAATACTTTCGTTGACTAGTCTACTCCATAGTTGGAGTGATCGAAATTCTTTCTTACTGATTATTTTAGAATCTTCTTGTTAGATACCAATTCTATTTTTGTCCTTTGTATTTACTAGCCGTCTATAGCTGCCAGGGGCAGAGAGGTCTGCAAGCTATTGGTTTGCCGTTTCTAAGTCGTGAGAATGGAGTATTAACCTCTTGGATAGTATAAACCCTAAGTCGCTCTCCATTATGGAGGAATATACTAGAGTAAAGTATTGGGTGTTTGTCCATGGCTTTTCTCCTCTACCAAATGAAGTCATTATGCTCAGGAAGGCCGCGGTCTTGGCTGACAGTTGGTGTTTGGTAGCCACTGTCTGAATGTTATCTGATTTATGAGTTGGGCGTATAGTAGGGTTTCCTAATGCTTATCTAACTCAAAACCTGAGTAGTAGTGCGATTGCCTTCTGATAACTATCGCCGACAGTGTGCAAATCCCCATAGACAGTTGACTGGGGTATTACAATGGGTTCTATATATGTTTAGGTTTTGAGACGTTCATCCTTGTTTTGATAGCAATGTATCTGGTGAACAAAGATCCATCGCTGCACCAGGAAATTCGTTCTTATACGGTGTAAACTGCCCAAGATCATCTCTAGAAACCATTGCTGTTACGTAGCGTTCTTCCAGATTTTAGTTCAGTAGAACGGGGCTTGAAACTTTTTGTACCGTGTCCAGAGCCGTAAGGAGATCAACTCAGCAAAACAGTGAGTATTGGTCAGCAATCTGTGAATCTAGTTGCAAGCGAGATTAAACATGTAACCTTCTGCCAAATCATTAAAATTTGAAATGTTAATCTTACCTTTATGTTGGAAATCTGCACAACTGTAGAAAGAATCATTTTGGCTTGGAAATAAGAAGAATATTGTTAGAAGCCAACTCTAGTTTATCTTTTCCAGATTTTCACCATCTTTTGTGATCATTACTATTTGTTAGAAAATGAGAAAACGATTTACGTGGATACCGTCAACGCAGTAAGTTTGCAAGTTTAGTGATCATAGTCGGAAGTCGTCAGAATGGATGCATATCATTCATGTCAGTGATAAAATAGTCAATAGTAATTTTACATCTCAGTAGTAAAATATCCCAAGCTATTCGCACAGGGCACATTTACGATCGTTCTCTTTGAGGGATTAAATCACTATGGATAAAATCAGTTTCAGAGACATCTTCAAACCATCATAAAAGAATCCATTTGATTGAGCTCGCTAGAATGTCTGCAAGACTGTATGAAGGATAACAAACATTTTGTGATTGAATTTGCCTCGTGTGATTGCCGTTCAGTCGTAAGATATCTCTCCTAGCGTTATTATCCTTAATAGAATAAAGCTAATCGGACAAGATTGAAGGAAAGTATATAAGATCGTATCTGGAATTAAGTGGTTCTTATATCAATTATTGTAATGATTTAGTTAATCAATTTATTTATCTTTTGAAGCAAAATAAAGATTAGTTAGAGATTTAGTTGCAAGTGTTATAATATAATGTTGATTTTATTTCAGAAGTTGTTTGCATTAAACTGAGAATGAATTGTAGTATTTTATCTCCTGAATCTGAATTGAATTGAATTGTATGAGTGTTGTAATGAGTCAGATTAAGGTTGTTCAAACTTGTATTCCAGAGGCTAAGTTGTCGTTGTTAAGTATTTGCAACTTGTGTATTGTTGTTTTTGTAATTACGATGTAATAGTGTTTATGCATATCAAACAAAGTATGAAGTATAATGAGGTACTGTCACGGATGAATGTTGTGTCTTGTAAAGTAATAATCTCAGGATGAGATATCAAATCTCTTGTGATCTTATTGTACCATTTTGTCGTATGGAGAGACCCGAAATCTGTAAAGAATAAAGTATCGTGATGTTAAAAGTGTTGGATAACAATTGATGTTATGATTCTATTTTGATGCAAGAAGGTTTATGCCTTGCAGTTTACTTATACGTGTGTTGTTATTAAGTCTTGCATGATGTTTAAAGGTTTACTAGGTGTTAGGAAGGAGAGTGGCTTTCAACGTGGGGCCGGCGCCCAAAGTGGCAGTCAGGATAACCCGTTGGAAGTAGATTAATCAAGTGATAACCTAAAAATAAACTAGGGGGTTAAGGATAGATTTCACATTAATAAGATTAATGGATTCCTCTCCCATGGCCTGTAGTGCTTGTTTAGACTAAGGATGGGTAGAGAAGGCCTGGTCGGCATGATTGACTTCCTTGTCCTCATGAAAGGAAGGTCGATTCCGCATGTGTCACCCTATGGGGCCGGCGCCTAGTGAGGGGCTGTCAGGATAACCATAGATGGGGGCCGGCGCCTAGTGAGAGGCTGTCAGGGTAACCCATGTTAGGACCGTGCGATGACACTCTCCCTACTACAACCTAGCATCCCTTGTTCGGTCTCTCCTCATTTGTTTTGTGTCGTCTTTGGAAGTGAAAGTGAAAGTTAAGTTAAGATAAGTTATGTTGTGTTGTATTGGTGTTTGGTCGTCCTTTGTACTTGTTTGTCTTTCGTCTGCCTGACTGTCAGTGTTTGGGACCTCATGTTAACTCCTAGCTCGAGGGGTGGACCTTAGGGTTCCACATGGTCGGGTGGAAGAGCTATTTTATCCATTGGTTACTCTTGACAAGATCATATGCAGAAAAGGATTTGTTCCAGTTGTACTTGTTCCAATGATGATGATGTAAGTGCATAACCTTGTACCAGATTTGTGTAACAGAACATTCTTTATGTATGTAACTTTGATGTAGACTAAAAGTTGCAATGTAATGATGTCTTGATGTACTTATATGAAAGCATTTCAGTTATGTATTTTATCATGCAGATTTCGTTATTTGATGATTGCAATGAATGTGAATAAGTTATTTATTTGAGCATGGATTTGGATCAGTTACTGATGTATATTAAATTATGTTAGTTGATTTGTTAAGTGATGCAGCCTTGGACCCTTAGAGAATATGTCATAATTGATTTTGTTATCGTTACTTAATCATTTTAAAAAAAAAAAAATTTCTGTTTCATATTGCATTAGTGTGTATTCTTTTAGGTGTTCAAGGTGGGCGTTACACAAGTAATACGACACTGTTCCATTCACGTTCATGTGTAAGCAATTAACTATATTCAACAAGATTTCTTATTTCTAATCGACAACATAAAACAAATAATTATCTCATAAACACATATAGCAAATAACATCAAAGCATTTATAAAGTTGTAAAGCATAAAATAATAGAATTCAACATCAACAACTGTTAAGATAACAAGGAATCCATCGTCGAATGATCTAAGATACTATCATAATGTTGAATCCTACTAAGCAATCATCAATCTGACAGACGACAAGGTGAGGGGCACTACACGACAACAAAGGAAACAAATAGTCCAACTGACAGTGACGACTAGACAAGATACAAAATACTCATCCTCTTTGAGAATGTTGACTAAGTAGGGAACCTTATGCTAACTCTGATCAACAATTCCATCAGCTAGGGCACGCTCAGACCTCCTGGTTCAGGTGGAGTCAATGCCCGGTACCTACATCCTGCAGCAAACCTCATAGGCAAACATGACAATATATATATCATCATACAGTGAATGGAAGTCACAGTGTGGTAGGGTACTTGAGCATGAGTAATGCGACACTGTTCCATTCACATAAAAACATCAACAAGTCACTACGTTATGCATAACAACTATCTATTGAACAATCAAGATGGGACAATCAGTTACATACGATCTTTACAAGTAGTCATCAATAGTAACATCATTACAAAGATCAGATAAAACATAAAGCTCTGAATTAAATTAATCCACCACATCTAGTATGTCCATACAACTGTGAAAACATAAAATACCAATAGTTAAAACTTCCACAAATGTCATCATAACAACATGTCCATAAACAACTAGCATAATAACAGAGAATCGATCATCAAACAAAATGTCATAATGTCTAGTCCTACTAGGATAACTATCAGTCCAACAGAAGGCAAGGTGAGGGGCATACATCCTCCCCCCCTAGGATCAGGCTTACTCCTAGAAGCCTGCAATAAATATGAAAGAAATGGATTGAGTCTAGATAGTTTCCACAACCTTATGCCAATATTGGTAGCACAATCTATGCATGTGATCTATTAACTAAAAAAAAATCTTGATATAATGATTTTACACCTTTAGAAGCATTGAACCACAATTTATCATTTTATAATACCATATTCATGATTTAACACACACATTTTTCATACATACATGAATTCACAATAACAAAAATCACATCTTAAGGCTACACAAGGGTCCACCTGGACACTGGTAAGTGATCTACTAATCCATGACACAAAATCCATGAGCCAAGAGCTAACATCTATCTCACACAATCTGTACTACACACTTAGTGGCTTGATGGTGTTAGGGCACACACACATGGTTAGATAATCCAAACAAGACAACAATGACCTATCTCCTATTGTATAAAGTAGTTAGCCTCCATGAAATAGTCCTCACATATAGGTGGGTAGTGTTTCCTAGCCTCACATATCCCAATCCTAAAGGTTCCCTGCGTCTGCTTCCTCGTATACACTCACCAAGTCTGCCTCATATGTTCTTGGAGAGGAATCACAATACGACACATGGCCAACATCAAAAACAATAAGGAGAAAATAGTTTAGCCACCAAATTCATAAACAAATATCAAATAAAGATTAAATTTCATCAATAAAACAAGAAATGCGCGTAGTTCAACACTAAATCAAATGTAACCACAAGGGTTATGCACAAATGAAGATCACAATGTGTGGATAAACCATCACAATCAAATATAACAAAGTGCTAGCCTTTTTAATTAATAGAAAATCATCGATAATTATAAAGAAAATACACAATCTTTGAAATTGCACTATACAACACTGCGTGACTAGATACTAGCCACCAAATGAAGAAGGGGGGAACAATGTCAGGTTATCCTCAACATTTTATTCCATACAATAAGGACTCTACATAAGCACCAAGAATATCCAAGACTTCATACTCCACAAGAGGATGTACAAGCATCTAGTCCTCTAAATGACAACTCCTCTAACTACAACCAAAGCTCCTTAAGGATAGGATGATCATCAAGGGACACCTCTCGACTCTACCCTAACTCTAAATTGTCAACCATCATGGCAAACAATTGACAACCTTGACGCATACATTTCTTCAACTGCATGGCAGAAATCAAGGGGATGGATCTCTAAATGCCAACTACCTCTTCCTTTACCTCTATGCACCTACCTACGTAGACACTACCAAGTGACACCCTCAAGTTCTTAGGTGAGGATGACAAAAGGGAAGAAGAAAATCTTAAGAGTTTAAGCAACTAGGACAACGTAATGGGACTATGCACACCCAGAGTACCCAGTGTTTAAACCCCGCTCTGATACCAAATGTAACGCCTCACCCTGAACACCTTAGAGAACAACACATCCATGCTAAACAAACAGGATAAAAAAATTTTATTTTTATTTTTTTTTAAATGAATAAAGTAACAAAGTAATGTTAACATATCTAAACACATCATTTGAACTAATGACTTGTCCTCTAAGATATCACGGTTGCATTACTTGACAAAACAATTAATGTAATCTAACGCACATAATGAATTAACATCAGTAGATCATTCTAAACCTATTGCATTAAATCAATAAACATTTACATCTCCATAACATCAGATAGGTAATCGTCAGGATCTAGTACATTGTTACAATTTCTCCTCACATATGAGTACAATATTACATTGTTACATTATCACCTTCTGAATTCATTTGAATACATACATTATGAATCAACTGATACATAAACTGGTACAGGATCTAATGTTTGATACACAAGATACATCCTCCTCACACATGAACAATAACAAGGGAAAAACCAATGGATATAAAAGCTCTTCCACCTGACCATGTGGAACCCTGAGGTCCACCCCCCGAGCTAGGAGTTAACATAAGGTTCCCACTACAACATAGAGTCAGATAGATAGAAGACTATAAGAACAAAGACAACACATGACTCCAACAACACAAGTCAATATTACAAAAACTTAACAACACTTCCAGAGGCAAACACATAATGAATGGGGAGAGTACAACTATGGAATGCTAGGCTGTAGTAGGAAGGAGTGTCATCACATGGCTTGTCATGGGTTGTCCTGCTAAGCCTTCCTAGACCCCGGCCCCCATCTTGGGTTGTCTTGGTGGCCTCTTCTGACTCCCGGCCCCCATACAATGATCATGTGGAATCAACATACCTTTCATGAGGACAAGGTAGTTGATCTTGCCATTCCAGGCCTTCTCATCTCATCTCAAGCCTAAACGAGCACTTGAGCCATGAGTGAGGCATCCACTTATCTTTATTTAGTGTGATTAACTACCCAACCCCTCCTAATTCATTATTTAGGTTATCACTGAGTTATCCAACTCCCACATGGGTTGTCTTGGACACCACTTTGGGCTCCAGCCCCCATTAAGAACCACTCCCCTACCTGCAACTAAAAAACCCCACTCAACAAGCATAGCAAACATCATCATGACAATGAAGATACATGAACCATGCAAGGCATTAACCATCTTGCATAACAATTATCCTCATATCCACATGTATATATAATGATGCGATGCATTAACCCTCTTGCATATCAACTTAATCATAGGGACAACTCACAAAATATTGTCCATAAACATCACTCCATTACAGTATTCAATGTCTCCCCATTTCACAAAACTCAATACAAGGATAAATACAATCAAATGAATAATCACTACATCCACAAAGGGAATTATTATCTCCTCATAATGCACTCACAACTCCAAATATTCATCAATTAACATTATCACTTACCAAACTCTCATACATAACAAGAGGCAACATACTTTTATAACTTCATTATCTCGAAACACTTATCGACCCAACGCATGATGTAACCATCCTGTGCCTACACACTAATTGACTATATCATATTTAAACATAACTTACAATTCATTTTTTTTAATTTAGAATAAATCAACAAATTACTTTTAAATATCTAAATAAGATTATTTACTAAATCTACATTTAATTAGATTCTAAAAGTTATAACCCAAAATAAATATACTTCTTTTTATTATAAAAGAATAATTAATTTCCAACGCATAGACTTTGGTTATCAGTTTGAGGCCTCCTTAATATTATTTTAGATTTAAATAAAATATGAGGAAACAAACACTAGAAACTGATATAAATTGGGTAAATATTTACTTTGTAATTTTAAATTCAACTCTTGAGGATAAACTTGAGGGTTCCTATTTTTTTTTAAACGTATAAAAACCCTAAATCTCCTAATAACATATTTAACTTAAAAGTAAAAAGAAACAACTTTAAATTACTCTACATAACCATCATTTCTTCTATGGTCAAACAACCAATAACAATTTACATCTTATTTACAACAAAAGTACTAATATTTACTCAAAAAAAACCTAATTTCCATCTTAATGCTTGTAATTCATTATTCCCCACAATACATTTACCCTCAAGTTATAATAATATTACCATTCTTTTAACACAAAATACACAAAGGCATCCTTACTATGAGTCATAAAATTCTTAATTAAAACAATAGAAAATTAAATTTAAATCTTAATCCTAGAAACATTACTTATATGTATTTCTTTATTTATTAGTAATTCTTTTTCAAAATATAGATAATTCAAATGATCTACATAATTACCAACTCATTTCATAACTACTTTTAATCATTAATTCAATTCAAGATACATATTTTATAATTCCATACCCTAATAATTTAACTTACCCAACAATTATACCGGTAACATTATTTTAAATTACTAAATGATTCATGCATCTATTTACTCACTACTATGGTAAATAATAATCATATTAATAGTAATAATAATAATGATAATAATAAAACTTGAATTATTGGATGGTAAATATATTTTCATCCAAAACAAAGGTAATTTTTTACTATTAATAATGACAGTTAACTATTCAATAGTGCCCTTAAAATACTAAGACTTGCTTTAATATAAGTAGATTATGTAAAAAACTTAATATACAAATTATCATAATCCTATATCAATTTTGATAGTTGGTTCAAAACATTCTTTTCATATGTTACGGTCCTTTAAAATTTCAGTTGTATTTTGTAGCTAAAATGTCTATCAACAGCTATTAAACTGTTAGATTTAAGCCCAGATTTACTTAATCGAGACTTACTAACACTACCTAAATTTTCTATCAAATGTATAACTTCCTGTAGTGATGCTTGGTATTCTATTATCTAACAAATCTAATCTTAAAACATTTTATATGAAACTATTCAATTGGAAGTGAAAAGTAGCCTATAGAAAATATATTTTACATTCATTTCATACCCTAATAAAACATTAATGTGCTTTGTCTTAGCTTGAAATAAAACACATAACTGGAATACAATCCTTATTATTGCCGTGAGATGTATTAAGAATATAGATTATGATAGATGCAAGGCATTAATAACAATGGATTTCCCTCTTTACTGGCAACTTTAGCCATGCAAGCCAAAATATATTCAATCTTTTAAGTTGTCCATGTCTTTGTCCATCAAACTACAAATTATAAAGAAGGCAGTTTGATAATTTCTCACTAAAATTGTTTAAACGGCTTATAATATTTCAATTATAAGCATTTCTACTGCAACTATAACCATCAAGGTTTGATATCTAATGATGATCAAGATATTGGACTTATGCATAGCACTACACGGTGACCATTGTAAGACAACCCTAAACCTACATTTACATGCCAGATAAACCGGCAGTGAAAGTATAGATGAGCTTTTTTAGTGCAGATCGCTTAGACAAGAATGTGAACTAATTGGCAGACACTGACATCTCTTATTTTCAAATATTTTAGAATACACTTAAAATGGACTTGTTGAAAAGGATTTAGAAACTTAAAACAAAGGCGATTCCTTCAGTTTATCTCAAATCTTGCATTTTGGTATGCTCGCCTAAGTTATCAGCTTTCAACCGTTTCCCCTAGCAAATGATGTCTTCTCATGGAAAATAACAGTTGTAGGAAATACACAAAGTAGATTCATTGAGGTGCATTTGTAACCCTTAAAAGCATTGCACCTACAATGATTGTTATATGAGCATGGTTGACCTTCTTGGCCGCATTGGCCATCTAGAGGAAACCCTAAACTTTATCACTGAGATACCTATTAAATATGTGCTGGTTGTATGGATGCATTATCTTGGTGACTGTAGATCTTTTCCCATTGGATGGGATTTGTATGCGCTTGACAAAATGAAATAGTATCCATAAAGGCAAAATGGTGAGGGAATTTTATTAGATATAATATCTTGAAATGCTCTGGTAGACATTCATGCAAAATGTGAAAGCATAGACAATACATGGTATCATAAGCTGCCATGAATGTACGAATCACATAAAATTGATTTGTTGAAAAGAATTTTAGAAACTTCCTAACAATTCGTGGCACTTAATGTAGTCCAATTCATTAATTCAAACCGCTGCACTAGAATGTAGATCTTGGATGCACAAGCATGATATGTGGCTGCTTGACAAGCGCCTCACAGAAACATCTTCTCGTGCGATGATTGCAGAATATATACAAAAAGGATTTGATAAAGAAGAAACTATAAAAACTTTCAAGAAATCGCAATATTATTATAGAGAGAATATCGGGGTGCAGAATGGAGTGATTCACAGAAACATTCATAGAGTTATTAATGGCAGGGTGCCATGATGCACAAATTGGGTATGATTCCAAATACTCTCAGACAAATACAATCAGGTAGAAAACCAATCAAATTCCAATCGTTCATATCAAAGAAAATAGAGATAGAAATTTAGGTAACAATGGCACCTGGATCAAATGCTTGGCTGACCTAAAGATTTGGTGCCAGAATCACTCCCTCGGCTCTTCCAAAACTGTCTCCTCCCCAAAACTCCTTCCCATCCATTCTCCCCCTTCCTCTTTAAAAAGAGATCCCTAAATTCTCTAGAACCTTCTTCCTCCACCATTTTAGGAACTGAACACATGATACAAAGCATAATTTTAATCCTTAAAATATTATTTATATTATTTTAATGTTAACTATAAATTTATTTTATCAAAATTTATAATTGTTTATTCATATTTATTTATGTATTTTATTTCCATCTTGATTTTATTCATTTACAACTTATAATTTATTATTTATTTAATCGTTAATCGAATTTATTTATTTTCATATTAATTTTGCTATTTATAAACAATTACATTGTTTATAATTAGTAAATGACACATTATTTCCCTTTAAAAGTATTTATTTAACTCTAGCTTGAGATTATCATTGTTTAATGAAACTCTAACCAAAGCTATAATCAAACATTTCTAATTGAATAATCTAACCTACAGAATGATACCTGACCACCTAGCAAAGCCACAAGACAAGATGACAACAAAGGAAATAAATAGTCCAACTGACAGTGACGACTGGACAAGATACAAAATACTCATCCTCTTCAAGGATGTTGACTGAGCAGGGAACCTTATGCTAACTCTGATCAACAATTCCATTGGCTATGGCACGCTCAGACCTACTAGTTCAGGTGGAGTCAATGCCCGGTACCTGCATCCTGCAACAAACCTCATAGTCAAACATGAAAATATATATATCATCATACAGTGAATGGAAGTCGCAGTGTAGCAGGGTACTCGAGCACGAGTAATGTGACACTGTTCCATTCACATAAACACATCGACAAGTCACTATGTTATGCATAACAACTATCTATTGAACAATCAAGATGCGACAATCAGTTACATACGATCTTATACAAGTAGTCATCAATAGTAACATCATTACAAAGATTAGATAAAACATAAAGCTCTAAATTAAATTAATCCACCACATCTAGTATGTCCATACAACTATGAAAACATAAAATACCAATAGTTAAAACTTCCATAGATGTCATCATAACAACATGTCCATAAACAACTAGCATAATAACAGAGAATCGATCATCAAACAGAATGTCATAATGTCTAGTCCTACTAGAATAACTATCAGTCTGACAGAAGGCAAGGAGAGGGGCACTACAGAAAAACATAATGTGTATTTCAACTACAAATATTTAGTTCATGATTTGTAAGATGTTTTTTAAATTTATGACATTGTAACGCCCGCCTTGAACGCCTTAAAGAATACAAACTTATGCAATATGAAACAGGAATTTTTTTTTTTAAAATGATAAAATAACGATAACATAATCAATTATGACATATTCTCTAAGGGTCCAAGGCTGCATCACTTAACGAATCAACTAACATAATCTAACATACATCAGTAACTGATCCAAATCCATAATCAATAAGATAACTTATTCACATTCATTGCAAATCATCAAATAATGGAATCAGCATGATAAAATACATAACTGAAATGCTTTCATATAAGTACATCATGACTTCATTACATTGCCACTTTTAGTTTACATCAAAGTTACATACATAAAGAACATTCTGTAACACAAATCTAGTACTGGTTATACACTTACATCATCATCTTTGGAACAAGTGCAACTGGAACAAATCCTGTTCCGCATATGATCTTGACAAGAATAACCAATGGATACAATAGCTCTTCCACCCGACCATGTGGAACCCTAAGGTCCACCCCCCGAGCTAGGAGTTACATGAGGCCCCAAACACTGACAGTCAGGTAGACGATAGACAACAAGACAAAGGACGACCAAACGCCAATACAACATATGGCAATAACAATACAACACAACATAACTTAACTTTCACTTCCAGAGGCAACACAAAACAAATGAGGAGAGATCGAAGAAGGAATGCTAGGTTGTAGTAGGGAGAGTGTCATCGCACGGTCCTAACATGGGTTATCCTGACAGCCTCTCACTAGGCGTCGGCCCCATAGGGTGACACATGCGGAATCAACCTTCCTTTCATGAGGACAAGGAAGTCAATCATGCCGACCAGGCCTTCTCTACCCATCCTTAGTCTAAACAAGCACTACAGGCCATGGGAGAGGAATCCATTAATCTTATTAATGTGAAATCTACCCTTAACCCCCTAGTTAATTTTAGGTTATCACTTGATTAATCTACTTCCAACGGGTTATCTTGACTGCCACTTTGGGCGCTGGCCCCACATTGAAAGCCACTCTCCTTCCTAACACCTAGTAACCTTAACATCATACAAAACTTTATAACAAAACACGTATATGAACACTGCAAGGCATAAACCCTCTTGCATCAAAATAGAATCATGACATCAATTGTTATCCAACATTTTTAACATTGCAATACTTTATACGACAAAACAGTACAATAAGAGCACAAGAGGTTTGATATTTCATCCTGAGATTATTACTTTACAAGACACAACATACAACCTTGACAGTACCTCATTATACTTCATACTTTGTTTGATACACATAAACGCTATTACATCACAATTACAAAATAGCAATACACAAGTTGCAAATGCTTAACAACGACAACTTAGCCTCTGGAATACAAGTTTGAACAACCTCAATCCGACTCATTACGATACTTCATTCAATTCAATTCAATTCGGATTCAAGAGATGAAATACTACAATTCATTCTCAGTTTAATGCAAACAGCTGCTGTAATAAAATCAACAGTAAATTACAACAATTAAATTAATACCTTACAACTAACTCTCTAACTAATCTTTATTTGTTTCAAAAGATAAATTAATTGGTTAACTAAATCATTACAATAATTGATAAAAGAACCACTTAACTCCAGATACAATCTTTATAATCTTTCCTTCAAACTTGTCCAATTAACTTTATTCAATCGAGTAGTGAAATGAACAGTAATACCATATAACTGCATGACGATCATATCAAGGAAAGGTCGTCAAAGATGGTATAATGGATTTATGACATGTCTTCGTCGTAATGGTGACTCAGAAATGTTTAAAACGAAATGATTTAAATCTGTCCAAACTGAAGATCAGAATGGCCATTCATATGCCGTTACGCTTGATCGATGCATAAAACATGTTTATCTCCATGGCGTTCCGATTGCTATTGCCGCTAAATCATTCTGTAAGATTCGACAGTTAATTTCTGTAGGTACTCAGTTGAACTCCCTCACTGCACTGGCCTTCAAAGAAGCGCCAATTCTATCAATGAGATATCTGTTAAGCCTGTGCCAGCTAGGTGGACTGTTTTACATTCCGTTAAGCTAATGCGAAGGTGCAAGCATAGGGAGGAACCTCTCAGATGTTTCCGTAAATAGACTAATTATAGTTTACCAGCCAGGAGAATACAAATACGGTGAATTCCAATGACGTATCATGGTCGCTGGTTTTGGCTAACAAAAGGAACTGAATCATACAATACAAGGTACAGCTAACTGACGGAAACCGCGCTCTAATTGCATTGCAAAGATTGCAGGATGAGTGTGAAGCGGAATAGCTTCTGAGGCAACATTTTATACCACTAATTCCTCTCAGAAGGGCGCCCAACCCTATGGTCCAACCTCCCCATTAAAATCTTGTCTGAATTTTAGATTTTAACTCTAGCAATCTACAGAACATAAGTGCAAAAGATATTACCTAGCCAAATTCGCTGTAGGTGCAACTAATGACAGGATAATGATCTACATACCTTGAGATGATTACGAAGGTAGAAGTGGATCGGCTTCCCAGGCAGCGTCCAGAATAACAAAAATCTTTTCTTTTTAGAAGTGCGCCAGCCTAACAGGCGATCCACATATTAAATTGAACAAATTTGGATCCTAAAGGCTAGCACTACTGGAACCCTAATCTCCTGACACATCATTCCAGCCAAGTGCGCTGAGCAGATCGATAGCATAGCATGATAAATACACCTAAACACATAGCTAGTGAACTCGTATTGGGCCATGTTTGCCACTCAAACTTTTTAAAATATACTCACAGATGTATAATGTAAGTCAAGTCTTTTGTGCCAGCGGAGATGGACTTGGATAACAGATCGAGTGAAGAGACCCGTCTTATCAGATTGAAGGAATTGTTGTGTATGTTTAGTGAACATCAAATTGCATTGATAATCTAATAATATCATCAACCTGATAGACACTATCTTCTTACAACAAAAGGATACCTGTCAGCCAAACAGCGGCCTCCCTGGAGCAGCGCGACTACATCAGACAGTGGGAAAAACCATGGGCAATCACCTACAAATAGCGGCCTCCCTGGAGTAGCGCTCATCATTTGGCAGTGGGGAAGGATACGGTTAAGCGCCAAATATACAACTCTAATACTACATCCTCTCGACCCTAAAGACGGCAAACCAACAACTTGAAGACCTTTCTGCCCCTGGCAGATATGCGCCAAGCCCAACGGCCAGTAATACATTAGAACGGGTGCAGAAATTGGTGTCTAACAAGAATAAAACTCCAGCTATGGCTTAGGTAAATCAACGGTGCAAGCATAATACCTAGCAAAAGGCAAAAGACAAGGCTTCGAAGCTTTCATCGGGTGATACTAGGTAAACGGTTTAAGCAGAGATTTAGAATTCTCCTTTCACAGCGAATGGAAACCAGTCAGCAGACTGCCCAGTATTATCGGCCCACACAAAAACTAAAACCAACCACAGCAAACAATAACATGGGATGGCGAGACAATAAGGCTTCTGAGCATTTTAACCAAATCAAAAACAATAAGATAATAGCGGTGCAATTCCAATTACACCCTAGCATTGCAACTTGCAGCGATTCATGTGATCAGTCGGCTAGTAAATAAGGTCAACAGAAACAAGAGGATTCACTGATTCTCAGACACAGAAACATTAACCAGGTCTATTCGAACGAAGGAACTTCATTTGCAGATGTGAGGGCAGGTTAAAAAGGTACGCAACCAGGAAAATCAAATGAATACAAAGCGACTTACAGTGAGTTCCCAGACAAGTTTCTGACTAAATACAGAGAAAGAACAATAACAATATTAATCTGATCTTTCAGGAACAACCAGCTGTAGCCAACAGCGATTTACGGCAATTCTATCGAGGTGTCCTACAAACCCTACCAAGATCACGCCGGTCTGAGAATGCATACAGAATAATTCGGCAACCAGTGAAAGGAAAACATTTGACTTACAGAATCCTTGAGCAGAAAAGATGTATTTAAACCCTAAGAGAAGATGCTGATTACACACAGAGAAGACAGTCTACAGAACTATTTGGAATCCAATAAACTATAACAACATTTGCAGATTCGAAATGAAGTTCAGAGATAAGACATTCGACGGAACCTGGTTTCGCAATCGACCTGACGAATCTGCTCCAATCGTTGCAGTTCCACGCTGCTTCTTCCCTTTCACCTGTGATGATCTCCTTGATGCCCCTCCAGCTCTTTTATAACTCAGCCTCTCTCCTCTCCAAGGGCTTGGCACATGATTCCGTGCAACTCCTTTAAAGAATATGTATATATTTTTTTTTTATTTAATTTAATGATTCCCAATTATTAGATACTTTATTTTATTATTATTTTCTTTATAACCGACCCAAAATATTGTTATAAATAGAATAGTACTACTTTGACAATTATATAATTTTGTACTATCCCTTTAATTTATTTTATTAATCAAGTTGTGAATCCCAATTTACAAGCGTGATTACATCTATTTATTTATTTAAATATTTATTATAAATAATATTATATCGAATAATACAAACTTCTTACAACTTTATTTATCAACAACACTTCTATTAAAATAATAATTTATTTATAGCTGAAATCGACAACTAATGACATTATGCCCATTTAACAATACTTATACTCTTCCGTAGAATAATTCTAATTAAAGCACAACATTACCACACATACTTAGACACCTTCGAACTTGATTTGACTCCAAGATACAATATTACCTGACAGTAAGACATGAGCGAACGACAACCAATAACCACAAGGGTAAACTGACGATGAAGGAACACTGACTAGGGACCTCATGTTAACTCCAACCGACTAATCCACTGGCGAAGGCACGCTCAGACCTGTAATCAGGTGGAGTCGATGCCTAGTACCTGCATCCTGTAGCAACGCACAGTTAACCATAACAAGATATACATATACATCACATGCAGTCCTATCGTAAATGGAAATCGCAGTGAGGTAGGGTACTCGAGAACGAGTAATACAACACTGTTCCATTCACGTATATAACTAAAAATCAACTATATTAAACAAGGTATCAGATTACTAATCTACGACATAAAACGATCAACTAACTTCCAATCCCATATAATGAATGACATCAAAGCATCTAAAACATCAGTTCATTTATCAAATTGCAAAGCATAAAATGACATAATCCATCATCAACATCTGTTATCATAACAATTAGGTTCATACTGAAATAGCAAAATAACTAGAAATCCATCATCAATGATCTAAAAATACTGTCAAAATGTCCAGTACTACTAAGCAAACATCAGTCCAAAAGACGACAAGTTGAGGGGCACTACATCCTCCCCCCTAGGATCAGGCTTACTCCTGGAAGCTTGCGAACAAATATGGATATAGCTCTCGCATACGGGAAGTATCTTCCCAGGTCACTGAAGTCTCATCATTAGGATCCCATTGGACCCTTACCTGCTCTATGACTCTGCCCCTGAGAGTGAGTCGCCTGTGCTCTAAAATGCCTACGGGCTCCAAAGCTAGCTACCCGTCCTCTACCTGTAAGGCATTCCAATCAAGAACATGTGAAATATCTGGATGATAAGGTCTAAGAATAGAAACATGAAATACATCATGGACGCGTGACAAGCTAGGCGGCAAAGCAAGATGGTATGCAATAGGACCGATTCTCTCCAAAACCTCGAATGGCCCTACAAAGCATGGCGCGAGCTTAGAGCCTTTTCCGTAATGGATCGGACTCTTTCGCGGACGCACCCGTAAGAACACCTGATCACCAACTGAAAACTGATGATCAAGTCTGTGAGCATCTGCATATTTCTTTTGTCTATCCTAAGCTGCTACCAGATGCTCTCTGATGCGATCAACCTGCTGCTCCATCTCTTGGAGCATCTGAGGACCTAGGAGAACTCTATCCTCAAGACGGTCCCAACTCAATGGGGTATGACAAGGACGACCATATAGGGCCTGAAAAGGAGACATGCCAATGGAACTGTGGTACCCATTATTGTACGCAAACTCCACCAAATACAAATAATCTTCCCATCGGTTTTGCTGATCCATCACATACATACGGAGCATATCCTCGAGGACCTGATTGACCCTCTCAGTTTGCCCATCAGTCTCTGGATGATAAGCTGAACTGAAGTTCAATTGAGTCCCCAAAGCATGCTAAAGAGATGTCCAAAGAGCTAAAGTAAAAACTGGATCACGATCGGAGATAATCTTGCGAGGAATACCGTGCAATCGGACTATATCCTCCATGAAAATTTTGGCCACAGAAGAAGCATTATATGAAGATCGGACAGGAGAAAAGTGTGCTACTTTCGTGAGCCTGTCTATAGTCACCATTATCGCATCATGGCGACGAAAAGACATGGGTAAACCAACTATAAAATCTATTTAAATGATATCCTATTTCCATTCCGGAATAAGATGTGGCTGAAGAAGACCTGCAGGATGCTGATGTTCCGCCTTAACCCTCTGACATTCTAAGCATATCGAAACAAAATCAGCAATATCCCTCTTCATTCCAGCCCAAAAATATATCTGACGAAGGTCTGCATACATCTTCTTGACACCTGGATGAGTAGAATAAGGTGCCCGATGAGCCTCAGACATGATTAGGGTGTGAAGACCCTCTGTAGAAGGAACATAAATGCGACCTAAATGTCGCAAGAGACCATCTGACTCGATAGAATACCCAGCATATCTACCCTCCAAGGCTCTACCAGACTCCACTTCAGCTTCCACTTCTTGATACCATCTATCTGCAGGGAGTACTGCAAGAATCTGTCCTCTCAAATCCACTCCAAGAGTGATTGACGAGAGTTCATGTCTTCGACAACTAAGAGCATCCACCACCACATTCTCCTTACCTTGGATATATTTTACCTCAAAGTCATACTCACATAGAAACTCCATCCATCGCCTCTGTCTCGCATTCAGGTTTGGCTGAGTAAAGATATACTGTAAACTTCGGTGATCACTGTGCAGCTCAAACTGATGCCCCAGTAAGAAGTGTCTCCACCTTACCAATGCATGAACGACTGCAGCCAACTCCAGGTCATGTGTAGGATAGTTCAACTCATGATCTTTGAGTTTACGGGACTCGTAAGCTATCACACGACCCTCCTGCATTAAAACTGCTCCTAAACCTTCCAAAGATGCATCAGTACAAACCACAAAATCTCCGGCAGGATCAGGCACTGCTAGAATAGGTGCACTAGTTAACCGCTCCTTAAGACTCTGAAAGGCTGCTTGACACTGTTCTGACCAAAAGAACTTCTTTCCTTTTCTTTGAAGAGAAGTTATAGGGTGAGCTATCTTTGAAAACCCTTCCACAAATCGTCGATAATAGCCTGCTAAACCCATGAAACTACGAACCTCTGACACATTGGTGGGAGCAGGCCAATCCATGATAGCTTGAATCTTTGAAGGATCCACAGCAATACCCTTGTCTGAAATAACATGTCCCGAATATTTTACTTCAGTTTGAAAGAAATCACATTTAGCCAGATTTGCATACAACTGATTTTCTCTTAAACACTGCAGAACCTGACGCAAATGTTCTTCATGCTCCTCCATAGACCTTGAATAAATCAATATATCATCTAAGAAGACAAGAACAAACCTATCCAGATAGGTACGAAACACACCATTCATCAGGCTCATAAATACTGATGGCGCATTTGTCAATCCAAAAGGTACAACAGTGAACTCATAATGCCCATAGCGAGTGCGAAATGCTGTCTTGTGGATGTCAGCCTCAAAAATGTGCAACTGATGATATCCTGATTTTAGGTCTATCTTGGAAAATACCTTAGCTCCCTTGATCTGATCAAAGAGGTCATCAATTCATGGCAAAGGGTACCTATTCTTCACAGTCACCTTATTAAGCTGTCGATAGTCGATGCACAAATGCAGAGATCCATCCTTTTTCTTCACAAAAATCACAGGTGCTCCCCATGGAGAGACACTTGGATGAATGAATCCCTTCGCTAATAACTCTTCTAGCTGCAAGCGAAGCTCCTTAAGCTCCTGAGTAGTCATCTGATATGGAGCTCGTGAGATAGGCTCTGCTCCAGGAACAAGGTCTATCTTGAAATCAATATCACGCTTCGGTGGCATACCTAGAATCTCGCTAGGAAAAACATCTTCATACTCCTTGAGAATAGGATAATCATCAAGGGATGCCTCCCTATTTTCCCCAAAATCTGAGTCATTAACTGTTACAGCAAACAACTTGCATCCTTGACGCAAACATCTCTTCAATTGCATAGTAGAAATCATGCGCAAAGAGATGGGTCTCTGAATCCCAACCACTTCTACTTCTTTGCCCGAATCATCAACACACTTCACTAATTTGTGGCGACAGTCTATCACCGCTCGATGAGCATCCAACCAATCCATTCCTAGCACTATGTCATAGGATCCTAATGGTATAATGCGAAGATCCACTGTGGTAGATAAAGGTCCTATCCTCAACTCGCAACCATGCACAAGAGAGTCTACTGATATTCTAGACCCAGAGGCCAATTCCACCTGCCACTTAACATCTTGCTTTGCTGCCACTAATTTGCAACGTTCCACTATAGAAGGGGAAATAAAAGAATCTGAAGCACCAGAGTCAAAAAGAACAGAAATGGTAATACCTCGCACAACACCTGTAGCCTCCACAACGGTACCTTGGTGCTCCGCTTGGCGATTATCCACCGCCGCAAATACCCTATGTGACCTGCCTGCATCACCAACAGTGGGCTCTGAAACTGTGGGCCTCTGTCCAAATCCTGAAGTATTCTTACGCGGGCACTGTCTAGCAATGTGGCCCTGTTGGCCGCAAGAGAAACATCCTGTTCCCCTGCCAAAACCTCCACCGCCTACAGGAGCATTTGACTGCTGAAAACTACCTCTACTTGCTGCAGATTGTATGCTTTGCGCTGGTTGACTGGCCCGATCACGTTTAACTCTCTGCCAACTTCGATCCTTCGTAGAATGAAATCTGTTGCTTTGTTGATACTGAGAGTTTCTTGATTTCGTCTGAGAAAACTGTTGTTGCTGCTGTCCACTCTTAGAAGGTACCTGTTGACTCCTCGAGTTACCTGCTGCATGAGACTGACCACCTCGGAAACCCGAACCTGCTCGAGATGAGCTACCAATCTGTACACCTGTATGACCCCCTAGGGCCATGGTCAAGTTCTCTTCCACTAGTCGAGCCTTCTCAACTGCCACCTCCATGGTCTTCGGCTCGAACACACGAACTCCTCCGCTGATGCGTGCATTCAGACCTCTAATAAAATGCTGAACTAACATGGCCTCGTCGTTTCCAATCCCTGCATATTGCTTGAGTTCATAAAACCTGTGCTCATACTGTTCCACTGTCATGGCCATCTGTCTCAACCCATGGAATTCGTCCGCTCGTCATTGCCTCCAGTGATCAGATAAAAATTGAGATTTGAACCTTTCCAGAAATAGTTCCCATGAAATTGTCGCAATATCTAGATGCAACTTTTGTTCCTCAAGACGCCACCAAGTAGAGGCGAATCCTCTTCGATGCATGATGGCACATCTTGCCTTAGTGTTGCTGCCATATGGATGCATAGCAAAGCATCTCTCTAAATCAATTAGCCATGTTTCTGCTTCCAAACCGCTACCGGAGCCATCGAATGTAGGAGGGCGGGCTCTCATCAGGTCTCTCATGTGGCCCGCAAGAATGGCTTCTTGTTCAGCTGTGATTTCTCTCCTTCTAGGAGATCGTTCTCTTTCTCTTTCTTCTGGTTACACCACCTCCTGCCTTGGACCAAGACGAGCAAGCACCTCCTCAAGGAGCTGGCGTAGTTGAGCACCCTCGGGCTGATCCTGATTCTCCTGATTCTCACTTCCACCTTCTTGTGTACTTCTGTGAGGGGAACTAGGAGGAGGGCTGATTTCAACACCTCTCCCACGACCCCTACCTCGACCACATCCTCGGCCTCGTACCCTAGGCATTTTCCTGGACAACACACCCAAGAACAACTTCAGGTTGTTAGGCAAGGACTATGAATAAATATGTTCTTCAGAGTTTAAGCAACTAGCATAGCTTAATGGGCTAATTATAAAACCAGAGTACCTAGTGTTAGTAACCTGGCTCTGATACCAGATGTAACGCCTGCCTTGAACGCCTTAAAGAATACACACTTATGCAATATGAAACAGGAATTTTTTTTTTTTAAATGATAAAATAACGATAACATAATCAATTACGACATATTCTCTAAGGGTCCAAGGCTGCATTAACGAATCAACTAACATAATCTAACATACATCAGTAACTGATCCAAATCCATAATCAATAAGATAACTTATTCACATTCATTGCAAATCATCAAATAATGGAATTAGGATGATAAAATACATAACTGAAATGCTTTCATATAAGTACATCATGACTTCATTACATTGCCACTTTTAGTTTACATCAAAGTTACATACATAAAGAACATTCTGTAACACAAATCTGGTACTGGTTATACACTTACATCATCATCTTTGGAACAAGTACAACTGGAACAAATCATGTTCCGCATATGATCTTGACAAGAATAACCAATGGATACAATAGCTCTTCCACCCGACCATGTGGAACCCTAAGGTCCACCCCCCGAGCTAGGAGTTACATGAGGTCCCAAACACTGACAGTCAGGTAGACGATAGACAACAAGACAAAGGACGACCAAACGCCAATAAAACATATGGCAATAACAATACAGCACAACATAACTTAACTTAACTTTCACTTCCAGAGGCGACACAAAACAAATGAGGAGAGATCGAACAAGGAATGCTAGGTTGTAGTAGGGAGAGTGTCATCGCACAGTCCTAACATCGGTTATCCTGACAGCCTCTCACTAGGCGCCGGCCCCCATCTATGGTTATCCTGACAGCCTCTCACTAGGCGCCGGCCCCATAGGGTGACACATGCGGAATCGACCTTCCTTTCATGAGGACAAGGAAGTCAATCATGCCGACCAGGCCTTCTCTACCCATCCTTAGTCTAAACAAGCACTACAGGCCATGGGAGAGGAATCCATTAATCTTATTAATGTGAAATCTACCCTTAACCCCCTAGTTAATTTTAGGTTATCACTTGATTAATCTACTTCCAACGGGTTATCCTGACTGCCACTTTGGGCGCCGGCCCCACGTTGAAAGCCACTCTCCTTCCTAACACCTAGTAACCTTAACATCATACAAAACTTTATAACAAAACACGTATATGAACACTGCAAGGCATAAACCCTCTTGCATCAAAATAGAATCATGACATCAATTGTTATCCAACATTTTTAACATTGCAATACTTTATCCTCTTACAGATTTCAGATCTCTCCTTACGACAAAACGGTACAATAAGAGCACAAGAGGTTTGATATTTCATCCTGAGATTATTACTTTACAAGACACAACATACAACCTTGACAGTACCTCATTATACTTCATACTTTGTTTGATACACATAAATGCTATTACATCACAATTACAAAACAGCAATACACAAGTTGCAAATACTTAACAACGACAACTTAGCCTCTGGAATACAAGTTTGAACAACCTCAATCTGACTCATTACGATACTTCATTCAATTCAATTCAATTCGGATTCAAGAGATGAAATACTACAATTCATTCTCAGTTTAATGCAAACAGCTGCTGTAATAAAATCAACAGTAAATTACAACAATTAAATTAATACCTTGCAACTAACTCTCTAACTAATCTTTATTTGTTTCAAAAGATAAATTAATTGGTTAACTAAATCATTACAATAATTGATAAAAGAACCACTTAACTCCAGATACAATCTTTATAATCTTTCCTTCAAACTTGTCCAATTAACTTTATTCTATCGAGTAGTGAAATGAACAGTAATACCATATAACTGCATGACGATCATATCAAGGAAAGGTCGTCAAAGACGGTATAATGGTTTTATGACATGTCTTCATCGTAATGGTGACTCAGAAATGTTTAAAATGAAATGATTTAAATCTGTCCAAACCGAAGATCAGAATGGCCATTCATATGCCGTTACGCTTGATCGATGCATAAAACATGTTTATCTCCATGGCGTTCCGATTGCTATTGCCGCTGAATCATTCTGTAAGATTCGACAGTTAATTTCTGTAGGTACTCAGTTGAACTCCCTCGCTACACTAGCCTTCAAAGAAGCGCCAATTCTATCAATGAGATATCTGTTAAGCCTATGCCAGCTAGGTGGACTGTTTTACATTCCGTTAAGCTAATGCGAAGGTGCAAGCACAGGGAGGAACCTCTCAGATGTTTCCGTAAATAGACTAATTATAGTTTACCAGCCAGGAGAATACAAATACAGTGAATTCCAATGACGTATCATGGTCGCTGGTTTTGGCTAACAAAACGAACTGAATCATACAATACAAGGTACAACTAACTGACGGAAACCGCGCTCTAATTGCATTGCAAAGATTGCAGGATGAGTGTGAAGCGGAATAGCTTCTGAGGCAACGTTTTATACCACTAATTCCTCTCAGAAGGGCGCCCAACCCTATGGTGCGACCTCCCCATTAAAATCTTGTCTGAATTTTAGATTTTAACTCTAGCAATCTACAGAACATAAGTGCAAAAGATATTACCTAGCCAAATTCATTGTAGGTGCAACTAATGACAGGACAACGATCTACATACCTTGAGATGATTACGAAGGCAGAAGTGGATCGGCTTCCCAGGCAGCGTCCAGAATAACAAAAATCTTTTCTTTTTAGAAGTGCGCCAGCCTAACAGGCGATCCACATATTAAATTGAACAAATTTGGATCCTAAAGGCTAGCACTACCGGAACCCTAATCTCCTGACACATCATTCCAGCCAAGTGCGCTGAGCAGATCGATAGCATAGCATGATAAATACACCTAAACACATAGATAGTGAACTCGTATTGGGCCATGTTTGCCACTCAAACTTTTTAAAATATACTCACAGATGTATAATGTAAGTCAAGTCTTTTGTGCCGGCGGAGATGGACTTGGATAACAGATCGAGTGAAGAGACCCGTCTTATCAGATTGAAGGAATTGTTGTGTATGTTTAATGAACATCAAATTGCATTGATAATCTAATAATATCATCAACCTGATAGACACTATCTTCTTACAACAAAAGGATACCTGTCAGCCAAACAGCGGCCTCCCTGGAGCAGCGCGACTACATCAGACAGTGGGAAAAACCATGGGCAATCACCTACAAATAGCGGCCTCCCTGGAGCAGCGCTCATCATTTGGCAGTGGGGAAGGATACGGTTAAGCGCCAAATATACAACTCTAATACAACATCCTCTTGACCCTAAAGACGGCAAACCAACAACTTGAAGACCTTTCTGCCCCTGGCAGATATGCGCCAAGCCCAACGGCCAGTAATACATTAGAACGGGTGCAGAAATTGGTGTCTAACAAGAATAAAACTCCAGCTATTGCTTAGGTAAATGAACGGTGCAAGCATAATACCTAGCAAAAGGCGAAAGACAAGGCTTCGAAGCTTTCATCGGGTGATACTAGGTAAACGGTTTAAGCAGAGATTCGGAATTCTCCTTTCACAGCAAATGGAAACCAGTCAGCAGACTGCCCAGTATTATCAACCCACACAAAAACTAAAACCAACCACAGCAAACAATAACATGGGATGGCGAGACAATAAGGCTTCCGAGCATTTTAACCAAATCAAAAACAATAAGATAATAGCGGTGCAATTCCAATTACACCCTAGCATTGCAACTTGTAGCGATTCATGTGATCAGTCAGCTAGTAAATAAGGTCAACAGGAACAAGAGGATTCACCGATTCTCAGACACAGAAACATTAACCAGGTCTATTCGAACGAAGGAACTTCATTTGCAGATGTGAGGGCAGGTTAAAAAGGTACGCAACCAGGAAAATCAAATGAATACAAAGCGACTTACAGCGAGTTCCCAGACAAGTTTCTGACTAAATACAGAGAAAGAACAATAACAACATTAATCTGATCTTTCAGGAACAACCAGCTATAGCCAACAGCGATTTACAGCAATTCTATCGAGCTGTCCTACAAACCCTACCAAGATCACGCCGGTCTGAGAATGCATACAGAATAATTCGGCAACCAGTGAAAGGAAAAAATTTGACTTACAGAATCCTTGAGCAGAAAAGATGTATTTAAACCCTAAGAGAAGATGCTGATTACACACAGAGAAGACAGTCTACAGAACTATTTGGAATCCAATAAACTATAACAACATTTGCAGATTCGAAATGAAGTTCAGAGATAAGACATTCGACGGAACCTGGTTTCGCAATTGACCTGACGAATCTGCTCCAATTGTTGCAGTTCCATGCTGCTTCTTCCCTTTCACCTGTGATGATCTCCTTGATGCCCCTCCAGCTCTTTTATAACTCAGCCTCTCTCCTCTCCAAGGGCTTGGCACGTGATTCTGTGCAACTCCTTTAAAGAATATGTATATTTTTTTTTTATTTAATTTAATGATTCCCAATTATTAGATACTTTATTTTATTATTATTTTCTTTATAACCGACCCAAAATATTGTTATAAATAGAATAGTACTATTTCAACAATTATATAATTTTGTACTATCCCTTTAATTTATTTTATTAATCAAGTTGTGAATCCCAATTTACAAGCGTGATTACATCTATTTATTTATTTAAATATTTATTATAAATAATATTATATCGAATAATACAAACTTCTTACAACTTTATTTATCAACAACACTTCTATTAAAATAATAATTTATTTATAGCTGAAATCGACAACTAATGACATTATGCCCATTTAACAATACTTATACTCTTCCGTAGAATAATTCTAATTAAAGCACAACATTACCACACATACTTAGACACCTTCGAACTTGATTTGACTCCAAGATACAATATTCCCTGACAGTAAGACATGAGCGAACGACAACCAATAACCACAAGGGTAAACTGACGACGAAGGAACACTGACTAGGGACCTCATGTTAACTCCAACCAACTAATCCACTAGCGAAGGCACGCTCAGACCTGTAATCAGGTGGAGTTGATGCCTAGTACCTGCATCCTGCAGCAACGCACAGTTAACCATAACAAGATATACATATACATCACATGCAGTCCTATCGTAAATGGAAATTGCAGTGAGGTAGGGTACTCGAGAACGAGTAATACAACACTGTTCCATTCACGTATATAACTAAAAATCAACTATATTGAACAAGGTATCAGATTACTAATCTACAACATAAAATGATTAACTAACTTCCAATCCCATATAATGAATGACATCAAAGCATCTAAAACATCAGTTCATTTATCAAATTGCAAAGCATAAAATGACATAATCCATCATCAACATCTGTTGTCATAACAATTAGGTTCATACTGAAATAGCAAAATAACTAGAAATCCATCATCAACGATCTAAAGATACTGTCAAAATGTCCAGTACTACTAAGCAAACATCAGTCCAAAAGACGACAAGTTGAGGGGCACTACAGACATTCTTAGTTGATTCGTAATTTTTTGTACATTGGGAAAATGAATTTTGTGTAATTGAATGTTTGAGAAGAAAATTGTGGGTTGAAAAATATAATGTGTATTTCAACCTACACATGTTTAGTTCATGATTTGTAAGATGTCTTTCAAATTTTTGACCTTTTTAGATCATTTTAAATTTTTTGTGTTTAAAATTTATTTACTCTTTTTAATTCAATCATCCTTGGCCATATTTGGAAATTACCAAATAACCACAAAGTTTTTAGCAAGGTTTAAGTGGGTTTTCAACAATGAAAAATCAAATTTGCATTCAAAACATTGACCCAACATAAGATGATCAAAAATTTTATGATAACTATTTGGCAAGGGATTAAGAGAAGGGTGATACCTTGCCATAAGTTCTTGTTGAAGCAAGGCATCAAGTTATTAGCTAGGAGATACATTGTAAGATATTGTGTATGTGATACTTGTGGATGACTAATATAAAAGGTGGATATACAAGGGTTTGTGGATGTAGATTAGGAAGAAGATGTGGATATCAAATAATTATTTTGATTTTAGAGAGTATTTTTTTATGTCAATTTCTTACAAGACACTATAAGCTTGCATTGTGATGATTTTTTATGTGTAAGAGAGCAATGCGGATTTACTGTCTTAATAGTTAGTTTAATTTTGTTTTTGTTTGAGTTCCTTATGACATGTATACAACAAGTGGGAAATTGTTAGGAAAGGTGTGTTCTACACCAAGATCATAAAACATGTAAATGTTGTAAATTTTGGTCTACTTAGGGAAGGATTCCACACTTCGTATTAGATGGATTTTCTCCTCGATAATGTTGTATGTAACATTGGAATAAGATCTTAATAAAGTTATTTCCATGAACTATAAAGGATCATGTTATCTAATCATTTTATTCTTTACCTCTAAGTTCCATTCATTCTTTTGATGGGTTAACCACTACTTTCCTAGAATATTTCCACATCAACATGGTATTGAAAGTAACCATCAATGACTTTAAATCTAATGAGCCAAAATCATCCTTAGGATCAACAGGATAAAAAGAAGGATTAGTGATAGTGGAGACATTGTAGTCCTAATTAGTTTTATTGGAGAGATCAATGTTTTTTCCTTGTCACCTACTTGTCAAAATTTATATGGATTATCATTAGTTTTCACTACATTTTTCTTATTGAAAAACATAATGTATATTTCAACTTGCACATATTTAGTTCATGATTTGTAATATTTCTTTCAAATTTTTAAAATTATTAGGAAATTCATATTTTATTGCTTTTTAAATTTTAAGATTCATTCATTAGCAAAGCAAATATTATGTAATTGAATGTTGGTGAAGAAAATTGTAGGTCAAATATTTAGCTCATAAGTTATAATGTAGTGCCCCTCATTTTGCTTTCTAATAGACTAGTAGTTGTTCCATTTAGACATTATGACATTTTTGGATTTACTATTTGATGATGATACTTGTCCACTGTTATGACGATACTTTTAGAACTGTTGTTTTATGCTTATACTATGATTAGTTATGGATTCAATTGATTATGTAGATCGATCTTATCATGTGCTTGATGCTATTATTTGATGATGTTTTTGTCTAGTTGTTTATTTACTAATGAACATGCATGATATGATTACTTGTTGATGTGAGGGGTCTTCTAGATGCAGCTAGGGGAGTGGCTCTCAATGGGGGCCGGAGGCCAAAGTGGCATCCTGGACAACCCATGTGGGAGTTTCCTTAACATGGTGATAACCTAATTAATGAACTTAGGGGTTGGGTAGAAATCACATTAAAACAAGATAATTGGATGCCTCACTCATAGCTCAAGTGCTCGTTTAGGCTTGAGATGAGATGGGAAGGCTTGGAATGGCAAGATCAACTACCTTGTCCACATGAAAGGTATGTTGATTCTACGTGAGTTTGTAGGGACCGGGGGTTGGGAGAGGCTACTAGGATAACCTGGGATGGGAGTCGGGGCCTAGGAAGGCCTACCAAGACAACCCATGACAACCCACATGATGACACTCCTGCCTATTGCAGTCTAGCATTCCCTAGTTGTTATATTTTCATTTTTTGTGTGGTTGCCTCTGGAATTGATGTCTGAGTAATGACCTGTGTGGTTGTGTAGTCATGTGTAGTCCCTGTGTTCATAGTTTTGTCAAGCTGACTGTTCATGTTGTGGGACCTTATTGTTATCTCCTAGCACGGGGGTGGACCTCAGGATTCCGTATGGTAGGGTGGTTGTATAGTTTCTCCATTGGTCTCTTTGTTGTTGTTCAAGTGCATGAGGATTTATCTTGTGGTAGATCACTACTTTTGTTCAGTTTGATGAGACAAACACTTATGATTTGTATACCAGATTTATCATGTACCATTATATTGATGTATACACTTTTATGTATTCATGAAGAAACTTAGTTGACATTGTAATGTTGTATCCATTTGTAAAGAAGATTTTAAACATATTGTAATCTCTTATGCAAAATCTTGATGTTATTATCTGATGTTATATTGAAATGGAATAAATATGTGTTGTCTCTTTGATGCACTTGGTTTTAGATTAATCATGGATGATTATCAGATTATGTTAGTGATTAGTGATACAGTCATGTTATCCCTAGAGAATAAAGTTTAACTTATTTGTTATATGAATATATGATTACACCTTGTTACCATGTCATCTTTTAAAAAAAAATTGGCCTTTTGTGATGCATAGTTAAACTTAGCTCTAGGGTTTCGTGGTGGGGCGTTACATATAATCTATGTTTTTCAAATTTATGAACTTATTATTTGATTCATAAATTTTCGTATTTGAAATGTTTAGATTCATACATTGGGAAAATGATTATTGAGTAATTGAAAGTTGGTGAAAAAAATTGCAAGTTAAGAAACACAATGTGTATTTCAACCTGCACATGTTTAGTTTATGATTTGTAAGATATATTTTAAATATAAGACCTTCTTAGTTGATTCATAATTTGTTTTATTTTAAATTTTTGGATTCTTACATTGGGAAAATGAATATTGTGTAATTGGATGTTGCTCAAGAAAATTACAGATTGAAAAACACAATGTGTATTTCAACCTACACATGTTTAGTTTAAGATTTGTAAGATTTCTTTCAAATTTCTAAGCTTCTTAGGCCATTTGTAATTTCTTTTGTTTCAAATTCATTTACCTTTTTCAATTCACATTCCTTTTTTCCTATCCAACACTAGGATTCCTTAAGAAAAATATAGTTTGAAAAACACAATGTGTATTTCAACCTACACATATTTAGCTAATGATTTTTAAAATACCTTTCAAATTTATGACCTTATTAGGTGATTCATATTTTCTTGTTTTCTAAATTTTTGTATTTGTACACTAGAAAAGAAAATATTGTGTAACTAAATGTTGATGAAAAATAGTAGGTTGAAATACACAATGTGTATTTAAACCTACACATGTGCCCTTTTATTAGATGTGTCAGTGATAGTTTAAATTGAAAATTAATTTCATTTCCTACTTTAAACAACTCAATTTTAAATCATTCAAATATTTAATACACAAATTCATTACTAAATTAAACTTTCACTAACACTTGGAACAAATTTCTAAAATGTCTTTCAAATTACAAACCTTCTTAGCTGATTTGTAATTTGTTATATCTCAAATGTTAGGATTTGTACATTTGAAAAGTGAATATTATGTAAGAATTTTGATGAAGAAAATTGCATGTTGAAATAGATAGTATATATTTCAATCTACACATGCACTCATTTCTTACAAGTGTTAGTGATAGTTTAAATTGTAAATTAATTACATTTCCTACAATAGCCAACTCATTTTTAAATCACTCAAAAAATTAATATGCAAATTAATTTGGAAATAAAATTATTGCTAACACTTGTAATAAATTTATAAGATGCCTTTCAAATTTTAGACCTTCTTAATTGATTCATACTTTGCTTTGTATCAAATTTTAGGATTTGTAGATTAGAAAAATAAATATTGTATATTAAGATGTTGGTGAAGAAAATTGCACGTTGAAATACACAATTTGTATTTCAACCTATAGATGCACCAATTTATTACAAGTGTTAGTGATAGTTTAAATTGTAAATTTATTCCATTTCTTACAGTAAAAAACTCATTTTAAAATCTTATAAAAATTCAATATGTAAGTTAATTTGTAAATTAAGTTTTCACTAACACTAGTAATAAATTTCTAAGATGTCTTTCAAATTTTAAACCTTCTTAGTTGATTTGTATTTTTCTCTATATTAAATGTTATGATTCATACGTGCTGGCAAAATAGATATTGTGTAATAAAATGTATATGAAGAAAATTGTATGTTAAAATACACAGTGTGTATTTAATGTGCACATGCACCCATTTCTTATAAATGTGTGTGTATTTATTGAAAGAAAATATGATTAGTTCCTACTTAATTTGAATAGATAAAAATAAAAATAAACTAATCTAAAATAATTTCAATAGAGTAATGGCAATAAACAAGAGATATGCAATTGGAAATCCCTCACTCAACCCTCCAAAGTACATGCAATTGCATTACTTTCCAAACTATTTACAATATACTCTTTGAGTTGAACTACTTTAATGGAGATAAACATTATGTATCTAGAAGAATTAAATTGTATGTAGTATTGACTCATGTTTGTGATTTTTATCATGTAGAATTAAAATTTGAGGCAACACATAGTCACCATTCTCTATCACATGTTTTAATCTTTGTATTACCATAATCAAAGTAAGAACTAGGATAAAGTACAAGTTTGATAAAGGGACCTCTTTATTTTTGTGGATGCCATGTAGATATGATTGTTGATCCTATAACAAACCTCCTCCAAAAGTTGGTGTTTCACCAAAAATTTGTTCATCTTACTCGTTTGCATGCACACAATCAACAAAATCATTAATTAATAATGCAAATTACCAAAAAGATCATAAACAACATCATGGAAAGTAACACTACCTTTTGTAGATCAGTAAATTTAAAACATGAGGATTCATTCTTGCTAATTATGAAATTAGGATTAGTATCACAAGAATTGATCTCTCTACCTTCAAAAGCTTTAGACATATTCCACCATTATTAGAAAATGTTATACAAGATACACAAGAATCTACCTCCAACACCTAATCAAGAAATCCATACCACTCTTTAGTTTTACTCATTTGGATGCAGTCATCTATCTCCTCTTCAAGTGAAAATTTATTCCTCATTTGGTTATTTCCACACACAAAGTATGATAAATGATGAGTCTAGTTTATGACTCAATTTTGTTAAACTTTATTATCCACTTCTTGTAGTTATCTTGGACTTTGGTACTTTGATCCTGATCTTTTTATGTCATTGCCTCAAAACTATAACTTATTGAGCATAGGTCATTTCTTATATTCTTTTATGACAAAGACATGTTATATGAACTATCTATGTTAATTTTACATATGGTTAATGAATGTTACTCAAAGGTAGTTACAGATGTGCAATTATTGTGTGTACTAATATTGTTATGCAGATATAATCAGCATCCATAAAGTAGAGGAAGATTCTGTTGGTTGGTTACTTGCCATAAAAAGTCAAACATGGTGATCATTCAAATGTCAAATGGAGGGAAGACAACCACCTTGTAACTAATCTTAAATACTTGTTGAGCAAATTTAGGAGTTACTGTTATGCTAGATCTACGTTGAATCAAGTCACTTGACCAAAATCCATGCATGCATAACTTCCTTTCCACTTTCTATGTTTTCCATAAAGAGGCATCCTCCTATTCTGTTGGAGTTGACTACCTTGCTAGGTAGTTAGTTTTTTAGTTTTCCTTCTATAAATAAGACTCTGATGCTCCTTTTGAGGGGTTGTTGATTAATCAGAGATTGTATTTGCATTATTTAATTTTTGGTAATACAGTTATGATGTTTGGTTGTACTCATCTTTTCCAATGAATAAAATGAAGTTATAAGTTTACATTTCTTAGGGAATACTCATCTAAGGGGCCCCACTTGGTGAGAATTCCATCCTCTAGTTTAGCTATATTTTCTATTAAGCATTTAATTAAATCTGGCATTGAATGTTCCTGTAGCCTCTAGAATTCCATTCTATGTCTATTCCTATAGCCAAAGCAGATAGAGTAGTTTCCTGTTTGTTTGCCCAGACTTTTATTTTATGTTATGTACTTAATCTTAGAATAGCTGTTGGTTGATGTTTAGCATTCCTGTTATTTCTTTCCTAGCAATTTATCTTCAGCATTATATATTTCTTAGCTATAGAATGAATGTGGCTACTTTGGAATTTCTTAGTGCCCATACCATGCTGACCCATTTCAAGTTCACATCCCTGGGTTGACAAGTGAAATGCATCTCCATAGTGATTAAGACAACTATTCAGGTTAGATGTCCAATCTCTGATTTGCAGCTTTAAAGAGCTCAGTTGTTAAATCATTATATGAGACCAATAATAAATTCAATTTAAAGCATGAACCATCATGGTTTACCAATTCACGTATCACTTAGGGGATTAATTCTAATGAGTCATCATCCATTAAGAAATAATTTGGGCATAAACCATTTCCCTTGAAGACTTAACCTACACACACCTAAGGGTTAGATGAATTACCAAAACTTCCCCTATATACCTAAGGCCACTCTAAGAAATTAACTTTCTATATTATGCCATCCCCTAGGTCATCTAGGGTCTCATAAACTTTATTTTTAGATTAAAATAATTTTGTATCTTCATTTTTTTTTTCAAAATCCAAATCAAGATTAAAGTAGTCATCATCCCATTTGGTAAAATAATATGGATTCCCAATGGTAAATAAGATGATTAAGGATAGTGAATATATTATAAGCTTGGCTAGTTTTGTTGGAGAGATCAATGGTTTATCCTTGTCAACTACTTGTCAAAATTTATATGGATTATCATTAGTTTTCACCACATGTTTCTTATTTTGAGGAATAAACTTTATTTTACAATGAACCATGGATGGGAAAACACTTGTTAAATAAATCAAAAGGATGCCCTATAACGCCCCTGACAAGGAACCCCAGAGGACAACACTAAACAAGGTCAAATTAATGGAATAATTTTTTTTAAAGCAAATAACAATAGAATACATAACATAACATAATAATCTAAACCTAGGTCCTCTAAGGTTCCTTGACTGTGTTACTCACAAATCAAGATTACAAGAAACAAAGGTTACATAAAGAGATACAAATAGAGATACATCCCAATTTATAAATACATGATAAGAGATCTTTTCAAACAGGAACAAGACATATCTCATGCAATTACAAGCATTATAGTAAGAACCATAAGGTCGTTCTTAGCATAGTGGAAAAACATATGCTTTTCTCTAGTAATCTACTCAGTGAACAGACCTCTATCTGTGCATCTAAAAGTGAACATTAGTTCCACAAAGATTATCAATAAACATAAAAGAGAACTATATACTAGCCTAAGGCCCTAAGGGGCCGACCTAATATCTCGGGGGCTCATCCATGATGGCCTAACCTACGTACATGTAGTGCTCAAACTTCATAGTTTGGGACATGAACTTGCAACTTTATGATTAACTAAGATGTAATATACTCATAAAAGATTACATCTCACTCTAGAGTCTTTAACAAATTAATATACTCATATTAGAGTGAGATAGAAAAAAGAACTATCTACCTTATATCATTTTCATCAGTTCTCTTAAGGTTTCACATAATGAAATCAGGAGGTCTAACTCAAACTAGCAACTCACCAAATATCACCATCAACTATGCTTATGCATGAAGCAAACACAATGTCTATATTCAAAGCTACTTACCATTAATTGCATAATCTCATTTTTCATACACGAATGAGTTAGAAAACTAATTCCTTATCTAGACATAAACTCAACCATACCATTCCCTTGGATATGCTTTAAGCAAACAATCATCATGCATTAAATGAGTTTTTATCATCTTAAAGTATTGTTTCCACATGCATCTAATACAATTTACTATGTTCTAGAAGAAATACAGATCAAATAAACTTAGTCCCAAATGGATGTCACAATACAACCATTAGATAATACATCTCACATATCATGGATAGTATTGTTTCCTCTCTGCAAGGACATATATCTCACATGGATAAAGATTAGAATAAATCACAAGACATATATTATACATTTTTACATAGTTCTACCCTTTCCAACTTCATAACCAGTGAGATAGATCCATTCATAACAAAATCTCCATTTTGATCATAGCACTCATATTAAATAATGAACCAACTATCTTACCATTATACTGTATTTTGTAAAGCATCTGCATGATTAAGCTACTTACATATATTTAGATCCATTGTACTAGGAACATACACACAAGTAGATCAAATGGTGCAGGAGCACCCTTAGGACCTGATGCCTACAGGAGGCAAAGTATGAGTTTTTATCTTATTTTGTGGCGTTCAATGTTAATAAGAGAATTTTAGGCCAATATAAGTCATTTGGATTCATTGATGAAGGTTTGGTATCATTTAGTTGAAAAAAATGAAAACATTGTCTAAAGTTGTCAAGTGTTGTCATAACAACTTTTCTTGTCAAATGACAATTTTTTTAAAAGTTGTTAAAAGTTGTTAAATGGTAGTTGTGGGTTGGTTGGGGGGCATAACTTGATTGTACAAGCATAAATATGAGCCTCCAAGTCGAACGGAGGGTTGGTGTGTAAGTTGAACAAGAATCTTTGAATGAAGACTTGAATTTTATGCAGTTTCCAAATATTTTATGTTGTTCCCGTGCATGGTACAAACCTGTACGACCCTATACTTGTCTAAAACCAATTAGGAAAGAAATTAAATTTAATCTACTTTCCATTTTTTTCCATCAAAGTTCATGCAGATTTGAATAAGTTATGGCATTTTTATTGAGTGTAGGTTTGTAAAGTTCAATTTTCTGAAAATGCAGTCTGAAAATATGCATGGTACGGCCTGGTACACCCTCATATTAGGGAATGTAATAGATGGATGGAGTTATATTTGTTTCTAGTTTATGATTCTTTTAGTTTCATATTATTTCATTAGGTTTTGAGTGAGTTATGGTATTTTTACTAATAGCAAGTATGAACCCTGCCTAGGGTTCCTAGTTTGGAACAACCTTGTTTTGCCCTATTCCATACAAAATGACCCTAGCCCATTTTTACATATGTTTAATAAGGGCCAAAAGGGTATTCCAAACAGGTCTTAGATTCTAAATATCAGGTATCTACTGAAAGTTATGATCAAAAGATCCAAGTTGTTGTACCCATGTTTTAGGCTTTAATAGCGAGTTGTCTAAGAATGAACAAGAATGCATATTTGCATCATTTTTAATGAAACCCTATTTGGAATGTGTCAATTTAATCTTGTTTGAGTCCCTTCTCTACATTATCAAAGTATTATAGTTGAACTATATCAATTTAATTTGCAAATGACATATTATCCCAAAGCATATAGAAAAGAACCTAATATAGAAAATGTAATATTAATGTCATTAGTAATCTCCTAAAAGAAGAGGACAACAAAACAACAATATGGCCACAATCTCTCCTTCCAACCATAAGATTGATGCTCAATCCACCCCCAAGCTCTAAGGGTCACATAGCTCTTCCAAACATACATGGCTTACATTTCCAAACATGACACAAATATTGACATAACTAAAGCTTAACTTTAACACACAAAAATGGTTATTCATGTTCAACTCAACAAGATGGAACTCCTACCCACACAAACCCCAACACACACAACATCCAACATTAACTCTTCACATAGATTTCAATCACAACTACCCATTTAAACAAGGATCAACAAAGATATACATAGACCAATGAAAACTCCAATCATTCATTTTCATATCAACAAAACTCAAATCCAAAAGAGTAGATCTTACCAAGAGAATTGGCAACCTAATTATGGTAGAAACCCTCACTTTCTCCAAGCCCTTTCCTCCATTATTCCTCACCCATCCTTTCCTTTTCTTCCATCAAGAAATATCCTCCTAAATGAGGAAAAAACAAGAACAACCAAGAGCAAGTGAGAGAAGCCAAGGCAAAAAGAGAAAAGCCCCCCTCCATTCAAAGAGAAGGAATATATATAGAAGGAAAAAGGCAACCAACTCCCCATAACTTCCCAACTACCCAACCAACTCCAATTTTCGCCACTTTTCATACGTGGTTAGTTAGAGTGGGTTTTTGACTTTATTTAAAGGGTTTTATGGAATAAAAGGACCTCTAACCCATAGACCTACCACCTAGGAACTTTTTATACAATTAAAACCACATAAGGACTTCATAAAACATACAATAAGTAATCACATTTAAAAAGGTGACTCAAGGGTCTAATAAAACAACCTCCCACACATGCACAACCCTTGCCAAACAAGGTTAAAACACATTCGCAAGAATAACATAAGGGAAGTAGTTAAGTGACCCCTTCATCAACATTGGCCATTTTATTTTACCTGTATACTCAACCAAAAATGTGAGTACTTCTCATAATTAATAGTAATTAAAACAAATGGCATATGAAAAATAACCTTCTAAGAATGATAATCAAATAGAGGATTAAATCTACACAAGTATAATTTAACTCTCTCTACTTGCATAATATCTTGTAGAGTCAACCAATGATTGATCATACTATTTAATATCAAAATATTGCCACTTATCAATAATCTAATTAACATGTAACAAATACTACTACAAGCAAATATTTAATATCAATCATTACTTTTATATTCACATTTACTCACACTCATAATATAAAATCACCTAACATGATGCAATCTATTTGATATACATAATAATATTACCAACAATGAAACATCTCGATCATTACATACTTACGTAGATAAGGAATATAACTCATCTATTTATCACACGAAATCACAACAACCACTAGTTAGTTAGTTAACAATCAAAGTATAAGCAACTTGATGTATAGGAACAATAATCACTAATGTATATTGTTCAACATAAAAGATCATAAAATGTAGTACATAAACCATTGATGACTAGTAGGATCAATAAGGCCACAAGGGATAGGGTCTTACACTCTCCCCCCTAGGATTAGGCTTCCTCCTAGAAGTCCATCTTAACTATCTTTAAATATCTATATTATTTTACCTTCACCTCCAAGTTCCAAAGCCAACTACCTGCACATCCATGGTGAGAATGGAGGGGCACTACATGCCCAAAAAGGAAATTACATACTAAAACTACATGCATCACATGAAATGTAGTATCCAAAGTAACATGCCCTAAAGGGGTAAAGTGACATAACTATGGCTTGTCTAATTTTGACTTAAACATTGGGTTCTACATCAATAATCCCATTTTTGGGTTTGACATCATCATTCTCATCTTTTGACATTGTAAGTAGGTTTTATAGTGCCTAGCACTCCACATTGAAATGATTGTTATTCATGTGCAAAACATAAGCCAATAGAAGGCCCAGCATATAAGACATATTACAAATCATGAACTAAACATGTACAAGTTGAAATACACATTGTGTTTTTCAACATACAATTTATTGTTGATCCATCAAACTAAATGAATGACAACAAAATCTCTCCTTTGGAACTATAATAGGATTTAATTGTATCTTACTCATTAGTACTATATATCATGATGTATTATACTTACGAGAGGCAACAATGGAGTTATTTTTGGGTAATTTTCTTATATTTAATTATCTATGACTATAGATTTATATTTTTTTATTTTTCTTGTGGGCATATGTAGCTCAAGATGATACTTTGATTAGGACCTCGATTATGAAAGAAACTATATCTTATTCTTCTTATTTAAGACTCCCAATTAAAATTCCTTGGTTAGAGAAAACTACATTATAGATAGTACACTTGTAGAAATTGGTCTTCAAGAATGTGTAAATACTACCATAGGAAATGGGCATTTGAAGGGAATAAGTGGTCGAGAAAAGAGAAGAGTAAGAATTGCCTTAGATATTGTCATGAGGCTAAGGTTTCTATTTCTAGATTAGCCAACAACCAATTTAAATAGGTAAAAAATAGTCATTGTAACTATTAACCAATTTGAGATTCCTAAATCAAATTTGTTAAAAGCATTCTTAGAAGGTTGTCATGGTCTATTTAGAGGTTTTGAAATAAGTTTTATAGCATTAAAAGAGTGTTATGATGACATTTCAAAGTCTAAATATTGAAAAGTTTCTTAATACCTTGAAAAGCCTTCATGAAAAGTGTCTAAATATTGAAAAGCCTTCATGAAAAGCCTAATACATCTTGTGTTATGTTGTCATGACAAGTGTAAATGATATAGTTTTGAGTGGTCATAAACCTCAGCCCCTCCAAAAGGTCATGTACATTCTTTAGAGGGAGTTTCTCTTTTAAAAAATGGTCAAGATTTTGAGCAGACTTCTAGGTCTTAGAGTTAGGTTAGAGACTTTTTAGGCTTAGGTCTAGGTTTCTTTTGGTTTTTCATGGTTTCTAGGGTTTTCTTCTAACATGCAGGTTGCTCCAACCCATTAAGAAGAAAGATCAAGAGACATTTTATTGAAAACTTCAATATAGGAAGCCATGCAGTCGCCAAAAGAGAAGTCAGTAATAGGTTTACACATGTATTTATGAGTTTTATGTATGTATTCAGGAAATCTGCATAAACATTCTAATTTTTCTCAAGGAGTTCATAAGGCAGCACTATGACAATGTTTGGAGTTGAAGCAAAGAGATCCATAAGCCTCTAGTGGAACATGCAAGCAAACAGTGGATCTAAGAAGGTCTATAGATAGAAATTTCACTGTCTCAAGGGTATATCATATACATCAAGGAATATAATGAGTTTTTTAATGGTTGAGGTTATGTCTTCTTGCCATCATACATGCAGGGGACAATATGAGGAGGGTGCAAGGAGCTGCACAAGTCAAACAATACATAAAAGGAATAATGAACAGTCATAAAATGACTGTAATAATAGTCATAGCAGGTCATGAAGGTAGTCATAAAGACAAGAAGAACAAAGACAAGATGAACAATCATAATGAGTAATAGTCACAAAGAGAATGAAGAGAAGATTAAGGGGTGAAAGAGTTTATGATCCTTTGTGAAAGTGCATGAAAGAACAAAGGACAATAACTAAAAGAGGACATGACAGTGAAAGGCAACATGCACAGAGACACCAAAATAGTGTTACAGTTGTAGTCCATCAGTAAGGAATAACAGTCCATCAAAACAAGGAGTAGTCCATCAGATAAAGGAGTAGCCTACCAATATAAGGAATAGCATCAAAGGGACAATAGTCACAAAACACAGAGGAAACACAGTCATAAATATCAGACTTTTGACAAGCAGAGACAACATAAATAGTAGTGAGATCAAGGTTTGATACACACACTTTATGGACTATAGATAATGGAATATAACACTCAATTTCTTTTAAGTAGACCTTATCATGGTGGTGAAGTACACTTATTTGGTAGAACCTGTGGTTGTTGTAGTGTTGTTAGGTCTTGTTGAGGATTGTCAAAATGGGCACTATGGAAATTTGGAAAAAGAAGCTTTAGGTTTTGTTCAATGTCAACTTAGTGACAATAACTTATCACACTAGCAATCTACTTCCTTCCTCTAACCATGATTGGTAAGTAGGGGTTCTAAAGGTAGTTAAGTAAAGGATTTACAAGCCAAGATGGTGATAGGCATGAGATAGACTTGAGTAAGATAGTTTACAGAGTCCAAGAGACTAGATTGAAGTTGTGAAAGGTATTGTAAACTCTACCAAGGTAGATGAAAGCCTGTGTACCTGATTGAAAGTCTATGTATCTTCTAATACTGTCAGAGAGAACATACCTTAAATTCCTTTAGTATAAGCCCTCATCATGTTATGAGGCTTCATGGTATCAAGTCTTCAAGCTACTCAAAAAAGGTTGACTTAGAATGTAGATTTCTCTATGACAGTATTTCAAAAAAGTTTTGGGGTATTTCATACTGGTAGAAGAGATGTAAACTTTGCATGATCACTCACTGAGAAAAAGTAGTAATGGAGCAGCGACATTAGTTCAAGTGAAGTATTTGAGTTTTCAAGTAGTAGTGATATTTCTATTTGAAGTCTCAAACTCTGAGTTAGATACATCTAAGTTCAATTTGAATGATAGTAACATTTCATCTAAAGTATCTTTTGATTCATGTTGTGAAGAAGAATAAGGAAAACTAGGTAGACACCCTGAGTGTGTAGCAGTTACCCTTCATCAGCGGAAGAAAAAACAAGTTTCAAATCTTGTGTAGGGTCAATGACATTGTATGACTAAAGATTCAACATATTATCATTATTTCTTTGTCATACTAGGCTTTGATTTCACTCTGTTGTGATCGTTGCTTGTTTCTTGTTCATACATGTTGCATATATAGAGTGGGTAGTAAGCAAATGAATTAAACTTCTAGAAGAGTTCTATGCTTTGATTGAGCCTATTAGAATCCAATAAAGGCATTGTCAAAGGTTTCATATCATGGCAAAGTGTTTCTAGGGGCGTCAAGGGAAGATAACTTAGATCTAAAGCATGCAAAGGTCTATGAGAAAGTGTTCTAATTAGTGCAAACACAATACAAAGACAGACTATGATGCAGATATAAGGTAGTGATTATTACTAAAAGATTAAAGAAGAAGAAAAAAACCTATAAAGATAATAAAGACTGTCAGAGTGTAGTGATGCGAGGAAAGTATTTGAGATCAGAGGATGTCACAAGGATAAAGCATATGATACAGAGATAAAGTAAAGGAAGAGTCATTGGAGACTATCAACAATCTAAGAACATGAAGAAGGCATGAAATGATCATTCCTAATGTAGTTTAAGGTCCATAAATGAGTCAAACCCTTGTATCACACCCTCAAGGAGGCATGTTCCCTATCAAACTCATCAAATAACATGTCTTATGAATATGCAAGTGGAATAGAAAGAGTTAAGGCAGTTTTAGGCAATAATGGTAATAAGTGCAACCATTGAAGGAGCTATGACAGCACTACCAATAGTTTGACCATCATACAAGCATCTAGGAAGACAATGGGTAGCTATTGGAGCCTTTCGAGGAGCATTTCCACTTATCAAGGATGCACATCCTAGCTAACTCCACTTTTCATGCTTGATGAAGCTCTTCAAGGAGAGAAACCAGCTAGGTGTTCCCATAGCAGCTACAAGGAAGGTTTGACCAAATCTCTTCAAGGACAAGTTTCCTTTTCTCTTTCAATGCAGGTCCTCCAACTATTGGAGTTAAAAAAGCAAGCCTAGGATCCATTTTAAGTCAGTTCTTCCTAGTTTAGAAGCAGTGCTTTTTAGTTTGGAGCTAGTATTGTAACTTTTCCAGTTCTTTCTAGTAAAAACTATGTATTGTAACTCAAGACAACTATGTAATCTCATGTTTTTGAGAAAAACATACAAAATCAAACTTGTACAATAGTTGTATGTACCTTTTGAGTAATAAAAGCAAACATTTTCCTTCTTAGTATCTATGTGTTTGTGTGTTGATTTAAATGATTGAAATGGTTATGTGATTTATGTTCAAATCCTTGATTTTATGTCTCATTGCAAACACCTTCATGGAGCAAAACATGTAGATGTAGGTCATAACTTATGTGTATGTCAAGAATAGTCCTCAAAGTTGTAAAAACAAAGCTTTTCCTTCAAAAAACTATTGTAGCACAAAATTTTGTTATGAAATACTCATGCATTGCATGTCAAAACTGAGTTGTGAGTAGTTCAACCTTGTTTCCAAACTCACTATGTACACAAACTAGCAAGTACAAGTCACAAATATCCAGTGTATCACCTATTTTCTCAGTTTTAGCTCGGTTATGTCACTTTCCTCACTCTTTTCTCAAAAAAGCAGTAGAGTAGGTTAGTTTTAGGTGATCCATCAAGGGAACTAGCCCTCTCTAGAGGTTGATCTCAACCTATCTGAGCCCACACTCAGTGAGATCATTCCATGTTGCACAAAGTAGTTGAGTTTTCTCAAACTTAACAAGGTGCATACTTTAGTGACAACAGTAACTTATATATCTAATAAGTAGCAGATCATAACTCTCAAATAACATTAGAGGAACTATTTATTTTATAAATCCTTCAATAAAAGTTGTAGTTCATTCATGGTTGACTCCTAGTCGATCTTGTCATTTGTTGGATGTTGCATGATAGATCTCCAAATAATTTTGTTCTTTCCTATAGATATGATCTTGGTGCTTGGCTTCTTTAATGTGAAACAAAGGGAATGAGAAGTCTATAATGCATTGAAAATAATTATAAGCTACTAATATAATAGGAAATCTTGGGATCCATGTATTGGAAACATGAATATTGTGTAACAAAATGTTGATGAAGAAAATTGTAGGTTGAAATTCACATGTGCACCTATTTCTTACTAATATTTCTAATAGTTTCAATTACAAATTAATTGCATTCTTTGCTATAAACAATTGTTAGTGACACTTTAAATTGCAAATTAATTTCACTCCTTAATACAAACAACTCATTTTTAAATAATTCAAAAACTCAATATGCAAATAAAATTATAATGTAAACTATCACTAACACTTGTAATAAATTTTTGTGATCTACCTTGTTAGGTGATTTGTATTTTTTTTCTCTATCTCCAACGTTAGGATTCATATATTGGAAAAAATGAATATTGTGTAATTGAATGTTGATGACAAAAATTACATGTTGAACTACATAGTGTGTATTTCACCCAAAGAGTGCACCCATTTATTACAAATGCTAGTGACACTTTAAATTGTAAATTAATTGCATTCCTTACTATCAACAACACATTTTAAAATAGTTCAAAAATATAACATGCAAATTAATTTACAAATTAAACTATTACACACACATGATGAATTTCTAAGATCTCTTTCAAATTTCAAACCTTCTTATTAGTATTGTACTATTGCAATGAGTTTTTTCTTATCTAGTGATTAAGCTATCTATATTAAACCAATCAAAACAAAGTATTATTTTTCATGTTGGACAAATTTTAATTTTTCTACATGATAAAATTTTAACAAAAAATTATTGGGAAAATGATTTATCTCTGTTGTGATTGGCTCAAAAAAATGACCTCTTAAGGGCCGATTTTGTGGAAATACTATTTTGAGTGAAACAAACACCTAAAATTGAGGAGAAAAAATGGTTAGAAGCAAGGAGGTGGCAATGCTAACAAATTAACTTGTTTAATTAAATTATGAGTGAGTAAATTATTGTTGAAACAAATAATTTTTGGTTATTAAACAAATAAAAAATTTTCTTAAGGTCTATGCAATATTATAACAACAAAATTTATAATATTTATATTGATATAATATTCATATTAATATCATTATTTAATTTTGACCATTGTATAGTTATTTTATTCTTTTACTTATAAATATTAAAAATTAAAATATTGTAGTGATCTAAATATTAATGTAAAACAAACACCTGAAATTGAGGAGAAAAATCTGGTGAGAAGCAAGGAGACAATACTAACAAATTAACTTGTTTAATTAAATTATGAATGACTAAATTAAAATATTGTAGTGATCTAAATATTAATATATTATATATTAATATGATTGTTTAATTGAGGGAGGATGGGAGGGCATCCTACCACACAATTGGTGTGGAAGGATCGGGGTTTTATGTTGCCAGCCAAGCTAGACAGGTGGCAACATCAGAGGGCTTTGAAGTAGAGCGCATGCATTTGGCAAGGACTCAGCTTAGGTGGCAAGTGACATGGAAAGATTGGTTTTGATGTGACTAGGGTGAGGAGAGTATCATTTTTTCTAGGATGCTGATCGAAAGCAAGCCTTGGCATGCTTAAATTCATTAGTGCGTCATCATTTGGGAGAATGTTCCCTTTAACTCCCCATTTGCATCCGTCCTTTGCTAGGAAGATTCGAGAAGACAATAAAGTTTTTTAGAGAAGCTAAATATAGGGGATGTCACTTTGCTCTTCTTGTTTAGCGTCTCTTGTATTCAACGGTGGGTGGGTCTGGATTCATACTGAGGATCTCAACAAAAGGTATGGTTTTCTTGGGATTGGATACTTCCATTCAGGTAGAGAGTGTGGTGAGATAATTGGCCTTTAAGGGTCTAGTGATAGACCATAGGTTGAAGAGGATTCTGCGCCTAAGTGATGAATTCATCCTTCTGGCAGTAAAGGTTATCCTGGGAAAGAAATTTCTAGAGGAGGGTGAATTTTATAGGGTGGACACGTCCATCGTGTCCCAGTTCTTAGCTTCCTTGCTGGATACTGGCATTGCGAAGGAGAAAACTCTCCTCTTGATGCGGTGACTCTTTATCAGTAATCTGCTTGTGGGTGTGGAGGACATTGTGAAGGCAGACAAGCCAAGAGTTGGGATTCCCAGGCCTTCAAATTTTCATCTGATGGAGGATGATGATGTGGTGGTGCGTTATTTCCCCTTCCTTCTTGTCCCTAAAGGTTGGCCACTCATTTTGCACAGGGAACAAGTGGTGGTGGGGGCAGACTTTCTGTTGAAGCTATTGCAGATTATTCTTCATGGTGGGTCCTTCGAGTGGATTGAAGACTTCAGGGAAAGGGCGACCAATCTTGGCTTTGAATGTTAATGCTTATTTTGCTATGGTTCAGTTGGATGTAGTAGTGTCTGTTTAGTTTTAGTTCGGCGGGTGGTTAGGGTTAGTTGTCTTTGTAGGGTTTTTGTTTTATCCCCTGTAGGTTTATAAAGAGCTCTTCTTTTTTGTTGGCCAATAGTCTAAATATGGGTATGTCTGTAGTGCCTCTCCATTTTCACTTTGGTTGTGCAGGTAGTTTGGCCAAGGAACCTGAAGATGAAGATGGAACAAGAGCTTCTGTAGTACTTCCGTGAGTATGATGCATATTGTTGTTATGTAGAGATTTATTTGGATAGTCAGGTGATGCAGTAGTATGTTGTTAGGATAAGTGGAAAGGGTGACATCATACCATTGAACATATGGGGGATATACTGGAATGAGATATGAATGTTGGAGTTCCTTTCCAAGTGCTTCGACTATTATGCACATGTGCTCTAACTTGTATGTTGAGTGAAAAGGTACCAGGCATCGACTCCACCTAAATTGGTAGGTTGAGCATGCCTTGAACCCAATGGAATTAGTTGACCGGAGATAGCACTTGGTCCCCTACTCTAGTCACCATCCTCAAAGAGGATGAGTATTCGATTTTTGTATTTAGTTAGTGTAGGCATGATAGTTTGTCTCTGTTGTCGTGGTCATGCTTTCCAATCATGCATAGTTGTCAGGTATTGTTTGGTATTTTGGGGTTATTTAAATTAGAAACATTGATTTATGCTCTAGTTTATTCCTACAATAAAATAAATTTAAGTACAAAGTTAAAGTTAAATATATATAGTAATATTAAGGAGATAAACTAATACCATAAGGTGGAATTATGAAGTTGTTTGGAATATAATTAATAAAACTTATATGAAAATAAATATCTAATTGAGTAATGTGTTATTATGTAACTATAAAAATAAATGTATTTCATTTATGTGTTGTCATAAAACCTATATTTAGCAAAGACTAAAATAAATGAAATCATATAGGAGTTATTGGGGATTTGAAAATGATATATTTAGCATATTGTAAGCTAGTAATTAGGGGAGAATCTTCTAGAAAGGATTTGGGGGGGGATTTGGTGCATTGATGGCATTGATTTTGGAGGGAGATAGGAAAATAGCTCTTTAAGATTCTCAAAGCCCTCCTTTGTTGGGGGGGATCATTCGGGCTACTGGGTTAATGTGGAGATCGTGGGAATTAGATTTTAAAAAAAAGATCCACTTTATACATATTTGAGGATCAACAAGTACAAGGATATCTACATGTTGAATGGTCCTCCTTGTTGTTCACATGGTTCTATCTGCAACAGCTATGTGGAGTGATTGGATCACCATTGCCAGGGGTTGGGCAATGCATTGACCAAGTAAGTATGTTTCCTTATTGCTCAATGATTCCATGCTTATAATATGTGAAAGAATGACTATTTTCCAAGTTTGTTTGTTGCACTAGGGAAATACACAAGATCATGATGAGTTAAACCAATGGTATTATCCTTAATTTGTTTGCTCTACTATGAGTTATAAAGTTGTACTGTAGTTTTCACAGAGATTTGTAGAATGATACAAATAAGGAAACCAATCTGTATTACCCAACTCTGGTGAGGTAGCATGGATGTGCATGTCTTCGTATAGAGCATCATGCCAATATCTGAATGATACTAATATCTTATTGCCTATAATAGAAACATTGAATAAATTAATATTTTTCTCCCAGAGCCATATGCCAGATTTTGCGGTCTTCTCTTTAGTACTGTTTGTTTATCTATTTTGTTGACAGAGATATTTTTAGTTGATTATTCAGTGCCTTCGAGAAGGTTTCCATGCACACCTTGCAATCAACTATATCCATAGATAATAAGGGTTTCTAATAAGGTTTAAGTGTGTTTAGCTTCCCTCTAAACCTATACGGTTGTATCTGCACAAGATTCATCTTGTACATAACCAAAAATCATCGTAATTTATAAGATGGCAGTTCGTATGGTTCTCATATGATCCCTCATTCTATATGCATGTTTTTGAGGCACTGGTAACTACCATATTTGATAAAAAAAATCCCCTTCGCTATACTTTGATGGATGTCCCTTCGTTATTAATGGAGATCTGGCATGGTGCACATTATTACAGTCCAAGCCAATTTTCAGATTGCATCATGTAGCATTACCAATAATCTCCACAAGAAAATTGCCCTGTATAAATGATGGATACGATTCACATCTGTCACAAACATTTCTCTATGACATTCCCTCTGTCGATGGATGTGATCTACAGGAACCAAGGGAACACATTGATAGTCGCACCAAGGAAACCGTAATCCATAAAAGTTTAGGGTGTCTTCAAAATAGTCGCACAGGCAAGGAGGTTAACCATACTCACATAATGTTTAACTGTAGGTGTTATGCAATAAAGATTACAAATGTGATTGAGGTATGAACATCTCTCATCTATTAAACTACAAGGTTGCATGCATCTATACCGCATGTGAAGCTTACAATGTTAGGATATATTCCATGGGCTTCATTAGTTCAAAGATTTTGAGAGCATCCTTGCAAAAACATTTTTGTGCATATCCTGCTAACATTACGTTCCATGAGCAGACATCCCTTTGAGGTAGTTTGTTTAACAATTTGTGTTCTTCTTTTTCTACGCATATGTCTACCGGAGCATTTTAACTATTATATCTAACATAGATTTGCCTTTTTGAATCTGCCCTTGTACCTATTGATTTACATTTTGCATGGTAGTTTCTAAAGCTTGGTCAACAATCCACTTTGTGCCACACTCTCATTACTTTCGGTGAATGACATATCATTGAGGCCTTCTCTCAAACGGTCCATGTGCTTTCTCTATGTTTTTGTAGGCTACAACATTTGATATTATTACACACCTTGGAATTTAGCTTTGGGATTGGCAAATGGCATCGATTAAAAGTTTTTAAAGCCTTTTTAACAAATCCATTTTGTGAATACCCTACTACTCACACTTTTCTTCTCATGACATCCAATTCTACACTCCATCACCATATAAAAAGATTGCCCTAGGAAGTGTCATAGAATTTGTTGTATTGTAGCTTGGAATATCATCATAGGAGTTTATAATAAATTAACGTGTGGATTATTCGAGACTCCAAAAGGAAGGACAAAGTGGACATCTTTATGGATGGGATTCCCATATGGTGGCCAAAGCAAAAGCCCATTGAGATTTTATTTGCTTTCCATAGGAAGAAGTTGGCTTGTCACCAAAAATAGTGTTGCTTTCGGAGAAACCCTAATCAAAGGGCAGATCGTCAAGACCCTCAAATTATCCCCAAATAGTTTTCAGAGAAGGGAAACAAAGAAGAGTCATGGAACCTCTATTCTTCTTAGTGAAATTTTGTAGTTCCTTCTGTATCAATTAAGTTCAGGTAGTTTTCTTTCCAAGTTGTATTCCTTGAACCTCCTATGGGTGCAAGTGCTAGTAAACATTTCTGTGTCTCTGTTTGTCTTTAGGCTAAAACAAAACTATAAGCAAGAGGATTTGTGAGTTATTTCTTAGTAATTGAATTTAGAAGACTGTGATGAATTTATTGCACAGTAGTAGGAAATGCTTATTTTGTGTACATTGATTATAATTGCAAGATATAAAACTTGTGTTACTAGAACCCCAAAATGACCAAGAATCTTTAACTCAGATATTTTAATTCATAGATGGAAATGGCTATATTCTTTCCTATGAGGTGGCAAATAGTACAGTGCAGTATGTTTTTATATGCAAATCTCAATCTAAAAGTATAGTTGCATCCTTGAAAATCTTAGTTTAAGTACTATTATAAATCATTTGTTTAGGGTCATTCGAGTTGTCTCTCTAAAATGGTTGAGTTGAAATCTAGGAATGCAATTTTAATAGTAATGCATGCATGTACATACGAGTTCTTTGTTAGTTATTAGATTGTAGCACCTATTTAATGAATTATATTAATCTCTCTTTATTCAAATATGTTTTAAATGTTTTCTTGGGATGAATTGAGATATTTGAATGAATTGGTTTTAGTTATTATATTAATTTTCTAAAGTTTTATTGTGGATTGAAGTTTATCATATTTAAACTTGTCTACTAAAATAAAGAATTGAATGATCATTATTAATGACTTTTAGAATGATGTTTTCTTTATTCACATTATTTTATCAATATGTTATGACTGGGACTGATGGATTGGTCATAATAGCTATTAATGTTGAAGATCTTGCCTTAGCATGGTTCCTCCTCGAGTTAGTTGAGGGAATAATATTGTAATTTAGTAGGAGAGTGTAGTGCCCCTCACCTTGCTTCTGTCAGACTGATAGTATTCCTAGTAGGATTAGATATCATGACATTGGATTCTTTGTTATTATGCTGAGTTATTTATGGACCTATTGCTATGATGACGATTGATGATATTGGATTACTGATATTTTATGTTTCACAATTTGATGGACATATTTGATGTAATGGATTAATGTCATGGTTATAATGCTTTAACAGTAATTGTTATACTAGATCCTATTGTTATTGATTATTCTATATTTTTGTAGACAACTAAATACTTAATTGTTGATGTATTTATGTGAACAAAACAGTGTCACATTACTCATGTCCGAGTATCCTGCCATGCTACGATTTCTATTCACTAAGTGCATGACTTCATGTTTGTATATATATATATATATATATATATATATATATATATATATATATATATATATATATATATATATATATATATATATATATATATATATATATATGTTTAACCTTGAGGTTTGCTGCAGGATGCAAGTACCGGGCATCGACTCCAACTGAACTAGCAGGTCTGAGCGTGCCCTAGCCAATGGAATTGTTGATCGGATTTAGCATAAGGTTCCCTAGTCATTCGTCATCCTTGAAGAGGATGAGTCTTCAGTTTTGCATCCAGTTGTTGTCATCAATTTAGGTATGATAGTCTATCTCCGTTATCATGGTCGTGCTTGTGGATCATGTAAAGTAGCTAGGTATCATCTTGTAGGTTGGGTTTAAACTATGGTTAGTGCTTCATTAAACGAGGTTAATTTCTAGCTAGAGTTAAATAAGTACTTTTAGGGGAAATTATGTGTTGATTAATAAATTATGAACAATTTAATTATTTTATAATTGGTTAGATTAACATGAAAATAAATAAATATGATTGTTTTAATGTAAATTAAGGTTATATGAGAAAATATAATTAATAAAATTAACATGAAAGAAAATAAATTTAATAAATGAATAAATAAAAATAATATACTGCTAGTTGTTTATAAATAATTTAATTGGTTTTGAATTGATAAAATTAATTGGAAATTAAAAAAAAACATAAATAAATGTGTATAAATAATTAAAAATTTTGATAATAAATTTAAGGTTACATTAAAATAATAAAAATAATATTTTAATGAATTTTGTAAAAGGGTATTTGGTTGTCACTTTGGATCATGTTCACACCACGTGAAAAGGTGGGAAGGGTCTGGAAAGATGGAGGAGGATTAATTGGGGAAGCTAGAAAATTTTAGGGAATCTTTTGTTGCAGGGAAATGTGGGGGAGATCAGAGAGGTGGGGGGGCTGGTTCTGTAGTTGTGGGAGTGATCCCAGCATTGAATTCTTAGAGAAGAGAAGCCAGGTTCCATTGTTATTCATATTTATTTCTGGTAGATTAATATATTGATTTTTTGTTCCTAAGGTCTTAAAAATTCTGCCAATTGCCTTTGCATGATCACTCTTTTATTTTGAGTAAACACTACTTTTCCAATAGGCCACATATATCTAGTAGAAGAGAAAATGAAAGATAGCCCTTTTACTGTAACTCATGGTCTTCTTTGCAAACCTTAATTAAAAACAAGGAATAGATTGAAAGTATATATTAATTTGGCTCACAAGTCTACATGTTAATATTATACCCTGGAATGAAGCTTCCGACATTGGATGATCATGATAAACTTGTGCTGCAACCATACCTGACTGAATGTAGATGGCACATTTTCATTAAATGGAATTTTATTTTCAGATCTAGGTGGCTTCATGCACCAAGATCTTAAGTAGGGCCATGAAATGTGTCTAATCCTGTCTATTGCAGTTGCTTAATCATTTCTAAAACCTTTTTAATCAAAATTCCATTTTGTGCATATTCTACAATCATTGCAATTCTTGAGATGACGTTTCTTTGAGGCATCAATCCTCACTTTACTTGCTACCCCTGCATAGATGTTTAAGAGAAGAACATAGGCTGCATGGCATTTCTAGGTCCCAAATCAAAAAGAAGTGTTGCTAGAAATATTTCTAAGCCTATATTCTTATATGATCTACAGACACCAAGAAAACGCATCCATACATCTAGCATAGAATTATTAGGTATCTTAATGAAATGTTTAGACTATTCTTTAGATGGCTAGCATGGCCAAGAAGGTCAATATTGCACGATGTGTTTATTCTGCATCCATTATTTTCCATGAGAAGACATCACTTCACAAAGGGAGTTCAGTTGGAAGCCAATATCTTAGCGAGCATATCGAAATGCAAGATTTGAGATCAGCTGAAGGGAGCGATAGCTAGTTCAAAAAAAAAACATACAAAGAGACCCAATAGTCAATAAGGCCCTCTCCTGCTGTTGTTTCTTTTGAGAAATAAAGTTTGAGCTTCTGTAATGACAATTAATGAGGATGCACTGCATTTGAGTATGTCCATGTGTTTGCCACATGTTAACATATGGATTCAAAGCTAGTTCAATTAGTGCATTTATGCCCCTTGGGATATGGTGACTTTTGTTATTTGGGTTGTTGTCTATTTGTTTTGGATTGTTGCTTAGGTGCCTTAGTTCATCAACAATGTCTCCAGGTAGAGTGTTGATGGGATCAGGTATTGGGTAAGAAGTTGGTTCTATTGCTACCAAATTGGGGCATTGGTATGAAGGTGCGGACAAATATCTATTCCTTAATCACTAACCTCAATCCAGTCATTTGGGCTAAGATGATTAAGAATACCTATTTCTTGAAGCAAGACACCTTCCTTATAATTTGTTTGTTTGATGGACAATGATGTGTACAATTTTTAAAAAAACTAAAAATACTTTGACGTGCATGGCTTAAGCCGACATTAAAGAGGGGTTCCCTTTGTTTGAGAGACTTACAAAATCATCATAATGAATTCATATTTTTTTTGGTCTGCAATCATTGCATTCTATGAGATGACATCTCATTTGGGCATTCTCTCAGATAGTTTTGCGTGCCCTATCTATGCATTCACATTTTGCATATGTGTTCACCAATACTATTACAGCTACAAAATCTGATAGAATCCTTTAACCTTCATACTTTGATGGATGTCATTACTGTTTCCTAGCCATTCGCTCAAGCAGGTAGAATCTTAGCATAGGGCGTGGACCTGGCTTACACCTGCCAATTGCATTAGCTTGGTTGTTTCTATAACAGTGAAAAAGAGAATAGATTGACTCCGGTAGATCTTGTGAAAAATGATGTTGTAGTAGAAATGATGATATTAATCATGATGTAGAATATGTGGTATTTGGTTAGATGCCACAACATTATATTCGCCTCATTCATCGAAGTACATAGTGCCTACCATTGGATGTGGTATTTAACCTAATTTCAACTCTTGCCTCCAATGTTGGTTGTGGTATTTTACACAATCTCAAGAAATGGGAGTTGGCTTTTAAACTCTTGCCCTGAGGAATGTCCACTTAAAAACATCTTATTCACTGAAATTTTAGAGTAAAGTAGATAAAATGACGCTATAGGCATGTAATGAGTTTTCTAACTAGTCTCGTTTTCTTTTATTAGATGGGTTCTCAAATGTCTAGCAAACATAGGGAACATTTTTGCAAGCAAGTCCTTAAAAACCATTTGTTCAATGTGGTATCCAAACAAATTGTCTACATAGCAGTCATTAAACAAAACATTCTCCAAATGTGCAGTCAAATTAGTGACCACTATAGCAATATCACTAGGAAGTTTATAAAAAGGTAGTTAAGGAGAGCTAGATACTTCCACATAACAATCTAATTTTCTTCATTCATCCTAGCTAGAATTTTTCGTTGCTACTTGAAAGTTTATAAATCCTTTTTAAACTGATCATTATACTGCCTTGCATCTATCATAATCTATATTCTCCAATACTGCATTCCATTTATGTGTTTTATTTCAAGTTAAGTTAAAGCATGATAATGCCTGAGGAAATTATATTTCCTATACCTAGAGGACATTAAAAATTAAAATTTAGTCAATTTAAATTTAAATCGCCTTGTAAGTAGGCGCACCGCAGTAAGGTTGTTCATAAATATCATCCAGTTCAACAATCAAAGGTCAATTTTGGCCAATAATAAAATAGGATGAATATTTACTTCTTGTTGTAAATGAGGTGTAAAATTGCTATTAGTTGTTTGACCATTAAAGTGGATGATATTTAAGTAGAGAGCCACAATAATGAGTGTAATGTGAATCTTTATGGATTATTTTTCACCTTCAGTTGAATAGCTCAGGTAAAATGTTTAAAAATTAGATTTGTTAGCTAATAAAATTTCCAACACTACTACAGAAAATTCTTACATTTGATACAAAATTCATGTAGCAATATTAAATGTTGAGAGAATGAAATTAATTGCTATCCAATGATCCAAAGTATAATATTATTATTATTATTATTATTTCTAAAGTAATGTTGATTGTTTAAAAGCCAAATAAATTAGAAATTTATAATAATGTTGTCATTGTTAATTTGATTAAAAGATAATCGTTGTGACTATATATTTATCGTTAATGAAATTTAATTTAAATTGACATTAGTTTTAATATGATTTCTTCATTTTGATAAGATGAAATTAGATTAGTGGGTTAAGAATTAGGTATATAAATATTGTATTGGAAATATGATTTAAAGGTATTAGATAATTAGTTTAGTGTTAATTGAAATTGTATAATGTAAGTGGAATGTATATGAAATGGTCAAAGTGTAAGTTCTCAAGGGTTTATTTCTAGAGGCCAAGGTTGTTTGACGTCATGTAACGTGTTGATAAGTGTCTTGAGTTAATGAAGCTATGTTGCCTTTTGTTTTAAGGAATTTGGTTATGGTGTTGTGAAAGAATGTAAATATTCTGAATGCATCATGATGTGTAGAAAGGTTCTTCATGAATGTTATGATTTATTTATTTGTTTGGGATGTTGTGTTGGGTTAGACAATGGGGAGACATTGGTATCCATTAAGGAGAATTTTTGTTATGAGTTACTTCATTTGGAAGCCATGGAAAATGTATTGAGAGTATGTCCTTGTAATTAAGTTGATATGCAAGATGGTTAATGCCTTGCATTGTTACATATACATGTTCATATCAGGATAATTGTTATGCAAGATGGTTAATGCCTTGCATGGTTCATGTATTCTCATTGTCATGACGATGTTTGCTATGCTTGTTGAGTAGGGTCTTCTAGTTGCAGGTAGGGGAGTCGCTCTCAATGGGGGTCGAAGCCCAAAGTGGCATCTAGGACAACCCATGTGGGAGTTTGATAACTTAGTGATAACCTAAATAATGAATTAGGGGGTTGGGTAGTTAATCACACTAAACAAATATAAGTGGATGCCTCACTCATGGCTCAAGTGCTCGTTTAGGCTTGAGATGAGATGAGAAGGCCTGGAATGGCAAGATCAACTACCTTGTCCTCATGAAAGGTATGTTGATTCCGCATGAGCATTGTATGGCGGCCAGGAGTCGGGAGAGGCTACCAGGACAACCCAAGATGGGGGTCGGGGCCCAGGAAGGCTTACCAGGACAACCCATGACAAGCCATGTGATGACACTCCTCCCTACTGCAGCCTAGCATTCCCTGGTTGGTCTCTCCCCATTCGTTATGTGTTTGCCTCTAGAAGTGCTATTGAGTTGTTGTGATATTGACCTGTGTTGTTGGAGTCATGTGTTGTCTTTGTTCTTATAGTCTACTGTCTACCTGACTGTATGTTGTAGTGGGGACCTTATGTTAACTCCTAGCTCGGGGGTTGGACCTCAGGGTTCCACATGGTCGGGTGGAAGAGCTTTCATTCCATTGGTTTTCCCTTGCTAATGTTCATGTGTAAGGGAGATATATCTTATGTGTTAGACATTAGATCTTGTATCAGTTGAGGAGACAGTTATTGTATTCATGTACTAGCCTATGTATCAGTTGATTCATAATGTATGTATTCAGATGTATTCAAAGGGTGATAATGTAACAATGTAATGCTGTACTCATATGTGAGGAGAAATTGTAACTGTGTACTAGATCCTGATGATTACTTATCTGATGTTATGATATGGAGATGTATATATGCTATTCATTTAATGCTATAGATTTAGAATGATCTACTGATGTTAATTAATGATGTATGTTAGATTATGTTATTTGATTTGTCAAGTAATGCAACTATGGAACCTTAGAGGACAAGTTGTTAGTTTAATGATGTGTGTTGATTTGTTAACATTACTATGTTATCTTATTCATTTAAAAAAAAAAATTGTTTTGCATAGCATAGGTGTGTTTTTCTCTAAGGTGTTCATGATGGGGCATTTTAGAGAGAATGAAGAATGTTTAGCAAATAGTCACATTGAGTTGTATTTGTTTATTTTACCTAGTTGAGGATTAAATATTTTATAGGTCAGTTATTATCTCTTATATATTTGTGAGTTGGATAATTGGTTGTAATAGGGCTATATGTAAGTTGTCAAGGTTTAGTTCCAGAGATATAGGATATTGTGTCTTGATTTCATGCATTGGATTGATAAATGTCTTGGGATAATGAAGTCATAAAATTATGTCATGTTCTATCTATACATAAGGAATATTGGTTCTGCATGTGTCAGGGAATCCATGTCAGGTCATGTGATGATACTTTCCTTACTGCAGCCTAGCTTCCCTAGTTGTGCTCTCCTCATTCATAGTATGATTATTTCTTGAAGTGGTGTTGAGTTACTTGTGATATTGACCTATTTTGCATTGGAGTCATGTGTAGTCCTTGCTTTAGATAGTCTACTATCTACCTAACTATTTTACTGTAGTGGGACCTTCTGTTATCTCCTAGCACGGGGGGTGGACCTTAAGGTTCCACATGGTTGGGTGGAAATTCTTTAACTCCATTGATTTTGTTCCCTTTCTAACATTCATGTGTAAAGGAGGTATCTCCTGTAACAAATTCTAGATCATGTTCTTGCTCAAGGAGATAGTAATTATGTTCATATTCTAATTCTGTATATCAATGGATTCATATGCTGTTATCTTGATATATGTACTCCAATGTATTCAGGAAAAAAAAAATGTAAACAATGTAATGGTGTACTCTCTTGTAAACCTATATGCAGGATCTTGATGAATACTTATCTGATGATATAATATGGAAATGCATGTGTTTGGAATGCATTCAGATTTAAAATGATCTATGGTTGTTAGGTAACTCATAATATTGGTTAGATCTTGTTATTATTAATGCAGCCATGGAATCCCTAGAGGACAGAGCTTATTAGATGTTTGAATAAATATGATTTACAGTTCTTCGTTATTACTTTGTTTTAAAAAAAATATTTCCCTTTTTGGTTGTCTAGATGAGTTGTTCTCTAGGGTTTCTTGGTGGGGCATTACAATGTCTATCTAGTTAGTTTGCAGGCCTTGCATGGCCATTTTCTCTCTCTAGTGACCCTGTGTGGTCAAGTAGAATCAGGTTGAAAAATCAGGGCTCTTCTACAAGAAATGCAACCAGCTATGTAATCTTTTTATTTTCATATTAATATAAACTATTCTATTACGAAGCAAAAAAAAATATGATTGTTTAATTTGTATTCAATAGAATAATATATTACCAATAATATTTATATTAAATTATTGATTATACAAATAAATAGAATTATGATTATAATGTATTTATATTTATGTTATATTATAATAAAAATGAAATATTGATATATATTTTTTAAGAAGTATTAAATATTAATATATTTTAGATCTAAATATTAATATATTATATTGTGTAATATTTATATATATATGATTATTTTATTTTTAAGCTATGTTTAAGAGTAAGAACAAAATCATTTTAAGCTATGTTTATGAGTAAGAACAAAATGGTTTAAAGTCAGTTATCTTTCTGGGATTATTTAAAACAAATTGTTATGATAGAGAGCTAAGAATTGAAGTGTAGAAGTTGTTTACTGGTACCATTGAAGTTGTGTGTTTAGTGGTACTATTTAACATCTTGTTTAATATGTTTTACAAATTGAGGACTATTTAATTTGTTTATTCAGTGACTAAAGTAAATATTATTTATTTGTGGATTTGTTTTGCAAGAACAAATCTCACAAGAAAAGAAAAGAAAGAAGATGTCTCATTAAAAATCGAACATGCAATACTATTTCTAGGTGAGTGGCTTTGTTTTAAGATAAATCTCATAGGAAAAGAAAAGAAAGAAGATATCTCATCAGGTGAGTTATGTTTTATAGGAGGAAAATTTTGAGAATGAAGATAGATGAATAACATGTAAAACATTGATTCAAGATTTAAAGTTTTTATTAAAAAATAAATTTTTAGTATGATAAATATTGCATGCACTTTAGTGAAAGAAAACTTAGCTATCTTGAAGTTAGTATATTGGGATGCATAAAAGTACGGGGCATATCATCATTTGGAAATTCATGTTGGGTTTCTCAGTTTGAGTGCCAATTAATTTTTCTACTTTATAGACCTAGAATATTATGGGTTTGATAAATTTTAGTGAGTTCAATTTATATTTCCACTGGATAATATATTAATATTTAATTATTATAAACAAATATATATAAATATATCATTTTTCTATGTTATAATAAATTTTATTATAAAAATTGTATTAATTATATTATATTATTGATATTTAAATATATTTTATTTAATCAATGACTAAATTAAATAATATTTATGTGTGGCTTTGTTTTGTAGAGGAGGAATGTCACAGAAAAGAAAAGAAAGAAGATATATCATTGAAAATTTAGAGGAAAAAATTTAAAACCAAGATAGATGAATAAGCAAGCTCTTCCAACATTAGGTGATAGACTTCATAGTATACTTATCCCATTTTTTCTCACATATTTTTTCATGGCATAAATATTCCATAGGGTTCAAGATTTAAAGATTTCATGTAGTGCCCCTCAACTTGCCTTCTGTCGGACTAATAGCTTTCCTAGTAGGATTAGACACTATGACATTTTGTTGGATGGTGGATTTTCTATTATTATGCTATTTGATTATGGACCTATTGCTATGATGACGTTTGATGATGTTTGATTACAGATATTTTATGTTTTCACATCTTGATGAACATATTAGACGTTATGGATTAATGTAATTTTGAACTTAATGTGTTATTAGATTTTGGTTATGATTCTACTATTAGTGATTACTTGTATTTGATTGTCATGTAACTAATTGTTTGTTTTGTTAGAAAAGCAACTAAATACTATGTGTAGTGAGGTTACTTGTTGATGTGTTTATGTAAATGGAACAATGTTGCATTACTCGTGTTTGAGTACCCTACTACATTGCGACTTCCGTTCACTGTGTGTATGACTTTACAATTCCATATATTTTCATGTATGACTGTGTTGTTTTCTGCAAGGTGCAAGTATTAGGCATCGACTCCACCTAAATTAATAGGTTTGAGTGTGCCTTAACCAATGGAATTGTTGAACGGAGTTAGCATAAGGTTCCCTTGTCATTGTCATCAGTTTGGATTGTCTGTCTTCATGATTGTCATCTTGTTCTCTGATCGTGCATGTTGGTCAAGTGTTATTTGGTTGGGGTTATCCAATTAGAAATGTTTGATTTAAGCCTAGATTAGTGCTTCATTAAAACAAAGTTAATCTCAAGATAAAGTTAAATAAATTTTTAAAAGGGGAAAATATGTGTTGTTTACTAATTATAAACAATTTAATTGTTTTATAATTGGTAAAATTAACATAAAAGTAAATAAATTTAATAAATGATTAAATAAAATAATAAATTATGGGTTGTTTATAAACAATTTAATTGGTTGCAAATTGATAAAATAAAATGAAAATAAAATACATAAATAAATATATATAAACAATTATAAATTTTGATAAAATAAATTCATAGGTAACATTAAAATAATAACAATAATATTTTAATGAATATTTGGTTGTCGTTTTGTTGGGGCATTAGATCATGTGCATACCTCCTAAAAAGGTGGGAAGGTTTTGGAGAATTTGGGGATCTCTCTCTAAAAAGAAATTTGGAGAATGGATTGGGGATGGGTTTTTGGAGAGAGAGGTTGGAGCTACAGGTTGGGAGCTAGAAGCAACATCAACCCATAGCTAGTCAAGCAATTGGAATCCAAGTTCCATCATCTCTTATATCTATCTTTGATCTTTTCAAATGAATGTATAAATCTAGATAAGGTTGTGTGATTTCTTTTGTTAGCTTTGTTTTTTCTTCTGCTAGCCTTTGCTTCTCCAATGAAGATATTTATGGGTGTCGCCAGATGTTTAGTTTTAGCAATGTTTGAATTGATTAGATCCACTGCATTCATCGGACCTGGTTTTCCTTAGATAGATCAAAGCCTTAGTTTTATAAATAGTAGTAAATGAGCTTGATAAGTTGATTATTGGGGGTTTTAGCAATTGAAGCTATGACAATAAGTAAAGCATTGCTGTAAATATGACTGGAATGTTTTGTGGGTTAGCCCTTGGGAACGATGGAATCGATTTGCCTGTGTCTTTTTCAGATCTGGTTTTTCTTTTCTATTCTTTTCTTTTAGTTGGCGAATGGCTCTGATTGGGTAGTTGTTGTGCTTAAATAATATTTTCACAGGGTATCTCTTTTATAACCGATGGGACTTGCCTTGTCTTATATCCTTGCTAATGATGGAGGGGGTTTATTGTGTTAAGTGGTGATCCAGATATGTTACTATTCTAAATTGAGAATTCCCCCTCTAGGTGTCACTCTTCTAAGTCACCCTAGACTTACACCTGGCTGTGTCAATTAGGTACCCTACACAGAGGATTGGATGCATTATTACATCCATTCTCAATAGTTAGAGCCTACCTCCTATGAATTTGAAACCGCCGTGCCTTAGGGGATTTGGAGCCAAGGTGGTACAATAAAAGCTCTGATGATTTAATCATTTTGGCTAATTCTATTGCAAATCTACAAATCTGCATGTGTCATTTCTCCATAACAATGTATTCTAGACATTCATCTTTTATGAAGTTGAAATAAGAACTCAGAAGCGAAAGCCTCATTGATTTATCACTTATGCATATCCAATTTGAGCATTTGGCAATTTCTTTATCCTTTATGAGTTGATGGATGTCCAAAACCTATTCCCAAGCTTCCTTTTTGGTGTGGACTGGTCAGATGCTGCTAGAGGTTGCGATCTATTTTTCTTAACCATCATTCATTGCTACAGTAAAGATTGTCAAAGTTGCTCTCTTCCGTGACTTTTTATCTAATATTGTTTTCTAGCTACCATATATATATATATATATCAAGCCTCGATGTTTATATTTGCAATAGAAATGTTTATAATTGAGTATTATAAGCTGTCTAAACAATTTTATTTGAGAACTTCTCAAACCACTTTCCTTATAAATTGCTTGTTTGATGGACAATGACATGTACAACTTAAAAAAGATTGAATATACTATGGCATGCATGGATAAAGATGACATTATAGATGGATTTCTTTGCTTGAAAATTTTAAAGTCTTATCAAACATATCCACTTCGTACATATCCTACAATCATTGGATTCCATCAGGCGACGAGGGCATTCTATCTAACTACTAGCATGTAATGCCCTGCCATGAACACCTTGAAAGACAACACTTCTATGCAAGCAAAGTAGAATAATTTTTTTTTTTTTTTTTTGAATAAGATAACAAGTGAGGTTTAGCAGATCTATTCACATCATTAACTAACATCTTGTCTTCTAAGATCCCATGGTTGCATTACTTGATAAATTAATCAACATAACTTACATGCATTACTAACTAACATCGGTAGAACATTTTAAATCTATTACACTAATGATTATACATATACATCTCCATTTCACGACATCAGTTAGATAATCAACTTGATCAAGATTACATGTAAATATTCATGTCCATACATATGAGTACATCATCATGTAGTTTATATTATCAACATCCTGATTTCATCTAAAAATATACAATGTGATACAATAGATACACAAGGCTAGTACATGGGCATAATAATTATCTTCATAAATAGGTACAAGATCTGATGACTGGTACACAAGGTATATCCTCCTCGCTCATGAACAATAGCAAGGAAAAAAATAATAATGGATAAAGCTCTTCCACCCGACCATGTGGAACCCTGAGGTCCACCCCCCGAGCTAGGAGTTAACATAAGGTTCTCACTACCACATACAGTCAAGTAGACAGTAAACTAAAGACAACACATGACTCCAACATCACAAGTCAATATCATAACAACACAACAGTACCTCCAGAGGTAACACTTAACAACAGGGGAGAGTATAACTAGGGAAAGCTAGGTTGTAGTAAGGAGAGTGTCATCGCATGGTCCTAGCATGGGTTACCCAAGCTATCTATCACCAGAAGCCGGCCCCCATCTATGGTTACCCTGGCAGCCTCTCTCTAGGCACCGGCCCCATAGGCTGACACATGCAGAATCAACATTCCTTTCATGAGGACAAGGGAGTTGATTTTGCCAACCACGGCCTTCTCATCTCATCCTTAGCCTGAATGAGCACTACAGGTGTGAGTGAGGCATCCAATTATCTTGTTAGTGTGAAATCTACCCAACCCCTAGATTAATTATTAGGTTATCACTTGATTACTAACTTCCAATGGGTTACCCTAGCGGCCACTTTGGGCACCGGCCCCACATTGGAAGCCACTCCCCTATCTGCCCCTAGGCGACCCCATCCATCAAGCCATGCACAAGTCATCATAACAATAAACTTACATACAAATTGCAAGGCATTAACCCTCTCGCAAACTATGGCATAAACACAAGGACATACTCTTAATACATTATCCATGGCTTCCAGATGAAGTCACACATGAGAAATTTCTTCTTTACAGATGACAAAGTGCCCCCATGGTCTTTAACCAACATGATATCTTATAACATACTCAAAACAAATAAATAATCGCAACATCTATGAAGGACTTAATTGTCACACCATGAGGTGTTCACAGCATACCATGTCCATGAGGACAAACGTTATAACCTATGCCTTTGGAACTAACCACTCAGGTAGATGTAACCACATAGGGACCATGACGACATATCTAATTCACTTTCCACAATTCAGTTTTCCCAACCCTACTATGTAAGCAATATGTGCTCAACAAGGAGTCATTCTAACAAATAATTTATGTTTAATTTAAACATTAATTGACTATATTAGATTTCAATTAATGATGTCAATTAAATAAAACTCACATTATCAAGTTCAAACATAACTTGTAATTTGTCTATAATTTGGAATAAATCAAGAGATTTCATAAGATTATTGGCTAAACATACATATATATTTAGTTACATTCTAATAGACATAAACACAATACAAGTATGCCTCTTCTTATTATAAAAGAATATTAAATCTTTAAGGCATAAACTTTGTTATCTAGTTTGAGGCCTCCTTTGTATTGTCTTAGACTAAACAAAATACAAGGATATAGATATAATTGCATATTGAAATGTATAGTTTGAAACTATAATACCTATATTGCAGATTGGGTAAACCTCTACTTGTAATTTAAATCCCAACCCTAGAATTAATAATAACATTATTCTATAGTTAATTTGCAAAGAAAACCAGTATATTAACATTAAGACATAGTGTATCATCAATTGTATCCTTCCTAAGATTAAATCTGCAATTACTATAAAATAGCCATGTGTAAATATTTATTAAAACAATTATTTAATTAAATTTTAAAGATACAACTATATTTACATCTCACTAACATAACTAAGGTAGCCACTATACATCATTTTAATTAATCAATTAATTGAATAATTACAATGTAAATTAAATTCAATACTTGCGGAAAACTTGAGGGTCCTTATTTATTTTCTAACCATATAAAAATCCTACATCTCATAATACATATTTAGCTTAAAAGTAATAAGGAAACGATTTTAATTACTACTACATACACATTGATTACAAATACCTTTTAAACCGAAAATCAACTTGAAACTAGCAATAAATAATTTATTTATTGACCATAAGTAAATCATTTAATAAACAATATGGACTCAATAACACAATTTCACCTAGCAAATTACTATCATTTATCTTACAATTTGGAACTAATAATAAGAGATACTATGCTCATGATAATGATTAAAACCAACTCAATATCACTTCCTGGAGTGGCACATGGTATTTTATTATCTGACAAATTTATCTTAAAACTTTGTATAAGAAACTATTCAATTGAAAGTGAAAAGTAGCCAATATATTTTACATTCATTTCCTATCATGAAAATATTGATGTGCTTAAATTCCAATATTCAAAGTATAACCAAAATACTCTAGTATTTAATAATCTAATTTGATAAATTAGATAACATATGTCAAGTACTAAACTACTCAAAAGCAACACTCTAAATTCCAATGGATTGAACTAATACTCTTTTTTTGACAATAACATAATTACTCTTTTGAGGGATCAGGTATTCACATCTACTTAGAAGTCTTACAATAATGCTAAAAAGATAAGTCTAAACTTCAACAATTATCAAATCTAACATACCTACACTAATGAAATCTATATCAAAACCTATGAGCCCAACAATAATAGGAAACCCAAGACATCCAACGGACACTTACATCCATGCCCACTCAAATGAAATACCATGACTACATCCTAGAGAAGGTTTTACTATACTACCATGTTTATCTCCATCTTTATTTATTTATTCTAGATCTAATATGAATAGAAACCAAGCAATAATTACTTACAACTCTCATTAAAATAACATCATAGAAGACTCCATCAAATATGATAAAAGATCTACTGACAAAATCTCTTAACGAAAGAGAGAAGAAAGACCTTCTATTCTACGTTGGAAGATGTCAGTTTTAACCATAGGTATCTACTTTCTATGCTTTAGAACTGAGCAATTACCAAATGTAAACCTTGCAAGCGGCTATTAGAAGCGAAGAAAAATAACATGTTTCAATTCCTGAAATAGCAATGATCCTAAATAAAAAAAAAGCCGAAGTGGCTGTGATCAAGATTTGATGAATACAGAGGATTAAAACAATCGGCCCAGAAGAAATCTGTAAGTAGATGCAATGCTAAAACAACCCATACTAGAGGCCAATGCTGCCAAAGATAACAGATATACATTCATTTTATTTTATTATTATTTTTAAATAGGGAAGGCCTTAAGAACACCATACGGCGGTGTCTGGGAAGGATAAGAATTCAAGGTGGAATGCAAATCGTGGGAGTATAAATATGCCTGGCTTGCACCATTCTTATTTAGCTTAGGTTTAGTTTTATTATAGTCCTTTTATTATTATTTTTTTTTTTCAAATGCAGGAGTAGCATCGGCCCTGCTAGACACGTAGGCAAAATGTGGAAGCACAATCAAGGCGTCATTTAGAACAAGGGCAGAAATATTACAATCAAGGCATGGAAGAGGGTATAAGCAATTTATTAGAATAAAGAAAGTGAGATTCTTGTTTGGATAACGTTACACCCTTAAATGAAATCCATCCACAACACTAACTATTGTAACCACATGAGGTAAACAGGGTGCAACCTACCCTTATAAGCACGGGGAAATACTCTGGTGGATATAAATGCAAAATGAGAAAACATTACCTAGGCCACATGAATTGCTTGCTAGAATGCCTCAAGGATGGTTATCCAATGGAAGCAATGGTCATAGGATATTCACAAAATGGATTAGGCAAGGTTGTTCCTACAAATTGAGAGCTGTTCAAACTTAAATCACATGAGTAATCCTCTTTGCCTTATGGCTACATTCGCTTGTTATGTGAGCGTAACTGAACATCTTGACAGTGCCAACTATGAAGATACCCTATTTCTAAATAAATGCCAATTATATATGTGATAAATGTGTGGATACAGTCTCAAGTTTCTTGATGATGATTTATTTCTCTCTGAGATTCACTCTATATATGCGGTTATGTAAACTTGCAAAGCATTGGTTCTGTTTGAGCACAGTTATACGGTGGTGAAGAAGAAGCCATTTAGGTGTTAGGTAAAATATATTCTAAATTGTTGGAAAGAATGAAAGAGTAGAAATGATTTAGGGACATCCCTCAAGCCTACACATGCGGCCATATAGGTTCAGCAATAGAGAGCTATGCATACTAAATCACATTCACCTATCTAAAACCATTTACATATACAGGCAGAAAGAGAGAGGGATCAAAGGACAATGGAACCTGATTAAGATGTTTGAGAGTTTGCCCTGTTGAATCTGGTAGCTCCTTTCTCCCTCTCCAATTTCTTTAGACCTTCCTTTTTCCAAAAATCTTTTCCTTCCTTCAACCAGGATTCAACTCCTCGGATAAATGCAGAAACATCCCCTCTTCCCAACAATCCCACTTTCTCAAAAGCAGGGTTGAACTCCTCGGGTAATGCCAAAACATGCCTCTCTATTTCCAACAACCCACATTCCCGTAGGAATCAACAATTTCATTTTTACCAAGGGATTCCCAAGCCTCAAATCTGCAACTGACAGCACATGACATGAAATTTGCACATTCCCAGATATTGAATACATGGTATAAAGCAACCATCCTATTTTTTTTTAAACCTTAGAATATTCCAAATAAATATTATTATTTTATTAATCTAATATTAACTATGTATTTCATTTAACACAATTTACATTTATATCTATTTATTTATTTATGAAATTTATGATCATTGTAATTTATCCATTTACAACCAACTTAATCATTTACAAATAGCTCATAATTTAGTAATTAATTTATTTATTATTTCACATAATTTTATTAATCATATTTTCTATATTATTTAATTCATATTGAAACAATTTATATTCATTTATCAAAATTATATTCCTAGTCAAATAAATCTATTTGAATGCATTAATACACCAACGTAACATAGGCAATTCTGACCTTGTCAATCCTCATTGTGGCACATTACTTGACTGACAAGCAAGATTAGATGACAAGACCACAATCATGGAGATAGACAAACAATAGACAATAATGACAAGGAACCCCATGTTAACTCTGTTCAATGATTCCATTGGCTAGGGCACGCTCAGACCTACTAGTTCAAGTGGAGTCGATGCCCGGTATCTGCATCCTGCATCAAACAACAAGGGTGTACACATATATACATATATAAACATGTAGTCACAAAAACAATGAACGGAAGTCACAGCGTGGCAGGGTACTCGAACACGAGTAATGCAACACTGTTCCGTTCATGAACACACATCATTAAGTAACTATATCCATTACCAATCATGCATCATAATCACAATCGAATTAACACATTAACCTCAGAATAACATTAGTCTATAATCATCAAATATGTCCATCGAAGGCATAAAGTACAAGTAATCAAGCATCACCCTATCATAGATCCATAATCAGCTATCATAAAAACAGAGTGTCCATCAAGATCAAGGAGAACATAAACCATAACACACTAGACCAAATGTTTCGAACTGTAATTATGCAATATGAAACTACCAACTATACTAGAATTGTCATAGGAAATATGAGAATAACATCTATCACAAGCCAAAAGCGAGGGACATTACATCCTCCTCCCCTATAACCAGGCTTACTCCTGGAAGCCTGTAAATAAGTAAGGATATAAATCCCTCATCCTAGAAGTATCCTCCCAAGTAGCGGAGGTCTCATCATTAGGGTCCCATTGGACCCTGATCTGCTCCACATCTCTGCCCCTGAGAGCGAGTCTCCTGTGCTGAAGAATGCTTGCGGGCTCCAAAGCTAGCTACTCGTCCTCTACCTGTAGAGTAGTCCAATCAAGAACATGAGCAATATCTGGATAGTAAGGTCTAAGTACAGAAACATGAAACACATCATGGATGCGTGAAAGGCTGGGCGGCAAAGCAAGACGATAAGCAACTGGACCGATCCTCTCCAACACCTCAAAAGGTCCAACAAAGTGTGGTGCTAGCTTAGAACCCTTCCCATAGTGGATTGGACTCTTTCGCGGTTGTACACGCAAGAACACTCGATCTCTAATAGAAAACTAACGATCTATCCTATGAGCATCTGCATACTTTTTCTACCTATCCTGAGCTACCACCAAATGCTCTCTAATCTTCTCAATCTACTATCCATATCTCTAAGCATATCCAGACCCAGAAGAACTCTATCCTCCAAATGATCCCAACTCAAAGGGGTCCTACAAGGATGACCATACAAGGCTTGAAAGGGAGACATGCCAATAAAACTATGATAACCATTATTATAGGCAAACTCCACTAGGTAAAGGTAGTCCTCCCAACGGCTCTGTCGATCCATAACATACATCCTCAACATATCCTCGAGAACCTGATTAACCCTCTCGGTCTGACCATCAGTCTTAGGATGATAAGCTGAACTAAAGTTTAGCTGTGTCCCCAAGGCATGCTGCAAGGAAGTCCAAAGGGTGGAAGTGAACACTAGATCCCTATCAGAGATGATCCTACGAGGAATCCCATGAAGTCTGACGATGTCCTCCATGAACACTCTAGCCACCGTAGAGGCATTGTAAGAAGCACGGACAGGAGAAAAGTGAGCTACCTTCGTCAACCTATCCACAGTGACCATAATAGCATCATGTCATCGAGAGGACATCAGTAAACCAACAATGAAGTCTATCGAAATGATATCCCACTTCCACTTAGGAATCAAATGAGGCTGCAAAAGACCTACAAGGTGCTAGTGCTCTACCTTCACTCTTTGACACTCAAGACATCTCGACACCAAATCAGCAATATCCCGCTTCATACCACTCCAAAAGTACAGTTGACACAGATCTGCATGCATCTTCTTGACACCCAGATGAGCAGAATAAGGTGCCTGATGTGCCTCAGACAAAACTAGGGTGCGAAGACCCTCAGAATTAGGAACATAGATACAACCCAACTGTCGTAAAAGACCATCTGACTCAAAAGAGTACCCAAAGAACCTACCTTCTAAAGGTCTACCAGACTCAATCTCAGATCTCACCTCCTGGCACCAACTGTCAGTAGGGAGAGTAGCGAGAATCTGACCTCTCAAATCAACTGTAAGAGAAACTGCCGAGATCTCATGCCTCCGATGACTAAGAGCATCTGCTACCACATTCTCCTTTCCCTGAATAAATCTAACCTCGAAGTCATATTCGCACAAGAATTCCATCCAATGCCTTTGCCTTGCATTCAAGTTTGGCTACGTGAAAATTTACTGTAGACTATGATGATCACTGTGCAGCTCAAACCAATGCCCTAATAGAAAATGCCTCCATCTCACCAAGGCATGCACAACTGCTGCCAACTCTAGGTCATTAGTGGGATAGTTCAATTCGTGATCCTTGAGTTTGTGAGACTCATAGGCAATCATGTGACCATCCTGCAACAGAACTGCTCCCAAACCCTCCAAGGAAGCATCGGTACAAACAACAAAGTCCCTATCAGGATCCAGAACTGCTAATATAGGTGCACTGGTCAGTTGTTCCTTAAGAGTCTGAAAGGCTTCTTGACACCGCTCTGACCAAACAAACTTCTTCCCTTTCCTCTGAAGAGAAGTAATGGGGTGAGCAATTCTTGAAAACCCCATGACGAAGTGACAATAGTAACCTGCCAACCCCATAAAACTACAGACCTTAGAAACATTAGTGGGTGCAGGCCAATCCATAATAGCTTGGATCTTTGAGGGATCCATCGTAATACCCTCTCTAGAGATGACATGACCCAAATATCTAACATCTGTCTGGAAGAACTCACATTTTGACAAATTAGCATAAAGCTGATTTTCTCTCAGGCATTGCAACACCTGATGTAATTGCTTCTCATGTTCCTCCATAGTCCTCAATAGATCAATATATCATCAAGAAATATGAGGACAAATCGGTCGAGATAAGTGTGAAACACACCATTCATTAAGCTCATAAAAACTTACGATGCATTCGTCAACTCGAATGGTACCACTGTGAACTGATAATGTCCATAATGGGTGCAAAACACTGTTTTGTGAATATCTGCTTCAAAGATCTGCAACTGGTGATATCCTGACTTAAGGTCAATTTTAGAGAATACCTTAGCTCCTTTGATCTGAGCAAACAAATCATTGATCCGAGGCAAGGGATACCTATTTCTCACTGTTACCTTATTGAGCTATCTACAGTTGATATATAGTCGTAGAGATCCATCCTTTTTCTTCACAAAGATCACAGGTGCTCCCCAAGGAGAAACACTAGGTCGAATGAACCCTTTGGCTAATAGCTCCTCCAACTATAGTCGAAGCTCTTTGAGCTCCTATGTGGTCATCCTGTATGGAGCTCGTGAGATAGGCTCTGCACTAGGAACTAGATCAATTCTGAAATTGATGTCACACTTAGGCGGTATCCCTGGAATATCAAAAGGAAAAACATCCGCATACTCCCTCAAGAGTGGATGATCATCAAGAGATGCCTCTCGACTCTCCTCCATCTCCAAATCACCAATGGTTACTGCAAAAAGTTGACATCCCTGACGCATGCATCTCTTGAGTTGCATAGCAAAGATCATACATAGGGCAATAGGTCTCTGAACTCCTACGACCTCAACCTCAACACCAAAATCATCCACACATCTAACGGACTTATGCTGATAATCTATCACTGCCTGATGGGTCTCCAACCAATCCATCCCCAAAACTATGTAATATGAACCCAGGGGTAAAATGCGAAGGTCCACAGAAGTAGATAGAGAGCTAATCATCAAGTCACACCCTAAAACTAGAGACTCAACTACAATCTTAGCCCCGGAAGCTAACTCAACCTGCCACTAAGCCACAACGCTCCACAAGAGAGGGGGATATAAATGAATCAGATGCACCGGAATCAAATAGAATAGAAAAATTAATACCTCGCATGTAACCAAAAGTCTCCACCACGGTGCCCTGATGCTCTACCTATCGGTCATCCACTACTGCGAAGACTCAGTGTGACCTGCCTGCATCACCAACCGTTGGCTCAGATGCCACCGGTCGATGCCCAAATCCTGATGCACCCTTCTGTGGGCACTGTCTAGCTATATGGCCCTGTTGGCCGCAAGAGAAGCATCCGGTGCCTCTACCCAAACCATTGTTACCCTAAAAAGTACTAGACTACTGGAAACTACCCCTGCTTACTGAAGACTATGTACTCTGTGCTGGCTGATCATAACGGTTGCGCTTATTGCGCTGCCAAGTCCGGTCTTTCTTATTTTGGAACCTATTACCTTGCTGATGCTGAGATTTCTTTGATTTGGACTGTGAATACTGCTGCTGCTGACCACCCTTTGAGGGTGCATGAGAACCTAATGCTTGAATGTGACCACCTCGAGAACCATACCCTGACGAAGGTGTACTGCCAATGTGCACACCTGTATGTCCACCGAGGCCCATAGCCAAATTCTCCTCCACAAGCTGGGCTTTCTCCATGGTAACCTCCATAGTCTTAGGTTCAAATACACGAACCCCTCCACTAATCTGGGCATTCAAGCCCCTGATAAAATGCTGCACCAACATGGACTCGTCATCCCCGATACCTGCATACTGTTTGAGCTCATAAAATCTCTACTCAAATTGCTAAATTGTCATGGTCACCTACCTTAGCTCATGAAAATCATCTGCTTGACGCTGCCTCCAATGGTCAGAAAGGAAGCAACTTCTGAATCTCTCTACAAACAACTCCCAAGACACAGTGTTAATGTCCAAATGTAGCTTCTGCTCCTCTAGCCCCCACCAAGTCGAAGCAAACCCCCGAAGAGGCAAAATGGCACATTTGGCTTTTGTGTTGCTACCATACAGATGCATGGCGAAACACCAGCCTAGGTCCAATAACCAAGTCTCTGCCTCGAGTCCTCTACCAGCTCCGTCAAAGGTGGGAGGGCGTGCTCTCAGTAAATCCCTCATATGGCTGGCTAGTGTGGCCTCCTGCTCAGCTATCAATTCTCTATGCCTGGGAGACCCCTCTCTCTGTCTAGGACCTAACTGGTCTACCTCTTGACCACCTCTGGGCTACTCACCCTCCTGTCTAGGGCCTAACCAGGCAAGGGCCTCCTCAAGAATCTATCTCAACTGGGCTCCATCAGGCTGACCCTGACCCTCCATGTTCTGACCCCCGCCTTCATGGCCAATCCCATGAGGAGAACTGGGAGGAGGATCTCCGCCTCCACCTCTTCCATGACCCCTACCTCTACCCTGACCTCGGCCCCTACGTCTAGGCTTCTAACCTGAATACAAAAGGGGCAATTTATTAAATTACGAAAAAGGGTCACAATAGGAGTTAAATCATTCTACAGAGTTTATGCACTAGGTTACATAATGGGCTCAAATATAACCAAGGTACCCAGTGTTTAAACCTAGCTCTGATACCAGATGTAATGCTCCACCATGAACACCTTGAAAGACAACACTTCTATGCAAGCAAAGCGGAATAAATTTATTATTATTTTTTTGAATAAGATAACAAGTGAGGTTTAGCAGATCTATTCACATCATTAACTAACATCTTGTCTTCTAAGGTCCCATGGTTGCATTACTTGACAAATTAATCAACATAACTTACATGCATTACTAACTAACATCGGTAGAACATTTTAAATCTATTACACTAATGATTATACATATACATCTCAATTTCATGACATTAGTTAGATAATCAACTTGATCAAGATTACATGTAAATATTCATGTCCATACATATGAGTACATCATCATGTAGTTTACATTATCAACATCCTGATTTCATCTAAAAATATACAATGTGATACAGTAGATACACAAGGCTAGTACATGGGCATAATAATTGTCTTCATAAATAGGTACAAGATCTGATGACTAGTACACAAGGTATATCCTCCTCGCTCACGAACAACAGTAAGGAAAAAAAACAATGGATAAAGCTCTTCCACCTGACCATGTGGAACCTTGAGGTCCACACCCTGAGCTAGGAGTTAACATAAGGTTCCCACTACCACATACAGTCAGGTAGATAGTAAACTAAAGACAACACATGACTCCAACATCACAAGTCAATATCACAACAACACAACAGTACCTCCAGAGGCAACACTTAACAACAAGGGAGAGTACAACTAGGGAAAGCTAGGCTGCAGTAAGGAGAGTGTCATCGCATGGTCCTAGCATGGGTTACCCAGGCTATCTATCACCAGAAGTTGGCCCCCATCTATGGTTACCCTAGCAGCCTCTCTCTAGGCACCGGCCCCATAGGGTGACACATGCGGAATCAACATTCCTTTCATGAGGACAAGGGAGTTGATTTTGCCAACCACGGCCTTCTCATCTCATCCTTAGCCTGAACGAGCACTACAGGCATGAGTGAGGCATCCAATTATCTTGTTAGTGTGAAATCTACCCAACCCCTAGATTAATTATTAGGTTATCACTTGATTACTAACTTGCAATCGGTTACCCTGGCGGCCACTTTGGGCACTGGCCCCACATTGGAAGCCACTCCCCTATCTGCCCCTAGGCGACCCCATCCATCAAGCCATGCACAAGTCATCATAACAATAAACTTACATACAAATAGCAAGGCATTAACCCTCTCGCAAACTATGGCATAAACACAAGGACATACTCTTAATACATTATCCATGGCTTCTAGATGAAGTCACACATGAGAAGTTTGTTCTTTACAGATGACAAAGTGCCCCCATGGTCTTTAACCAACATGATATCTTATAACATACTCAAAACAAATAAATAATCGCAACATCTATGAAGGACTTAATTGTCACACCATGAGGTGTTCACAGCATACCATGTCCATGAGGACAAACGTTATAACCTATGCCTCTGGAACTAACCACTCACATAGATGTAACCACATAGGGACCATGATGACATATCTAATTCACTTTCCACAATTCAGTTTTCCCAACCCTACTATGTAAGCAATTTGTGCTCAACAAGGAGTCATTCTAACAAATAATTTATGTTTAATTTAAACATTAATTGACTATATTAGATTTCAATTAATGATGTCATTAAAATAAAACTAACATTATCAAGTTCAAACATAACTTGTAATTTGTCTATAATTTGGAATAAATCAAGAGATTTCATAAGATTATTGGCTAAACATACATATATATTTAGTTACATTCTAATAGACATAAACACAATACAAGTATGCCTCTTCTTATTATAAAAGAATATTAAATCTTTAAGGCATAAACTTCGTTATCTAGTTTGAGGCCTCCTTTGTATTGTCTTAGACTAAACAAAATACAAGGATATAGATATAATTGCATATCGAAATGTATAGTTTGAAACTATAATACCTATATTGCAGATTGGGTAAACCTCTACTTGTAATTTAAATCCCAACCCTAGAATTAATAATAACATTATTCTATAGTTAATTTGCAAAGAAAACTACTATATTAACATTAAGACATAGTGTATCATCGATTGCATCCTTGCTAAGATTAAATATGCAATTACTATAAAATAGCCACGTGTAAATATTTATTAAAACAACTATTTAATTAAATTTTAAAGATACAACTATATTTACATCTCACTAACATAACTAAGGTAGCCACTATACGTCATTTTAATTAATCAATTAATTGAATAATTACAATGTAAATTAAATTCAATACTTGCAGAAAACTTGAGGGTCCTTATTTATGTTCTAACCATATAAAAATCCTCCATCTCATAATACATATTTAGCTTAAAAGTAATAAGGAAACGATTTTAATTACTACTACATACACATTGATTACAAATACCTTTTAAACTGAAAATCAACTTGAAACTAGCAATAAATAATTTATTTATTGACCATAAGTATCTCATTTGATAAACAATATGGACTCAATAACACAATTTCGCCTAGCAAATTACTATCATTTATCTTACAATTTGGAACTAATAATAAGAGATACTATGCTCATGATAATGATTAAAACCAACTCAATATCACTTCCTGGAGTCGTACATGGTATTTTATTATCTGACAAATTTATCTTAAAACTTTGTATAAGAAACTATTCAATTGAAAGTGAAAAGTAGCCAATATATTTTACATTCATTTCCTATCATGAAAATATTGATGTGCTTAAATTCCATATTCAAAGTATAACCAAAATACTCTAGTATTTAATAATCTAATTTGATAAATTAGATAACATATGTCAAGTACTAAACTACTCAAAACCAACACTCTAAATTCCAATGGATTGAACTAATACTCTTTTTTTGACAATAACATAATTACTCTTTTGAGGGATCAGGTATTCACACCCACTTAGAAGTCTTACAATAATGCTAAAAAGATAAGTCTAAACTTCAACAATTATCAAATCTTACATACCTACACTAATGAAATCTATATCAAAACCTATGAGCCCAACAATAATAGGAAACCCAAGACATCCAATGGACACTTACATCCATGCCCACTCAAATGAAATACCACGACTACATCCTAGAGAAGGTTTTACTATACTACCATGTTTATCTCTATCTTTATTTATTTATTCTAGATCTAATACGAATAGAAACCAAGCAATAATTACTTACAACTCTCATTAAAATAACATCATAGAAGACTCCATGAAATATGGTAAAAGATCTTCTGACAAAATCTCTTAACGAAAGAGAGAAGAAAGACCTTCTATTCTGCATTGGAAGACGTCAGTTTTAAACATAGGTATCTACTTTCTATGCTTTAGAAGTGAGCAATTACCGAATGTAAACCTTGCAAGTGGCTATTAGAAGCGAAGAAAAATAACATGTTTCAATTCTTGAAATAGCAATGATTCTAGATTAAAAAAAGCCGAAGTGGCTGTGATCAAGATTTGATGAATACAGAGGATTAAAACAATTAGCCCAGAAGAAATCTATAAGTAGATGCAATGCTAAAATGACCCATACTAGAGGCCAACGCTACCAAAGATAACAGACATACATTTATTTTATTTTATTATTTTTTTAAATAGGGAAGGCCTAAAGAACACCGTACGACGGCATCTAGGAAGGATAAGAATTCAAGGTGGAATGCAAATCGTGGGAGTATAAACACGCCTGGCTTGCACCATTCTTATTTAGCTTAGGTTTAGTTTTTTTATAGTCCTTTTATTATTTTATTTTTTTATTTTACTTTTTTTTTTTTTTTTTTTTTGTCAGATGCAAGAGTAGCATCGGCCCTACTAGACATGTAGGCAAAATGTGGAAGCACAATCAAGGTGTCATTTAGAACGAGGGCAAAAATATTACAATCAAGGCATGGAAGAGGGAATAAACAATTTATGGGAATAAAGAAAGTGAGATTCTTGTTTGGATAACATTACACCCTTAAATGAAATCCATCCACATCACTAACTATTGTAACCACATGAGGTAAACAAGGTGCAGCCTACCCTTATAAGCATAGGGAAATACTCTGGTGGATATAAATTCAAAATGAGAAAACACTACCTAGGCCACACGAATTGCTTTCTAGAATGCCTCAAGGATGGTTATCCAATGGAAGCAATGGTTGTAGGATATTCACAAAATGGATTAAGCAAGGCTCTTCCTACAAATTGAGAGTTGTTCAAACTTAAATCACATGAGTAATCCTCTTTGCCTTATGGCTACATTCGCTTGTTATGTGAGCGTAACTGAACATATTGACAATGCCAACTATGAAGATACCCTACTTCTGAATAAATGCCAATTATATATGTGATAAATGTGTGGATACAGTCTCAAGTTTCCTGATGATGATTTATTTCTCTCTGAGATTCACTATATGTATGCGATTATGTAAACTTGCAAAGCATTGGTTCTATTTGAGCACAGTTATACAGTGGTGAAGAAGAAGCCATTTAGGTGTCGGGTAAAATCTATTCTAAATTGTTGGAAAGAATGAAACAGTAGAAATGATTTAGGGACATCCCTCAAGCCTACACATGCGGCCATACAGGTTCAGCGACAGAGAGCTATGCATACTAAATCACATTCACCTATCTAAAACCATTTACATATACAGGTAGAAAGAGAGAGGGATCGAAGGATAATGGAACCTGCTTAAGATGTTTGAGAGTTTGCCCTATTGAATCCGGTAGCTCCTTTCTCCCTCTCCAATTTCTTCAGACCTTCCTTTTTCTAGAAATCTTTTCCTTCCTTCAACCAGGATTCAACTCCTCAGATAAATGCAGAAACATCCCCTCTTCGCAACAATCCCACTTTCTCAAAAGCAGGGTTGAAGTCCTTGGGTAACGCCGAAACATGCCTCTCTGTTTCAAACAACCCACATTCACATAGGAATCAACAATTTCATTTTTACCAAGGGATTCCCAAGCCTCAAATCTGCAACTGACGGCACATGACATGAAATTTGCACATTCCCAGATATTGAATACATGGTATAAAGCAACCATCCTAATTTTTTTTTAAACCTTAGAATATTCCAAAGAAATAATATTATTTTATTAATCTAATATTAACTATTTATTTCATTTAACACAATTTACATTTATATCTATTTATTTATTTATGAAATTTATGATCATTGTAATTTATCCGTTTACAACCAACTTAATCATTTACAAACAGCTCATAATTTAGTAATTAATTTATTTATTATTTCACATAATTTTATTAATCATATTTTCTATATTATTTAATTCATATTGAAACAATTTATATTCATTTATCAAAATTATATTCCTAGTCAAATAAATCTATTTGAATGCATCAATACACCAACGTAAAATAGGCAATTCTGACCTTGTTAATCCTCATTGTGGCACATTACTTGACTGACAAGCAAGATTAGATGACAAGACCACAATCACAGAGGCAAACAGACAATAGACAATAATGACAAGGAACCCCATGTTAACTCCGTTCAATGATTCCATTGGCTAGGGCATGCTCAGACCTGCTAGTTTAGGTGGAGTCAATGCCCGGTATGTGCATCCTACATCAAACAACAAGGGTGTACACATATATACATATATAAACATGTAGTCACAGACATAATGAACGGAAGTTGCAGTGTGGCAGGGTACTTGGATACGAGTAATGCAACACTGTTTCGTTCATAAACACACATCATTAAGTAACTATATCCATTACCAATCATGCATCATAATCACAATCGAATTAACACATTAACCTCAGAATAACATTAGTCTATAATCATCAAATATGTCCATCGAAGGCATAAAGTACAAGTAATCAAGCATCACCCTATCATAGATCCATAATTAGCTATCATAAAAATAGAGTGTCCATCAAGATCAAGGAGAACATAAACCATAACACACTAGACCAAATGTTTCGAACTGTAATTATGCAATATGAAACTACCAACTATACCAGAACTATCATAGGAAATATGAGAATAACATCTATCACAAGCCAAAAGCAAGGGGCATTACATAGCATGATTCACATTTGTTTTCATTTAAAAGTTTCTAAAGCTTTTTCAATAGAATTTTTTGCCTGGGCAATGGAGCTTGTCAGTGTCCAAGCAAACTCATTCACTTTATTCTTCATTTTACCTATCATGCGTATATCTATATTCTCAGCATATCTTGTATCTAATATGAGGATTATATTCCATCTATGTGTTTTATTTTAGGATAAGTTAAGACACATTAATGCCTTAAGAAATTATATTTCATGTACTTAGTGGACATTAAAATATAAAATTTAGTCAATTTAAATTAAATTGCCTTTGTAAGTTAGGCACACCCAACCGTCCCATGTTCTAGTTGGATCCTTGTTCACAAGTCATCTCCTCTATCATTATAGAATTCTCCAGCACAACCATATTAAGTGCTCTGTGTAGAAATTTCAGCCCTTCAACTAGAACAAACAAACTTAGATTACCTCACACTCTTGCCAGACTTGCATTTTAGGCTCCTCCTAACAATGGTACAAATAACTTATGTTCATTCCATGATACAAGTAATCATGTTGCAAGTGAATGTACTAAGACACACTGGATGTTGGAGCTCATATCTTATTCAGAAGTCAGTGATCAAGGTTTATTAGGTAACCAAAGTCTTCTTCCAAATGAACTTGACTGTGACTCCACTATAGGTTTTATTCAAAATGAACTTGCTTTTGAAAAGTGATAGACCAATCTCTAGAGTCATTTGCTTGTCGCTTAAAATCAGAGAATTGAGAAAGAGAGGCTTGAGAAACAAAAGGTTAGAGCAGATGAAGGGAAGATAAAAAATGATTGTAGATCCAAGCCCATCTTCATCATGGACAAATAAGGTGATCCAAGGAGCAGTCATATATTGGAATACATGACCAAGGCTGAACTATAGATATCAGAATTAGAGTTCCATATTAGTATATTTACAGTAGGACATGAGTGTAATTTATATCTCTAAGGGCTATTTTTCACTTTCAATTGAACAGTCTCATATAAATGTTTAAAATTAGATATGTCAGCTAATAAAATTTTCAGCACTAGTATAGAAAAATTATTACATTTGATACAAAATTCATTAAATCCTTAGAGGATGAAAAATATTTACTATCCAATGACCCATGGAATATATTATTATTATTAAGATTATTATTATGATTATTATTGTTATTATTATTATTATTATTATTATTATTATTATTATCTCAAAACTAATAGTGGTCATCCCCAAGCTGTCAGGGAATGTATGGGTGAAAGTCTAACCAAAAATTGCATAATTTATATAACTGTTAGTTTTTCAATTACAATTATATAAATATGGTATTGGATTACTAAATTAAATATAGATTTAATATTTTAGTTGTCAGATTTAATTTATTGATTTATCTATATATTAAAAGATGAGATAGTATTGTGTTGATGCAATAGTTTAATTTGATTAAACAAAAAATTGTTATGACTATATAATATTGCTGATGAAATTTAATTTAATTTGACATCAATTTTATTAAGAATTCTTTATAATGATGTTGATTAGTTGAAATTGACTAATAGGTAGGATTAAGATTTCTAAATAAAGTATTTGAAATTTAAGTTACAAGTATTACTTTTAGATAATTAGTTCATTGTGAGTCTATTGCATAATGTAAGTGAAGTTTGTGTAAGTTGGTTCACAAGTCGTAAAAGAGTAATGTTGTAAGATTAAGTCTCTAGAGGCATAGGCTATGATGTTTTGTTTTCATGTACATGATATGCTGAAAATGTATCATGGGGTGGTAATTAAGTCCTTCATGGATGAGAAGGTTCATTTTTTATTGAACATGCATTAAATTATTGTGTTGATTTTTTATCATGGGGAGACATTGGTAAAAGGAGTATATTATTTATGAGTTGCTTCATTTGGAAGTTGTGGACAATGTTTTGTGAGTTGTCCTTGTGATTAAGTTGATATGCAAGATGGTTAATGCCTTGCATTGTTATATATACATGTTGATATGAGGATAATTGTTATGCTTGATGGATAGGGTTTTCTAGGTGCAGGTAGGGGAGTGGCTTTCAATGCGGAGCCGGTGCCCAAAGTGGTTGTCAGGGTAACCCATTGAAAGTTGTTAACTCAGTGATAACCTAATTAATGAATTAGGGGGTTGGGTATTTAATCACACTAAACAAAGATAAGTGGATGCCTCACTCATGGCTCAAGTGCTCGTTTAGGCTTGAGATGAGATGAGAAAACCTGGAATGGCAAGATCAACTACCTTGTCCTCATGAAAGGTATGTTGATTCCACATGAGCTTTGTATGGGGGTTGGGAGTCAAGAGAGGTTGCCAAGACAACCCAAGATGGGGGTGGGGTCCTAGGAAGGCTTACCAGGACAACCCATGACAAGCCATGTGATGACACTCCTCCCTACTGTAGCCTAGCATTCCCTGGTTGTGCTCTCCCCATTCGTTATGTGTTTGCCTCTGGAAGTATTTTTGTCTTGCTTGAGATATTGACCTATGTTGTTGGAGTCATGTGTAGTCCTTGTTTCTTTAGTCTATTGTCTACCTGACTATTTTTTTGTAGTGGGACCTTATGTTATCTCCTAGCACCGGGGGTGGGCCCCAGGGTTCCACATGGTCAAGTGGATGTGCTTTATCTCCATTTTTTCCCCTTGTCATTGTTCGTGTGTGAGGATGATGTATCTTGTGTATCAAACATCAAATCTTGTACTAGTTATGGAGACACTTATTAATGCTCATGTACTAGTCATGTGTATCAGTCGAATCATAATGTATGTATTCAGATGTAATCAGAAGGTGATAATGTAAACTATGATATGATGTACTCATATGTATAGGAATTTATATATACACATGTAATCCTGATCATGTTGATTATTTATCTGATGTCATGATATGGAGATGTAAATGGTTATTCATTTAATGCAACAGATTTAGAATGATCTACTGATGTTAGTTAATGATGTATGTTAGAATATGTTAATTGATTTGTCAAGTAATACAACCATGGAACCTTAGAGGACAAGTTGTTAGTTTAATGATGTGTATAGATATGTTAAACATTACTTTGTTATCTTATTCATTTAAAAAAAAAATTGTCCTATTTATTTAGTGAAATTGTGTTGTTCTCTAGTGTTCCAGGGCGGGTGTTACATTTCATGGCATAAATATTCCATATTGAAGTTAGTATACTAGGATGCATAAAAGTATAGGGCATATTATCATTTTGAAATTTATGTTGGATTTCTTAGTTTAAGTATTGATTAATATATTAATATTTAATTTTTCTAAACATATATATATATATATATGATTATTTAATTTTTCTTCATTGTAATTATAAATATCTATAAAATAATATAACTAATTCTATTTGTAATCCTAACCCCAACCCTAATTCTAACCATAATTATAACCCTGATTCTTACCCTAACCATAATTCTTATTTTAGGTAATTCTAATTGTAATCCTAACCTTAACACCAAGTTTGATTCAAACCTTAACCCTAATTCTAACCGAAATTCTAATCGTAAACCTAACCTTATTTCTAACCCTAACCCTAATTCTAACTATAATTATAAGTCTAATACTTACCCTAACTCTTTCCTTAATTATAATCCTAACCCTAATACTAACCTTAACCCTAACCTTAGTTCTAACCATAACTATAACCCTATTTGTAACTATATCCATAATTCTAGTCCTAATAGTAAAACTCTTTAAATGGACATAAAAATATAAAAAAATATATTCTACATTTTATTATTAATATAAATATTAAATATTGAAATATTATGCTAATATAAATGTTAATATATTATATTGTGTAATATTCATATTAATATTTAATTTTTATTCATTATATATATATTAATTATATTTTTTTCATTTTATTTATGTTATATTACAGTAAAATGAAATATTCATATACATTTGTGTATAAAAATAGATCCATATTAAATTAAAATCCTATACTGGGTATATCTGGCATTCTATACATATCATTTATTAGTATCTGCCTTTGGCAGTACTATTACAGTGAGTTTTTTTATCTAGTGATTAATCTATCTATAGTAAACCAAACAAAACAAAGTATTATTTATCTCTATTGTGAGTGGCTTTTTTTTATCTAGTGATTAATCTATCTATAGTAAACCAAACAAAACAAAGTATTATTTATCTCTATTGTGAGTGGCTTAAAATTTGACCTCTTAAGAGCAAATTTTGCAGAAATATTATTTTGAGGGAAATAAACACCTAAATTTGAGAGAAAAATCAGGTGGTAGTATCTGCCTTTGGAGTACTATTGCAATGAGTTTTTTTTATCTAGTGATTAATCTATCTATAGTAAACCAATCAAAACAAAGTATTATTTATCTTTATTGTGATTGGCTTAAAATTTGACATCTTAAGGGCTGATTTTGTGGAAATACTATTTTGAGTAAAATAAACACCTAAATAATAATAAAAATCAGGTGGAAGGATACTAACAGATTAACTTAATTAAATTATGAGTGACTAAATTCTTGCCAAGAATCTGGTTATTAACAAATAATTTTTTTTAAGGTTAAACAAATAAATTTTTTTCTTAAAGTCTGGAAATATTATAACAAAAATTGTAATATTTATATTAATATAATATTCATATTAATTCATTATTTTGTTTTGATCATTGTATAACTATTATAGTCTTTTCTATATAAATATTAAAAATTAAAATATTGTACTTGATGTAAATATTAATATATTATATTGTGTAATATTTATATATATGATTATTTAATTTTTCTTCATTGTAATTATAATATTGATATTTTAAATATCTATAAAATAATATATTAATACTATTTTTATAATAAAATTTATTGAAACATAGTAAAATGAAACAAATAATTTTTTATTATTAAACAAATAATTTTTTTGTTGAATTCTATCCAAATAGTATAACAAAAATTTTAATATTTATATTAATATAATATACATATTAATGTTATTATTTAATTTTGATCATTGTATAGCCATTATATATATTTTTTAAATTGGCTTTTTAATTTATTATTAAACTTCTTTTTTCCTTTCTAATTTTTAAAATTATTTTTTTAAATTTTTATTTTCTTTCTTTTGTTTTTTTTACAATTATTTATTTTATTTTACTTGAAATACATTTGTTTTACTTTTAATGTAACTTTCAATTTTACTTTCACAAAAATTATCATTCAATATTTTGGATATTCTTTTATTTTATTTTTACTTTCATAAATGTAGTGAATAAGATATACTTATATCAATGCATTCCTTTATAAGATATTCTTATATTAGTACCTCCTTTACTTTCAAGCAAGAAGAATTGCTTAATTGTTTTTCCTCCTCAACCAATTATAAGCTTACGTTGACTAATCATTTTTTACATATTGATAAATAGCACTCTCTTTTGTTAAACTTGATTTATGAGTTGACTTTTATTTTTATTTGATTTACATTATTTTATAAAGTTTTTCATTGTTTTAAAATTACTTACATTCATTAAAAGTCATGACACAACTTTGTTTGTTACCTGAATTTGTCATCTTTGTGCACTAGTAGTAACTCCTAACAATTTCATGTTAAGCTACCTTATGTCTTCGAACTCCAACTGTTGTCAAGCTGACTCAAGAATCACTTTGTGATAGCTCATCCTGATAACTAAATAATTTCTATTATTACAATACTACAAAGGCAACAATTTCATGTTAAGCCACCTTATGTCAAATTCAATCTCCAAGTGTTGTCAAGCTAACTCAAGAATCACTTTTTAATAGTTCATCCTTTAATAACTAAACAATTGTTACTATTACAATACTTCCCAACTGAGCAATAGAGAGGATTTAAGTGCAAGTCATTCAGTTCATATATTTCCAATGTCACTGACGAGGAAAAGACTTAGGTGTTTTAACGGTTAGTCAGTTTAGACATCTTATGATTCCCTGACTGTAACACCCTGCCATGAATACCTCAGAGAACATCACATTTATGCTATATGCAACAGGATAATTTTTTTTTTTAAATTGAAAGAGATAGTAAAGTCACAAAGTAATATTAACGCATCATTTAAACTAATGACTTCTCCTCTAAGATAACATGGTTGCATTACTTGACAAAACAATTAACATAATCTAACACACATCATGAATTAACATCAGTAACTCATTGTAAACCTAATGCACTAAAACAATAAACATTTTCATCTATATAACATCATATAAGTATTCATCAGGATCTAGTACATTGTCACAATTTCTCCCAACATATGAATATAACATTACATTGTTACATTATCATCTTCTGAATACATATGAATACATACATTATGAATAATCTAATACACAGGATAGCACATGAGCATAATGACTGTCTCCGTAAATAGGTACATGATTTGAATCTGCTACAAGAGTTACCACCTTCTTGCACACGAACAAAGGCAAGGAGAAACCAATGGAGATAAAGCACATCCACCCAACCATGTGGAACCCTGAGGTCCACCCCCATGCTAGGAGATAACATAATGTCCCAAAACGTCATACAGTTAGGTAGACAATTGCCTAATAGGAACAAAGACCAAACAAGACTCCATTACAACACATGACAACACCACAAGCAACTCAAAATCACTTCCAGAGGCATCACACGACGAATGGGGAGAGTACATCTAGGGAATGCTAGGCTACAGTAGGAAGAGTGTCATCGCATGGCCTGACATGGGTTATCCTGATAGCCTCTTACTAGGCGCCGGCCCCCATCTATGGTTATCCTGGCAGCCTCTCACTAGGCACCGGCCCCATAGGGTGACTCATGCAGAATTAGCCTTCCTTTCATGAGGACAAGGAAGTTGATCTTGCCAACCAGGCCTTCTCTACCCATCCTTAGCCTAAACAAGCACTACAGGCATGGGAGAGGAAATCCAATTATCTTGTTAATGTGTAATTTACCCTTTTCCCCCTAGTTCATTTTTAGGTTTTCACTTAATTAACAACTTTCAATGGGTTATCCTGACAGCCACTTTGGGCGCCGGCCCCACATTGAAAGCCACTCCCCTACCTGCATCTAGAAACCCTAACCATCAAGCAAGACAATGACTATCATACTGATAAGTATATATAAACAATGCAAGGTATTTACCTTCTTGCATACAAAACATAATCACAATGACCAACCTGTACATTATTGTCCCAAATCTTTCCATTGATCAATCGCAATAACCATAACAACACATATCCCAAGCAAGGTATGGGTTATCTTGCTCGCAAATCTCAACCATGAACAAAATAGTTTCTCATTATGATTTCTAAGATCTCCCCATTACAATACTAAACACAAGCTCAATATCAACACATACGTGAAGGAGGTTTAACCCCATCATAATATATTCACAACACAGTATGTACATCATCTCACATTATTGTTTACCAAGACCCACATACATAGACAAAAGACATCATGTTCTTGCAACATCTTCATTTCAAGACACCTATGAATAGAATACATGCCATCGAATCATATTACCTTATGCCTCTGGAACCTAAACTTGACAATTTACACATAGACCAACTCACATGAAAATTTTTCTTGCAATAAGCAATTTCAACTAATCAGCTCATCGACAACACAAATTCTTCTTACTAGAGCAATTCAATCTAATAGTTATCCAGTTACCTATAAGTTTTACTTATAGGGCTAAATTCAAATACATTGTTGTTTAACCTAATTCCAACCTTTCAATCCAATTTCATCTTAATAAAATCGTTATGAAAAGATCTTTACATAACCAAATCAACTAGATTAAATTTCATCTACACTAATTATTTTGTCATATCCAATTCCATTTAATCAAATTAGAAACTGGATTCAAGTTATATCTCCACCACGAATTTCATAAAACCTAGGTCTAGTTTAATTAATATTAATTCTATCTATTAAATTAATCACTCATCAATTACATATAACTGAACCAAGCTAAACAATGCATAGATAATATTAATTACAAATACTTATAACTTAAATGTTGATTTCAACATTTATAACCCAAACCCATATATCATATTTCTACTAACAAAACCATTATAATAGAATCAATGCCATATTATAGTAAATATGTGATCATATCGATTAGTTTAATAAACATTCATATTAAACTATAACAACTACATTTCTTTTGTTTCATACGTTAATATCTATGTCATATATATATATACTCCAACAAACTCATCTACTAAATCGTGGATCTTAACTATGCATGGATTCATATTAAATTTATAATTAATAATTGATACCTATACAAATATCCATATGACATAAATGTTTATATACATGTTCATGCACTTGTGTAGGTTATTCCTATCCTCAAGGTAAGATTTGGTCAATCAACCTTCAAATTTTGGATAGTTTAGAAACAACACCACTCTGCCTTTGAGTAGCAGCCACACCATTTCCATTTCTTCAAGCGACAACTTCATAGACCACCACACCCAATTTGAAACACCTTTGTTAAACAAGGCTGGAGTCCCACCTAGAGGATGGAGTTTGACAAACTTAAGGAGTATGCACACCGTATTAAATGGGTTATCTAGATTTAGATTATGGTCAATCAAGAATACTGTGAAGATTTGAACAAGCAAAGAACAAGACACCCAAAATATAAATTGACTAAATGAAGAGCTAATAAGATGTTTAATACAATCTACTATAAGAATTGGATCCTAAAGAATCTATGCAAAAGTGGGCAGTTTTATATGATCCAAAGTCCATATTTATATGAGACCTTAATGCACATAAGAAAAACATTTCCATCTAGATCTAATAGAAGGCAAAAGTAAGGAATACTCTAATAGACAAGGTACTTGAACTATTCGACAAGGTTCAAAGATACTTACATACACAAGAACATCATTAGTTTATCTATTAGAAGATATGAACAAACTAACAGATCCTTAGCAAGATGACTTCCTAACCCCCTTTTAAAAACAGATAAAAACCATTGTTTCTAAGATCCAACACCAACATTTAGCAATTATAAGATTATATAGAAATCTTAATACTAATATATAGATAACATATGATTATATGCAAACCTTAATGCCAATATATATGGTGATTACTATCTTATAATTATAGGAAGATCTAATGTAAAAATCAAAAATATAATTCATGCTATGATGATCTAGGTTTATGACATGCAAATAAGGCAACAAATATGCTTCTTTCAAGATTTACATTGAAATGTTTGCTTTTCAATTTCACAAGCAACAACCCTTAGAAAAACAACCTTTACATGTAATAAATAAAAGATACATATAATATTTAGAACATACAATATTTACATTTAACCAATAAAGAAAAACATATAATATTTATATTTAATCAATAAAGAAAAACATATAAAATTTACATTTAATCAATAAGAAAAATATATAATATTTATATTTAATTAATAAAGAAAACATGGTACCTCAATTGCAATATCAAACTAATGGTAGAATCCTTGAATGAAAATCATAAAATGAGCAAGTCACCCCCACTCCATGAAGAGTTTTTAAAGAGAAGGAAAGAGTAACTTCCTACCCAAAACTAACTCAACCAACCAACTAACTCAACTACCCAACTAACTCAACCAACCACCTTCCCATTTTCGTCACTTTTGTAAGTGGGGCTTAAAGGAGGGTCTAAAAACTTTTTAAAATATTATAAATGACAAAAATAAACTTCTTACCTATGCACCTTGGACATAAGACAATTTTCCAAACATAAAATATAACTTAGACCTCTTAAAAACACTTAAAAATCATTTTAAAAGTTACAAGGTTAAATCCCACACAAAAACATAATCATTTTATCACATAAAACTAAAAATAATATTTCTTAACATCATGGCCAATAGACCTTAGGGCCCCATGCCTAGGTCAGACATCACACAAAAAGACATAAAGTGGCTAAATGACCACCATCATCCATTGACATAATAATTCTACATGTACACTCAACAAGAAGTGTTAGTACAATATATAGCCAAAATATATCCATCATAACTAACATATTATCACAAATCCATTAGTAACCATAGTGTAATGCTGAATCAATACACTCTTGATCCAATTGTTAGGCTTCGTCAATTGGATGATAGGACTGTCTCCTCTCTACTCTAGGGTCTGGTTAGTGCATTTACTAGTGTTCAGCGACCTTCCCTTAAATCAATTTAATAGTAGTAATAAAATAATTCATATTCAAACAACTTTAAATAATTATTTGAACTAGGTAGTTATCAATTACCAATTTAATCTTATTAAATATTAATAATAATAAGAAGAATATTATATGACCTTATTAAATATTAAAGTGGGTCAAATATTAGTATGACTATATAATGAAATATAGGCATACAACATAACCCACTAAGTAGGACAGCCGTTAAAAGCCAAATCAAACATGTTCACAAGCCAGGGCCAAACACGCACTTAACCAATAGGCTCCATCAAATATCAATCAGTTGCAAGGCCTAACATACTGACAGAACTGACAGGTTGAACTAGACATGTCATGCATTCTGATCAAGGATGATGACTTGAGATGTGGGACCTTAAGTTATCTCCGGAACAACTTATCCATTGGGTTCAAGGCACGCTCAGACCTATTAATTCAGGTGGAGTCGATGCCAGATACCTGCATCCTACAACAAATGACACAGTCAAGCATATATAGACACACAAAAGCTGACACTAGGTGAAAAAGGAATCACAATATCACAGGGCACTCGCAAGCGAGTGATACGACATCGTCCTTTCCACATCATATCAATCTAGATTAGATAACACATAACCATAACCAAATCAAATCTACCTCATTATCTGAATAGAACCATACATTAAACATATAGGTGCATGAAATTGAATAAGTCTCAGAAGTACCATCATAACAAATAAATCTAACAGAATCAGTCCATGAGATCCATTCTAACATTTAGCAATTGTAGTAAGATCGACATCTTAATCATAGGAATGCAAAACAATGTCAAAGCCTTACCTTAATTATTCCTATTATTTTACCTTCATATTCATGTGCCTTGATCAGTTCACCTGTACATCCAAGGTGGGAACGGAGGGGCACTACACTGACTAAGCATGAAAAAGTGAAAGCATTTTCAAAAAAGAGCTAAGGCAAAAGCCTTGTCAGGAGAAAGTCTATCAGCAGAACCTCGATCGACAAAACTTAGGTTTTTTGAACAAGTTTCAAAGGTTCTAAATTCTATAGAATCACTGATAGGCTTAAGTTTGGATATTCCTCTTTTTACCGATATCATGTGTTTGAAACAAAATGTTGAATTTTTCTAAGGTAAAGCCTTATTGGGAAAACTCCCATTGGAAGAACCTAAGGTTTTAGAACTAGTTCATAAGTTTTGAAATCTCCCAACTTGCCAATGACAAGGCATAGTTTGGATATTTGCACTTTCGTTGATAAATGGCTATGAGGGAAGTTCTTAATCCGCCACTTTTGCTGATAAGCATAGAACATGGACAAAGTTCACAAATTGGAACATTTGCCGATAAAGAGAAAAATAGCCACGGTTCACTTTTACCGATAAGCCTAAGGGATAAAAGTTCATAAAACTCATTTTTTGCCGATAAGCTTAAGAAAGGGGCAAGGTTCGTAAAATCTAAATTTTGCCGATAGCAAGGCATGGTTTGAGATTGGCACATTTTGCTGATAAGTAAAGGCCAAAAGGTGAAAGTTCATAAAACATAACTTTTACCGATAAACCAAAGTAAAACATAGTTTGGAATCCCTAATTATTGTTGTGAGAGTCATTGATTGACTCAAGCCACCAAGATCACCTACAAAACCTAAGATTTACCTTCCATAAGAGAAAAAACAAAGAGGAATAATTTGCACAATAAGGATGAAATTAATGAATTGGATTAATGAATTACATGTGAGAACTTGCTTTTATATTTGCAAGTTAGAGAAAAACCCTAATATGACTTAAGAATAACTTAAGACTAAAATAAGCCCCAAGTCAACTTAATAAAGTGTAATTAAATATTTAATTGCACCAACACCCCCCCTTAAGTGCAACTTAGAGAGAAATGAATAACATGCAACTAATGCAAGAATGGGTCCCAGCTACAAGGCCATGTTAGGTACCCATGTACAACAAGAATCTCTCATAAAGTGGAAAAAAGGAGAAAAGCCTAGTGGGAGAAAACTCCTCTCCAAAAGAGAGAAAAAATAACAAGTACATGAACATGTGATGGAAGAAGGACTAACACTAAGACCCCCCAAGAACTGAATCTATCACAAAAATACAATCAAGAATGCCCCCCTGGGGAAGAAGAGGGAAGGTCTGATGACCCCCCCAAAAGTGAGAAGGATGAAACTCCATGCGAGGAAATACTCCCTCCCAAAATAGAGATGAGAAGAGAGACCATGCAACCGCTCCTCAAGATGACTCCTGCAGTGTTGGAAGATGCTCAACATAGAATAAAGATGAAGACCCATGAACGTTGAACAACATTCCTCCCCTTGGGAAGAAATAGAACTACAGATGTGTGCATAATATCTTCCCATTCTAGATACGAATATATAAGAAGAAGGATAAATGTCTCTGAACTCTGCACATGATCCAAAGACAACAGTGATGCTCCTTAAAACTACTCAAATGTCTTCAATCCACTACAAACTATGACTGAATAGGAGGATAAAGAACAATCTCTAAAGAAGATGATGGTGATGCAACTCCGTCAAAGCTATCATCAAAGAGAAGACAAATGTCATCAATGTGGTCCTCCAAATCTACAAGGTGGGACTCTACAAACAACAATGATATATTTGGTAGATATGTGTCCCAATGAGCTATCTCTAGATGATTGATAATGTCTTCCTGCAAAGAATCTGATGTAGCAACAAGTAATAAATATGTGATCTTGATAGGATGAGAAGGAGAAGCAAGCAAAGTCTTATTTCATCTAAACTAGCAAGACCTGTCAAATATGCAAGCTCCTTAATTGTATCATCATCAAAAGGTATGCAATCTTCATCATCAAGGGGTATGTGGCAATCCATAGCAAGAACATCAGGGAGTGGAGAGATATGTGGGTCTCCATAATCTCCCAAATGCTAGTCCAAAGAGTACGTGGGCACACAATATGTGAGATAGAACACATAGTGTGAAAATCAACACTAGAACCAATCAATCCAACGATATGATCAATATAATTTTCCCATACAGATTTCCTCCCAAGTGTATTTAGTTCAAGTATGAGTCCATAAAGATAAGGAAAAAGATTAAGCCACCTGAGATGTGTCAAGATACCCTTTCGCCAAGACTCATAATTATCCTTACCTAATGTTACCACAAAAGGGTGAATAGAAAAACCCATGATATCTCCTAAAATAAATCAGATCAAAGTTCAAAATTTTGAATATGTATTAATGTTTATAAATGAACCCCAAAAAATAAATAGAACTCCACGTGCCAAAATGTCTAGAATATCAAATAGAAGCCATAAAACTAACAAACTAAATAAAGAATACCTGGGGTTGAATATAGAAAAATTGCATGGATGGATGTGTAGAGCTCCTCAATATCTTCCCAATGCTGCAAGAATCACAAAAATTGGGGATCGTGGCAAAAAGATATGAACTCATAGGCCAAAAATAGTATCTGGATTTCAAACATCAATAAATGTCACCAACAGAAAAATATAGAAAAAATACCTACACCATTAGATTGTGCTCAGAACCATCTTTCTGATGCCTATTTGTTTACGAAAATCATACTCCATTTGCCCAAATTATGGCAAAAAGAAAACCAATACCTCTATAGGGCAAAAAAGACCCCCTCCTACTAAAAAGTGGTGAACCATCACCAAGTTTGAAGAAAAAATGCCAAATCTGGCAGAGTTACTAAAATGCCCACTAAATATTGTGCAAGCCCAAGTGGGAGAGATTCACTTTGGAGATATTTGTTTTTTTGTTTTTTTATTTTTTGGTAAAAAGGTTTTTTTGTTTTAAAATTTTATGAAGGCCGTTAAAATAAGCCCACACCCTATTTAAAGGGGTCGCAACCTTAAAATAGGCCTGCACCCTATTAAAAGGGGTGGATTGCCCTAGGTATAGTCGTAGGTCAGTCATAGGGCACCATGCACAAGTACCCTGTACGGGCCTACATAGGGGTAAATCCCTTTTGGTTTTTTGTTTTTGAAAAAAATTCATAATAAAAAAACTACGATTTAAAAAAAATGTGATTGATTTTTTTGATAAAATATTTAATATCGTAGAAAAAGTAAATTTTTTTTTGGAAAAAAGTACCTCATACTACATGCTGGGTAGGTCGTACAACTTGCCTAGGAAAACAAATTGCCCCAGATGATCTCACGGATGATTTCGATGATTTGACAGTCAATCTTAAGGTTTATGGGCCTTTTGAGCGTGATGGCAGGGTTAGATTTTGTCCAAAATACTCCAAGAATTACCTTTCCTCTAGACCTTGAAAAAATGCACCCGCTGAAACCCTTGCAGATCTAGCCTATGAAGCTCAAATCCAGCCAAATAAAAGGCTAATCTAACTATCTCGACTACTCTAAATCTAATGGAATACTCTACTCTACATAGAAATACACCCAGCAAATGGCTCTTGCTTAATTTTTTCTCCAAATCTAAGAAGAGGATTGCAAATCTGCTTTGATACCATGTGAGAGTCACTAATTGACTCAAGCCACCAATATCACCTGTAAAACCTAAGATTTACCTCCCATAAGAGAAACAATCAAAGAGTAATAATTTGCACAATAAGGATGCAATTAATGAAATGGATTAATGAATTACATGTGAGAACTTGCTTTTATATTTGTAAGTTAGAGAAAAACCCTAATATGACTTAAAAATAACCTAAGACTAAATTAAGCTCTAAGTCAACTTAATAAAGTGTAATTAAATATTTAATTACACCAACAATTGTCGATAAATCCTAAGATAAGAGTGAGTTCCAAATTTCATAATTTTTTGATAAAGCCTAAGACCACATATTAGGCTAAAGTTCTGAATTTCATAATATTGCCAATATACATATCCCAGATGAGGCTAAGGATCTGATTTTGTAAGATTTGCTGATGGAACCCTAAAACAAGAGAAAGTTCATGAAACTATGGATTTATTGATAAACCTAAGTCAAGCCATAGTTAGGAATTTTGAAAAGACTTAGGTGTTTTAACAGTTAGCTAGCTCAGACATCTTATGATTCCCTGAGTAAGCATGAAAAAGTGAAAGCATTTTCAAAAAAGAGCTAAGGCAAAAGCCTTGTTAGGAGAAAGTCTATTAGCAGAGCTTAGGTTTTCCAAACAAGTTTCAAAAGTTTTGAATTCTATAGAATTGTTGATAGGCTTAAGTTCAAATATTCCTCTTTTTACCGATAACATGTGTTTGAAACAAAATGTTGAATTTTTTCTAATGCAAAGCCTTATCGAGAAAACTCCCATCAGAAGAACCTAAGGTTTTAGAACTAGTTCGTAGGTTTTGAAATCTCTCAACTTGCTGATAACAAGGCATAGTTTAGATATTTGCACTTTCATCGATAAATGGCTACGAGGGAAGTTCTTAATCTTCCACTTTTGCTAATAAGCATAGAACATGGACAAAGTTCACAAATTGGAACATTTGCTAATAAAGAGCAAAATAGCCACCATTTGTCATCCTTAACTTTTATCGATAAGCCTAAGGGATAAAATTTCATAAAACTCATTTTTTTGTTGATAAGCTTAAGAAAGGGGCAAGGTTCGTAAAATCTAATTTTTCCCAAGAGAAAGGCATGGTTCTAAATTGGCACATTTTGCCGATAAGTAAAGACCAAAAGGTGAAAATTCATAAAACAAAATTTTTGGTGATAAACCAAAGTACAACATAGTTCAGAATCCCTAATTATTGTCGATAAGGCCTAAGATAAGAGTAAGTTCCAAATTTCATAATTTTGCCAATAAAGCCTAAGACCACCTATCAAGCTAAAGTTTTGAATTTCATAATTTTGTCGATATACGTATCCCAAATAAGGCTAAAGCTCTAATTTTGTAAGATTTGTTGATGGAACCCTAAAACAAGAGAAAGTTCATGAAACTATTGATTTACCGATAAACCTAAGTCAAGCCATAGTTAGGAATTTTATGATTTTGCCAACAAGGTTGATAAGTAAAGCTAGTTTGTACTTGTTAAGATTTTCTGATAAACAACAAAGAGAGGCAAAGTTCATAATTTTTTTATTTTTGCTGACCAGGCAAGGTTCTTAAATTTGAACTTTTACCGACAATAGAAAACATAGGCAAAACACAGATTTCAAAAGGTTAAAATTCTTTGATAACTGAGAAGACCATAGTTCTAGAGAACATAAAGTTAGTGGATAAAGGTAAAATCAAAGGAATTAATGTCTTCAGGTGTTTTTTATCTGGATATCCATATCCCAGATATCCTGACCCATCCAGATGGACATTTTGCATATCCCAGATATCCATATCCCTAATATCCCGATATCAATACCCATGTCCAGATCATTGCCATAAGGACATTTTTTAAACCCATTATTCACATCCCGAATAATATATATCATGAGAGCCATGAAAGAGAAACTAGTAGGAAGATCCATCTAACATACACATCAACCCTAAGTGACTGTGAGAAAGTCAAGAAAGACCTGACCAACAAAGACTTGGGATCATAAATTCATCCTGAATTTATTTTATATTTCAAGATGATAAAGGTTTGTTGTGTAAACTTTTATTCATGTTAATGAGACTAACAATCACATCAACAAGTACCTTCCTAGTACAACACATGCTAGAATGAGGAACAATACATTCTACAATGCATTGTCATTGTCATTGTAATTAGTTTTTCCAATATCTTATATTCGACTAGTTAATTTAGCTAATTACAATGTAATTTCAGTCTTTTCCAAGATCTTGTATTCAACTAGTTAATTTAGCTAATTGGAATGCAATTTGTTTATACAACAAATATTTAATCTAAGAAAAAAATTACAACTAAAACAAATACTATAATTACAACACTACAAGGCAGATACTCGCCACTACATGGCACTTGTTTGATTTGTATTTCTCTCTATTTTAAATGTTACAATTCATACATTGGAAAATTAAAAAAAAGGATAAAATAACACATCTAATTTGTATTTTTTTATAAAGATAACCTACTAGTACGGGAGCAAAGCCCGATAACAAAAGCCAAACGGCTACAGAACTTGGCCCAAGGCCACCAACAGTCGATTAATAGTTCATCAAAAAACTTAATCAAAATATAAAACAAATCTTTAAACAAGTCTTTAAAAGCATAAAGCAAGAACCATCTAGCTAAGAAGAGATTTCCAGTCATCAAATATCATATTGATAAAATTTTCCTGATCCTCCAACAGAGAATCCACAGTCTTCTTTCAGTCCACCTATAGAATAGAAAAGGCTTTAGTAGCCTTGTGGGATGACCTCAGAACTAGCTTAACCAGATTCTTGACTTTGTTCTCCATCACAGACAGGCGAGATTTAACTTCAGCAAACTCAACTTCCAGCTTCTTGTTATCAACATCCCTTCTTGTGCTCATTACTTCCTTGTCAGGGGTTTCTTGTACCTCAGTTTCTTCCTCATTAGTATCATAGAAAGAGTTATTCATAGAAGCAAAGTGGCTTGTACCCTCTTGTTCCTACATAGGGGTGGTTTTGGTTCCCTTCATTTCAACATCTTGCATAGTGTCTTCCCAATCAAAAGCAATGGAATAATCCACAATCTTTATTCCCTAGGGTGTACCTCCTGCCAATCTAGAAGATCTCCTCAAGCTCGGTCTTCTAGCAGAGACATCCTTACCCAAAACAATTTCTTTAACAATCATAACCTCCTCCTTCCCCTGATTCCCCTACTTTTTACTAGTTTCTTCAACCCCTTTCCTCTCACCTCCCTCACTACATCTCTTTTTTACAGTTTTGTTTTGAGCAGGACTCCCTCCCTTATGTTTTTTGTTATCCTACATCTGTGGGTTTTTGCTTTTTAGGTTACACAAGCCCTCAACAGCAATAGCATGAGTTTTGTCCTAAGAGGTCTCAAAGGTTTGACCCAGGAATTGGCTGCTAGAGAAAGCTTTCAAAAAAGAGGTGGTCTTTGACACAAGTGGGCTAAACAAGGGACCTGAGTGACCACTCATAGGATGGTTATAAGGGGAGGCAGGCCGAGAGGCCTTCAGAGTGTTTGGCTTTGCAAGTCTCACACTTAAGGGAATTTTATCTTCAGACTCTTCATTAGAGCTATCCTTAATAGGTCAAGTAGTGAGAGGTTTAGTCAGACTCAGAGCCAAATGGTAATGGTACAATCAAAAAATTAGGCCTTGGTGTAAAGGCATAGAAATCACCTCAGGGTCCCCTTCATGGGCTTTTTTGGTATGCATGACAGAGGCTTCAAGGCTAGATAGCAGGAAGGAGGGGACATTCACCAGAGCCTTATGGTGAAAATGATTTAAAAAGGTGAAATGATAGTGATAAAACACTCTGTATCTACCATCAAGAGTGCAATACTTCATTATCAAAAAGCATACCCAGTTCCACGACACAACTAGACTTTCACGTTCAAAGCCTCCCTAAAGCTGAATTTGTTTCTCAACCTCTTTATAAAATAGTTTCATACCCTCCGAATCTGGGACATGAGTCTACTTCTTGAGTCTGTTCCCCGAACATGACAAACTAGTTGTAGCAGCAATGGAGTCCTCAGAATCAACAAATTGGACCCCTCCAACTTTCACCATTCACCTCTCATCCCACGATTCAGTAAATTGGGTCAAGACATTTTCATCATAGCCATTTAAGGATTCAAGGAAAGCCGTAACTCATCCCTCATACACTATGCTCCAGACTTGCAGGTCCTCCTTGAATTCATTGTAATTCATTGGCTCCATCCTCACTTTATCCCCCCCATTTTCCTATACCTCCAGAGCACAAAGCCAGAATCCCAGAAGTAGATAGAAAAAAATCCCTCATAGAAAAAGTTGTTGCAAAGAGTAGGGAGAGGTCGCATGGATAATCTAGAAGTGCATAAAACAAGAACCTTAAGTTTTTTTATCATCCTTTGCATGCCAACCTAGAACCCGAATGCGTTTAGATCATAAATGCTGTCAGGGTCGGACTCGTGTGAGCCCCTCGAATCCAACCCATTAAATGATTTATTTTATTTATATTGATCATAAGAATGGTTAAAATAATCATCTTGCAAACACATGTTGAGTGGGTTAAATATTTTGTTTCTATTAGAAAATTTAAGAATTTACTCTAGTTTATTAAATATCTTCTTTGGTTTAAAACATTACAATATTTATTTATTTAAATATATAATAAAATGAATCTATTATTATGGTAATAATTATATATAATATATAATATAATTTTAGACTATACTATTAAAATGGTAGTAGAGGGAGAGAAGCATCTATGTTGTGAACCTAAAAAAAATGAAGGCAACATTTATTTTCAATATAAAAACATCAAAGTTTTAAAATATATATTAATATCTACAAATGAAACTATTAAAAAAGTAAATTATAAGTATATAAGTATATATATTTACTACACTTGTCAAAGGAAAAACAAAACAAAACAATTACCAAACTAATGAATGACTTTTCCAAATGTTTTTGATAATATAAGGCGGCTAAACAAGGGGCTGAACCCTTACAAAAAATAGAGAGGCCCGAAGGCAGTAAGTATCAACAGTGCCTTAAACTAGAAACAGCATATACATCAATTACAGAAAACCAGCATAACCAGCAAAACCAGCTACTAAAACTAAAGTCATAAAAATAGAGTAACAGAGTATCAGCAGTATAACAACAAAGACTAAGGAGGCAACAGCTCTCCTTACTAGACCATAGATTTAATAATATCATCCACTTTTTTAGCCAGATCGTCATTGTCAGTATTGACATTAACCCCCAGATTCTTCAGCACAGAGAGGTTGAGGAGAATAGAGGTCCTGAGCACAATGGAGAAATTATGTTCCAGCTTCGCAATGCGAATGTGCAGACCTGCAAGAGCAGCCCCCAAACCATCATCAGTTTCCATAGCATCCTCAGCCTCTTCCACAAACATTGCACCCGCTTTATCAGCATTTCTAGCAGAGTCAGCTACTCCTCCATGGTAGCCCCTGTATCATGCATCTCCTGCTTGTCTTCATCATCACCAGATATGTCCTAAATCTCCACATCCCTGTCGTCCTCCCCCCGGATGGATTCATCCAAACCACTCTCAGAATAGTCAATGAGCTTTGCTGAAGGAGCCGGTTTGCCAGCAATACGTCCTGACCGCCAAACTCTAAAGGAAAGCCCCTCCCTACAAACCTTCGTAGAAGAATCCCTTCTCTGTCCCACCGGGGTCCTACCAAGAGTTTTAGGGGTCCCAACCACTGCCTTCCCAGTGCTCATTTCGCCAACAACCTTCCACTTTTTACCCTTCTTAGAGGTAGTAGGGCCTAGAGTATCAACAGGAATTTTCGCAGGAGTGCAAAAGGAAACTTCTTTAGTTTTGATAGGAATAGGGGAGGGCCCAGGTTCATCAACATCAGGAATATCTTTAGGGTTAGAGGAGTTCTCCCCTTCCCCACTATTAGTTGGAATGGATTTAGAGGGTTCGAGGGCAAGATGATGATTATACAAACAGAGAATAAGGCCCTGGTGAAGAGGGATAGGCTTCTTAGCAGTGTTTTTAGCCAATTTCACCCTAACCCTAAGGACGAAGTGCTCCAGGGAAGAAAGCAGATAAAACAGAAAACTAATTTTAGCATTGCGACGGAAATGATTTAAAAGGGGAGATGGTAGTTATAAAACCTGGTGAAGCACCCCTCCAGGGTGAAATACTTCATGAGGATAAAACACATAGCGTCCCATGGCTCCAACAACTTGGCTCTGTCAAAACCACCCTGGTAATGGACTAATTCTTCACCAACACCGAGGAAGAGCTGCTGACTGGTGAGGTCTGCAATTTTAGTTTTCCGTTGCAGCTTCAAGCCCTGGGTAGACATACTAGTGGCCATAGCGATCACGCGTTCAGAAACTTCAAATCTGATTCCAACCACCAAAACCCATTTGTTCTGCCAAGACCACGCAAATTGTTCAGAAATAGCTTCATTGTACCCATTAAGCCTCTCCAAATAGGGGCTAATCCAAATGTTATACACAAAAGTAAAACAATTGTATTACCAAAAAATAGCTCTTTAAATAAAATAAAAGAATTGTTAAATAAAATAACTTTAAAGTAAAATAAAATATTAAATATAATAGCTTTGTGTGTCTTTCTATTTGTGTATTTGTATTCTTGTCATTTTCGTATCCTTTGAATATTTATAATTTTTTTTAATAAATCTCTTATTTAAAATAATAGCTATGTACTTAATAGTTCAAGTAAAAAAAAAGTAATTGAAAAAATTATACATTTTAGAAAATAAATATAGCATATAAAGCTATTAAAATAATATATTTTCATGGCACAATATCAATAGTTATTTCCATAAAATATGGAGTAAATAATTTATTAAAATTTTACATTATAAAACTTTAGCACTATTGATATACTAATGTACTTAAAATATGGAATAAATGATTTATTAAAATTGTAGATTATAAAACTTTGACATTATTAGTCCCTGCCTTAGCAGAGGACTATTGTTTTCACTCAACAAAAAGAGTATTAGTTTGCTTGGGGTTCCATGCAACATGAGAAAATCTAAAGCCATAACTAATGTTTAGAATATTTTATTCTTTTTCCTCTCATTGATGGTGTTTTTTGATTGGGGAATTATTTTACCCCTACTATTTTATTCTCCACTATTTTTAGTTTGAAATATTTTATTTTTACCCTCATGTTGGTGGTGACGAGGCATTCTGTAGAATAGTTCACGTGGCTTGTCTATGCCTCCACACTTTTCATGCATGCCTACCAAGACAATTGTAATCATAACGTCTGGCAAAACCCCCCTTTCTTTAATCCTTTATAGATTTTCATACTGTGTTCAGAAGTTCCCATTTTAGCACAGGCACGTAGGATGTTGGCGAAAGTTGTAGACTTTGGCTTTATAGCTACTAGTTGCATTTACTTGAAAGTTTTTATTTTAACAATGGATTATTTTTCCTATTCACTGAGAAGAGGTGATATTGAAGAATTTTCTTCTAGGGTTTTGAGAGAGAATTTGTAGGATTAACAACAATGGAGATACCATTTGATATATTATTTGTATTTAATATTCTATTGTGGAACCAAAAAATATAGTTGTGGCTTTTTATTAATGCAAATGTTTTAGGCTTTGGCAGGGGTTAAGCCACTATTTTCTTTCTCTTTACATTATCAGGATTAAAAATTTCCAGAATGGATCTAGGTCAAGGTTTTACATGGCTGTTCATTTTGGGGAAGAAGATTTGGGTGAGTGTTTTTTTTGTTTTGACTCCATACATTTAGTGACTTTTAGAGCAATTTATGTACATAATCATCTTTTGCCTCTTAGGCTCACTCTAAAAAGGTCCTATACCATAATACCTTAGGGTTTGTACAAGTTGTATAAAGATTTGTCTTAACTTGTCTACAAGCTATATAAATTTTTGTTTGTACTTGTGTCTAGCTCTACCACTGTGTATAATTAGCTAAGATTTTAATGTTCTTTAGATCTTTGAAAGTCTTGAAAGGGTCACAAGTTCGAATCTCGTAGAAAAATATTTACTATGGTTGCTTTGCAAAGTCTTGTGATATGTCTGTCCCTATGTATAAAGTAGGAGAAGTGCAGTGTAGCTCTAGCATGTCTTCTAATAACAGAATGAAGATTATGTCAATTCTAATGTTATTGAAGTGGGTTAGTTTTCTTCTTTTAAATCCAATATTCCAATTGTTTGTTTATGTGATTTTTTGTGAGATATGGTTTTTTTCTTGGAGATAACATCTCCTTAAATTAAGCTAATAAATCTTTGCAAAAGATTTGGAATAATAACATATTATTTTTTACCTACAACTGATTTTTGTTTATTGAAAATTTTGCATAAGCTAGATTGTTTTACCAGAGATAATAATTCAAAAAATTAGGAAGTAAATTAATGGTCTAGTATGTGGAAAAAATATACTATACTTTCTACTTGTAACTATGTTTTAAATTTTTTAATCTTTTATAGGCTAGGAATTTTTCTTGGAGGTAATGATGAAAAATTAGGGGAATAACAAGGTGGTTCCATGCAGCTGATAAATTTTAGCAGCATTGAGGATCTCATGTAAATTTTGAATTAAACATAAGGATAATTTGGAATATTATAATTGTGGAAAAATCAGGACCAGTAGGGGAGGCTAGGGCAGTTAGGGAGGAGAAAGGGTTGGGAGAAGTGTTGGCAAGAGACACTGCTAGGCATGTCAAGTGTTGTCATTGATGGAAACTAAATCTATCTTACACATTTGCATTGTATCATTTGATCATACCGGAAGTCAAATTGCAGAATTGTCTAAGTCCAGATAGACAGGAACATAGCATATGACAGGGTTCAACATTTTGGTATGCATTTCTCCATAGGTAATCATATTGTGCTGCAGATCTGAGGGAATGTTAAGGGATGTTAGGGCTAGCTAAATCCAAATTTTTAGGCTCTAATGATGAAGGGATTGAAAGTTACAAGCATCTGAGTATCAGGTTTTAGTTAGACAGTTCAGTCCGGTGAAGAACAGGTCGACTTGATGTTTGATCCATGTAAGGATTAAGAGAAGTGGTTGGTTGAGTAATCTATGAGATCCAAAGGTATTGGCTGACATATGTGGTGACTTGAATACATAGGTTTTGGTTCACATTGATGTTTGTGCATGGATTCAACTGACAAAATAGTGATCTCGAAAAAGTTTCTAAGTTTTCTTGAGGCCAACTGCAGTTGATAAAATTACATGTTGCATACATATATGATCGATTGGATCAAGCATTTTGAGGTATGGTTATGCGAATATGAGGTGATAGGTGAGAAGTGTGGTAGTATCAAGTGTGAATCAAAGAGATCTAAGCTCTGGATCATGGAAAAATAGTAAAATAGGGCAGTGAGAGATGAAGTGTGTGAAGTCAGTATATTGAGCCTAACCAAAACTATAATCTTGCATTGTTAGATGCTATTCTTCAGTTCAAATATTTCAGTGAACTCTTTGTAATTGATCTTGTAGGCAGTGAACCTCCTTTGAGCAGTTAGCTCTGGGTAGTGTGCCCAAAGGCATGTGCCTTCCCATTTGTAATACTTTTTATAGAGTATAAAATATTGTGGGTTAACCCCCACCGTAATTTTTCCCTTAACCGGGTTTCCACGTAAAAATCTTGATGTTCATGTGTGATGATCTTGTCATTGTTGTTCTTAAGTTCATGCTTCTTTCTTTTGAATGTATGTGGTAAAATAAGAAAGGAACATAATAATAAGTTTTACAAAACATAGATTCACCCCCTCCTCTCAGTGTTCCTTAATTTCAACAATTGGTATCAGAGCAAGGTTCCTTGGAAGAAGTTTAACAGCTTGAGGAAGATCTAGGAAGGTGTTTCAATGGGTTCATTTAGGTATTCTGATGGTATCAATGAACAACTTCAAGTTGCTTTAGAAGATCTTGATTAGTCCAGAGCAGAAGTCAAAGAACTACAAGAGAACCTTAAAGATGTTGACGATTTCATTCAGACTTTAAAAGGGCAACTAGGCAAATCTATGGAAAAGAGGAAGGAGCTACTTTAGTGGTTAGCAAATCAAAATGAAGACAATGGCATGGATGAGGCTCTGAAGGAGAAGACAAAGGAATGTGAGAAGCTGGCAAAAGAAGTTGTCGTCCTAAAACATGAGATGGAATCTAAGGTGATGAGACTAACCAAAGAAATTGAGGAAAGGAAGAAGACTGAGGAAAACCTGAATCAATCTCTGAAAGAAAGAACAGAAGAGTGCTACAGATTGGATAGAATAACTGGCTATCTAGAGTCTGATCTATAAGAAACCAGGTATAATGAGGAACAACTTGAAAGGCAAATTGTCATTCTCAAACATGACCTAGAAGTTGCAAATGAATACAAAGAGAAGTTCAAGATAAGCTCAGCTAAACTTGAGGTGCTGCTTGATAGTCAAAAAAAGGCAAATGATAAGCATGGTCTGGGATATGAGAAAGGTGAAAGATCTAGATCCAGTCAAAGAAATCCTGAAACAAGAAATTAAAGAAGGAATCCTAGAAGGCCTCCGGTAAGACAACCTAATGCTCAAAGATATCCATCTTTCAATGGAAATTGTTTCAATTGCAATAAATTTGGTCATAAAGCTACTCAGTGCAGAAGTAGAGTGAATCAAAGTGGTCCATCCTTCTTTGGTCAATGTCTCAATTGTAAAAAGTATGGTCCTAGATCCAATGAATGGAGAAGTATGATGATGAACTACTCTAACAATAGAGAAAATGTCAATTCTTTCAATGGCAAATATTTTGCATTCTATAGATTTGGACACATGGCTAATCAGTGCAGATCAAGAGGAAATCAAGTAAATGAGCAAAGAAATGTTGTTTGCTTTAATTGAAATAGATCTGGTCATATTGCAAGATTCTGCAGAAGTAGAAATGATGATAGAAAAGGTCTAGTAAATAGAAACCAAAATATGTAGAGACAAGATAAAGGCAAGGGCAAAGTAGATGTGAATGAGATCCAGAATGAAATGAACAAAACATGGGTGAAGAAAGGTGAAATGAATGATGGTGATGGGTCCGCACTAGAATCCGGTGCTGATAATTCCTCTGAGAATTGAAATAGGAGCTCTGGCTCAGGGGGAGCTACATGAAAATCTAATTCCCCCTACCAGTAAGTTGATGCCTGAATCTGGCACGATGAATGAAGATAAAGAAGCCTATTGCAGATCTATTGAAGAAAATTTTGGAAGAAAGGAAGCTAATGCAATTGATTGTGAAGCAATTGAAGATTGACTATATTCAAAAACAAGGTATCTAGAAGAGTTAGGGCAAAAGCATTTATTACATCAAAAAGTAGGTGTACGGAGGTTAAAAAGAAAATCAAGTGACTTCAGAATCACTTTGCATCCAAGAAGAAAGAAGGAAGGTGAGCTCTATGCGAAGATTTCCAAGAGACTAAAGTGTGAAGAAGATATCTGAGCAAAAACCCTAACTGGAAAAATAAGGTATTCTCTGTAAAGCTCTCTGTATTTGCAATCTATGGATATGGCTACTCCGTTGGTTGTTGACATCATCGAAAGGCCCCAACCTAAATTCAAAAAGCATCCACACAAATCTATAGAGGTTGATCCGTTAGGTGCCTTTTCTAATGTTCTACATGGTGTGTTGCACATAGAAGATATTAGGCCTTACATTCATGCTAGCTTAGATGGGTTCGGGGATTCGCAGTTACTAGATTTGTTTAAGAATCACCTAAAGGGTGAGATTTATGTTCTTAAACCTAAGTATAAGGCATTGCAAGACAAACATTTCATTCAGGTTATTAGGTTCCCATCCTTCGATGAGAACGAGTGGGTCCGGTATGTACTTAGTTGAATGCATGATGAATTTATCTAGTTGATGAAACCCTTTAAGATCACTAAGGATGCCATCAAGGCTGTAACAGGATTGAACTCATCCGGTGGACTGTCGATGATAAAATTAGTAAAGAATCAGACTGTGACTAAAGCTACAAGCTCAAAGTTTGATAAGAGGGCAATGACAATAAATGATATAACTGATCTGGATGTCAAATTTGCATCTATGGTGATTGGGTATACGATATACCACTCTAGCAGGGAAAACTTAGTGTCAGGTATAGCCATTTATACTGCTTATCAGATGGTAAAAGAAAATGTTGACTATGATTTGTGTGATCTTTTGCAAAAATAGCTAATAGAGAATCTGAACAAGATCAAGAAGGATAAGAAGAATACATTCAAGTATGGTACGTTGGTCTTGTGCTTGTTCTTTTATTTCATGAATGAGTTGCCCAGGATGAAAAGCTTGTATTGGACCAGTGACAAGCCTGTTGCCATACAAATAAGAGAGAACTTGCATAATATTGGTGACTCCAATGCCCGAAGGATTGCTCTTTGGGGATATTTCAAGAATTTCTAGAGTATGATGCAATCAAGGGAAAGAATCCCTAAGTATGTGGTGGAAAAGTACAAGGATACAATTTGTTTCATGGTGGAGATAGATCAATGCTTGATGGAAGTAGTTGAACCAAGGACTGTATGGATCATGCCCATGGGGTATGAAGTTGATGAAAAAATATTAGAAATGTATGCTCAACACCTTCTGAGCAAACCAAAAGATACCTCAGTTGAGAGATTCAGTACATATGGTGAAGTTAGCTTGAAGCTGCATGTTGAGCTCTAAAAACCTGAAATCAAGAGAAAGGTCCTAAGGCAAGTTGAAATGTATGCAGAAAGTATTGCAATAACTAAGGAAGCTATGAGACAACACAGGAAAAGGATAGAGAATGTTGAGAAGGAGACACAGGATAGGGAACAGGGAAGTCGTTTGGTAGAGCCCTCTTCTAAGTCAAGGACTACTAGGAGTTCTGGTTTAACCTTTGGTGCATCACCTTCTCCTATGGCAGAGAAATTCAAAGAAAAACCTACTGGTAAGGAAAGAAAAGGGACAAAAGTAATGGGCAAAAGGTCATATGTCAGTGTAGAAAAGGAGGATGAAGAAGAGACTAAGTTAGATGGTGAGGTTAAAGAATTGAAGGCCTCATGCACTAAGGCTCCTAAAGTGTCTAAAGACAAGCCCTCCAAAAGTGTAAAGGTGAGAAAAAGACAAAAGACTGAGACTCATGTTAAAAAATCCACCTTGTTAGTTGAAGATATTGTGAGTGCAGTAACTATTCATGGGAATTTGAAGCCCATAACAGACTATTATGACAACTTTGATAATGCCAACAAGAGAATTTTGGAGGATGCTATGTTAAGTAATTGAATACATTCAACAGAGCACTTGTGAACATTTAGTTAGAAATCCCTAAGAGTCTAAGTGACATTTTGGAGATGAGAAAAGAAGCTGCTAAAGAAAAAGATTTGGAGCTAAGAGAACATGTGTTGTCTAGTATGTGTCCGGTAATCTCTAGGAAGGAAGCAAATAAAATTTTCAAAGAAGTTAAAGATGAATTCAGAAGCAAAATTAGGATGAACAAGCTAATGCTTGGAGACATTGATGAAGTGGTCAAAGAAATAGAACAAATTTTGAAGAAAGCTCGGGACAAGAATAAGTTTTATGTGGTCACTGAAGAACCTGTTGATGCTGATGTTACATCCATTCGAAATGATGAAGAATTGAAGGAAAATGAGCAACAAGCTGAGGCAGATGATTTCTCTATTCTGGAAGAGGAAATATTGAATAAAGGAGATGAAGAGATGGTGAAGGAAGATAATGTTGATTGTACAGAGGATACTCAAATTCCTCTAGACCAATATGGTGAAGAAAATGTAGAGATGAATATGGAAATAAATACTCCTACTGAAGGTGATTTTGAGAAGAATAAAGAGCAAAGCAGAAGAAGTCAAGGACAAGGAAGATCAAAAAGAAGAAGTAGTTAAGATTGTCAAAAAACAAAAGTAAGATAATCCTGATGATGATACCAGCAAGGATCTAAATTATAAATCTCACGAGAAGAAAGATGGAACTACATGCACGACAAGAGACATTGCAGATGTTGTTATATGGAGCCTAATCAAACTCGGAGGTTAAATTTACCCCACTTTTATTAGTGCGGTTTACCCCCAAATTTTTTTAATGGGGTCAAGGGGCAACACCCCTTGCGGGGGTTTGGGTGTAGCACCCCCAAGGAGGTCAAGGGGCAGCGCTAGGAGTCATTTTTCTATTGACTGACATAAAAAAAACCCTATTTTTGTAACTAACATAAGGCTTGATAAAAGCAACTAAGGCTTAGGGTTTTTGTGGATGTATTGTAGCATTTTGCAGCAGTATTGAGTTGCAAGGATTGCTGGTTGTAATCAGTTTGATTTATTGGATAATAATATTGGACTCTCTATTGGTCGATGTAGCCCAAGTTTGGGTGAACCACATTAAAACTTGTCTCTCGTTGTTATTATTTCTATGTATTTTTCATTCCTCTGTTTAATCGTTATTTGCATTTAATTGATATCTTTGGCTGGCTAACCCTAACAGTAGATGCAATGAATAAATTTCTTGAGAAAGATAAGCTTGAATTTGATGAACCAGATCTAATTCAAGGGCCTATCAGTTTGGGTACTCTTTCCCCTGTTTAATTGATGAAGTTAGCATCATCTACACAAGCAAAGGCAAGAAAAGAGATGCTAAAATCTCACATTGAGGACAATGAGTCGCTTGGTCTTACTTTTGACATTTTTAAAAAGATTATGCCAACTTTTCAAAAGGATTCATCTGATTCTCCTTCTGGTCAATTGAAGAGCTTAATAAATTCTATAAGTACTCACTTTGAGTCTTTTGAAAAGTCAGCAGAAGTCAAAGTCCGGAATGAATTTAATGATAAAATATTTAGTGAACTGAAAGAAATGATTGGCTATCATAGAATTGTGTTGGATACTAATGTAAAGAGTATTCAAAATGCCCTCACTAAAGGAGGAGATGTGTAAAAAAAAAAATTTATCTTACCCAAAAGTTGTAGAGGATATTGAGAAGAAAATAAAGGAGTTTGAGCAAAATTTGTAAAATGTATCTCAATCCTTTGATCCTTTGATAGTATCTACAGCAAGTCAAGAATGTCAAGTAATTAGCTTGATTGATGAAATAAAGAAATTGGTGAAAGAAAAAGAAAACATTGTGGCAAGGATGTGTGAACTCCAGGGACCGATTTCACCTAAGTTAGAAACAATGTTCAATGCATTGATAGAAGCTCAAGCTACTACTCTGACAAGTGATCCCACTGATCTATAGAAGGCAGAGTCACAAGAATTTTTATTTAGTGGTCATATTTCAGTTTTGAATAGCATGAAGAAAAGTTTGGATAGTGAATTGGCACTACTAAAAAATATTTTTGGTGATGTGTTTAAGTTCATGTAGACAAGACATAAGGATTGTTTGTATATATGCGCCCATGTACATAGAGTTTTTGCATGAATTTTGATATGTGGATCCCACCCTTTGCCATTGATGGTAAAGGGGGAGTGGAAATCAGTGAAAAATGTGGAATTCATCTAACAGGGAGCATTAGAAATCACAAGTGTACATAGTAAGGGGTAGCTATTCTAACACTTAGTCATTTTTCACTAAGTGTTGCCATCAATGCTTAAGGGGGAGATTGTTGGCAAGAGACACTGCTAGGCATGTCAGGTTTTGTCATTAATGGCAATTGAATCTATCTTACACATCCACATTGTATCATTTGGTCATATTGGAAGTCAGATTGCAGAATTGTCTAAGTCTAGATAGACAGGAACAGAGCATATGACAGGGTTCAGCATTTTGGTCCGCATTTCTCCATAGGTAATCATATTGTGTTGTGGATCTGAGGGAATGTTAATGGATGTCAGGGCTACCTAAATCATAAGTTTTAGCCTCCGACAATGAAGGGATTGAAAGTTACAAACATTTGAGTATTGGTTTTTGGTTAGACAGTTCAGTCCGGTGAACAGGCTAACTTGGTGTTTGATCCTTGTGTAGATTAAGAGAAGTGGTTGGTTGAGTGATTTATGAGATCTAGTGGTATTGGCTGACATGTGTGGTGACTTGAATACATAGGTTTTGGTTTGCATTGATGTTTGTACATGGATTCAGCCGACAGAACAATGATCTTGAAAAAGTTTTTAAGTTTTCTTGAGGCTGACTGCAGTTGATGAAATTACATGTTGTGGATATATATGATCGATTGGCTCGAGCATTTTGAGGTATGGTTATGCAAATATGAGGTGATAGGTACAAATTGTGGTAGTATCAAGTGTGAAGCAAAGAGATCTAAGCTCCAGATCATGGAAAAATAGTGAAACAAGGAAGTGAGATGAAGTATGTGAAGTCAGTATATTGAGGCTAACTGAAACTGTAATCTTGCATTGTTAGATGTTATTCTTCAGTTCAAATATTTCAGTGAACTCTTTGTAATTGATTTTGTAGGTAGTGAGCCTCCTCTGAGAAGTGAGCTCTAGGTAATGTGTCCGAAGGCATGTTCCTTCCCATTTGTAATATTTTTAGTAGAGTATTAAATCTTGTGGGTTAACCCCCACCATGGTTTTTCCCTTAACCAGGTTTCAAAATAAAAATCCTGGTGTTCATGTGGGATGATGTTATTGTTGCAATTCTTAAGTTCATGCTTCTTTCTTTTGAATGTATGTGGCAAATTAATAAAGGAACATAACAATAAGTTTTACAGAACACTGATTCACCCCCCCCTAGTGTTCCTTAATTTCAACAAGAAGAGGGGTGTTGAAATACTACAAGTGCATGCAAGTTTCAAAATCTAGATGCAAAATAGAAGCGAGGGTTTTTTGTGTTAGCTATTGCCAATCCCAGTAGGATGCCTCTCTTTATAAGAGGTAGAGGTTTCCTTGTTTATTAATGAAGAGTTTTATTGCCAATCCCAGTAAGAGCTCTTGAGATTCAGTTGCTACAAAATACATACAATGCACCAGATGCCTTATGCCAGGGTTATTTTTACTTTTCTCTCACTTGATAGAAGTTGAGTTGATTTTTGATTTCTATTGTGGGTGGTGAAGGCAACATGAATTTCTGTGGCTTTTTCTGCCTATCTATCAGGACTTTACAGACATGGATACAAAAAGAATTCCACAAAATTTTCATGTACAACTTTGTTAGGAAGATCCTCTTTTAGGGAGCACTTAGATGATTAGAGAAAGTCTTAAACATAGATGGCATGCTATATAGCAACTCACCTTTTTTTCTTTCTTGTTCTATATAAAATCTAACCATGAATGCCCCCAACTTGATATGGAAATTTGTTGTTCAAAACATATTAATGTAAAATTTGAACTTAAAAAAACAAGTTTCTGATTATTATATATTTTATTATTTTGTGTCCTATGTTTCTTAGTATGTGTGTTTGATGATTTTAAGGCACTGAAAGTAGTGCATCTAATGAGAAACACCAACAACCATTTCAGCAGTATCAATAGCAAGGTTCATCAACTGTCATATCGCCAACACCTACAGATTTTGTAATGCAGCAAAATCATCTTGAATTAGTACATTCTATGAGAAATTTTACCTTTATCTGTTGGATATTATTTTTTTGTTGAGCATTAGTGTGCTATTAATATTTCAAGGCTTATGAAAGTTGTTAAGAAGCTGATGATTTTCCCAAAAGAAAAGGTTGTTAAATGGTTCTTTTGTTACAGAGATCATATCCAAAATGTGGAATTTAAGGTGTTGGTTTCAGAATGTCTATGAATTGAGATTTTTCTCACACAGTAAAGAGTATCCTTGTAAGTCATAATTGTATTTCCTAAATGTTTGGACTTTATATATCTAAAATTGTGATGTCATTTTCTAGGGAAGTGATGCTTTGTGGCAGGCTCCAGTTGCATTTCCTTATCTAGATTCCTACTATGCAAGCTATGTTGCTGCATATGGTCCACGAATGGTATTCTTTTATTTAAATTTGTGGTCACCTTTGATTTTGTAAAGATTTTATCTCATTGGTATAACTATAAATTATGTAGTTTATACACCCCATTAGCTTATGGCACAAAAATGCCATATTGCAAAAGAAAGAATTTGTTTCAAGAGCTATTTCATGGTTTATAATGTTGTTAGTTACTATGATTTATTTGACCCTTTTCATTGGTGAAATATTTGTAGATTCCTCCTCAGAATTTGTTTCAAGAGCTATTTCATGGTTTATAATGTTGTTAGTTACTATGATTTATTTGACCCTTTTCATTGGTGAAATATTTGTAGATTCCTCCTCATATACTTGGGGTACAACAAGCTGGTCTACCATTACCTCCATCAGATACAGTTGAGGAACATATCTATGTAAATGCAAGAGGATTTGTACTTTGGATACGACCACAACTATTTTCCTGACTTAAATTGTCTAAAGTAGAAGTTCAAATTTCCATAACTAACACCATGAATTGCACGAGTTCTTCCTTAACCAATAGGAAGGTTATGATATTTGGCAAGGTTCGAGAGTGTAATCTAATTAGCCCAAATGAATATGGTTAAGAAGAACATCCTATTGTCCAGCCATGGTATTGATTATTTGAATAGGATCAATTAAGCATATAGAAATTACATTTGTGTATGCACCTATTATAGTTGAGATATACGTGAGCATTTTGACCAGGCTTACAAAGATGCTTTCAAAAAATTTGCAATAGACAGTCTTTCTAGCTCAATGGGGATATATTTAAACCTGTTGCACAACAATATGACATGTTACATGAGCCTTAACAAGCATTACATAACCTCTTCACATAGTAAAATAGGATTTTACCATGATGTTTTCATGGGCATGGCTAGATGAAAATAGCACAACCCATTGTCATAACAGCATATGAAACTTGATACAGCATAAGAAGCATGGAGCGGATACAAATATGCCATAAGAAAAGTGAATCAGCTCTAAGAATAAAGAACTTGGAGTAGATTTGAGGCTTCATCCTTGACGATAGTGTCTAGGTAGCACAACTTAGAGATTTATGATGGAAAAAAAATGTACATTGAAATTGAATATTGGATTGTAAAAGGTGGAAGTCATTGTTCTATATTTAAAGTCATTGTATTGTATTTGAAGTTTATGTCATTGCACCATTATTATTTTTGCCTATGTAGTTTAAAATTTCCATGTTCTTCTTGCTAACCACTTGGAACACACCTGTGCATTTCCTTCCATTTCATGTCTCCATGTTGCCTTTGAATTGTTCATGGCATGTTTGTGATTGCATCAACCTTATATATGCATGAATTAAATCTATAAAGGAAACATAAAAACCTATTAATATATTTGGTTGTGCACAAAATGATATGAATAATCACAAAAGATATTTCCACTTGCAAAAAGTAGTTTGCCCTTTTATTCTACCATTTTTCTTTTTCCCAGCAGTGTACCCCACTATTAACAAGTTTGCCTGACTTGATAATGTAATCAGTCTCAAAGCTACTTTGGGCACCTCCTAGGCATGGTGCCTACAAATGTAAAGTAAGAAAATAATCCATTTCAATGTTGTGGATGCCCTCTTACTAAACAAATAGACAAATATGAAATTTATTTCAAATTTTATGTAGTTGTGCTTGAAACCCTAATTTCAGAGTTGCATGGAAATAGATATGGTATTGGATATGGTTACAATATCTGGGAGTATTATGTCTATAACTAGTGTGTTCAAGGCATATATCTAGGCAAATTAAGGATGGATTAGCTACTTAAGTTCTCATATTAATACTACCTTTGTGACATGAAAAGCAATGACTCACAAACAACAGAAACAAGCTCTAATTTATGTTAGCACCTCTTTGATTAGAGGAGTCAAGATGCCATTCGAGGGGGTATTGTGCCAAAAATGCCTTTTTACAATAATAGTTACTAATTAGTTCTATTTCAAATTTTCTTGGTTAGTGTCTTGATGGCTAATTTGATGAGAGAAGTATGCCTTCGATGATCTCTATTAATACTATTTTCTATTTTTATTTCCTATTGTTCAGGAGTCATCTCTCATGAGACGATCAGGATGCTTCTAGATGTTTTATAGCTCTAAAAGTTATTACTTTTAGTACTATCGATATGATAGGTAGTGCCTCATAAGGGATACTTGATATTTTTGGATTAATAAATTTGGCTCCTAGCTAAAAAGTTGATAGGTGATGTAATTTGGTTTTCATTTTAATACTATCCTTCATTTACCAAAAAAGATGCAATCACAATTATATTCAGGGAGATTTTTAATTTGTAGTTTCTAGTTTAATAGGATTGAGAGGGACTGAGCGAATCCAGTGCAATTGGGAAAATGGTGTCGAGGTTCGAAACTCGTTGCAGGTGTCCCAAGGTGAGTAGAAAGCAAAGTCCTTGTCCTTTTTACTATGATAGTTTTTGTTTGCATTAGAGTAGAAATATTATTGAGATTTCTTGTGGGGTTTTTAAAAACAGGCACTTCAACATTAGTCTAGTCAAGATAATGATTAAGTAAACCAGTTTTATTTTATTTATGGGAGCCTTTTGAGTTTTTGACAAGTGTAGTGCATTTCTCTGCAATACTCTCCAATGTAATGAGATTTTGGGATAACTATTTTTCTTTTTGAAATTTGCCATTTATTTTGTCATTTTCTTCTAAATTCCCAACTGAAAAGAAGTTGAGTTTTCTTGTTGATTTTGCATCCCAACATTACTTGGCTATAGTTATCAACTTATTTTATTTATTGATTTATTTGTTTTCTTATGGTCATTGAGGAAGTTACTTGGGTCCCTAGCCCATATAAAGGAGTCCTACATTCACTGGCCAAACTAATAACAAAATAGTGAAACAATTTATCTACTCATGGGATCACAATCACCATATCTAAAAACAAGGCTGCTCAATTATCGTAAGATAGTTTTACCAACCATACCAAGCAGTGCATGGCAATTGAAACCATTGCTTAACAATATTGGTACCTAGCATCTTAACCATAGTACAAAGACATATACATTGTAATGATAGTGTGGCTGGAGTGTAAGTGTCTCTCATTTCTCAGGTTTAAAATAGGAAATGTCCAATTTTTTTTTAATAATGGTTTAAAAAATATCACACTCATTCCTTTACTATTTTTCTTATTTTCTTGATTTTCTCATGCAAATTCAATTTTTTTCGTGTTCTCTAGATGTAACTTGTGTTGTGTTTTTAACACCTGCATTTTTTGGCTATAAAAACACTTGACTATATAATTAATGGGTTTGACTAGCAATTTGTTCCACATGTCAAAACTGCATGGGAACTGTGGTATTCCCATTCAACACCAAATGCCCCAAGTTTAACTATCATCAATTGTTAGAAGTGTTCAAATTAAAAGTTTGTTGTGTAATCTTCAATGGGTACCTATCCCAAACTTGCATTGTTATCGAAACAAGAACCATGCAATTTAAAACCCTATTTATTTATTTTTCAACATAGATTAATGTCAATGATGATTTCATTCCTCTCCACTCTTTCTTCCATTTTTTCTCAGAATAGATTAATGTCACCATGCTCACCTTCTATGTTGTCACTCATAAGATGCAACAAAGTTGTCTCCTTTCTCTCCATTTCAATTCAGACATTGAATAATGATTCCTAAATTCTGCATAGAACATTAGATGTTTATGATATTGAATATGTCATTCTTATATAACATTATGTAATGAACTGTATATTCATTTAGTTTGGATATGGATACAACCAAATTCCTGGTCTTTACCTTACTGAAACTAATTTACCAACAATGTTAGTATAGGAATGTCAAAAGTAAATCTAAAAGTACCTATATATAGCTTTACCTGAATGTAGGAGTCTCTGTCAGCACTTATTATCTATTCAATAAGGTGGTTAGTTTATTCTATTTAGCAAAGAACATTATGAACATTATAGAGTAAGTTTCTTATAGCTCTTTCTTTTTTCATATTTCATTCTCTCCTCATCTATCAAACTATAGAGTTAATAGTATTTCCCTTTCCTTTTTGAGATTCTAGAATACTAAGAACTACTTGTAATCTTGCTTTGAACTAAATACACTCTTCATGTCGGTCTTAGGACACTCTATTTATGCATCATCCATTTCAATAGTCAAATAGTCAATAGCAATTTTACAAGTCATCCACATCAAAAAGTGGTAAATATTTGTCTTATTTTTATTGACCAAAATTGACATTTGACTTTAGAAGTGGATGATGTTTAAGAATAATCATCTTAAGATAGTAATATTGTATGTTCATTTTGTTACTAATGAGAACATTTTGTTTTCTAATATGTTTGGATATGTGAATTCCCATCCAATGGAAGCTCGAGATCAACTAATTGGCTACAGTTGCACAATTTCAAGCCAACAGTTACACAATAAAAAAAATTACATCTTTTAGGAAGAGATTAAATCCATGATCTTTGAGTATCCTACCTCACACATACTTAAACACAATATTCCACTCCCAAAATCAAATGATTGCTATCTCAAAAAGGATGCCCCACCCAAGGTCTCCTTTACAATGGAGGAGATAGAACAATGAATTTGGATACTTGAAGAAATAACCTTGATCTGTAGATTTATGGGTGATTTCCTAGGACCAAAGACACTTAAGTTCTAGATACAAGAAAGTTGGAAGTGAAGTGGATTGTTTGACTTACTAATGGTGCCCAAGGGTTACTTCCTTGTTTCTTTTGCCTCCAAAACATAAAGGACTAAAGCTTCCTATTGTGATGCCAGTGTGGGTAAGATTCCCTTTGTTGCCAATTAATATTGGCACTAAAGCTTCTTAAAAAAAAGAGAATGCCATTGGAGGATATATTTTGTAGTTTGAGCTCACCTAGAACCTATCATGCCCACATTTCCCATGCGGTCACGACACACAACACACGTGTCATGTCCACATTTGTCATGTGGGCATGACATGAATTATGAAAAACTTTTCTACCTATCCCTAAGAACCCCCTCGCACGCGTCTGCATGCTCGGTGGTAATACGCATAAGGCGTAAATATGTCAACATAATTCAGGGAGGTGCATTGTCCCATGCAGCCCCTGCATGATGATAGCGGTCTAGGGGGTATGCGACATGATGTGTGTCACTTTTAGGGTTAGAACGAGTTTAATCCGAACCCTAAGTTTCCTAGGTGTGAAGATGATTTCGCCAGATTTAAAACCTATCCCTAACTCAGGTCAAAATAAAATTGAAGTAATGATTAAGAAATAATGGCATGATGGATGCATGATTAAAGTGGAATGGTAAAATAGAAGTTAATAAAATATTGTAAAAATTAGAACCCTAGAATCTAGGAAAAATTTGACAGCATAACGCATTTTCAATAATCGACTTAAAAATTTTAAAATAAAACTCCAATAAGAAATTAAATAAAATTTAATAATAAAAATCTAAACTTAAGAACAAATTTAAAACAATTTAAAATGACAAAATAAAAACCCTGCCAAGGTCAAATAAATCGCCCTTGAATAAAAAGGTTAAAAATTCAAAATGAGAATAATAAAATAATTACATGACACCAAAATGGATAACAAATTTGAGTCCCTTAATAAATATAATTTTGGAATTATATTTATTAACGAACTCAGAATAATAGAGAAGGGAAGAGATTAAAATACTCCTTCCCGTAAAACAATAATGAATTTGATAACCAATAAAATAATTAAAGCATGCTAGGAAATAAGATAAATGCCCTAGTAAAATGAATTAAAACAAAGGGGATACATTTCCCAAAATAACAAAAAAATAAATCCCTCCCCTTAAAATACCATTCCCAAACTCAAAAATTCCACCATCCAAATATAACCCTAAAAAAATTTAAATGAGACAAAATAAAAAGACAAGGCAAAAATGAGAGTTTAAAAAAAAAAAAATTAAAACAATATTCCTCACACTCTCCTCTCAATAAAATAATGTTTCCCCAAATTTGAAGAGCCCTAATTCCATTTAAAAATTGGTTTTCTAAAAGAAAAGCCCTAATTTATTTTCTATTGTTTCCTTAAGGAAACCCTAATTCCTCATTCTCTCATTTGGTTTGACTCTAAGAGTTTTTTTCTTTTTTTTGTTTTGTTTTCCCTATTTTCCTCTTGTTATAGGTTTGGAAATCCCTTTCACAATGGCTTGGCAGCCATCAAAACACCTCACAGAGGTATATCTATAATAATACTATCTTTATATATATATATATACATTGGGTGTATGTATGTATAAATATATATACACAGTAAAAATGTTGACTGTCAAAAAGAGCTTTTCCTTAAGCTAATGACCAGATATATATATATAATCACATTTTATATTTTATATTCTACAGGTTTTAGCAGAGTGAAGGGGGTCGATGACGGCCATGGCAGAGGGCAGAGTAGCAATGAATCTAAGGGAACAGCGGCATAAATATAAGTGAGCGGTGGTTTAAAGTAAGGCAAACGGTGGGGAGGGGGTCGAAACCCCCACCCACACCCTTGGGTGGGTGGGGGTTTCAACGCCCTCCCCACACCCCTTTAGTTACAACGGCGGTGGCGGTGACAGTGGGTACTGTGGTGGGTGCCAATGCCCACCACAGTCCCACCCTACCTCGCAACTTCCCTTTGGACGTTTTCAACAGAATACCTTCAGTTTGCCCTTAGTTACATTGTATTATGTTTAATATATTTTGTGTAATGCATACTAAATGTATATTTACTGTTAAATCTATATATAATTTGTATATATATACACAGGTTTATATATATAGTCCATTCTAGCATCTCATTTAACACAGTATGAATCTCTTCTATTATGATATATATACATAGGCACTTATATATATAAGTGTGTATATATATATTTTAAAACATACAACAAATATATAGCCCTCTGTTTTTCTACAAATTTTCTGTACATATACAGTACATAAAGAAAAAGATGAACAGCAACTAGAATAAAAATAAATAAAGGTGTATATATATATATATTTATGCATATATATATTTTCATATATATATGTATAATTATATACATACCCGTTAAACTAACTTTCTCACAACAATAGGGTAACTAACAGAAATACTAACTTTCAAATTAGTACACATAAAATAGTCAGTAGCATTCTTTTTTTTGAACATATACTATTCAAGAACATATATTTTTTTTGTTTTAAAAAATTTCAAATGCATAGAAATATATTAACTCCCTTTTTTTGTTTTGATGCAACCATAAGGTAGAAAATTGCAATTTTATTTAAATCTCTAACAGTCCATTTTCATAATAGCAATTATAAATAGAAAATTTCAAGCAACTTAACAAAAAATAAATCTCTTAAAATTTCTATCTTCCTTTCTTTGTAAGCAATAAAACTTAATCCACAACTAATGTTTATTTTCTTTCTTGAAAAGAACAATGACAACAACCATATATATATATATATTCAAGCATTTCTCAAAACCTACCAACTCCACAACATAGAGAAAGAACATCATTTAAATTAAAACATATATATATTCAAGCATTTCTCAAAACCTACCAACTCCACAACATAGAGAACGAACATCATTTAAATTAAAACATAGAGAATGTTTACATGGCAATATTTATCATAGCCAACTCCAAGGGTAAAAAAACTTAACAAAATTTTACAATAGGACCACAAGGCCATGGCTCAAACAACCAACAACATAAGACTATAGCAATACAAAAATGGACTTCTCAACAAACTCTATTTCCTCATTTAAGCACCTGCAATAAAATACAACAACAAGGGAAAATACAGCCACTTCGAAATGCCCTCCTCCCTACCGTAGACTCACAAGAGGGTCACCCCCAAGCTAGGGAGATAGGGATTCACACGGTTGAAAACACTCCACAACAAGTATCAAGCTACAACAACACAAAATAAACCCCAAGGATAAACACATAACACAACTCATAAAAATGAGTTTGATGGGGGTAGGAAATGGACCCCTCTACTTCAAAGGCCACACCAAAATACAAAAATACCAAGTCTCATGGCCTCAAGCTAAAACTTCCAAAACCACAACTCCTCAAATATCTCAAAATAAACTTCCATGGCACTCTTGCCATTCAAATAATCTCCACAACAAGTAAGAAGCCCTCAAGGCCATAAATAACACAAATATGGGAGTGACCTCAAGGAGGTTCCTTTCCCCTACCCCAAACAAGTTAAGTCTTACCTCCAAATGGAGGTGCTCTCACCAAACTCCCATCTCACACCAAAAAATAATGAAACAACAAACAACAAAACTACAAACACATCACAATAAAATAAATGCAAGGGTAAAGAACATAGTCATGAGGCTTACCTTCAAAATCCCTAATAATGGAAGCACGTTTGGTGATGAGCTCCAATCCTCTCCAAACCTTCCAATCTCCAAAATCCCTCTAACTTCTCGAAAAATTTCTCAAAATAGAAAGAATCTCCAAAATGCAAGAACCCCACACTCCTCAACAAGATGAGGTAATATAGGCCAACAATTTTAACCTTGAGGAATGAGAAGGTGACACTTGTCACCTTCTCCTTCCTCTTCCTATGCCACTTGCAAGGGAGAGGAAGTGTGAGGGTGACAAGTGTCATCCTCCAATTCCATCTGAATCCTCACCTTATCCACTTGTGCTCTCACACGTGTGAGAGGACAAGTGGTGAGGTGGCATTTCCTTCCAAGACTCCATGAGGATAAGGGATGCCATATGGCATCCTCTTATTCTCTAAGAGAGCCATCTCCCTCCAAGATGCTCTCACACATGTGTGAGAGTCTTGGAGGAAGATCCCACACACTTGGGAGTCTTGGAGACCTCCCAAGTTTTCCTAGGGAAGGGATTCCCAAACTTTGGGAAGGGAGATGAGTCTTTCCCAAAGCATGACTCATCTCCCACTCTTATCTGATTCAAATTTCGTCACTTTGACTAAACCTTAGTTTAGAGTGACCATAAGTGAGTTATCCCAAGGTTTAGTTAGTCAAAATTGACCCTAGACCCATGGGTAACCACCTAGGGTAAATTTTGGGACACTAAGGTTCACCTAAGGGGTCATAAATCCACTTTAAATGGCCTCAAAAATAAAAACAATACCAAATGGTGAAAATTAATAAGAATTATACAACACATAATATAATTAATCTAAACAAAAGGGTAATAGGCCAAAATAATAAAATTAAACAAGTACTTAAATCAACACTCAATTCAAACATGATCCTCATCCCTCTTGGGAATGGATCGATTTCACAAGGAATAACATATGTGTGAATTCTACCTCTAATTTCCCATGGCCTAGAAATGTAAATCCTGCACATCTCGATCAAGTGTCAATCATATCATGAATAATCATAGCCGAAGCAACTGGAATTAAATTCATGTCATTAAAGACAACAATAATCATCTATAACATATTTCTAAATTAAACTACTTTCTATCAAATGTCACATTGTCATCATCACATAAATAACTAGAAATCCCATAACAAAACATCATCTAATATATCTCGCATGTCTAATCACAAAATAGCATCAAAATATGATCAAATCAAATCACCATATGTCTAATCAATGTCATATCAAAATCAGAAGATATAATCAAGTCTGCAAAATGAAACCATAGTCTCTAAAAGTCTGATAATGTCATCAACTGAAATGCATAAAGATCAAAATAAGGAAGGAAAAATAATCGGCTTCACAGAACCCAAGGATTCTCAACTATGCATGCATATGTGTTAATCTCAATCTGGATCAATCCCTTCCTGATACAATTACCCTTAACATGGGAGGTATAGAATGGGAACTGAAGAAATGGACCAGTTTGTATAGAAAATCATGAGGCTATTTTGCAATTGCTCTACTAGGTCTTGGAAAACTATGATGTATCACTGGATCTGACAAGTAAGAATTGCATTTCCAAACACACAAGTGATTAGATTTAGTGATCACAGTTATAATGTAGTGTTCTCTAAATTTAGGCTTAGATTAGATAATATGAAAATGATATTCTGTGTACGAAGAGGTTTTGTGCGTCTGAAATTTCTAGTGTTGCATGAATTTTGAAGCACATTTCAATAGTTGTTTCCAAACTTATGTTGTTTTTAGATTTTAGATATTACAAATACAATTGTTTCCATACTCGTACACAATCACAAAACACCGACATATTCATATATCCAATATTAGACTGTAATGCCCCTCGCTTTTTGGCTTGTGTTGGATGTTATTTCTCTTATTACTTTTGTCAGTTCTAGAACAATTGATAGTTTTTATTTCATAATTTCAGTTTCGAAACAGTTGGACTAGTGTGTATTGGTTTATGTTCTCCTTAATCTTGATGGATTATGTTCGAGGGATGTATTGAGACATGTGCTATGGGTTTTGATGATACTATGTTTATTTCAATTTTTGATGAGATGAATATGCTTAGTGATGGTTAGTAAATATCATGGTTATGTTTCTGATTATAATCTTGTGTTGGGGCGGGGACGGTGTAGTACTGCTCGCATCGAGCACCCTACTACGCCACGATTCTCTATCTCACTGTGTGTGATATATATGTGTACAGTTGATCATGTATAACCCAATGGTTTTCACGCAGGTTGCAGGTACTGCGCCCTGACTCCACCTGATTTTGCAGGTCTGAGCGGGCCGTACACCATGGATAAGGTGGTGGAGATAATATGAGGTCCTTACCGCTAGGTCAATGTCAGTCCTTCTCGTGATCTTATGTACTTGTTGTCATCTTGTGTCCTTGCCATAGTCGTGTGTGGTGTCGCGACGTTGTCCCTTGGTTCTGATGGTTAGTCGTCGTGGGTTGTGGAGTGTAGTTATGTGGTCATACTTGTTTATGCATCTCTTGTATCCTTATGATCTCATCGTTTTGGGCATAGTCGTATGAATTGGTATATTGTTTTTGAAAAGCCTCTTTATTAGCATGATCAGTATTTTAAGGTTTTAATGTCTATGATTCTTAAGTTGTTGAGAGGTAATTAATATATGGTTAGCTTATTATTTTATTCTGGGAATATTTTAGTAATGTTGACTATGTAGGAAGGTAATTAGTGTAGAGTCGTTTTAAAGTATATTTTGGGTGCATAATTTATTATTGAGTGTTGTCGGTTATTCTGGGGAGATCTGAGAATCCCTATGATAGGAAAAAAATTTCCTGAGAGAGTGGGATTGTGCAATTGTTGGAAGTTATGGGAATTCATTAGGATTTCCTATTTTTGGTCTCGGGGAGTTGTCTGGTAAGGGGGTTTTATGTCTGAGATTTCATTTTTTTGGGGGGGGGAAATTCTGGGAAGGAGATTTTGGGGGCTCGGACAGAGGAATTCTTTGCGAAGAAAGAGAAGAAGTTTTGGAGGTACAAATTACTCCGGGTATGTTTTATCCTACATTCTTATGGGTGGAATGTTCTTGCCATGTAATCATTAATTGTCTAGAATTTTACTTTCTGAATTATTTTCCTTTGTTATTGGTTTTTTCATTAGAAGAAATCTCTTGCCCACCTAAGCAAACAATCTTAAGTCCTACCAAGAACTCCATTCTGTTGGTCTGCGGTACCTTTGAGCCCCTGCACAAACATTACTCAATTTTCTATTATCTTAGATTTTATTTCCTTTATGAAATTCTAAGCTCTTCAACCCTCACTTTCATCCATCACCCTCTAAACTTGTATGACTGCAAACAAAGGAGATTCAAAAGAAATTTACTCAAGCCAATGCGCGTCTTGTTTTGAGGGCATCCTTGCATAAAACATTCTATGAAAATCCTTTAGATTCAAGATTTCTTTCCCCGAGGCTTAAATTCATGTGCTGGAATGCCTCTAAAGTTTCCTTTGCTGTGAACCCATGTCGTGCATATTTTGATATCGTTGTACTCCTTTTGACCACACCTTTTTGAGACCATTTTGTCTTTTGATACCTGTGCCTATGCATACTTCCTCTTCTACTTACATGCCTAACCCGACACTTGCAATATCTGCCAAATCCTCTTTTGGGACGTCAGACCTTCCTAGTCCACCAACTCATTCTTTGGCCATACATTTATCCTACCTTTCTTCTGGCGTTGCTGCATAGCATAAACTACCTCATCCAGCCATCGATGGGTATAGCTATAGCGATTCTTCTATAAAGAGATTAAACTGTCAATTGTTCTCTCTAGCAGAGGTTTAGGTTCCTCTTATCTGAAAACGATGCCATGGTATTCCTGTTGTTAATGCCATAGAAAGGAATTTGAAGCATCTTTCGATACCTCATTTTGGCAGACTGGTGGACGCCTTGCCCATGCCCTGTCTATCTTACCTCTAGGGTGAATCTTAGGCGCCAATCCCTTCCAAGCCTGTCAAACAAACCAAAAAAAATAATCCTGCTTCCCTCACCGTAGTGCCATGTCCTCTTATATCTGGTGTTGCCGTAATGGAGTCGTCCCTTTCTTCGTGCTGGCGATGGAATTGTTAGGAAATAAAATTTGTGCTTCTAATATGTTGCCCCATCATTTTTGGGCTTTTTCCTCAGTTTACTTCCATTCGGCCTCTATATTGTAGGATGGCACGAGTTGTAGTGTTAGAAAGTTCCTATTTTGAGGTTCAGATCGGCCAATTTTAGCTCTGTGCATATGTAGCCTGTTCCAACGATTATAGGTTGTAGTGTATCCACATAAGTTGGGTATAATTGCCATTTAGTAGAAATAGCATGTAACACTAGTTTCGTCGTTCTATTTAGAATAATGTGATCTCTTGGGTTTAGCGTTAGCGCCATGCTGTTTAGAGGAAATATGTTTTGTGGATCTAAACCAAAGTCCTTCTGTGTCAATAGTAATGTTATGGAGATCAATAGTTAGGTTGTATATTAGTGCTTATGTTCGTGCAATACCCCTCTTGAACCTAGAGAGTTTTTAACTGATAGCTTTAGAATTGTGGGCATAGTGTAATAAATTAATTCTTTGGTCTAGACGGAATAGTATCACGTCGACACTAGCTTCACGTGAGTAGATGAATTTAGATTTCCTTTTTTAAAAAATGATAGTGTTGTGGTTAATGTTAGGATTATGTTAAAGGAAAGGCAAGTAGTATAATTTTTTTTGAAATGTAGTAGTTTGGGAAGGATTTTCTTGTGATATAGGAGCTTAGTTTAAAATTTCATCCTTGTGATCCTTCTTATTTTAGTTGTAAGAAACCATTTTAGATAGGCATAGAGTTCATGTTGTTGTTAGAAGGTTGTCGTTTTAGCAGGTAATTATTACTTTTTGATGTTATGATTTCCTTCTCTTTGCAAACCTTGGCGTGAAGCCAATCTTGGGTCCAAATTGGAATATTATACCCTTTTAAAATTAAGAATGTTGGATGTTAATGATTTCATTGTCGATTTTTCTATAGACCCATGATCCTTGAAAACCTAGTCCTTGCGACATGGTAAGAGTCCTATCATGACTCCAGAGGTTTGACTTTTGTCCTCACCCTTGATACTTGGGTCTTTTGTCACTTGAAGTTGTTTGAGTTGAGTAGGGAATGATGTTTGTAACATTATGGCCAAATGAATGGCACTTGTAATGAGATAGAACCTCCTTTTGTACCTTTATCCTTGCATGTTGTGGATTGCCTGGCTGGTCAGAGAACGCTAAGGGAGTGGCTTCTATGGAGGGTCGGCGCCTAGTGAGAGGTTGCCTGGGTAACCCCATGGAAGTTGTAAACAAGTGGAAACTTAATAATGTACCTAGGAGGGTTGGGTAGTGATACACTTAACAAGATAATTAATGTGACCTCGCCCACACCTTGAGCGCTCTCATAGGCCAAGGGTGGGATGAGAAGGCCTGGTTGGCAAGGCCGACCTCCTTGTCTACATGAGAGGACATGTCAGCTCCGCATGTGTCACCCTATGGGGCTAGCACCTAGAGAGAGGATGCCAGGGTAACCAGAGATGGGGGCCGTCTTCTGGTGAGAGATAGCCTGGGTAACCCATGCTAGGGCCATGCGATGACACTCTCCTTATGCGGCTCTGTTATGTTTTCTTTCTCTGTTGGTACCTCTGGAGTGTGGTCGTGTTTCCATGATTGATTTGGTCTGATGTTAGTGATCCATCTAGTCAGGTATTGTCGGTTCTGTGCAGTCTTTCATCATGGGTGTTCATGGAGTCTAGTTTTGGTATTTGTGGTTTAGATTGCAGCCTTGGCCTAGTGGTAATCCTCTTGTTATCTCCTAGCTCGGTGGGGTGGACCTCAAGGTTCCACATGGTTGGGAGGTAGAGCTATCCATCGGTCCTCTCAGAGATTTAGCATGACCCCTGTGCGAAGACGATCCAGTTCAGGTGGCTTTCATCCTTCAGCAGTATTATTCATCTCCTTATGTACTCCTTGGTTTATCGACAGGATTGATCTTGTAATCTAGTGTTTGGTAATCTTGTACTCTTGCAATCTTGTATTCTTATCACCTTGTAATCTTTTAATCATGTAATTTGAATCTGAGGCTATGTAATCAAATCATACTGATGTTGTGGAAGTTTTCAGGATAGTTATCTCTGTAGATTGATGGTTATCACTCTTATGGTTTTATTTAATTCCCTAATGCTGTTATGTTGCCCTAGAGTGGTTAGATGGACACTTTTCTATTTTACATGTTTCTTAATATCTTGTGCACTGCATTGTACTTTATTGTTTTTTTATTTAAAAAAAAAAAGAAATAGTTCTGGTTTCCATTCTGGGTTATCTATCACTCTAAGGTTGCACGACGGGGCTTTACATTTGGTATCAGAGCCAAGTTTAACACTGTGTACCCTGGTTATATTTGCGCCCATTATGAACCTTGTGCTTGTACTCTGTAGAATATTTTTATCTCTAATGTGAATCTTTTAATGTAATAGATGCCTTGGTGTTGTAGGTAGATGCCTAGAGGTAGGGGCCAGGGTCAGGGCAGAGGTAGAGGTCGCGGGAGAGGTGTTGGCGGTACACCTCCTCCCAGTTCTCCTTAGTCGAGTGCCCATGAAGGCAGAGGTTAGAACATAGGGGGTCAGGATCAGCCTGATGGAGCCCAGTTGAGACAGATTCTTGAGGAGGGCAGATAGACCCGAGGAGGGCAGGAGGTAGATCAGCGGGGCCCTAGAGAGAGAGAGAGGTCCCCTAGACCTAGGGAGTTGTCAGCTAAGTAGGAGGCCACCCTAGCCAGCCATATGAGGGACTTACTGAGAGCACGCCCTCCCATCTTTGATAGAGCTGGTAATGGACTTGAGGCAGAGACTTGGCTTTTGGACTTAGGCAAGTGTTTCACCATGCATCCATATGGTAGCAACACCAAAGCCAGATGTGCTATTTTGCATCTTCGAGGGTTCGCTTCGACTTGGTGGCGGCTAGAGGAGCAGAAGCTGCATTTGAATACTAGCACTATGTCTTGGGAGCTATTCTTAGAGAGATTCAGAGCCCGTTTTCTTTCTAACCATTGGAAGCAGTGTCAAGCCGATGAGTTCCATGAGCTGAGGCAGTTGGCCATGACCATTGAGCAGTATGAGCATAGATTTTACGAGCTCAAACAATATGCAGGTATTGGAGATGACGAGTCCATGTTGGTGCAGCATTTCATCAGGGGGTTGAATGCCCGGATTAGTGGAGGGGTTCGTATATTTGAACCTAAGATTATGGAGGTTGCTGTGGAGAAAGCCCGGATAGTGGAGGAGAATCTGGCTATGGCACTTGGTGGGCATACGGGATTGCACATTGGTAGTGCGCCATCATCAGGATATGGTTCTCGAGGTGGTCACGCTTAGGCATCAGGTTCCCATGCACCCTCAAAGGGTGGTCGACAGTAGTTTTCGCAGGCTAAGCTGAAGAGTTCACAACATCAGCAAGGTAATAGATTCCAGAAAATGAAGGACCGGTCTTGGCAGTGCAATAAGCAGAACCGTTTTGATCAGCCAGCTCAGAGTACGTAGTCTGTAGTGAATAGAGGCAGCGTTCAGCAGTCTAGTGCTTTCAGGGGTGACGGAGGTTTTGGTAGGGGTACCGGGTGTTTCTCTTGTGGCCAGCAGGGCCATATTGCTAGGCAGTGCCCGCAGAAGGGCGCATCAGGATTTGGACATCGACCGGCGGCATCTGAGCTGACAGTTGGTGATGTAGGTAGGTGACACTGAGTCTTTGCAGCGGTAGATGACCGACAGGCAGAGCATCAGGGCACCGTGGTGGAGACTTCTGGTCGCATGCGAGGTATTGATTTTTCTATTTTATTTGATTCTGGTGCATCTAATTCGTTTATATCTCCTTCTCTTGTGGAGCGTTGTGGCTTAGAGGCGACAAAGCAGGCTAATAGGTGGCAGGTTGAGTTGGCTTCCGGAGCTAAGATAGCAGTGGAGTCCTTAGTTTCTGGGTGTAAATTGACGATTGGCTCTTTGTCTACTTCTGTGGACCTTCGCATTCTACCCCTAGGTTCATATGACATAGTTTTGGGGATGGATTGGTTGGAGGCTCATCAGGTAGTGATAGATTGCTGGCATAAGTCTGTTAGATGTGTGGATGATTCTGGTGCTGAGGTTGAGGTGGTAGGAGTTCAGAGACCCATTTCCCTGTGTATGATCTCTGCTATGCAACTCAAGAGATGCATGCGTCAGGGATGTCAGCTTTTTGCAGTGATGGTTAGTGACTTAGAGATGGAGGAGAGTCGAGAGGCATCTCTTGACGATCACCCACTCTTGAGGGAGTTTGCGGATGTTTTTCCTTCTGATATTCCAGGGATGCCCACCTAGGTGTGACATCGATTTCAGGATTGATTTGGTTCCTGAGGCAAAGCCTATCTCACGAGCTCCATATAGGATGACCACTCAGGAGCTCAAAGAGCTTCGATTGCAATTCGAGGAACTATTAGCCAAAGGGTTCATTCGACCTAGTGTTTCTCCTTGGGGAGCACCTGTGATCTTCGTCAAAAAGAAGGATGGATCTCTGCGGCTATGTATCGATTACCGACAACTCAATAAAGTAACCATGAGGAATAGGTACCCCTTGCCTCGGATCGATGATTTGTTTGACTAGATTAAGGGGGCAAAGGTATTCTCTAAGATTGACCTTAAGTCGGGATATCACCAGTTGCGGATATTTGAGGTAGATATTCACAAAACAGCATTTCGTACCCGTTATGGACATTATGAGTTCACCGTGGTACCATTCAGGTTGACGAATGCACCTTCAGTTTTCATGATCTTGATGAATGGTGTTTTCCGTACCTATCTTGACCATTTTGTCCTTGTGTTTCTTGATGATATACTGATTTATTCTAGGACTATGGAGGAGCATGAGGAACATTTGCGTCAGGTGTTGCAGTGTCTGAGAGAAAATCAGCTCTATGCCAATTTATCGAAGTGTGAGTTCTTTCAGTCAGAGGTTAAGTATTTGGGGCATGTCATCTCTGGAGAGGGTATTGCGGTGGATCCCTCGAAGATCCAAGCTATTATGGACTGGCCTGTGCCCACTAATGTTTCTGAGGTCCGTAGTTTTATGTGACTGGCAAGTTACTATCGTCGTTTTGTTATGGGGTTTTCAAGGATTGCTCATCCTATTACTTCTCTTCAGAGGAAAGGGAAGAAGTTTGTTTGGTTAGAGCAGTGTCAAGCAGCTTTTCAGACTCTTAAGGAGCAGTTGACTAGTGCACTGATTTTAACAGTTCCTGATCCGGATAGGGACTTTGTTGTTTGTACCGATGCTTCCTTGGAGGGTTTGGGAGCAGTTCTGATGCAGGACGGTCACGTGATTGCCTATGAGTCTCGCAAACTCAAGGTTCACGAATTGAACTATCCTACTCATGACCTGGAGTTAGCAGCAGTCATGCATGCCTTGGTGAGATGGAGGCATTTTCTGTTAGGACATCGGTTTGAGCTGCACAGTGATCATCGTAGTCTACAATATATTTTCACACAGCCAAACTTGAATGCGAGACAGAGGCGTTGGATGGAGTTCCTGTGCGAGTATGACTTTGAGGTCAGATATATTCAGGGCAAGGAGAATGTAGTAGCAGATGCTCTTAGTCCTCAGAGGCACGAGATCTCAGTAGTTTCTCTTATAGTTGATTTGAGAGGTCAGATTCTTGCTACTCTTCCAGCGGACAGTTGGTGTCAGGAGGTGAGAGTCAAGTTGGAGTCTGGCAAACCTTTAAAGGGTAGATTCTCTGGTTACTTGTTTGAGTCAGATGGTCTTTTGCGACATTTGGGTCGTATCTATGTTCCTAGTTGTGAGGGTATTCGTACTCTAGTTTTGTCTGAGGCACATCGAGTACCCTACTCAGCTCATCCGGGTGTCAAGAAGATGTATGCAGATCTACGACAGCTGTACTTTTGGAGTGGCATGAAGCAGGATATTGCCGATTTTGTGTTGAGATGTCTTGAGTGTCAGAGGGTGAAGGCGGAGCACCAACACCCTGCAGGTCTTTTGCAGCCTCATTTGATTCCAGAGTGGAAGTGGGATATTATTTCGATAGACTTCATTGTCGATTTGCCGATGTCCGCTCGGTGACACGATGCTATTATGGTCACTGTGGATAGGTTGACGAAGGTAGCTCACTTCTCTCTTGTCCGTGCTTCTTACAATGCTTCTACGGTGGCCAGAGTGTTCATGGAGGATATTGTCAGACTTCATGGGATTCCTCGTAGGATCCTCTCCGACAGGGATCCAGTGTTCACTTCCGCCCTTTGGACTTCCTTGCAGCATGCCTTGGGGACACAGCTGAACTTTAGTTCAGCTTACCATCCTGAGACTGATGGTCAGACCGAGAGGGTTAATCAGGTCCTCGAGGATATGTTGAGGATGTATGTGATGGATCGGCAGAGCCGATGGGAGGATTACCTATACCTGGTGGAGTTTGCCTATAATAATGGATATCACAGTTCTATCAGAATGTCTCCGTTTCAGGCCTTGTATGGTCATCCTTGTAGGACCCCTTTGAGTTGGGATTGTCTAGAGGATAGAGTTCTTCTGGGTCCTGATATGCTTAGAGACATGGAGCAGTAGGTGGAGAGGATTAGAGAGCATTTGGTGGCAGCTCAGGACAGACAGAAAAAGTATGCCGATGCTCATAGGATCGATCGTCAGTTTTCGGTTGGGGATCAGGTTTTCTTGTGTGTACGACCGCGAAAGAGTCCAATCCATTATGGAAAGGGTTCTAAGCTAGCGCCATGCTTTGTTGGACCTTTTGAGGTGTTGGAGAGGATCGGTCCTGTTGCTTATCGCCTTGCTTTGCCACCTAGCCTTTCACGCATCCATGATGTGTTTCATGTTTCAGTACTTAGACCTTACTTTCCAGATATTGCTCATGTTCTTGATTGGACTGCTTTACAGGTAGAGGACGGGCAGTTGGCTTTGGAGCCCGTAGGCATTCTTCAGCACAGGAGACTAGCTCTTAGGGGCAGAGATGTGGAGCAGGTCAGGGTCCAGTGGGACCCTAATGATGAGACCTCTGCTACTTGGGAGGATGCTACCAGGATGAGGGAGTTATATCCTCATTTCTTTGCAGGCTTCCAGGAGTAAGCCTAGTTCTAGGGGGGGAGGATGTAATGCCCCTCACTTTTTGGCTTGTGTTCGATGTTATTTATCTTATTACTTTTGTCAGTTCTAGAACAATTAGTAGTTTTTATTTCATAATTTTAGTTTCGAAACAGTTGGACTAGTGTGTATTGGTTTATGTTCTCCTTAATCTCGATGGATTATGTTCGAGGGATGTATTGAGACATGTGCTATGGGTTTTGATGATACTATGTTTATTTCAGTTTTTGATGAGATGAATATGCTTAGTGATGGTTAGTAAATATCATGGTTATGTTTCTGATTATAGTCTTGTGTTGGGGCGGGGACGGTGTAGTACTGCTCGCATCGAGCACCCTACTACGCCGCGATTCTACGTCTCGCTGTGTGTGATATATATGTGTACAGTTGATCATGTATAACCCAATGGTTTTCACGCAGGTTGCAGGTACCGGGCCCCAACTCCACCTAATTTAGCAGGTCTGAGCGGGCCCTACACCATGGATAAGGTGGTGGAGATAATATGAGGTCCTTACCGCTAGGTCATTGTCAGTCCTTGTCGTGATCTTGTGTACTTGTCATCATCTTGTGTCCTTGCCATAGTCGTGTGTGGTGTCGCGACGTTGTCCCTTGGTTTTGATGGTTAGTCGTCGCAGGTTGTGGAGCGTAGTTATGTGGTCATACTTGTTTATGCATCTCTTGTATCCTTATGATCTCATCGTTTTGGGCATAGTCATATGAATTGGTATATTGTTTTTTAAAAGCCTCTTTATTGGCATGATCAGTATTGTAAGGTTTTAATGTCTATGATTCTTAAGTTGTTGAGAGGTAATTAATATATGGTTAGCTTATTATTTTATTCTGGGAATATTTTAGTAATGTTGACTATGTAGGAAGGTAATTAGTGCAGAGCCGTTTTAAAGTATATTTTGGGCGCATAATTTATTATTCAGTGTTGTCAGTTATTCTGGGGAGATCTGAGAATCCCTATGATAGGAAAAAAATTTCCTGAGAGAGTGGGATTGTGTAGTTGTTGGAAGTTATGGGAATTCATTAGGATTTCCTATTTTTGGTCTCGAGGAGTTGTCTGGTAAGGGGGTTTTATGTCTGAGATTTCATTTTTTTTTGGGGGGAAATTCTGGGAAGGAGATTTTGGGGGCTCGGACAGAGGAATTCTTTGAGAAGAAAGAGAAGAAGTTTTGGAGGTACAAATTACTCCGGGTATGTTTTATCTTGCATTCTTATGGGTGGAATGTTCTTGCCATGTAATCATTAATTGTCTGGAATTTTACTTTCTGAATTATTTTCCTTTGTTATTGGTTTTGTCATTAGAAGAAATCTCTTGCCCACCTAAGCAAACAATCTTAAGTCCTACCAAGAACTCCATTCTATTGCTCTGTGGTACCTTTGAGCCCCTGCACAAACATTACTCAATTTTCTATTATCTTAGATTTTATTTCCTTTATGAAATTCTAAGCTGTTCAACCCTCACTTTCATCCATCACCCTCTAAACTTGTATGACTGCAAACAAAGGAGATTCAAAAGAAATTTACTCAAGCCAATGCGCGTCTTGTTTTGAGGGCATCCTTGCATAAAACATTCTATGAAAATCCTTTAGATTCAAGATTTCTTTCCCCGAGGCTTAAATTCATGTGCTGGAATGCCTCTAAAGTTTCCTTTGCTGTGAACCCATGTCGTGCATATTTTGATATCGTTGTACTCCTTTTGACCACACCCTTTTGAGACCATTTTGTCTTTTGATACCTATGCCTATGCATACTTCCTCTTCTACTTACATGCCTAACCCGACACTTGCAATATCTGCCAAATCCTCTTTTGGGACGTCAGACCTTCCTAGTCCACCAACTCATTCTTTGGCCATACATTTATCCTACCTTTCTTCTGGCGTTGCTGCATAGCATAAACTACCTCATCCAACCATCGATGGGTATAGCTATAGTGATTCTTCTATGAAGAGATTAAAGTGTCAATTGTTCTCTCTAGCAGAGGTTTAGGTTCCTCTTATCTGAAAACGATGCCATGGTATTCCTGTTGTTAATGCCGTAGAAAGGAATTTGAAGCATCTTTCGATACCTCATTTTGGCAAACTGGTGGATGCCTTGCCCACGCCCTGTCTATCTTACCTCTAGGGCAAATCTTAGGCGCCAATCCCTTCCAAGCCTGTCAAACAAACAAAAAAAAATAATCCTGCTTCCCTCGCCGTCGTGCCATGTCCTCTTATATCTGGTGTTGCCATAATGGAGTCGTCCCTTTCTTCGTGCTGGCGATGGAATTGTTAGGAAATAAAATTTGTGCTTCTAATATGTTGCCCCATCGTTTTTGGGCTTTTTCCTTAGTTTACTTCCGTTCGGCCTCTATATTGTAGGATGGCGCGAGTTGTAGTGTTAGAAAGTTCCTATTTTGACGTTTAGATCAGCCAATTTTAGCTCTGTGCATATGTAGCCTGTTCCAACGATTATAGGTTGTAGTGTATCCACATAAGTTGGGTATAATTGCCATTTAGTAGAAATAGCATGTAACACTAGTTTCGTCATTCTATTTAGAATAATGTGATCTCTTGGGTTTAGCGTTAGCGCCATGCTGTTTAGAGGAAATATGTTTTGTGGATCTAAACCAAAGTCCTTCTGTGTCAATAGTAATGTTATGGAGATCAATAGTTAGGTTGTATATTAGTGCTTATGTTCATGTAATACCCCTCTTGAACCTAGAGAGTTTTTAACTGATAGCTTTAGAATTGTGGGCATAGTGTAATAAATTAATTCTTTGGTCTAGACGGAATAGTATCACGTCAACATTGGCTTCACATGAGTAGATGAATTTAGATTTCCTTTTTTTAAAAATGATAGTTTTGTGGTTAATGTTAGGATTATGTTAAAGGAAAGGCAAGTAGTATAGTTTTTTTTGAAATGTAGTAGTTTGGGAAGGATTTTCTTGTGATATAGGAGCTTAGTTTAAAATTTCATCCGTGTGATCCTTCTTATTTTAGTTGTAAGAAACCGTTTTAGATAGGCATAGAGTTCATGTTGTTGTTAGAAGGTTGTCATTTTAGCAGGTAATTATTACTAAGTGATTTATTATGTTTGTAATGGTAGTACCCTTCCCTTCTTAATCTTTTGTGTATTTTCTTTCACTGGACATTAGAAGGATTAAGGATAGTAATAGAATAGTAGTAATTATGTATTATGTTTGACCATCGCAATATCGGAATTTAACTAAGTTGAATAGTTAACTTTTAATTGTGGTATGATATGAGGAACCAGATGTTGTAGTAGTTATGTTAAAGTGTTGAATTATTTGTATTATGGTCGTTCTATGCAAGAGTGTGAACTTTGGTAAGAGGATGTGTCTTTCTATCTACCTTTTTGATGTTATGATTTCCTTCTCTTTGCAAACCTTGGCGTGAAGCCAATCTTCGGTCCAAATTGGAATATTATACCCTTTTAAAATTAAGAATGTTGGATGTTAATGATTTCGTTGTCAATTTTTCTATAGACCCATGATCCTTGAAAACCTAGTCCTTGCGACATGGTAAGAGTCCTGTCAGGACTCCAGAGGTTTGACTTTTGTCCTCACCCTTGATACTTGGGTCTTTTGTCACTTGAAGTTGTTTGAGTTGAGTAGGGAATGACGTTTGTAACATTATGGCCAAATGAATGGCACTTGTAATGAGATAGAACCTCCTTTTGTACCTTTATCCTTGCATGTTGTGGATTGCCTAGCTGGTCAGAGAACGCTAAGGGAGTGGCTTCTATGGAGGGGTCGGCGCCTAGTGAGAGGTCACCTGGGTAACCCCATGGAAGTTGTAAACAAGTGGAAACTTAATAATGTACCTAGGAGGGTTGGGTAGTGATACACTTAACAAGATAATTAATGTGACCTCGCCCACACCTTGAGCGCTCTCATAGGCCAAGGGTGGGATGAGAAGGCCTGGTTGGCAAGGCCGACCTCCTCGTCTACATGAGAGGACATGTCGGCTCCGCATATGTCACCCTATGGGGCCGGCACCTAGAGAGAGGATGCCAGGGTAACCATAGATGGGGGCCGGCTTCTGGTGAGAGATAGCCTGAGTAACCCATGCTAGGGCCATGCGATGACACTCTCCTTATGCAGCTCTATTGTGTTTTCTTTCTCTGTTGGTACCTCTGGAGTGTGGTCGTGTTTCCATGATTGATTTGGTCTGATGTTAGTGATCCGTCTGGTCAGGTATTGTCGGTTCTGTGTAGTCTTTCATCATGGGTGTTCATGGAGTCTGGTTTTGGTATTTGTGGTTTAGATTGCAGCCTTGGCCTAGTGGTAATCCTCTTGTTATCTCCTAGCTCGGTGGGGTGGACCTCAGGGTTCCACATGGTTGGGAGGTAGAGCTATCCATCGGTCCTCTCAGAGATTTAGCATGAGCCCTGTGTGGAGACGATCCAGTTCAGGTGGCTTTCATCCTTCAGCAGTATTATTCATCTCCTTATGTACTCCTTGGTTTATCGACAGGATTGATCTTGTAATCTAGTGTTTGGTAATCTTGTACTCTTGCAATCTTGTATTCTTATCACCTTGTAATCTTGTAATCATGTAATTTGAATGTGAGGCTATGTAATCAAATCATACTGATGTTGTGGAAGTTTTCAGGATAGTTATCTCTGCAGATTGATGGTTATCACTCTTATGGTTTTATTTAATTCCCTAATGCTGTTATGTTGCCCTAGAGTGGTTATATGGACACTTTTCTATTTTACATGTTTCTTAATATCTTGTGTACTGCATTGTACTTTATTGTTTTTTTCTATTTAAAAAAAAAAAAGAAATAGTTCTGGTTTCCATTCTGGGTTATCTATCAATCTAAGGTTGCACGACGGGGCTTTACATAGACATTGAACTCCAAAATTATACACTCTAACAAAAGACTACTATTTTTCTATCTCTATATGTATCCATACTTCATCACCTTTGCTATTCACTCTACTATTTATATTACCCTCTTCTTTGTTGCAAACATGAAATTTGTTTCAAGACCAAATGCCCCAAGTTTAACTATCATCAATTGTTAGAAGTGTTCAAATTAAAAGTTTGTTGTGCAATCTTCCATGGGTACCTATCCCAAACTTGCTTTGTTATCAAAATAGGAACCATGCAATTTAAAAACCTCTTTAATGATTAAAATTTTTCCATGTAGAGTTGAGGACTCTCTCTTTTATTAGCAGATTGGTAAAAAGACTTTAGTCAATATTGTCATTATTGTTGGTGTGAACAGGATTTTCACCTAAACGGTTTACCGTAGTGTGGATAATTCATCTTATTTAACTATTTACTAGTTAAATAATATTCACACATCACACATTAATCACACATGTTAAGTTGACTTAGTGAGTCTACTAGATGTCTAGTTGTGTCTAGTTAAGTCTAGTTGTGTGTTGAGTTGTTGATAGTTGGAGTGAGTTGTCTTATCCTCCACATGTGCAATTAGCTATCATCCTCTAATTGGCACATATTGTAGGAATATCTCCAGTTTCCACTCCACCTTTCTAGCTCTCACCTTGCCTTTATAAGCAAGGCATATCATGTACATTGTAACAATACTCAATCTTTTGCATTCAATGATAGAATATCATCATTCTTTCATTTGATCTCTCTTGTGCTTTCACGAAGTCCTAGATCTTGGGTGGCTCCAATCATAGCCAACTCTAACGTGGTATCAGAGCTCTAGGAAGAATCACTTTATGTTAGTCATTTTTTGAGACATCTTGAGTGCAATTCATGGTGGATCTTGATAGTTGAGTATGCTCTTCTCTTGCATTGAATGATGACCTAGAGAATTAGAAAGACTTGATAGAAACATCAGTTTTGTGAGGGTTTCCCTTTCTTGCTCTTGTATTGCAAGTGCATTTTAGTGCGTGTTGTTGCAAATCAAACTTCACCATTGCGTCCAAAGTGGCCAAATCAGTACGATCAACTGTAAAATTGTCCAAATCAGAAAAAGAATTGCAGTGAGAGGCAAAAAAAATTACTTCTCGGTCGTACGGAATCTCTGTAGAGAATATTACTAGATAGGTGGCATATTTTGCGGAATCTCTGCAATACTTGGCATCAGCAGTTGAAATCATCTTCATCCGTCGGGTAAAAGCATTGTATGCAGGTTTAATTTTATTCTACAGATTTTGTTTATAATCTACAGGCGTCATAGGGTACCCTGTACCCTCTTCCTACACCAAGTACCGGCTACCACTTCAAAAGGTGCCACATGGCAGATTTAGCGCCATTGTCAGGAATTATCTAAACTCGTTGATTGTTACTATCGGTGTAGTTTTCACCAACTAGCCTTTAACATTCAACGGCGAAGACATATCTCGACGACCACTCTTCACAAGCTCGACAGATATACTTAGATCAGTCCTCAGAACCACATTATCATTGTCGACCCTTATTTAAACCTGTAGTCTTAGCAGCCAAAGCAACAGTTTCAATCAACGACGGTTCAGTGGTTGGTTCTCTTATTTGGCAGTCACATCTAAACATGCCTGATTTTTCCTAACCTCGTCGCTGTTCTGATCAGCAGTTTAGATCTACAATTCAATGGCAATAAACCATGGCATATCAGTGGCCATCATAATTGTCTCACGGCGTTAAAGATTCATGCCAAAGAATTTTCTAAACTGTCTGTTGTTCCTACAGGCATATACCTTGACTTAGCCTGGCACATCTTCCGGTTCACAAATTCTTCGATGGTTGTGATTTGCATAAATTGATCGGCATTCTCTGCAACTTAAATCATCAGATGGCAGGCATTTGTAAGAGGATAAACCATCGGGTCATCCTACAATCACCAATGACTATTACTCTGATTGGTTGTTCCTATCAGCAGATTCATTCCTCCCAATAGCAGTCTATAGAGTTAATTTCTTCGGTGGTCAATTTCCACCATCTGATCCGACGGTCTGCAACCCAATCAGTGTCCACAATCTTTTCTGGCTGTTGGCTTCCACTTTTTTGGCATTTAGCTTGAAACCAAACTAGTTAGTTGTTACCATCGATGTATTCCAAAATCCACAACCAGCAAGGTCTGCCGGCAAATTCACGGGTAACATCTTTTTCGGCCTCTTTAAACAATCTCATGCCGTAAAAGATACTTATGCCAAAAAAATTTCTAAACTCTAACATGGTTCAATAGGCGGTTTTTCTCACAAACCTACGGTTATCAAAACAACTACTAGCTATTTTGACCGGTCTTTGTGGTCTATGCTAGGTCAAAGGCAATTTTCCACCAAAAGCAATTTCGACACATAACAGCGGTTTCTACCACAAAACCTTGGTTTCGAGAAAGAAAATCGGTGGTTTTAACCCTGGAAGTGGTTTTGCAACAGACCAGGTCATTTTTCGGCCATTTTTGCTTTTTCAGGGAGGGGGGAATTTTTTTTCCTTTGAAAGGGAATATTCTAGGCATATTCCCTGGTGACATCATCACTACGTCAGCGCTGACATCAGCGCCAGGGGGCCATTTTTTCCCCTCAAAGCCCTAAACAAGGGCTTTTTTTTCTTTTTTGCATAACTTTTCCCCATGGAGGCAAAATCAGGCAAACGAGATCATCGGAAAGCTGACAAAGAGAACTTTGTAGTAGTATTAGTAGTTTTCTGAAATTCTACTGCAGGTGACTGCTACAGTAGTTTGAAGACATATCTTCATTTTTTGCTTCCAAGCTCACAACTTTCTACCACGATCTCCAATTTTTGTGATTCTTGCAGCATCGAAAAGGTATTCAGGGGTTCTTCAAATCCATCCATGCAATTTTCTCAGATTCTTCTCCAAGTTCATTTTATTTCATTTGTTGATTTTTTGGCTTTTGAGTGATAACTTGGGCATTTTGGCACTTGAGGAAGTGAAACTTGTTTTGAAGGGATCTATTTGCTGTGGTTAATCATTGTGAGCATTTGTAATCTCCTTTGAATCTCAGTTTTAATAGATTTTCATACTTTCCCATTTTTGGTCCCTTGAGGACAATTGTAAATCGCACTAAGTATAAAGTGCCACAATCATTCATTTTTGGGGGGGTGATATCTTTGATTGAGTAACAGGGGGGTGTCTTGTGTTCTTTTTTTGTACTCTTGCATCATGGATTCACACAAACTTCCTCTACTCACACCATATAACTATCATGAGTGGAAAACTAAAATGGGGATTCATTTCAGAAGTTTAAAAATTCATAGAGTAATAATGGGTACAGAAATTGAACCAACAGTAGCTGCAAAAAAGAGAAAGTGGTATAATAGATGTGATCAAGCCTATGGAACACTATGCTTGTCTATCTCTCCTAATCTTCTTTTTAATATTGAATCTTGTAAAACACCTAATGAAGTGTGGACTACCTTAGAAAATCTCTTTGGTAAACAAAATACTATGAGAGGTTTTAAATTGGAGAATGAACTCATTGGTTTGAATCCAACCAATTTTGCAAGCATCCAAGACTTCTTCACAAAACTAAAGTCACTTAGATTGCAGCTCAAACAATGTGGAATTGAGAAAGAGGACACTCAATTAATTCTTTCAATCCTTGCCAAGCTTGGTCCTGACTATTTAGTTTTTGTTTCTACCTTCTATGCTACAATGGATGCACTTGGGAAAACTTTCACAATGCATTTCCTTGATGAGTTTGCTACATCACTCACAAGAGAGCAAGCTAAGTTAGTACACATGGGAAAATTGAAATCACCTAAAAATCAAGCACTTCTTGCTAATCAAGGTACTAAGGATCAAAAGGCTTCAACTAGCAACAACAAGAAACAAAAAAACAAGGATTTCAAGAACAATGAGCAAGCAAAGGAATCAACCAAATCTCCTAAGTCCTCATCCTCTCCCAAGGAGGAATCATCTAAGAAGGAGAGACCAAAGTGTGCATATTGCAAGAAACTAGGACATGATGAGGATAAGTGTTATGAGAAGAAAATTGATGAGTTAACTCACATTATTCAAAAGCACAATATCAAAATGCCATCATCATCACCTAATATATCCTCTTCTTCGACACCATCATCATCTACACATACAGGGATAGCAGGCATTGCAAATGAGATAGACAAAGGAAAAGGACATGTACGCTTTGCATCAAAAAGTCTTCAGTCAGAGAGATGGCTTCTTGATTTAGGAGCTTCTCACCATATGGCATCTTCACAAGGGATGTTCTCTTCATTTGAGTCATGCACTTCAACACCTATCTTGATGGGTAACAATACATACATGCATGCAATAGGTAAAGGGACAATTGATATTGGAGAGAGTACATTCAACAATGTGTTGTGTGCACCTTCCTTGACATCTAATCTCCTTTCCATCTATCAGATTACTCATTGTGGTGCAGGTAAGATAGTTGAGTTCACTCCTAATTCTATGATCATATGGGACTTGGAGAGCAGAGATATCATTGTAGTTGGTATGGCTGATCATGCATCTTGCTTGTATGCCTTCTGATGATGTAGATCCATTGATTGATATTCACATTCATGCATCAAGTGTGAATCATGTTTCTGAGGAGAAGTTTGGTCACTTGAACCTTGGTGTTCTTTCACCCACTTTGGTTCATGAGACTAGTGTTGAGCTTCCATCACCTCAACCTCCTACTTCTTCAGAGATCGACATCGACACGGGTTCATCTACTTCAGTTGAGCAGGATCATTCAGGTCTTTCAGACACAGCTTTGTGGGATACTTTCTTGACAGGTATATCTGACTTGTTTTGTGAGTCTCATATTGCAGATTTGGAGGACACACTTGAGGGGATATCTCTCCTCTTTGATGACAGTTACTGCACAACTGTTATCCCATATACTTCATCTTTGGAGGTTGTTCTTCATGAGTCTACCCAGCATTTTAGATTGGTCACACCTCATTACATTGTGACATTCATTGATTCTGACATGTGGACATTTGAGCAGTTTTTAGAGACACACATCATGAGGCTTTTTCCCTCATTCCTTGAGATGGAGTTTCTTCGACATCAGCCTTTGGAATTGTTTCTTCCTAAGGGGAGAAATGTTGTTTACAGGTACAAGACACTTTCCAACGTTCATCTTCAGGCATCCACTATCAGCATAGGTGCTACTTCATTATGGGGAGGACCTATAGTCTCACACTTGCTCTCCTATGGGGGGGTATTTGATTGTATGTATGTGATAGAAGTAGTCCTTGGAGGGTCATATTGAGTCCTCCTACTATCACTTCTTTCACTTTCATTCTTTCATGCATTCTCACTTTTGGAGAGGAGTTTTTTCCCATGAGGTTTTCTCCTTTTCTCCACTTGAGATTTGTTGTACATGGGTACCTAACATGGCCTAGTAGCCGAGACCCATCCATCATTGCATCTTGCTTTAGTCAGCTACTCCCTAAGTTGCACTTAAGGAGGGGTGTTGGTGTGAATAGGGTTTTCACCTAAACGGTTTACCCTAGTGTGGATAATTCATCTTATTTAACTATTTACTACTTAAATAATATTCACACATCACACATTAATCACACATGTTAAATTGACTTAGTGAGTCTACTAGATGTCTAGTTGTGTCTAGTTAAGTCTAGTTGTGTGTTGAGTTGTTGATAGTTGGAGTGAGTTGTCTTATCCTCCACATGTGAAATTAGTTATCATCCTCTAATTAGCACATATTGTAGGAATATCTCCACTTTCCACTCCACCTTTCTAGCTCTCACCTTGCCTTTATAAGCAAGGCATATCATGTACATTGTAACAATAATCAATCTTTTGCATTTAATGATAGAATAGCATCATTCTTTCATTTGATCTCTTTTGTGCTTTCATGAAGTCCTAGATCTTGGGTGGATCCAATCATAGCCAACTCTAACAATTATATCCTATATTTTAGGGTGCTTACCTTATTCTCTATGCTCTCATTTACACGTAAAAAAAATATAGTTGGAAGAATTAATTTTACATTGTTTTACCCTGTGTAAAAGTTAAGGTAAAGGGGTTAAATGATTATTGTGTTGATGATAATTTTGAGTATGTACTTCTTAGATAAAGTTAGTTTGATTACACTAAATTATTACTCAACTAATTTCCATATTGATAATCTTATTGAGGGTGAATTTTATTTAAACTGACCTCTTTCCTCCTCTTATGATAGTATTATTATTATGAGTTAATTTGCTTAGGGAAGACATCATCATGGAGCAAAAGAGAGATTTTGATGCATCATCATCAATATTTGGCTGAAGAACTATTGTCCATTCTGAATTGGGTAAGACTGAAATTTTGTTGTATAGTGGCGAGAGAAATATATTTTAATCTTATAATATCGTAGGCAACATCATTGCCACTAAGAGAAAATCTCTATGAATGAAAGGCAATTTATCACAGGGGCTAAGCTCTCCTCAAATAACTGTTGAATACATACATTGGCAAATGTAATACTTGGAGTTACTCACCTTACCAGTTTAAGGAGCATATATCTTCTTCAACACTACATTTAGCTTGTTCCTAAATGGTAGCGATATGGGTATTCATGGATGAACTAATGATTGCTATTTTGTAGAAAACTTTTGGTTATCTCGGATTGCATTTTTACAAGGGGATGAAGGGAATACAGTGTTCCCAATGCAAATGAATCATGCTCCCATCATGCAGCAGTAAAATCTCTCTTTTCCCCTAGTGATGATTAAAGAGGTTAGTTTAAATAAAATTCACCTTCAATAAGATTATCAATATGGAAATTAGTTGAGTAATAATTTAGTTTAATCAAACTAACTTTATCTAAGAAGTACATACTCAAAATTATCATCAACACAATAATCATTTAACCCCTTTACCTTAACTTTTACACAGGGTTACACAATAATCATTTAACCCCTTTACCTTAACTTTTACACAGGGTAAAACAATGTAAGACATCATCATGGGGAAAAAGAGAGATCTTACCGATGCATGATGGGAGCATGATTCATTTGCATTTGGAACACTACATGTCCTTCATCCCCTTGTAAAAATGCAATCTGAGATAACCAAAAGTTTTCTACAAAATAGCAATCATCAGTTCATCCATAAATACCCATATCGCTACCATTTAGGAAAAAGTTAAATGTAGTGTTGAAGAAGATATATGCTCCTTAAACTGGTAAGGTGAGCAACTCCAAGTATTACATTTGCCAATGTATGTATTCAGTAGTTATTTGAGGAGAGCTTAGCCCCTGTGATAAATTGCCTTTCATTCATAGGGATTTTCTCTTAGTGGCAATGATGTTGCCTACGATATTATAAGATTAAAATATATTTCTCTCTCCACTATACAACAAAATTTTAGTCTTACCCAATTTAGAATGGACAATAGTTCTTCAACCAAATCTACCTCTTTAATTTCTCATTGTTTTAATCCATTTCATGACTATCTTTCTATAATAAATGTACCCAAATTTCATTAAATATGTAATAGTAACGAATCAAATTCCATTAGAATCATTACAGTAAGGGATTTGTATTTTTCCATCCAATTCTTTTAACTTCCATTGAGGATGATAACGTCAAAACCTCTTTTTTTTCTATATTAATGGTTTGTATATATGTGTATATAAATCTGTAGGATTCTGAAGGTAAACTACATGCAGTAATGGCACACTGTATAGAGGGTTGTGCTCATCATGATGAGATAGAGGGATGCCATAATTCTACAACCTGGGAGGTCGAAGACAGTGATTACATTTACACAAATTATGCACCCTAAGATTGCTTTTTGTAAAGTTTATGAACAACTACTAAATTTCCTCTGTATTATGAGATTTCCAAAACAAGTTTCTCTCATAGTTTTATCATGTATGAGCTTCAACTAAATTAAAGACTTAGAATGTCTAATCAAGACATTATAACCAAATATACATGTACGAAGAATATTTATGTTTTGGGCCTGAAATCCAGTCCTAACTATTTATTTTTCCTTTGGATCAACCAAACTAACATATGCTATAAGAATTGTTGCAATTTAGATAGAGTATTTTGTGTACTTATTGCAACTGATATTGGCTTAGCGAGAAGCCTCATCACCTTGTTTGGAAGGGCCAACATGGTGCACAAGTTTGTACAAGTGTTTCATGAGGTAACAAAAACATACCCAATTCTGAATGTCTATCCATATAATTGTTTATTGGATGTTTTTGTAAATGTGGGTCACATAGATGAATCTCTCACCTTGTTACATGAAATGCTAAAAGGTAACTTTGTGCCCAATAACACCAATATCTCTCAACTATTTGATGCTTTGTTTAAACAAAATAGATTGCCAAAAGAATAGGGGATTATACTTGACATTATTGAGGAAGGTTATGTTAAACAATTTACTCAATTAATTTATGTCTTGTGTGAATTAGGAGAAACAAACATGGCTTGGGAGCTTGTAAATTTAGCAAATATTAAAGGGGTTTGCCTCATTATAGCACCATTCAATGTTATTTTGAGTAGCCTTGGTTATGATGGTCAATTTGCTAGAATTGTTTTACTTCTATTGGAAATGAAAGAGATGGGATTTGTTCCAAGTGTCATAATGTATAATATACTGATAAAAGCATTATGTAGTTCGGGTCTAATTATGGAAGCACACGGACTCTTTAAATAAATGAGGTACATTGATCATGCTCTGAATATTATTACATATAATATCCTAATTCATGGTCCCTATAAGGAAGGTAAAGTGCATGAAACCTATGGATTAGGGAAGTTGCAACTATAACATCTATCAAAAATCTCCCTTCCTTTATCCTTTGATGGATGTCCATACCATGTTCATTATAGCACAAGTAGGTAGGGGGCTATCCATACCATGTTCCAAAGCTCCCATTGCAGCACAAGTAGGCAAGGTATTGTCCATACCCTGTTTCAAAGTTCCCATTGCAACACAAGTAGGTAGGGTGATGACAATAGTTGTGGAATTTGGCTTCCATTCTAGCACAAGCATGTAGGATGCTGGAAATAGTTGTGGAATTTAGTTTTACATGAGTAGGCAACATGCTAGAAACAATTGTGGAATTTGGCTTTACTCTTGCTAATTGTATTTTCTTGAAAGCTCAATTTATCTGGATCTTAATTCAATTTACATTTTTTAACATGTGGGTGTTTTGATGCATGCAATTATTTTGATATCTACTCCATTAACTTTGATAATTGATCTTTGCTCTTCTTTTTTTAGGGAAATGTCTTATCAAGGATCACACAACACGATACTCATACAACTAGTGAGGTGTGTTCAAAACACTCTTCAAAATCTGAACTCATCTTACTTTTATATACCAGAGAGTTATAAGGAGCACATTAAATTGGAGTTTGGAGGCGATGACCTTGTTCCATAGAGGCAATCACAACATGAGGAAAGGATATTATCCCTAGTTTTTCGCTTTCCACTTTTTACTACAATTAGACGTAATATCTTCATAGCAATTGAATGCCCAAGACTGTATTAGCAAGGTTGCAATTATATTTTCATGGGCAAGACCGGATGAAAATAGCACAGTCGCTTGTCATTGCAACATATGAAACTTGGTGCAACATACGAGCTATGGTGTGATAATTATGCTATGCTATGTATAGTTGCACTTTCTGAAGCATTACCAACCTAAGTCCAAATGATGCAACTATCCAAAGTCATCATGCAACTAAATCCAAAATTAACTTTTTAACACAACATCTATGTTTTTTTTTATGCTCTTCTCTCTCTATGCTAGCAGCATTTGGTAGGGACTCCTGTTGTTGTGCAGCTCTTGTTAATATAGTGATAAACTAGTATAGATATCTCTCAACATGCATCTTTTAGATAGATGTATTTAATATATCGATACTATTAGTGTAAATAGTGGCTTTATCTAACTAGTTAGTTTCTAGTCTACATAGTCAAAGTCCTATTCACACATAAGCTTAAGTTTACTTAGCTTTTTAGAAAGTTGTCTCACCTCATGTGGTGAAGACACATGTCCTCATACATATGAGATACCTCTTTCATTTTGTCTTGCCACTTGCCATCACACATGTCATGTGAGTTAGACAAGTGTTGCATATTTTGGAGGTCAGTCAGTAGTTGTGTCCTACCTTCCAAGCTTCTCTCTCTTGCTTATTTAAGCAAGGCTCTTATGTACATTTTATTCAACTAAATTGAATCAATCATTTGGCTTTTTCATGCAATTCACTTTTGTGGAAGTATTCCGGTTTTTGTTTTCAGATCTTGGTTGCTCCAACATGGTATCGGAGCCATGATAGCAAATCCCTTCTTGTTTTGAGCGATTTCCACACCCAGCCACATGAAGAGTTCATCCTGGAGCCAAACGGACCTCACCGTTGAGTTCAGAAGGCCTGAGACTGTCAAGCTGACCCTTCGAATGGTGTTTTTTGGTAAATTTATTTTTTGAAAAAAAAATTACCCCTAAGGTTTGTACGGCCTCCAAATCCATACTTGTACAATTTTTTTGTAAAAAAAATTGATTTTTTTTTTGTAGAAGTACTCTGGGCTCTACAAATTAGTTGATTTTGGGTTGAAATTGTTCCTACGCAGTTTTTTTTGGCTTTTTGGCCCCTCTAAGTAGTCGTCTGCTTCAATTTGGAGGTTTTTTGGGCATTTTCATCTCAGTTTGAAGGTTTTGAAATCATTGTGGTTTCCAAGATCCTCTCGCCCACCTTCATTATGCAATGTTTGCTTCAAATCCATGAGATCTCCGTAGTCAACATAGGCGGTGCTATCCTCATATATCCTAGTTGTGATTTTATCCATGGTTTTGGTCGTTGCTAGAAGAGTCTAGCCAGGCGAGGTCACCATCTTGCCTTTCACTTAGCATTTGGTTTCAATTTGCTGAGATTTGGTCGTTGTTTCTATTTGGAGGTCGAGGATTTCACCAGTTATCATGCTCGTAGGTTTCAACATTGGGTCGCCAATGGAAGTTTACATCGGCCTTTTACATTGTTTGTAAAGTTTGATACACCTCTGGTCGCTGCCACACCATCCCTCTATTTCATACTGTTGTCGTTCATTACTCCTTGGTCACTGCTTTGGCCATTGATATCAACGTTTGTTGCAGGCATTTTATGTTTTGGTCACTTTTGCTTCTACAAAGTTGCAGTGTACTTTGGCACCGCCAATCTCCACCAAAACTGCCATTGTAGTGATCTGCTCTATATTTTTTTGGTCGGCCAATTCAAGAGAACATCCATGCAGTCGTTCCTTCTCTCCTAGCCCTCAATCTAGCCATAAAGATCTCACATCGGCCACACAGGACTCCAATCCGACCTCCAACCCCACCATCTACCTCTTAGACTAGGTCTTAGGCCTGAATTTCAGCCTCAGAGTCCTAGTTTTTGGCCTCACAGGTCCAATTCAAGCACCACCAGGGATCTTCCAGGCAACCACCAGGCCACTGAGCAGCCTCTGCCTCTTCTAATAAGCCTATTTAGGCATTTTTTTCAAACTGTGATATTTTGGAAGCCGTCTATTTGTTTTTCACAATTTTGTAGTCAACGAAAAGGTGTTTCTATGCACTTCACTTTGATGAAGTCAAACTAAAAAATTTTTGCCTTTTTTATTGGTTTTTTAAACCTTCAAAGCCATTTGTAATCATAATTTTCGATACAGTATAACTTTCCCCCACAGTATCGAAAATTAGCAAATTTTTTTAAAAGTGCTCAAAATTTTGCAAGGAATTCAACTTTGTAAACAAATTTAAGATTCAGATTTCACATTTTGTAAAAATCGCCATACATTATAAATGGTCAATTGTGCATCCAATCTTCAACAAGTTGTAATTTTTTTTGTATTCTTTCTGGGGGGCCTTCTACAATAGTCATAATCTTTTTTTTGAGGGGGGAAATTTCATTTCTACTTTGATAGTGCTTAAAATTTGATCATGTATATTGATGTGGATGACACACATAATCCCTTCCATTCAAGTATTCCCAATAAATTTCGTAATAAATGGAAGATCAAATGTGGATATTGTAGGATAAATGGCATACAACAAAAGAATGTCATCATCATAAAATTGATGAATTAAGACAACTTCTTCATGAATAACAAATTTCTATTGATCAGTATAAAGAACTTGTAGAAAAATCTCATCTCACCAAGCCAACTTGTGAGATACCACCATCAATTGGGTATGTACACACTGTAGTCAGATGACTTATATTGAGATCTCATCTCCACCATCACTTGTTGCTACATCTGAATCCAAAGTCGATATCTCTATGGCTTATAGTGATTCTATGTACGGGATATGGTTATCGTCTTTTCTGATCCACCATATTCGGATGCATATTTACCTGACATTTCGTGTCTTTTTGTAGAGTCCTGCATTGTAGATTTGGGAGACACCATTAAGGACATTCATCTTCTATTCGATGATAGCTTCGATGAAGTTGCATCACTATATTCATCTTCAAATTTATTACTCTTACCTTGCCTACATCAACTTATATAGTGTCTAATTCTACAAATATCTATGAGTCCACATATTTGATTTCGTCATCATGTATTTTTACATCCTCTGCAATAGTATCAAAGTCTTCTAGGTCCAATTATCGCCATACATCCATGGTTCATGTTCCTGAATCTTTTATGGTACATGATTTATTCTATCAGCATTTGTCACATAATAGGATTGGCTTGGAGATCCTTGAGCATCCTTTGAAGACATTATGGGTATCATATACATCTTTGAACCAGGGGTAGAATTCAAAGACCTTCATAGTTCTTCCTATATGTTCCTTTTTGGAATGGGAAGATCACTTGCACACTTTTGTAATTTTTTTCTTCCTAAGGGGAGAAATATGGTTTAGTGTTCGTGGATCCTATTCAGCATCTAGTATCGAGCTTCTACACACACTACAGGAGGTATTTTGAGGGGAGGTTGCATGGTTAGTCTTCTCATCTCAGTTTTGGTAGGATCCATCTCTTTGCATGGAGTTCATTCCTTCACATTTTTGGGGGGGCTCACATCAACCTTCTCATCTTTTCTCTCCTATGGAGAGAACATATATTGTTCATTCATGATAGAAGTGGTCCTTGGGGGGTCATCATGAGTCCTCCTATTTTCTTCTTCTTATTCACTTGTACAATTCTATTTGTATCATTTCTTTTTTGGAAGAAAGTTTTTTTTTTCATAGGGTTTTCTTTCTTTCTCCACTTTATGAGAAATTCATTTGTACATGGGTACCTAACATGGCCTAGTAGCTGGGACCCATCATCATCTTTGTATTCTCCCTAAGTTGCACTTAAGGGGGGATGTTAGTGTAAATAGTGGCTTTATCTAATTAGTTAGTTTCTAGTCTACATAGTCAAAGTCCTATTCACACATAAGCTTAAGTTTACTTAGCTTTTTAGAAAGTTGTTTGACCTCATGTGGTGAAGACATGTGTCCTCATACATATGAGACACCTTTTTTCATTTTGGCTTGCCACTTTCCCTCACACATGTCACGTGAGTTAGACAAGTGTTGCATCTTTTGGAGGTTAGTTAGTAGCTATGTCCTACCTTCCAACCTTCTCTCTCTTTCTTATTTAAGCAAGGCTCTTATGTACATTTTATCCAACTATTGAGTCAATCATTTGGTTTTTTGTGCAATTCACTTTTGTGGAAGTATTCTAGTTTTCACTTTCAAATCTAGGTTGCTCCAACATATACTAGTATAGATATTTAAGATGGCTTGATGGCTAGAGGATCTTGTAAATTTATATAAGCATGTCACTTATTCTTATGAAAAGAGTTGTTGAAGCTAGCTATAGGAAGAATGTATGTATGATCTTAGTATGTTTTTCTATATAACTGAGAAATTATATGGAGTTGATGAATATCTAGAAGCTATTGATGCATAATTATGTTTGATTTAACTTATAAATGCATGATTATTTTTTCTTTTCACTCATGTACCACATGTAAATCTAATAGAGGGTTTTTGATCCCTAACATGTCTTAGGTAAGTGAGCTCTAGATTGATATGTTAGTGCACTATGCTCTTCAATTGTTGGTCAAAGAATAAACCACACATATATGATTTTTGGCCAACGTTTATATCATTTTAAATTATTCTTTTCTTTGTCTAAGTTTTTTAATAAATCTTAGATACCCATTTTTTAGATTGATAAATAATTTTTGTACCACAAGGGGAGAAAGTCAATATAGGACTTATAAAGATATATTCAAGCAAAAATATCGACATCATTAATTAAATAAAAATTGCTATCATTGAGAATGTTTATATCTTCAAACAAAATAGAAACAATATTAATTAAATAAAATTGTTATCATTAAAGTATTTATACCAAGGACTTAAAAAGATATATTCAAACAAAAGTATCAACACTATTAATTAAAAAAAATTTGTATCATTAACAATATTTCTGCCAACATTGAGCATTTCAAATAGGTGTTCTAATAATAATAATAATTTTAATTTTAATTATATGTCTAAGATGATATCCCAATATCCTTTGTATTGAACAATGCTGTAATACAGAAAAAATAGTCCTCAATAGAGAGACTGTAAGGGGAGAATACAAATTCTACCTAGAAACAATAGCAAAAAACAAAACATAACCAACACATAAGGCTCAAAACACAGTCAAGGATAGCATAGGCTTAATTTCTTGTTGTCCAGCACTTCTAATATGGATCTACCAATATAACAAACTTGAAATTTTCTTGACACATCTGAAGCAAATATCATAGCAGTAAAAACAATACACACAAGGGGTTTCAAAGCCTAACAACCCACAAAATGACACAAAATAATGAAACCCCTAGGATAAGAACAAGTACATGTGTCTTTAAGTCAAAGCCAACTTGGAAGATAACTACATAGGACTATCCTTAAATCCCTCTGAAAAAGACTAACCCCTTTAGAAATCACCAACCTTCTATGTTAGCACTGAGCATAAACCCTTCCCAATCATATACAACACCATGAATGCCATGAAAAGCTGGTGTACAATAACACACTAACCTCCTATCAATAAGTCCACCACACGTGTAACATAGAAAAGCCCTGGAATAGTCAAACAGGGAAGAAGATTGATAGTTCCATCATAGAGAGTCGACCATGGAAAAGTAGTTCAATGGCAGTGGTTGACCTAGACACCCCGTATCACCCTCTATATAAATTGGAGTGGATCATCTATCTCTTGACCTACTCACAAAAATAATGTTGGCTATAGAGCCAAACCAAAAAAGAAACAAGCATTGGAGAAGTTTAAACTGCTTGAATAAAGCACAAATTGAAATTAAATGCATCCAAATTGATGAGCTTAGGACAAAGCCATAGGAGTCAGTATGAGGAGCACCTCCTTTTTGGGACTCCTCACCTCCTTGTGCAGGTGGTGGTCTGTGCTAAAATTTTGGAGTTTTTTAATCCTTGGTTTGCTCTTAGGTTTTATGGTCTATTGTGCTTTATAGACTATGTTTTAGAATCTAGGGTCAAAAAACCTAAGTCACCTGATCATCCATGTCTTTTACATTATGTTTTAATGTTGACCTTTTGGCCCTGATTGCCAGTCATTCAAGTTACAACTCAAACCTTTATATGTCATACTTTACTGGCCTCTTAATCTTAGGTTACCAGTCATCATTGCCCGTTAAAGCTCAAAATATTTAATCCTTAAGTCTATAGTTTGGGAGGCAGAAATGCTAATGACACTTGGTGGTTTGGTGTGAGCCTGCAATCCCGCAAAGTATGTACCTTTTCAGGATTGCGCTACTGTGGTTTGCTCTCATCTGTCTAGTGGGCCCACAGTCTTGTTAAAGTCAATGATAAAGGACATCCAGCTATATGCTTTTCAATTGGTCACGCACTACCATGGAGGATGAGCTGTCAAAACTGAGTCACTCTCATACTATTGTGATTTACTACCACATGTTCCTGGTCATCCAAATGCATACAAAGTTTGAAAGATAGCGTGTTCCACATGGATGCTTAGCACAAGCCCATAGTGTCAGAAAATTGGTACTTGACGGGGAGCGCAGGGCTATGAAATGTTGAAATGTGGCAAGTCCTGATGGTTGACATGGAAAGTAAGACTATATGGATAAAATATGATTGGTTGAAGATCTTCAAAGTGTGCAGTGGATTTTTCAAATCTCCTAGACCATTTTGAGCCATTGATCTTGCCACGACAAGCCTTGCATCGATGGTTGATATTCAAAAATTCATTTATTCAACTGTTGTGGATACCCTATTCAAGTGAATAGGTAGTAATGGCATAAATGACTGATATTGATAAATTGTAGGATTACTCACTGCAAATAAATAGTGTGTTGGAGTTTTAATGATCATCATTCCATGCAGCGGAAAGATTTCTCTAGCAACGTGAGATCTCGACATTTCTTTGGCAGAGATTAGGGTTTCAGGAAGATATCTAGGTTGGTGGAAAATTGAAATTTACTATGCTCAAATTGATATTTTTTAAAGTGTTTTTCTGCTTGTGTAAAAGGAAAAGAGTCATAGAATTGAGCAATTATGATAAGCCCTAGTGTTATATAAGCCCTAAAAAAGTGCAATTCAACAAAATGAGTCGATCACTAGGTCAACCATCCATGTTGAAGAGGACACTTGATGAGGACTTAATGATACAATTGCCCAAGCCAACCAGAAAGCCTTTCAATGTTTGTGGTCTAGGAGGGGTGAAAAATAGATTACTAGATAAAGCCCATGGTTGTAGAGATACATAAATTCTTGTAAGAGGATGGGCATTATTTAATCACTAGTATAGGAAGAGATGTGCTAGGGCTCCCATCTCACATGCATGGAAATTAGACTTGGCAAAACTTGTAGTGCCAAATGTATTTGTTAAAATTGATTTTGTCAAGGTAGTAACCAGAAGATATGACCCACACAGAAGAATGATATTGGATGGGAATGATGTGGGTATGATCAAAATAACAAAGGATTATATTTCCAAAGTTTTTGGATTGAATCCTACAGCCAGTAACGGTATTGATTTGGAGGCTTTCAATGATAGATATCGAAACAATAAGAGTAGTTACAAAATTGTATTGCTTCCAAGACACAGAGTAAAGGGAATATACAATAGGCCCATCAAGATTTCCCCAAATGAGAAAGGACCCTTGGCAATTGACTTTTTCTATGATTATTCCATTAAAAAATATCATTCACTATGTCAAGTCTTGGGACAAGATGCAAAAGAGAATATGTTGGTTGCTCTCATGGTTATGGTAGCTGACATTCAGGATCATATGGTGAATATTGAGTATGATTATGCCACATATATTGCAAACAAAATGGATGAGCAGTTAAGAGTTATTAGGCAAAACGAAGACAAGATGGAGTTTAAGATAGAATTCAGGTGGTACTCTTTGATGTGCCATATGTTTTTATATGTAGGAGACAAAGCATGGCATGATGCCTTTCAAGTCAAAAAAGGTCAATGATAAAGGCAATCCCCATCCTATTTAGTGTTGGACTCACATGCTGGATAAGCATTGTGATACCTCCAATTATGTGATTTTTGAGGAATATTTTATGAGAAGACTTTTGAGTTATATGCAACCACCACGTGATAGAATACCTAGAGAAATCATAGACTTCCTGAGGCCAATGGATAGGACCCTTGAAATAGGAATTCATCATAATTGGGGTGATTGGTTCTTACACACAGAGACTATCACCATCAAAGTATATGGATGTCTACTGAGCCCTCATGTGTTACCAAAATATGTCCTGAGGAGACTTTCTTATTTGGAGGTGATGTGGCAATTAAACGAGTCATATAAGACTCATTTGAGGTGACAAAAGAAGGGGTCCTTCCCTACTTCTACAAAAATTTGGTGATTTTTGGGTGACAAATAAGGATGGTCTAGATTAGATCTATCTGCTTCTTCAATCTTACAAAATGGGAAAGGAATCCTTAAGGATTTTTTATCTAGAAGGATTTATCAATAGGATCAGACTGAGTATCAAGAGACCTACATATGCACATAAGCTCCTATTTCAAGAGAATGTACTAAAAAATTGTTTCTCTATGGAAGATGTGAAAGATAAGAGAAGTAGGTGGAAAAGGGTCATGGAGATAGAGGAACAAAAGAGTTGGATGCATGCCAATTATCTTGTTGCTTTTGCTGAAGAAAAAGACCCAATTGTTCGGATATAGAGGATATTGGATCATGCTGAGATATTGATTGGGAAGGCTCTTGCACCCTAAGAGAAGCCTCCATATGATAAGAATGCTCCATATCAACACTATGTTAGAGTGGAGAGTGAGTCCACCACCCCTGAGCAAGCTCAGAACATTGATGTTCCTCTGCCATCTTCATCTAAGAAGAGAAAATTGATTGGTCTTGAAGGTGGAGATACAAAAGTTGAAATGGTTAACTTAGAGGGCACTGTAGAAAGAACACCTAGGGAAGAAGAAGAGGTAAATCAACCCATGGAATCACCTATAAGGGTTGTAATGAATCCTCCACCAAAGGGATAGAATGGATGTGAGTCTCCGACAAGGGAAAAATGAGACAAATGACATACGAGTGTTAGCTTTTACATAGTTCTTGTCTGATGATGAATTTGTTAAGTCTCCAGAGTTAAAGGTTTTGTCTTGAGATTGAGGAGTGCAAAATTCTAGAAAATGCTGGAGGATGCTAAAAGTAATACACACCCTGACCAGTATGAAGAAATTAATCAGAAGGTGTTGCAAGAGTTAAGTCAGGATATTGGTCAAATCACTCCAGAAGGAGGAAGGCAAATGGTTGAGAGTAGTGGTTTTTTGCTACTACCACATTGGGACATAGCTACTACACTTGCTCTTGATATAATAAGGAGACAAGATGAGGAAGTATTTGCTACAGAGGAGCAAGCTGACTAGGCTTTCTTTAGCTCAAGGTTTAACCCTAAATTTGAAATTTTGGCAATCTGGATCATGGCCCCAAATACAAACAAGCCAAAAGTAGTAGATAGTGTTTATGACTTGACAGGGAATGTTATTGTCGAAAGATTATCAGACACACTTGCCCCTCAAGCTACATCCCTGAGTGTACATACAGACTTATTTACTAAAGTTGCCACTATGAAACTATACAAGGAATATGATCAGTTGAATGAAAAGTATACACAAGCTATGGCAGAGTTGAATCATCATAGGTCTCTTCAACTTGGACCCCCTGTTCCAATAATTTCTACTTCCTCCAGTTCTATAGAACCTTTTCCATCAGATAGGGAGTCTTTGCTTTCAGAAATAAAAGAGCTCAAAGATAAAATGGAAGGAGCTATGCAAAATAAGATTAAAATAATTGGGAAACTTGTAAATGATTTGATTAATCACAGAATTGCCAAAGTAGTAGCTAAAGTTGATGTTGCATGGAAGACCAATTCAGATTTAAGAATAGCTTTTGATAAACATATGCAAGATAGGGCAAGTTTGCAAGGAATAGTTGATAAGTGGTTGCCTAAGACTACTACAGTAAGGCATATGCACAGATCTGCCAAATTTCATCCTACAGCTCTCGCTGAAGTTGCACAAACATATGAGATGATCATAATGTTATATGATATTGTCTCATATCAATTGAGGTTTGACAAATATGTTGGAGATAAATTACATTTTCTAGAGCAGATTGACAAGAAGATAATGCCAGAGATTCTGGATGAGAATAAATAGGTAAAACCTCTGGATCAATGGAAAGAGAAATTTAAAACATTAGTCCATGATCTTTCATCTACCATATGTCCTAATGATGTATTTAGCATAGATCAATTAAACAATAGGTTAGATGAGTTGTTTTCTTTAGAGATGAGTCTTGACAATTTCAACAAAGAGACAAGATAAATCTTGCATGCTAGGTACAAAACCAATAATGATGAAATTGCAAAAGTGCTCCCATTTCAATGGCCTATGGAGAGGATGTGTGCTACATGTACTAAGAAATATAATCATTGAAATGCAGGATTAGAGTTCAAAGCAGTTGGAAATCTAATTTTGGCAAAGGCAATTCTAAAGGTTTTTCATCAACATCAAGATTGGTCTTCTCAATAGTTACAACTACTAAAAGGAGTCGTTATGCACTTAGTTAATTTAATGTAAAGGTCAAAGTTGTAACTAACAATGTTGGGTTAGGTCTTAGTTTGACAATCTTCTTTTCTCCTATATAAGAGCTTTCTTTCTCATTGTAAAAGGATGTTGGATTTTGGAACCCTAGTTTTGGGTGGATATACTTTGAAATAAAATATTTTGGGTTGCAGATAAACTATTTTGCAAAGTAAAATCTCTGTATGGCATTTTTCAATTTAGAATCAAGCATATGAAAAATGCATGTAGCATGTGTTTCTCACATTTGTCTCCTTGAATGTATGCATTTCTTTTATAAATGAAGGAATCAAGGGTTTCTAAGTTTATCTATACACATTTGTTGTATTGAACATCTTATTTGTTGCTTCTGTTCAAGTAATGGATTAACATTCTTTGAATGACATATAAGGAATTGTGCATTGGATTAGAGATTATTAAGAAGAGACGTGTGAAATACCCTTGTTTGGATGTTTCATTGTAAGGCAATGAAACAATTTAATCCTCTGAAATTGAGATTTATATGTCAGAAAGAGGCACTTGTAGGAGATAGTTTGACTATGTACCCTGGATAGGCACCGATCATGAATTTTATCTAGCCCATGATCCAGAACTTTAATCTTAAAAGATAAATCATTTGAATTGTTTTGTTTTTTTTTAACATTAGTTTAGGTCATTTTGGTATATGTTCTCAAAGCCAGAAATGAATTAATTTCCAAGAACTTAGCTAGTTTTGAATTAATCTCATAGTCTTGGTGTATATGAATGAGAACATTTCTACTTTTGCAATGTCTTGTGTTGATTAGGGTTTGATCAATTGATATTGTTGTAAAGGGAATACCCCCTAGTTTTAGCAAAGGTTGAAGTGCAAGGGAAATCAATCTATTGACTCCTATTCGTTGGCCACTGATATGAGAATCTTTAGCATTAAAAATGGCTACTTTATAGAGATAATCAAGAAATTAGATGGAAAAACTAACAGATTGGAGACTCTACTAGGAAACAAAGAGTTATTCAGACCCTAGATCAAATTATTAAATCTTTAAAGGGTTTTTGGGTGGTGACTCTAATATCTCCAAATAGGCCAAATATAAATATTAGGTCTTAATCTGAAATGAATGGAAGAAGATCTTAGTTTAAGAATAATCCTAAAAATAGGTTATTGATTGGGCATCAAACAAATGTAAGACCAAAGTGGAAAGCAAAGGGTACTAGTAAATCACATACTACTCCTTACAATCCCTTCTCTCATGCAATAAATTCTAGTGGTGAGGAAAGCCCCACTAGGAATGTACCTAGTGTAAAGTATGTTACCCCTAGGATTGTTGAATTAACTATTGAGAATATCATAATTAAAGAACTTTGGCAAAATTTAGAGTATCAATCTAGAGTAGAAAAGGAGATTGATTTAATCCACTAGGCTAGCATTCAAACCTTACCTCAACCCCAGACATTTTCCAACCTTTGTATATGGATTATATTAATGCAATTACAATAGCAAATACATAGATTGTTCATGTTTCCCCTAAAGCTTCAACCTCTAGGACAAGAGTGCAGACTGAGGATGAGTTATTACAAGAAGTCAATGATTTAAAGATTGAATTATATATATTAGAAGCAAGGAGAGTTTGGGATGATATGAGAAGGAGAATTGACACAATGAAGGCTTCATGTTCTCAAATTCTTGACATTAATATGGTTTCACAAGGCTTGATGACTTCAAGTTCTAGACAAAGGGCACCCTTAACATGCACAAATAATTCTGAATTACAACAAGGAAATGTCCCAACAACCACAACTGCTATGTCTACCCAAGTGTATCAACAATAGAAAATTGTGCCAAATTCTCAAACACAAATTTAGTAACCCAGGCTCATAATGCCAATACTGGATGAGTAGGTCAGCATTTCATGCATCATTCCCATGTAGGACAAGGAGTTGGTCATGTACATAATGTGCAAGCAAGTCATAATTTCCTTGGTCAACAAAACCCTCAGATAAATGCACAACAAAATGTTCACAGACAACAAAATATACAGGGACAACCAAATGTGCAAGAAAATGTTGCAACAACAAATGTTCAGGTCAGGAGACTATTGCAGCTTGAAAGGTACAAACAACTTGATTTCACAGGTATTCCTTGTTACCTGAATCCTATTCCAAATGATATAAGGAAAGATTTAGTAAAGTTGTCAAGAAATAATGCTCTATCTGGTGAGGATCATTTGAAAGCATTTTCAAATCTTATGATGATTTTGAAGTAGAAGATGAAGATGTAATCATGAAATTGTTTATGCAATCATTGGTTGATGAGGCTAGGGATTGGCATAGGAATTTTCCTAATGCAAGTATTAACTCTTGAGATGAATTTAAGAGAGCTTTAAAAGAACAATATGGTGATAAAACTAATTCAATATTTGTTATTAATGAGTTTACTAGCATTACTAAGGGATATAATGAACTTGTCTTAGATTTTAATACTAGGTTTACTAGGGTTTTTAACAAGATTCCCCCATATAAGAGGCTAAAGGAGTCCATGTGTTTAGTGTTGTATTGTAATGCATATGATGCTAAGATGGGTTACAAATTGAGAGATAAGAACCCTCAAACCCTAAGAGATTCTTTTAAAATAGCAACACATATTGAAACTAATAGGAAGGCATCAAAGAAAGTGAATAAAAGAGATAATGTCACATTATTACAAAATCCTAATCTCAAAGCACAACAAGATAGAGTATCTGCACCTGAGGATAAATTAGACAAAGTAATAATTGTATTAAAAGATTTGAGTTACATAGTAGTAAGAATTGAAAAGGCTTTACCCTCTGATAGATAGAACTACTCCAAGCAGGAAAGAATGCCAAAATTGTCAGATTAGCCTTATAACACTACTTGGCACAATGGTAAGCCAGTACCCAACAACCAAAGAAATACTTCCAATAGAAAAACTCCAGATCCTCTCAAGAAGAATAATGTTAATATGATTGATGAGACTCCATGGTGTGTAGTTTGTCAGATACCACATGCTCCACCGCAGTGCATGGTTGTACAATCTTTTCATGAGTTTGTCATTCCTTGTGATGAATGCAATGATTCCCACTAAAATGAGGATATTCAAATAAATATGTTGTTTACTAACTTGAATCAGGAGGAAGATTGTGCTCATTAGGATTCATTTAATACTAAGGAAACTGATTGTACGATGTATGCTTTCTAGTCTTATAGTAATGATGCAAGATTATGAAGACCTTTGGATGAATAAATTAAAGCAGTAATGACAACTACAATTGCACAAGTCAAAAGCAATTACAATTTGAGAAGCAGGACTTAGGGTCAAGATCACAACAAAACAAGTGATTTATTTATGAAACAGGCTCAAGATCTTGTTGGAAATCAAGATGCTACTAAAAATATAGAGGAAAAGAGTAAAAATCTTAAGAACATAAAATCACAAGTGGATACTGATAAGCAAAACATAGATGTCCCCACCAGCACTAGTGATGTTAAGATAGTACAGGCTTAGGAGAAAAGTAAGAATGTGACTGCAGGTTTAGCTCACTCTTCTGCTCATATGCAACATTATGTTCCCTTTGATATGACAGAAGCCTTGTCTTAGATAAAGGTCTCAGTCCTGTTATTAGAGATGATGAGAATAGAGGAACATAAGGATAAGGCATTGGCCTTGAAAAAAAATGTTGTAGAACAACCAATTATACAAAAGTAGACTTCAAATCAAAATACAAAGAGAAAGGAGCAGGTGAATGAGGTTAAGGATGAAGCACATGGTGAAATTCCAAAAGTTTACCTGGGAACAACTGTGGCCAGATGCCATGCTCAGGTAGAACCTTTCTATGTTACTTTTCTCATCAATGACAAACTGGTTAGGAATTGTATGATAGATTCAGGAGCTTTTACTAAAGTTATGCCTTTAGACATTATGAAAGAGTTGGGTATGTAAGTAAATAAGGCATATGGAAAAAAAATTCCATGGATTCAAGAGAAGTACCTATTATTGGGATCATGAGAGATGTAGAGTTCAGATTGGATGTTTTTCTTGAGAAAAATATAGCATGAATACTATTGTAGTTGACATTCCACCTAAATATGGAATGTTGTTATCCAGAAAGTGGAATAGGAGGAAGCATACAGTTAGACTTGTCTTATGCCATGATCCCCATAAATGGTAAAGATACCAGATTAGATAGGGAAAAAACATCTACCACTTTGGTGGAAGGCCAAGAAAATGTGGAACAGGTATGTTTTCTAGATATTGACCTTGATCATTTTAAGGTTATTTCTCTAGAGTTTGATTTTGTAAATAAAGAACCCATGATAAAGAAAATTCAAATGCCTGATACTAAAAATGAAATATGGTCAATGTATTTTGACAGAGCTTGTTCAAAGAATGGGTCTAGTGCTAGTATTGTGTTTGTATCAGCTCAGAAAAAGCTTTTTAAGTTTTCTTTTCTCCTGAATTTTGAATGCACAAATAACATAGCAAAGTAAGAAGCACTTTTTCTAGGATTGAATACTGTTGCCAAACATGGAATTAAAGTGCTTAAAGTTTTAGGTGATTCAAAATTAGCAATTTCACAAGAGGAAAGTATGCATCAAAACATAAGAGGTTGAAATAATATAATTTTTTTTTGGGATACAATTAAGTTCTTTGATGCATTCTCCATTAATTGGTTGGAGAGGTCAAGAAATGTAATGGCGTATTTTCTAGCAAATGTTGCTATCAGGCTAGATAATGTTACTTTAGCAGATGTATCTAGAGTGGAAGTTGAGACAAGACTTTTGGTCCTAGACAATATATGCTCTTGGTAGGTTTTCAATGTGTTGTTCTCAAAATTAGCTACACTCGTTTTTGTAGACAACCCCTACGAAACTTGTTCATTTCGTAATCTACACTCTAAGTTCGCAAATTGAGACAAGATTCTCTTGGTCCCATGCGAAGTCGTATGGCATCCTAAACTAGTTTACAACATTCCCTCGAATCGATTCCTTGATATTTGCGCAAATTGATTAGGTTGTAAACTAACCAAAATATCAATTTTGGTCATTTTTAGGGTGTTAGTAAAATTTTGAGTCTTTATATGCAAAGTCAGCCAAATTTTCCACTTTTGCATGTCTTTTTGTCCACTTGTGTAAAGTTGGCACTTTTTGCCATGTTTACATGGTTTTTCTTTTTCACATGCTCAAGCGGCACTTTTTGTCGCCATTACATGTTGTCGGACATGAAGCACATGTAATGTCAATGGTTTCTACCTCTTTTGCATTTTTGTGAAGCACGTGTAAGGTTAGCTGAAATCATCGCCTGCATAAGATCTTCAAGATCTCGAACTTTAGTGGCATTAATGGCCACTCGTGCTAAGCATTAAAGGTTTGTTTTTAAGCTTTTTAATGTGTTATTTCATTGTTTTTTCTTCTCATTTCTTTTGTCAAAGCTTCCTAGTTGATTCCCAAACCCTCCTTGAACCATTCGACTGCGTTGCTTTTAGATTCTATCAAATTTCAAGCTACCCTCGTCTGCTTAGGGTTTCCCCTTTTTAAACAGGTAAGTCTTTTTAACCGCTTTCACTTTCTAAGGTTTTTCGTTAATATAATTGTTTAAATGGCTTTATTTGTTTGAATTTATCACAAACCTTTGTAGAATGTTGCGTTCCTATTTGTTATGGTCGTCTTTGTCTTGATCTTAGTTCATTCTTCAAACGTGCGTTAACTATGTCTTCAAATAGGTCTTATCACTTTGTGCCCTAGATTGTAAACTGGTAATTCCAAATGGCAAAAATCGTCAATTGATGTTTGTGCCCCCAGTTTTATACCAAAATGTGTTGTCAATGGTTTATGCTGATCAAGCACCAAAACCAACTCAGTTCATAACCCTTGCATGTGTATTGCGGTATCAGCTATATTAGCCGCTCTAACATGTTTTCTATTGTGAATGAGTTACAAGTGAGGTTGGCATAATTTGCCGCTTATACATTTGAGCATGTGTTAGTGTAAGTGTATGGGTGGCAAAATTTGCCACCCTTACACGAAAACCTTGCAATTTCTATCACATGCAGTAGCGGCATTATTTGCCGCCTGAACATCAAATGCAATTCATACCAATATGCAATGTCAGCATTTTTTACCGCTGATGCATAACACTTACAATCTCATTACATGCAGTGTCGACATTTTTTGCCGCTCCAACATAAAGCACAATTTCTCCTGGAATATGTAATAGTAGTGAATTTTACCGCTGATACACATGCAAAATATCCCTCACATGCAAGGGTGGCAAATTTTGTTGCCCATGCAAACATTCTCTCAAATTTTCCTAACTCTGGGATATTTTCAATTTTGCCTTTCTGAGCCCGCTGTTGACATTTCTTCTGAATCAGCATTAGGGTTTGCCACTTCTAATGCACAGGCAGATTCAGGCCAACTGAATACAGGAGGTTGCGTGAGCTCCTCCCCTTCACTTCTGGTTCTGCCGCACCAAGGGGGGTATCCCTATAACTTAAGATGTAACCTTGACTGGCTCAAAGATAGAAAGATCTGACTTGACAACAGCAGGCAGAATGCTCTCATGTATGGACCAAGATCTGTATGATAGATCACAAGGCTGGCAACATTCTTGGACATGATGTCTGGTTGGGTATGAGAGCATGCAGGGGGTTCCTAATCCTACTCCTACAACTAACAGGTGGAAGTATGAAGTGTTTTAGTTTGAATTTGGATGCAAAGCTGGACATGGTGTATAACACAAGAACACAGCATGACTGGTGCCTATCCAGGGCTTGGAGTCAGTAGACATACACCTGTGAATGATCAGCATAAATAGCTAAAACTGGATTTCAGGGGGATACACATGATATCTGCCTTACAGATATCTCCCAATATAGAGTGTTGAGCTATCTCTACTTACGGCATCCCTACTGCAGTATACCCTTCCCAATGTTCAACCTGAAAACAGTTTAATCTGCCCCTTGAGCAGAGGTTAAAAGATCAGACATTCAACATAGGAATTCTATGCTCTAGAATCTAAACATAAGCAAACATCCAGATCCAGAAGAAGGATACATGCAATACTGGAGACAGAATTAACACAACACATGCTAAGGTAGCATTACTCATATAAGATCAACCATGAAACCAGTGGATTCATGCCAAGTCCTACAACAGGAGATACATAAACTCACAAGAAAAACTGTACAGAGCAACCAGATCAGCTGGTTTTGGATTACAGAGCCAAAAATCTACAACTTTCAACAACCTTGAATGATCAACACCATCTGCATTATATAGCAGGAGGGTGTCTTCAGCATTAACTACCAGGTTGACCAAAATTCCCGCCAGATATACAGTACCATAGAAATGGCGCTCAAACTTGAATGCAGCAGGTAGGGGAGGAGACAGGAAGATTTTTCGAGCCTTGCGCCGCCGCCTAGGGATTCAGATCTTCAATCAGGTACAACATTCGTCCACGCCATCGCCCATACCTCTGCAACAATCGCCATTGATGGCGCACCAACCCGCGGCCTCGGGAAGAACATCAAACAGACAGTCGCAACCGCTTCCCGCCGAGATTCATCATCATGATATTTCGAATATGCAGGATAACATTATCCCACATGCACCCCGCAGCAACCTCCTTTGCACTTTATATACTAGGTCATGAGCATATATCATGTCGGCGCTTTTGCTCCTGACGACACTAGTATAGACTTCATCATCATCATCCTCCAGCAGCATGATATCCTGTTGTTCGAAATATCACCCTGACGTCATCATGATATTTGAAACATAACCTTCATGATAATCGGCACAACCTGATCCTTCGGAGGAACATCCTCCTGCTGAGCTTATAACAAAAGTCTGGCCGATGAACATCCTGATGACGTCATCATCATATCCTGCTGACGTCATCATCATATCTGCCTACTGCACACCTCCTCATATCCGGATGACGTCATCATCATGTTTGCAAATATCAGGAGGTCTCTTCAAGATGATCAGTGTTAGAAATATGACCCCCGCGGGACCTTGATGACGACATCATCATATTAACATCATCATGATATTCGGAAGACAACCGGATATTTGGAAATATCCTCCTGATGTTCAAATATCAGGTTGCACTGTAGCTCCTCTATAAGATCGGGGCGATAACTGAATATGATGATGCTGCTTGAAAAGATCACCCCCCGGAGATAATGCGCGAAGCCAACAGGCGGATATCTCCTTGATATTAGCATCATCATGATGCTCAAACAAACAAACTTATATCCGAGTGATATGAAAATATCACCCCTTCCTTCGGAATATCATGATGCAGTTAGGCAGAAAGAAAAATATCACCCTGATATACGGATGACGTCAGCATCATCAGGATGAGAAACAAAGAACAAGAAGTGATACAACATCATCAGGATGATATTGACTAAGATCATCCTGACGTTCGAAATATGATGACCCTAGTGAATATCGGGTCGTACTTGAAACTCTTCAACATCATCATCAGGATGATCATAACCAAGATCACCCGATGATAGAAATATCACCCCGGCGAAATATCATGAAGGCAGAAAATATGATGACCTCCACAAGCAGCAGGATGACAACTGAAAAAATGATGATGATGACGACCCTTAGGATAAAACAAGTTAGGTCGAGCAACTCAAAGAATAAGCAACATCATCATCATGCTCGCGCAAGGTGATAAATGGAAGATCACCGGAGACTTTGAAACATCACCCTCGCAAGCAGATAAGGGCGCACTGTAGCTCGTCAGCATCATCAGGATAAAACCCGAACATCACCCGACAGCGAAATATGATGATGACGATGAGAAACCGGTCGACGAAGAACATGATGATGCTGACCCTCATGGAAACAAACATGATGATGATGACCTCCTCCTCAAGAAAATATGATGATGCAGCTGAAAAATACTGAGGAGGTCCGTTACTTAGAGCATTTTTTGGATACTTAGGGAGAGTGCCTGAATGAAAATTGCTCAGAAAACCACCAGTCAATTCAGGCGTCAATAGTGGCTCTGTCTGGGGACGTGCAGGTGAAAGACTGCAGCGAGAACCCTAGATCTCTGGGATGCAGACCAGTCCCTTATCCATTGGGCACAGAGTCAAATACTGCACTGACCTGCATCACCCAACACACTTGATGGCCTAAGGCCACCAAGAAAAGAAAAACATGTATCTCCCTTTGTCAAATATCTTGTTTTCATCTGCATGCACTGGGTCAAGCTTGGAGATACTGTCAGGATCCACCCACAAACAAATCTTGTCATCTGCACATTCAACCCTCTGATTTGGCTTGTCATCATCCTTGTGCAGATAACCCTCAGCATCATGTGACATGTGGGTGCAGAATGTTTCAGGCAATGCATGCTCAAATGGTATGTAACACCTATCATCATCTGCATCAGCAGTATGCATTGTAAAATGATCTCCTAGTTGGACTGCAAATAGGAAACACTCAGAGTCCACCACACAACTAGGAAGATCAGGGCTCATTGTGTTATATGCTGGCCTATCAAAAGAAAAGCTTTCAAAATCACAATTGTGCACATCATGTACACAACCATCTGGTACACCAGGCTGGAAAAGATCAGGCTCTGACACCTCTTTACAATCAGGCACATTTTTACAATCACTTACCTGATGTATGTTGTTTCCTCTTTCATCAGGATGAGAAACAGAATCCAAGCCAAAAATAGTGTCTAGATCTTCACCACACTCAGACAGATCCTCATCACCACATGTGTCATAAATGGGTGGCCCAGGTACATCAGCTTCATCATAGTATGCCATTTGTTCATGGGCAGCAGAGCATACCTCTTCATCACCAATGGATTCATTCTGTGGAGGAGTATCAGCCTGTGTATCATAAGCAAAACAGCCATCAAATGAAAAACAGTCATGCTCTGAACTAGCACTTATTTCAATTTCTGACTGCTCTTCATGATCTCCATGTGTTTGAAAGATAGGCAATGGGTCACACATAGGACTGCCTCTCTCTTTACTTATATCTTCTCTGTCTTGAGTACAATACTCACAATTTTCTCCACAGGTCCATTCTAAAAATTGCTCATTGCTGTCCACAACCTCATTGTTGTCTTCATGGTCAGATGCCTCATGATTGCAATGGGAATCCTCATTAGTCCTTTCACTGGCATCCTCAACATTCATCTTTTCATCTTCACATGATGCCTTCATGACTTGGTCATTTGCAGCTTCATAACCATTTTTCACACCAAGGCCTGGGGACAGGGGTTTCAGCAGGTGCATATTTCTCATTTCTTCTACATTCTCAATGAACCTGTATGCCATCTGCATACTTGTCACCTTGAAATCCCTCAGTAATGCACTAGAGCCCTCCTCAAAAGCTTCAAAGAATATGCCAACACAGGCTGAAATATCAGGTCTGAAACTTTCAGGGACATGTGAAAGGGCTACTGCAAACCTATGACTGAAATCAACACATGGCTCTTCATCTTGTTTTCTGATTCTCATCAATTCTGCAACAAGATCAGCCGGTTCTTTTGCAAATTCTTCTTTGAAACAATCAGCAAGTTCATCCCAACAGGCAAAGGATCTCTTTGGAAAGCTCAAATACCAGTCTTTTGCTTTTGCATCAAAGGACCTAACAAGAAACCTCATCCACATATCCTCATCTCTGAATGAATATTTTCCCATAAAACTTTGAAAATTTTGGATATGTGCATTCCCATCACATACATTGTGACCACTAAATCTAGGCATCTGACAGTATATCCTAGCAGGCATAGTTTCTACTTTATAATCTACCCATGACAAATCCAGTTGGTCATACAAAGGATCAAAAGGGCTGACAGGAGGTTTAGCTTTTTGACTGGCAGACACAACAAGGTTATTACTTCTTAACTTGGCCTGCTCAGCCTCTAAGAGTATCAACCTATTTCTTATCTCTTCAATCCCTTTATCCAACATTTTACCACTGAGTGTGGGATAACTCATACTTGGATTCATAAAAATCTTACTCCTAGACATCCTTTGTCTGTCTAAGACCTAAGGCTTCCCCTGGCATCTAACTTATGCAGTAAAACAGCAAATAAAGGGGAAGTAACAAGGTACCTTTTCTCATACAGATGCAGAAATATGTACATCTTTCAACCAATAACATACATCTATCTTTCATGTGCATTTAGATCTTTTTTGCAGAGTCGCCACCTCTCCAGAGAGGACAAAATTTACAGCAGCTGAAAGCTACTTCTCCAGGTTCATTCCACCAACAGAGCATCATTTTGTTAGTGACTCGGATGGGTCACAAGTATTATTCTTTATTTTATCAATCCTTCCCCAGCAGAGTCGCCAATTTGTTGACATTTCTTCTGAATCAGCATTAGGGTTTGCCACTTCTAATGCACAGGCAGATTCAGGCCAACTGAATACAGGAGGTTGCGTGAGCTCCTCCCCTTCACTTCTGGTTCTGCCGCACCAAGGGGGGTATCCCTATAACTTAAGATGTAACCTTGACTGGCTCAAAGATAGAAAGATCTGACTTGACAACAGCAGGCAGAATGCTCTCATGTATGGACCAAGATCTGTATGATAGATCACAAGGCTGGCAACATTCTTGGACATGATGTCTGGTTGGGTATGAGAGCATGCAGGGGGTTCCTAATCCTACTCCTACAACTAACAGGTGGAAGTATGAAGTGTTTTAGTTTGAATTTGGATGCAAAGCTGGACATGGTGTATAACACAAGAACACAACATGACTGGTGCCTATCCAGGGCTTGGAGTCAGTAGACATACACCTGTGAATGATCAGCATAAATAGCTAAAACTGGATTTCAGGGGGATACACATGATATCTGCCTTACAGATATCTCCCAATATAGAGTGTTGAGCTATCTCTACTTACGGCATCCCTACTGCAGTATACCCTTCCCAATGTTCAACCTGAAAACAGTTTAATCTGCCCCTTGAGCAGAGGTTAAAAGATCAGACATTCAACATAGGAATTCTATGCTCTAGAATCTAAACATAAGCAAACATCCAGATCCAGAAGAAGGATACATGCAATACTGGAGACAGAATTAACACAACACATGCTAAGGTAGCATTACTCATATAAGATCAACCATGAAACCAGTGGATTCATGCCAAGTCCTACAACAGGAGATACATAAACTCACAAGAAAAACTGTACAGAGCAACCAGATCAGCTGGTTTTGGATTACAGAGCCAAAAATCTACAACTTTCAACAACCTTGAATGATCAACACCATCTGCATTATATAGCAGGAGGGTGTCTTCAGCATTAACTACCAGGTTGACCAAAATTCCCGCCAGATATACAGTACCATAGAAATGGCGCTCAAACTTGAATGCAGCAGGTAGGGGAGGAGACAGGAAGATTTTTTGAGCCTTGCGCCGCCGCCTAGGGATTCAGATCTTCAATCAGGTACAACATTCGTCCACGCCATCGCCCATACCTCTGCAACAATCGCCATTGATGGCGCACCAACCCGCGGCCTCGGGAAGAACATCAAACAGACAGTCGCAACCGCTTCCCGCCGAGATTCATCATCATGATATTTCGAATATGCAGGATAACATTATCCCACATGCACCCCGCAGCAACCTCCTTTGCACTTTATATACTAGGTCATGAGCATATATCATGTCGGCGCTTTTGCTCCTGACGACACTAGTATAGACTTCATCATCATCATCCTCCAGCAGCATGATATCCTGTTGTTCGAAATATCACCCTGACGTCATCATGATATTTGAAACATAACCTTCATGATAATCGGCACAACCTGATCCTTCGGAGGAACATCCTCCTGCTGAGCTTATAACAAAAGTCTGGCCGATGAACATCCTGATGACGTCATCATCATATCCTGCTGACGTCATCATCATATCTGCCTACTGCACACCTCCTCATATCCGGATGACGTCATCATCATGTTTGCAAATATCAGGAGGTCTCTTCAAGATGATCAGTGTTAGAAATATGACCCCCGCGGGACCTTGATGACGACATCATCATATTAACATCATCATGATATTCGGAAGACAACCGGATATTTGGAAATATCCTCCTGATGTTCAAATATCAGGTTGCACTGTAGCTCCTCTATAAGATCGGGGCGATAACTGAATATGATGATGCTGCTTGAAAAGATCACCCCCCGGAGATAATGCGCGAAGCCAACAGGCGGATATCTCCTTGATATTAGCATCATCATGATGCTCGAACAAACAAACTTATATCCGAGTGATATGAAAATATCACCCCTTCCTTCAGAATATCATGATGCAGTTAGGCAGAAAGAAAAATATCACCCTGATATACGGATGACGTCAGCATCATCAGGATGAGAAACAAAGAACAAGAAGTGATACAACATCATCAGGATGATATTGACTAAGATCATCCTGACGTTCGAAATATGATGACCCTAGTGAATATCGGGTCGTACTTGAAACTCTTCAACATCATCATCAGGATGATCATAACCAAGATCACCCGATGATAGAAATATCACCCCGGCGAAATATCATGAAGGCAGAAAATATGATGACCTCCACAAGCAGCAGGATGACAACTGAAAAAATGATGATGATGACGACCCTTAGGATAAAACAAGTTAGGTCGAGCAACTCAAAGAATAAGCAACATCATCATCATGCTCGCGCAAGGTGATAAATGGAAGATCACCGGAGACTTTGAAACATCACCCTCGCAAGCAGATAAGGGCGCACTGTAGCTCGTCAGCATCATCAGGATAAAACCCGAACATCACCCGACAGCGAAATATGATGATGACGATGAGAAACCGGTCGACGAAGAACATGATGATGCTGACCCTCATGGAAACAAACATGATGATGATGACCTCCTCCTCAAGAAAATATGATGATGCAGCTGAAAAATACTGAGGAGGTCCGTTACTTAGAGCATTTTTTGGATACTTAGGGAGAGTGCCTGAATGAAAATTGCTCAGAAAACCACCAGTCAATTCAGGCGTCAACACCCGCTTTCCTCCATTTTATGGCCTGCTCGCACTCTAGCCCTTTCAAGCGTGTCTCCATAGTCATGATCGTCGACATGCAATTTTCCCAGATTATCAGTATTTCCCCTAATTGCATGATCATGACTTTTTTTTGTTGCAGTTTCTTCTGTGAATCTTCTTTCTTCATCAACATCCTTCTAGTGATAGCTCATTCAGATGACTGAGTTGTCTCTGAAGAAGACAAAAGCGATGAGGTACAAATATCAAGGTGTTTTTCCAATCACCTCAGTTACTTCTAATGTCGATGACATTAGAGATATAGAGATTGGCCATGTGGACATGGCTGAATTTGTGGAGAGAACCAAGTCAAATAATCCTAGCTCTGCAATGAAGAAGATAATTGACAGTAACATTCATTTGGTATTGTCTTTCTCGGTGGTAGCCCACAACACAGAATTTGTCCTTCAGTGTGCTCATTTTTATAACAGAGATACTAGGGCTATGGTGGATGCAAGTGGTAATGTGATAATTAGACTAGATCCTGACTTCATTGATAAGGTGTTTATGTGCCCTCCTGCAACAGAAGTGATAAAGCTAGATTTTGCTGAAGCACAAAAGGAATATGACAAAAATCTAGAGAAAGCAAAGAAGGTAATCAATACTAAATGGCTTAAAGCTCCACGGTCAAACTTGTCTAGGTGGCCATGGAGTTTTCCTAGAAGCAACTTTATAGAAGAGGTTGGTGATCTGATTACTCTTCTTAGCAGGATAAGAGGATTGGCTTCTTCTTCACTGTTTCATGAATGGATGTATCCTTTCATCAAGGTAATACCCAAGGCAAACAAACTATCTTCTGGGGTGAACAAATCAGCAATGCTCTACATGAGCAATTGACAAAGGTATCTACTACTTTCAAGTTTTACATGACTTCTTATCTGGTGTATATAGCAGCCTCTATGAGAATCTTTCTAGGCCTAACATCAGAAGGAGATAGGAGGGTAATCCCTGTGTATCAATACTACTCTCAGTTGACATTAAAGGGTTCTATTTATCATTTTTAGAGAGTGAATGATGTTTTATTTGTAGTATTCTTGTGTCTTTTTGACCCCCAACTAGAACAGAGAAGAGTGTCAGATGAGGCTTGGACAGTGGTAAATGATTTTGGATGTATGTTCTTACAGTTTCCTTTCTCATACCTGAGGGTTGGATTTGTCCAAGGTCAACCTTATATGCTACCAAGGTTCTTCTCAGACAAATTGGTCTTAATGGAGTTATGCAGACAAATGATTGTCATGCATAATAAACAAATGAAGCTCAAGAAGCCTGGTTTTAGGTTTGCAGTTGAAATTGGCAGGTATATAGTATTAATTGCTACAAAGGCTAGGGCCATGGAAACTAAGATGCAACTTGTAACTATGAAGCAATTCAAGAGAAGACCAAAATTTGACTACAGGGGCATGAAAGACAAAATCAAGAGGAAAACCCAATTCCATGAACCTATGGTTGAAGATGTTTGGGTAGATTTGAGAACAAAAGAAGATGTCAGGAAGTTGGACTACATCAGGTTATCTCTTGAGCAGATTGAATATTTGGGACTTGTTGATATTCCTGAGGATCTAGTGGATGATGGAGAATTGGTTGATGATAGATATAACACTGAACAGGCTGCTAACACTCCTCTCCCTCCAATCCAATGGTCTCAAAAAGAGTTGACCTCTTTGAGGAAAATATTTGAGCCTATATTGGCAAACACCAATAATTGGCTAGCAAATAAAGGAATTACTCTGAAAGAATTTCTTACAAGATCAGAGACTGAGGTCCAAGAGAAAACAGGTAAAAAGGTGGAGAATAGGACGAAGAACAAAAGTGATGTTCCCTCTTCTTCCAAGACACATAAGCCTAGAATCAAGTTTGTGACGAAGAAATCAAAGACTGTGGAGAAAGAGGCTGAAATAGAAGATATGGAAGTTGAGAAACAGAACACTGAGGAGCCAACCACTGAAGAAATGGAGGTTGAAGATAGGCCTACAGATCAACAAGAGGAGGAATTTTTGTCTCCACAGGAGAATGTACAAAAAGAAACGGGAATCTCATCTCCTTTGCCTGACACACTTGTTGCGGCTCCTTTGTCTATTTCCCCTATTGATATTCCCTCTTCTGAATCTCCCTCCCCTTCCAAAATAATTTTTGACAATCCTCAAAATACTTTTGAAGATGTTCTTCCTTCCACAAAGTCAATTCCTAGCTTGTTTTCTTCATCTTTTGATATTGAGGATACTTCCATATTTGATCACTTTGTAATGAATACTGAGCAAGTCTCTAATGTAAATGTAACAGGTGCAGTTTTCACTAACACTCCACCTATTATTTCCACTACCAGTGCAAGTGTAGTTTCAGGGACACCGACAATGGGAACGGATCCAATGTGAGTACTTCTCTACTTCCACCTTGGTTGTCAGCTTATACACCAAAAAGGAAGAAACAAGCCATCTCCCCAGATGACTTTGATTTCAGTAAGCTAGTGCCTGCAAAAGCCAAGGCCCCGAAGAAGCCAAAGATTCTTTCAAGAATGCTTGAGGACAAGGGACATAAATTTCTGGAGATCGCAAAACCTCCACAGGATGCAACCATGGAAAGTTTTTATATGAATGATTACTCTATCTCTAGAGTTGAATTAGGCAAGATAATTCATGAAAGTACCAAGAATGATATGCAGTTAGCCATGGACATCGTGATTCAAAAATTTGATAGGGAGAAAGAAATGAAATATCACTACAAAGTGATGGTGGAATAGTTGACTGCAGTGGTGAGGAAAATCACTTTGAATTTAGAAGCAGTAACTCCTGAGGCTGTTTCTGTAGAAGACCCCATCATCCAGAAAGAAGAAAAGACTCATCTCAAAGGAAAAGTACTTGAAGAGTACTTAGATAGGATGCACACACAAGGAATTTCCTTGCTTACAGAGCTATTTGAGAAGACAGATAAAATGAGGAAAATAAGAGCAGAGCTTGATGATCTCATTGATGTTGTTTCTCAAGATATTGAGTGCATAGAAAAGAATCATGATAAATGGGTGGAGATGAGAAAACTAAAAATAAGCACTCTAATATCAATTGGTGCCATTCCTAATAGGGATTCTTATACAGAAACCAAAGATGCATTGACATACAAGAGCCGTGTGCTTAAAGATTTAATCAATGACCTTGAAACTATGAGGAAACTCAGTGAACAAAGTGATGTAGGTCTTTTGCATAAATTGGAGGAGCTACCTTGCAATCTTGTATCATAGGATAACCAATTTCTCTCTGCAAAAGAAATGATTTAGGAATTTGAAGATATGTTCCAGAAAGAGTTTGAGGATAAAACATTTTCAATGGCCGTTGTGGACAATATTCTAGACAATTAGTTAACTTTGGATAATTTGAAAACCAAGTTAACTAGTCATGAAAAATTAGTCACCATAGTAAGAGATGCCATAGTGAGAACCAAGCTGATTTTCAGGAACACGGTTAGTCCAAACAGTATCCGGATGCAAGCAACTTTCACTATGTATGATGGTCACATGAAGAAAGATGGCAATACAAGTTGAAGTAGTTTTTCCCTTAGTTTATTTTCCATTTTTCAAATGTACTTTTAAAACAATTTTGGACATATTTACATGTACTTTTTCCATATGTAATTACATGTAAAAACATAGGAAGTCCCGAGTCAAATAGGACTCCTATTTTTGAATAAGTCAAAGTAGTTAGGTTTTTCCTAAATTTTATCAAGGCCTCTCCCTATAAATAAAGAGGGCCTCTATTGTAATTATCTATCTTTTAGTTATTGAAGTGAAACTCTACCAAATTGAAGAGCATTTTAAGACTTTGTGTTCAAATTGTAAATCAAATTTTATCAAGTGATCGTTCAACTTTGTGTTGAAATAACTTGTGTTGTATTGGAAATTGTTCTTATGTCCTTTTCCTAATACGATCTTATTTGTTTGATTAAATATTAGTGTGAGTGAGAATAATCTGAGAGATGTTCTAAAGTTGATTGTGGAGACTTTGTGCTACAACAATTATCTTTAGTTTGTGATTTAGTGTTTTAAAGTGAAAGATATTGGAGAGGCTTTGAACTACTATTATCTTTTGTGATCATATATGTTGTTGTAGTTTTCGGTGAAGACTTTGGGTTGCACCTCATTCTACTGTGTTCTAAGTTATAAATCAGCAAAAGAAGCAATGATAGACTTTGTGCTCTCGTGGGTTTCTTGGTTTCTCAGTTAGTATCAAGAAAGTGTTCTTTTATTTTGTAAACATCATTTCTGAAAAAAGAGAAATGGATGATATGGTCTCACTCCTGAATTAGTATTTAGTTTAAATTAGTTTGTGATAGTTTATAGGGAACCTCCCCTTGCTAAGAAGAGAGATTTATCTCATTACACTGTGGTCGATATAACCATTTTGCCTTCAGTTAGTTGAAGACAAAATATTCACCCAACACAATGATGATATGGATTTAATTAGTTTTCTATAATGCATAGATGAGTTTGATAATCATGAAATTATTTCCAGGATTTTGTTCAAGTAGTAGATGGAAAAGAAACATTGTTTGGAAATGAGGCCATTCAACTTAAAACAAATAAGATTCCTAAGGGTCTGGTTGCTTTGGAAAGAAATTTTGATAATAATGACATACAAGTTATAAAATCTGTCCCAGTGCATGATCAGAACCTTGAGGAAATTAATTTAGGGATATACACTACTCCAAAAAAAGTTTATATTGGAAGGAAATTAAATGCAAAGGTAAGGGCAATGCTGATAGCTTTGCTTAAGAAGTATAAATGTGTTTTTTCCTGGTCTTATGATGATTTTAAAGATTATAGAGAGGATTTGTTCCAGCATGAAATTCCTTAAAGACCAAAAGCCAAACCTTTTAGGCAGAAAAAAAGACCAATAAATCCAACTTTGGCACCAAAGATGTAGCAAGAGCTTATGAAACTCAAGGATGGAGGTATTATAAAACCTATTAGGCATTCAACTTGGGTTTCCAATCTAGTGCCAGTAAGGAAGAAGAATGGTGACATTAGGTTGTGTGTTGATTTTAGGAATCTTAATGTTTCTTCATTAAAAGATAATTACCCATTACCTAATATGGAGGCATTGTTGCAAAAGGTAACTGGGTGTGAACTGTTATCCATGATGGATGGGTTTTCTAGATATAATCAAGTCAAGGTAAAGGAATCAAAGTAGTATAAAATAGATTTCACAACACCTTGGGGTACTTATGTTTATGTGAGGATGCCTTTTGGACTGACAAACACTGGAGCCACATTTCAAAGAGTAATGGATGTCTCATTTTCTAGCTTGATTGACACTATTATGGTAGTATACCAGGATAGCTTGACTTCTTTCTCAAAAAAGAAAGAAGAACATTGCATGCACCTTGAAAAGATCTTTATTAGAGCAATAGAGTATGGCATATCATTGAATCCAAAGAAGTGTACCTTTGGTGTCATTGAGGGAAAGTTTTTTGGTCATATTGTGTCTAAAGATGGTATCAAAATTGATCCTAAGAGAGTTGCTACTATTGATAAGATACCAGTTCCTAAAAATATTAAAGGGACACAATCTTTGTTCGGCCAAATAAATTTTGTGCGAAGTTACTAGTAGAAAAATAGAAATAAATGACTAAAAAAACTACCAAAAATTGGTCATGTGATCAATAGTTTGGTCATGTGACCATTGGTAGTTTATTTCTGGTCATTTATCTCGCGACCAAATTTATGACTAAACAAATTTTAGTCATTAATTTGGTAGTATATTTAGTCATTAATTTAGTCATTGATTGTTGTTAATTGGTCATTTATTTAGTCATTGTAATCATTAATTATCGTCAATTGGTAGTATATTTAGTCATTTATTTATTAATTTAGTATATTTATTTATTTATTTAGTCATTTATTTATTCATGGTAGTCATTTATTTAGTCATTGTAGTCATTTATTTAGTCATTTATTTGGCTGAATCAATGATTCAAGTTACAAATCAAATCTAACTTAATTAATCCTCACAAATTTATGCATATAAAATTTAAGTATCATAGATATTCAAATGTTGAGAGAAGCACCATGAAATGAAGACTAAAATGCTTGAACAAATATGATTGATCACTCTGAAAAAAATTTACTTCATTAAGCCTCACTGGCAAATCAAATGCATTCAATGTCTCACTGACAACTGCTGAGGCACCCTTTCCTATCGTATATACAGCCCTTTGAGCAATTTTTTCCACATATCTGAGTTGACAAGCTTTTATAAGAAATTGCATGTTCATTCCAAAAGTTTGTGCATAAAAGAAGACACTAATTAGGTTCTATCAGATTCTACATTTAATTTTGCAGCATACACACAAACTAACTACACATGTTCTTACATAAGGAATTGAGATTTTGTTGTTCCTGGGTCATCAAGGAGGAGATAATTTATATCTCCTCTTAGATGATCCTTTCCCTTAACATTCTTTTCTTTCCCTCCAAACATAGCAAGAGCTATTACAGTCTTAATGTCTTCATGCCCATAAATAGATGGAGCTATAGATTTAATAATTTGTGCTCACATGCAAAAGAATTTAAAAACCCCAAACCTCCTAGTCACTACCCCTCCAATGTGGATCATAGTATTTAAATGAACCTACTTGCTCAAGGAAAGACAAAACATGTTATCTTTGAGAACTAAATAACATTGAATTAACTAAATCCAATATAAATTAAACTAAGAATTTTTCATTAAGCACCAAAATAAACAAACCTTATATTTCGAATCTAGTCAATACAGGCAAATTTGTGATTCTAACATATATTTTATAATGAATGTTTTTATAATTTGGATGTAGTCTCCATACAACATTTTGAGCTACTTCTTCCATCACTTCAAGCACATATTGAGGGGCATCAGCTAGCCAGATGGCAATATTTGGATGTGTAAAGATGAACTGTTTATAGTCAATCTCCAAGCTACATTTATTTGCTGAAGTCAATACCACAAAATATAAAGAAATTATAAGTGGCATAGAAAATAACAGAGATAACAAATCACCAAACATGATTATTGAAGTAATGGTATAAATAATCACAAAAACTAGCATGCATGAAAAGAAAGGAAAATAAGAAATGCTGTGAAACTAAGCAGACAGTATAAACTAACGAACAACCATATCATTGATTAGCCAAATGTACTCCAGTTCACCATTTCCACTCTTCTTATTCACGCAGCTATCTAGAAATTGTCTAAACTTTTTAGCTATGAAACGTCGAACTTCATCTCTAGTCACCCATTCTCTTAAAGTTCCTTGAACATTGTACATTTCATATTCACCCTCTTCATCTTCTTCCTCCTGCAAAATTTAATACTACCAATTAGAAAAAGAATCACAAAATAAATTTAACAATTCAGAAAAGAAAATTACCAATCTTTGCACAAGGTAAAATGTAATAGTACTTACCTACAAAAAGATATAACCAATAAAAAAATGGGTCGATACATTCATGTTTGAAAGCATCCCAAAAGATCGCTAAGATATGGAATTATATCAAGCTATCAACTAGAACTCTTAAATAATAGAGAATGTTATCTTTGGGAAAAGATCATTAAAAGAGATGAAAATAATGCTAATGTTTGGCAAAATGTCTTTTCTAAAAGAATTGGATAATCTTCCGCCCTTCAAAGCATAAAGGATCTAAACATTTGATATCATCCCACGAAAAGACAAGGAAGTGGTAGTCATATCAGCTGATCAATTGGATGTTTTCAACAATTGAGAACAGTGGCACTGTGTATGCTTGGGAAATATAATTCAGATGAGATGCAAAATTTTAATGTTTGTCCAAAAGAATATTCAAACAATATTTTGGCAATCTCCTTTGCCTTAATAGTATATTAGTGAACAATTTCCACTGTCAAGAACACAACCATCACATCAAATAGGGCATATCATTTCTAATGTATTCATTTAGATTGTGCAAGTAGCCAAGCATCACAAGTCGTGAGCAAATTTTAAGTTCATATAGATAGAGTCTCAAAATATATATTATGAGATGAACAAAGTAGACAACTATTGGATGTGATAATTGAGATGACAATGAGAGGAATTAAAGGATTATGGAAGTTTACCTCATAAGGCTCTTCCTTAGTTTGGTCAATGGATGGAGGCTCGACACGCTGTCTTCTTCGTGGCCTAAAATTAGCATCATCTTTTGTGTCTAAACTACCCCACAAAAAATAAGGGTGTTAATCCTAACTTGATTATAAGAGACTTCATTGTGTTACAAGAATTCACTGAAGAACAGTTCACCTTGATCGCAAAGAATCCTTGGAATCTTTCTATTTATAGAAGCACCTCCCATTGCATCAAGCACAACATCTACTACTCGACGATCTATCATAATCTAATCAAAACTTCTTTCATCTTGCAGTTCATCATCCAAATCCATAGACTAGTATTGATCCTAGGCTTCCATACGTTGGTAGTCCATGTAAATTAACAATTTAAATGCATTTACTCCCCTCTTTCATTATGTCTTGACAAATTAGCATAGTTCCATGGCCTCAAAGAAATGTGATCTCATGGATTGTAATGATTGCAGGATATGTACAAAATGGATTTGTTGAAAAGGCTTTATAAATTTTAAAGCAAATGCAATTGGCTAGTGTAAAGCCAAATTCCACAACCTTTGCCAGCATCCTCCCTGTCTGTGTCAAAATGGGAGCTTTGGAATAGGGTATGGACATCCATCAAGACATAAAGGAGAGAGGAATTTTGTCAGATGTGTAGTTGCAACTACCTTGTTAGACATGTATGCAAAATGTGGAAGCATAGACAACACACATGAACTATTTGACAAAATGCCTCAAAGAAATGTAGTCTCATGGACTGTAATGATTGCAAGATATGCACAAAATGGATTTGTTGAAAAGGCTTTAGAAATTTTAAAGCAAATGCAATTGGATGGTGTAAACCCAAATTCCACAACCTTTGCCAACATCCCCCCCAGCATCCTCCCTATCTATGTCAAAATGGGACCTTTGGAATAGGGTATGGACTGTTGCAAATATGTTCCTAAGTGGTGTTGTCATTGATGTCAACATATCCTTGTTGTCATTGGTCTCAACTGTATCCAATACTGTTGTCTGTATAGAGGACCAAATTGTTGAGGATATTGAGAAAAATAATGACAATCAATACATGCGGACCATATGGCTATATAGAGGATTGTCATAGGTTGCTCCAATTAAGATTTGAGAAATCCACATGAAGATCTAAAGAAGTTATGGCCATCTGAGTAGAACCAAATTTTGCAGTATTCAGTAGAGACAGTGTGACAAGAAATTGGTTTGGATTGATCTGGTATTACCACTCTATGATCTGTGGATCTAGAGGCATGTTTGGGATGTTGGTATATTCTGTCAACTTCAGTGGTTTGTGGTTTGGAGGTCCACAAGCAATCTTTCTAGCTTGACAGTCATGGCAGATAGTGTTCTTGAGGTTTCGGAGGAAGATACAAATGATTCTGGCAATTTGGTATAGAGTGGATGTGATTGATGAATTTAATATGCTTGTGGAGGTCTCTAGATCATGTGGCTACTTTGTTGAAGGTCCGCATTGAAGGTTTAGATTGTTGTTGAAGATTTCTACCTTGAGGTTGCTGCTCTTCCCTATTCTTGGCCAACTAGATGGTCCTAGCATGTTGCAGATGATCTAAAGAGCATGTTGTAAAGCATGGTGTGTTAATAGAAGAAGATTCAAATCTCAATTATTTTTTGGCCAACAGTGTGAAGATCCGCATTGAGGTTAGCCGACCTTGTTGATTATTCCAAGGTTGATGAAGTGTATAAATACTTGTTGAGGAGTTGTCGAAAAGCATCCTTGAACAAATAAGTTAAATCAAAAAGAAAGGATCAAAAAGGCAGAGTAGAGCAGAAGAGGAGTGAAGGAGGTATAGAGTGTAAAGTCAGTAAAGAAGAATTTGAAGGTAGGAGCAGAAATTTTTGAGCCTTCAAAGGAACTAATTCATGAATGATTATAGATGCTATTTCCCAGTTCATTATCTCTATGTAAATCATAATTTATTATAGGCATTGAGCCTCTTCTTGAGCAGTGAGCTTTGGGCAGTGAGCCAGAAGGCATGTGCCTTCTATTTTCTTAAGTACTTTTAACAGGGTACACATTTTTGTGGGTTAAACCCCACCATAGTTTTTCCCTTAATCGGGTTTTCCACGTCAAAATTTTGGTGTTATGTGTCCATATTGTTTTTGCTCATGTGTTGATTAATGCTTTAATGTTAGCATCATTAATCTGGTTGCAAAGAAGATTTTAAAAGTTAAAATTTAGAAACAACTAATTCACCACCCCCCTTCTCAGTTGCCTGGACTATTTCCAACAATTGGTATCAGAGCCAAGTTCCTCTAAAAGGAGTTTAACCACTCAAGGGGATCAAGGATGTCGACTTACAAGAAGGATAGTCCAAGATTTGATGGAACAAATTACTCTATTTGGAAGAGTCGCATGGAATTCCATTTACAATGCATGGGTGATGCTTATTGGTTGATAACCAAAGATAAGTATGAACCTTCGGAGAAAGGTCCTGCAACTCTAGATGAACTCAAGGATGTTCAAAACAACCTTCGAGCTAAAGAAGCCTTGTTGAGTGCCCTAACTCATTCAGAAATGACAAATGTTTTTGGACTGAAAACAACTCATGAAATTTGGAAGAAGTTGGAGAATCTGTATGAAGGAGATAAATATGTCAAATGTGCCAAACTACAAAGTTTGAGAGGGAAATTTGAAAATCTAAGGATGAGTGAAGATGAAAACATCACAATCTACATGCAAAAGATAAATGAACTTTTGTATGGGATCAGGAGTGCTGGTAGAATTTTGGATGAATAAGAGATTGTGTCAAAAGTGCTCAGATCTTTGCCTAATTCATACAAACATAAGGTTGCTGCAATAGAGGAAATTAGGACTGTCTCAGATTTTACAAGAGATCACCTGGTTGGAAAGATTTCATCTTTTGAATTAAGTGAATTTGGTGATTCTCTTCCTAAGTCTGAATCGACATTCTAGGCTAGTGTGCATGGAAAGAAAAGATATGATCCAGGTGAAGGTTCTTCAAGAAAATCAAGTAGATTTATCAAAACAAGGAAGGATCTTGAAGATGATGAAAATGAGACTACAAATATTGAAGCTCTCATTGCCAAATGGATGCCAAGAGGATCCGGTAAGTATGAAGGAAAGTTGCCACTCAAATGTTTTGCTTTTAATAAGATTGGTCATTTTGCTTCAAGGTGTCTGGAGAGGTTTTCAAAACCAAACCCTAATAGATACAGAAATAAGAAGAATTGCTACAATGTCCAAGAAGCTGGAGAAGAAGGAGTCACAGATGATGAATCTAATCATGGTGAAAATGATTGGGTGTTCATTGCTATTAAAGAAGAAGATCCAATATCTACTAAATTTGCTAGCTATGCAAATGTGGAAAGTACCTTGGCTGCTCAGGTTGTTGAAAAGGATGAATGGGTGATTGATAGTGGATGCTCTTATCATATGACTAGTGACAAGAGTAAGTTTGTGAGTTTTGAAAATTATGGAGGATTTGTGAAATTTGGAGACAGCTCAGCTGGTAGAATTCATGGCAGAGGATCCATCTCTTTTGATGGTAAGAACAGCATCAATGATGTTCTATATGTGGAAGGACTAAAACACAATCTTCTCAGTGTTGGACAGTTGGTTAACAAGGGTTATGATCTCTGGTTTAAGGACGGAAAATGCAAAATCTTGGAAAGTTCCAGAACTTAAATTGCATCCAGTACTCAAACTAGAGGTAACATCTTTCACTTAAGTAGTTCAGGAAAAAGTCGTTTGATTGCTCAAACAGATCAAAGTTGGTTATGGAATATAAGGATGTATCATGTGAATTTTGATAACATTATCAAAATAAGTTCCACTCAAGCTGTAAGAGATCTTCCAAGACTTGTGAAACTGGATAGCATTTGCAAAGAATGTCAATTAGGTAAATAGACCAAAATTTCATTCAAAAGTAAGGAACATGGTTCAAGTGAGAGATTGGAACTGGTACATACTGATCTCTATGGTCCTGCTAGAATTAAGAGTGTACAAGGAGACAAATACTTCATGTTGCTAATTGATGACTACTCCCGGATGATGTGGGTAACCTTCCTAAAAGAAGCCCTTGGTAAGTTTAAGGTGTTCAAGATGATGGTTGAAAATGAGATTGGTGGGAAATTGAAGTGTCTGAGATCTGACAGAGGTGGAGAATTAACTTCTGGTGAGTTTGATGTTTTTTTGTGAAAAGTGTGGAATAAAAAGACAGTTATCTGCTCCTAGGACTCCTCAGCAAAATGGAGTCATGGAAAGGAAGAACTAGAGCATTCAAGAAGATGCTAGGACCATGATGATGGAAACAAATGTTCCTCAGGTTTATTGGAGGGAAGCTATGAGTACTGTTGTCTACACTCTTAACTGGGTGCAAATCAAAGGAAACTCTGGTAAGACTCCTTATGAATTATGGTTTGGTCATCCTCCTACTGTGAGATATTTCAGAGTTTTTGGTAGTAAATGCTATATCAAAAGAGATGAGGATTTAAGCAAGTTTGAGGCAAGAAGTGATGAAGAATATTTTTGGGATATCAACTCAAAGTAAAGCTTACTTGTGTTTCAAAAAAAGATTGAAAAAGATTTTTGAAAGTGCTAATGTTAAAGTTGATGAAAGAAAAGGACACTCCAGGTATTGTGGTTATGATTCAGATGATCAAGATGAAAGTCAAAATCAAGGAAGACAAGTTCAAATCCAGACCCAAATTCATATTGATATGGTAACACCAGTAACTCAAGAGATTAGTGCAGAAGATGAGGAACAAGTTCAAGAAATAGAAGTTCAAGTAATTCCCAAACTCCTAGGTATATAAAAATGAATCATCCTGAAGATCAAATCATAGGAGATAAAAATAGAGGTGTTTGAACTAGGAGAAGAATTGCTAAAGATCAAGAAGAGATCTGTTTGATTTAAAGATTGAACCTAAATCAGTAAATGAGGCTTGCAATGATGAAAACTGGGTTAAGGCAATGGAAGAAGAATTGATACAAATTGAAAAGAATCACACTTGTGATCTTGTCCCTAGACCTGAGGACAAGAATGTGATTGAAACTAAATGGGTCTTTTGAAATAAACTAAATGAAGATGGTGAGGTTGTAAGAAACAAGGCAAGGTTGGTATGTAAAGGTTATTCTCAAGTGGAAGGAATTGATTTTGAAGAAACTTTTGCTCTGATGGCAAGGATAGAGGTAGTCAGATTATTTCTTGCTTTTGCTACTTTCAAAGATTTTAAAGTCTATCAGATGGATGTCAAATCAGCTTTTCTAAATGGAGATTTGGAGGAAGAAGTTTACATTGAACAACCAGAAGGATTCCAATTATCTAATCAGGGAGACATGGTTTATAGACTGAGAAAAGCCTTGTATGGACTCAAGCAAGCTCCAAGAGCCTAGTATGCCAGATTGGATAAGCATCTGCTTAAGCTAGGATTTAGCAAAGGTACTGCTAATAGTAATCTGTACTTTAAGATAAATCATGAGGACATTCTAATTGTTGAGGTGTTTGTTGATGATATCATTTTTGGTGGAAATGAATGCATGTGTAAAGCATTTGCTGATCAGATGAAAAGTGAGTTTGAGATGTCAATGTTTGGTGAGATGAACTTCTTCCTAGGTCTACAAATTGTTCAAATAGATAAAGGTATCTTCATATCTCAGTCCAAGTATGTGAAAGGATTGTTGAAGAAGTTTGGAATGGAAGATTCAAAGCCAGTAGGTACTCCTATGGTAACCAGATGTAAGTTAAGCAAAGATGATGACTCCCCCAAGGCAAATCAGAAAAGGTACAGATTAATGATTGGAGGATTATTTTACCTAACTTAGACCAGACATCATGAATGTAGTTGGACTTGTTGCCAAATTTCAAGATGATCCAAAAGAATCCCATGTTGTGGCAGTCAAAAGAATTTTTAGATATCTCAAGGGGACAATTGATTATGGATTGTGGTATCCAAAGGACAATGACTTCACTCTTCATGCATATACAGATGCTGATTGGGCAAGAGATGTTGATGACAGAAAAAGTACTAGTGGTAGTGTATTCTTCTTGGGAAGAAGATTGGTATCTTGGATGAGCAAAAAACAAGAGGCAATTTCTCTATCTACTGTAGAGGCGAAGTATATAGCAGCAACAAATAATTGTTCTCAAGGTTTATGGATGAAGCAAATGCTGAAGGACATCATAGTTGTGTTTGAGGAGCTAGTCACAATTTTCTATGACAATTCAATTGCTATAAGCATTTCAAAGAATCTAGTATTGCACTCAAAGACAAAGCATATATCTATCAAGTTTCATTTCTTAAGGGAGAAAGTTAATGAGAATGAAGTTAAGTTGGAGTTTGTGTCTTCCAAAGATCAGATTGCAGATATCTTCACTAAGCCTCTTCCCAAAGATACTTTTGAGTATCTTAGAGACAAGTTAGGGTTTATTACCCCTCCTGATCAGAACTAAGATGCACCAAGGTGCATCAGTCTGGTGGAATTCACATTCATATCCAGTGATCTGGATTGATGTTAAGGAGGTACTACTCAAGGGGGGAGTAGTCAGTATGCAAATTTTAGGATCAATCTGAAGCAAAAGGGAGAAGAAATAGCAAATGTGTGCCCTTTGCCATTGATGTCAAAGTGGGAGAGAAGTCATGTGAAAAACTAGTTACTGATGTAAGGGGGAGCAATAAAGAAAGAAATTGCAGAAGTTAGAAAGGAAAAGAGGAGAATTTCCTATCTTGATGGTTGAATTCAGTTTTTCACATCATATGTTGTCATCAATGACAAAGGGGGAGATTGTTGCAAATATATGCCTAAGTGGTGTTGTCTTTGATGTCAACATATCCTTATTGTCATTGGTGTCAACTGTATCCTATACTGTTGTCTGTATAGAGGACCAGATTGTTGAGGATATTGAGAAAATTAATGACAATCAATACATGCATACCATATGGCTATATAGAGGATTGTCAGAGGTTTCTCCAGTTAAGATTTGAGAAATCCACATGAAGATCTGAAGAAGTTATGGCCATCTAAGTAGAACCAGATTCTACAGCATTTAGTAGAGACAGTGTGACAAGAAATTGGCCTAGATTGATCCAGCATTACCACTCTATGATTTGTGGATCTAGAAGCATGTCTGGGATGTTGGTATGTTCTGTCAACTCGAGTGGTTTGTGGTTTGGAGGTCCGCAAGCAATCTTTCTAGCTTGATAGTCATGGCAGATAGTTTTCTTGAGGTTCCGAAGGAAGATACAAATGATTCTGGCAATTTGGTATAGAGTGGATGTGATTGACGAATTCAATATGCTTATGGAGGTCTCTGGATCATGTGGCTACTATGTTGAAGGTCGACATTGAAGGTTGAGCTTGTTGTTGAAGATTTCTACCTTGAGGTTGCTGCTCTTCTCTGTTCTTGGCCGACCGGATGGTCCTAGTGTGTTGCAGATGATCTAAAGAGCATGTTGTGAAGCGTGGTGTGTTAATAGAAGAAGATTCAAGTCTCAGTTATGTTTTGGCTAACAGTGTGAAGATCCACATTGAGGTTATCCGACCTTGTTGATTATTCCAAGGTTGATGGAGCATATAAATACTTGTTGAGGAGTTGTCGAAAAGCATCCTTGAACAAATAAGTTAAATCAAAAAATAAGGATCAAAAAGGTAGAGCAGAGCAGAAGAGGAGCGAAGGAGGTATAGAGTGTAAAGTTGGTAAAGAAGAATTTGAAGATAGGAGCAAAAGTTTTTGAGCCTTCAAAGGAACTAATTTAGGCATGATTATAGATGCTATTTCCCAGTGCATTATCTCCATGTAAATCATAATTTATTATAGGTAGTGAGCCTCTTCTTGAGCAGTAAGCCCGAAGGCATGTGCTTTCTATTTTCTTAAGTACTTTTAATAGGGTATGCATTTTTGTGGGTTAACCCCCACCGTGGTTTTTCCCTTAACCAGGTTTTCCATATCAAAATTTTGGTGTTATGTGTCCATATTGTTTTTGCTCATGTGTTGATTAATGTTTTAATGTTAGCACCATTAATCTGGTTGCAAAGAAGATTTTAAAAGTTAAAATTTAGGGACAACTGGTTCACCCCCCCTCTCAGTTGTCCGGACTATTTCCAACATGAACATCCATCAAAACATTAAGGATAGAGGAATTTTGTTAGATGTTGTAGTTGCAACTGCCCTGTTAGACATGTATGCAAAATGTGGAAGCATATACAAGGCACATGAATTGTTTAAAAAAATGCCTCAAAGAAATGTGGTCTCATGAACTACAATGATTGCAGGATATGCACAAAATGGATTTGTTGAAAAAGCTTTAAAATTTTTAAAGCAAATGTAATTGGCTAGTGATGGGTTGAATTATTGACTTCTTTTTATATTGTTTTTATATGTTTTTAAAACCTTTTTGTATGATCTTGCAGATACTTTACAAACATCACCATTACTATATGTTGTTTCTCATATATGTTTCAAAGACTTTAAACCTATGTTGTTAATATGGAGTATGGTGGTGATATTACCAAGTGAATGACTTAAAATATAAGTATGCATGTAATATAGATAGAATCCTATGGTTTAAATATGAAAACTATTTTGTGTGCATATGTTTGGAGAATTAACCCTGTGTAGCAAGGATGTGGCATCAAGGGAAGATCAATTGCAGCGATTTGTAGGACAGGGGAATTAAGTGAAGTGCAATTTAAATGCCAAAGTGAAGACAGATGAAGGATGAATCTGTACCATCATGGATTGGAATAAATGCAAAAAAGAAGACTTGTTCTAAAGAGTGGGTTTTCATACAAACCATTTCATGAGAGTTCTTGTTTGAACATGACTTTTCTTCTTTTGATCAGTTAGAATAATAAATCAATCATGAAACCTATATCCTAGTATCCAAGGTTGGATTGGTTGAGGATTAGTTAGTAGTTGCATAAAACTTTCCCATTTTTATATAAGTTAGAGGGATGAGTTCATTGTTAAGTTAGTTGCTTTTACCTTTCAGTTACTTAGTTGTTACTTTGTTTTTCAATATCAATTATCCAGACATGTTTTGATTTAAATAAAATCTAAAGAAGATTATGTTTATGATATGGAATGAATAGAACTACATGTTATGAGATGTGTGAGTATCTGTAATTGATTTGATTTGATTTCAAGTTGAGTCAGTCCCCTGAGCCAGCCACTCAAGGTACTGATCCTCACTTCATTTATTCCCTTATTTCTTTTATGCATTCTTGACAATCCATTTTAATTTATGTATAAATGTAGTGTGAGTTAATTAGAATATGTTGATTGTTAAAATATAGTAGTATGATCTATGAGTGAATGCATGTTGTGTCTATTTGAAGTCCCCCAGAGGTTAGCACTAGTTCTTTTATCATTTAGAATGTTTTGAGTTAATTTTGTAATCTCTTGTTATTAATAGTCATCTACAGCTCATGCTGAAGGTACCTGTAGCAACTAGATTTTAAACTATTTTTGTTATTCTTACATTTCAGTGAATTTCAGTAGACTAGGCTAATCAAAATAGGTTTGAATGGGATAGTCAAGAGGATTTGAGGATAAAGGCACATACAGTGTAGTACCATCATAAGCTTACACTCCTTGGTTGATGATTTAATGTAGGAAGTATAATGATAGAAGTGGACTGTTCAGATAGGTTTTACCCTAAATTATGTTAAGTCTATAATGCATTAGTTTTCCTCTACAACTAGTGTAAAGCCAAATTCCACAACCTTTGCTAGCATCTTCCCTGCCTGTGTCAAAATGGAAGCTTTGGAATAGGGTATGGACATCCATCAAAACATAAAGGATAGAGGAATTTTGTCAGATGTTGTAGTTGCAACAACCCTATTAGACATGTATGCAAAATGTGGAAGCATAGACAAGGCATGTGAACTATTTGACAGAATGCCTCAAATAAATGTGGTCTCATGGACTACAATGATTGCAGGATATGCATAAAATCATTAAAATGGATTTGTTGATAAAGAAAATGATTATCATTCCATCTTTCCATTTCACAGTGGTGCTAGATATTTTTGCGGTTCCTTCATCAGAGAAAGAAAACACCTTAACCAACTTTGTAGCTTCAAAATAAGGGTTAGGATGAAACGTCTGGAACATCAAAAGCATAACCATTCACCACTATCAAAACTACATTGAATCTAAATAAAATACAACCGAGCAACACTGAAATTATCAACTTTAATAACAACAGATTTAAAAACTACAAAGAGCATGTAATACCTACGAATGTGATGGAGTAACCAAATTTAACATCTTTAAAGTCTTCAACATCAAGAGATTGCAAATATTTGAAAACCTAAACAAATTAGAACTAAAAAATCTAAAAAATACATTCTAATATAAATTATCAATCACACATTAGAGATTCAGTCTTAAAAAAAGCAAATCCCACATGATATAATATAAATGAAATATTGAAACAATTTCAAAAAGATAATAAAACACAACCTTTTTCTCTTCTTCAGTCAGAAGGTTACCTAAAGCAGGATGGCTTAGAAACTATAAATAAAAGAAGTTAGCAAAAAAACAAGTTCCATTAAGGTTGTATCAACTATTCCTTTTGATATATGTAACAATGAATTGCACAATTCAGGAACAAACTTAGCTAATGAAAAAAGAAAAACATATTGTAGTTAGCCAAAAATTATCACTTGCTTCCTCATTAACCTAGATCAATACAATAAAAAAGTCACAAATTAGACAAGATGTGTTCCATTTCACAAAGGATAACAATGTTTTCTTACACAAAACATGTAATAAGTAAAAATGATGCTTAGGAAAAAAATTATTCCAGCAATGTATAATTGTTAATTATGTAATTTTCCAATTATCTAGCATACAGATCCTTGTAAGATCACCAATCAACACCATATGTTCTTTACAAAGGGAGATAGATCCACATAGTCTAACACATTTTTATATAAAGCAAGTCACCCTCTTTTATTAAAATGGATTTGTTGAAAAGGCTTTAGAAATTTTAAAGCAAATGCAATTGGCTGGTGTAAAGCCAAACTCCATAACCTTTGCCAGCATCCTCCCTGCTTGTGTCAAAATGGGAGCTTTGGAATAGGGTATAGACATCCATCAAAACATAAAGGATAGAGGAATTTTGTTAGATGTTGTAGTTGTAACCGCCCTGTTAGACATGTTAAGGCATTAAAAACATTCAACCAAATGCAATTGAATATACATATACATAGAAAGAGAGAGAGATGTATGTGGAAGCATAGACAAGGCATGTGAACTGTTTGACAAAATCCCTAAAAGAAATGTGGTCTAATAGACTGCAATGATTGCATGATATGCACAAAATGGATTTGTTGAAAAGGCTTTAGAAACTTTCATGCAAATGAAATTGGCAGGTGTAAAGCTAGATTCCACAACCTTTACCAACATCCTCTCTGCCTATATCAAAATGGTAAGCTTTGGAATAGGGTATGGACATCCATCAAGGCATAATAGAAGGCAAATTTTTGTCAGATATTATAGTTGGAAATGCTCTGATAGACATATATGAAAAATGTGGAAGCACATACAAGGCACACAAACTATTTGACAGGATACCTCAAAGAGACTTCATCTCATGGATTGCAATGATTGTACGATTGCACAAAAAGAATTTGTTGAACAGGCTTTAGAAACTTTCAAACAAATGCAATTGACAACTATAAATCCAAATTCCGCAACCTTTTCCAGCATCCTCCCTGCCTGTGCCTAAATAGGAGCTTTGGAATAGGGTATGGACATCCTTCAAAGCATAATGGTAGGGGGATTCTTGTGAGATATTATAGTTTGAAATGCTCTCATAGACATGTATGCAAAATATGGAATCATAAACAAAAAACGTGAACTGTTTAACATAATTCCTCAAAGAGATGTCATCTCATGGAATGCAATGATTGCAGGACATGCACAAAATGGATTTTGCAAGGACGCTCTCAAAATCTTTGAATTAATTAAGCACTCTGGAACATATCCTAGCATTGTAAGATTTGCTTGTATTCTAGGTGCATGCAACCATGCAGGTTTAGTGGATGAGAGTTGTACATACTTCAATCACATTTGTAACCCTTATTGCATTACACCTATAGTTGATCATTATGTGTGCATGGTTGACCTCCTTACCCATGCTGGCTATCTTGAAGACATGCTAAACTTTATCATTGAGATACCTGTTAAATTTGTGTTGGTTGTATGGATGTGTTTTCTTGGTGCCTGTATATCACATATGAATATAGGCTTAGGAGTATTTACAACAACATTGCTTTTTTATTTGGATCCTAAAAATGTTGCACAACTTATGTTCTCTCAAACATCTATCCAGAAGTGGGCAGGTGTGGTGAGGTAAGGAGATTGATGAAAGATAGAAGAATTAAAAAATCCCCGAATGTAGTTGGATTGAAGGGCATAAAATGGTACATGCTTTTTGTGTAGGAGACAAATCACATCCCTACTTTTTATTTTTGCAAGGGGAAGCATACCCTTTGTCATACTAAAAGAAAGAAAAAGAAAAAAAATTGACAGTCTAAAAATGTGATTAAGTTTCCAGAATGGTTGAAAAAATAAAAATGGAAAAATAATAGAGTACCGTACCTCATGCTCTCAAGAGCCGTCTTCTGCAGTTCTGAATCCAAATCTTGAAGTCTTTCGACATATACTTCTAACTGATGTTTCAAAGATAAATCTTCCTCTGACTATTTCCATGGAAAGAGCATAAAAGGAAAATGTATCAAAACCCTAACCCTAGCTCTGAGTGGATTAATTAGTACAAAAACTAGGCAAATAAATACTAGGTCTTCTTCCTTCTTCTCATCTTTGATTTTCTTAGCATCCTTCGATGGAGGAAGAGGTGCTTCCATGTTGCCATTGCCAGTGTGGGCTGGAGCAGGAGCCATTTTCACTAACCTTTACTGAGCAGCAACAACAAAGGAGACTGAAAGTCTGATATTTCCTTAATGGTGCATTGGCGCAAAGGATATTTCAAAAGAAAAATCAATGACGTCATTTCAAGTTTAATCAGGGCTTAAATTTGGCACTCATAGTTCCTCATCTGATCAACGTGACACATTTTGGTGTCACGTTGATATGCCCTGTCTGCTTGATATGTTTTTAATGTGTTTGGGAAGTCAAGGAGATCCCAAAATGACTCACCTTGATATTCCTTGGTCTATTATATAATATTATATTATATTATAAATATTATATTAGTATATTACATTCTAATATAATATTATGTAATATTATAATATAAATATTATATTATAGTATATTATATTATAGTATATTATATTATAGTATATTATATTATAATAATTATGTAATATTATAATATTATATAATTTTAAATATATTATAATATAATATTATAATATTAATATATAATATTTTTTTTGGTAAGTACTGTCAGAGGGGACAGTTCCCTTTTAATATAAAGAATAGAGAACAAAAAATAAGGTGCATGCCCTAATAATTAGGGGTGCCAATTGAAACCTCAAATTGCATGCCCTTACCACAAGGGGTGCAACAAAAAGAAGCACAAAGTTGTGTTGTCATAAAATTCCTACTCACATAACACAAAATTCTAACATAGATTACTAATTCCCCTTTTAATATTGTTTTCTAGTCCGTTAGCCCTCTCTAGCTACTGAGTAGATAGGAAATCCGGGTACACTAACAAATCTTGAATTTTGAAGTATCAAGACATTGTTCTGGCCTAACTAATGCAGGAGAGAGGCCAATTTGAAAACAATGGGTTTTTCCGAAACTATACTTCACCTAGTCCTGTCCATCTGTCACTCTTGGAATCTAAAATGGATAGAGAACATTCATTCGGCCATTCTTGTATGGAGACTAACTTTTGGAGTGAAAATAAGAGAGAACCCTTGTACCCAAGAGGAAGAGGTCTTATCAATTGCATGATCGAAGATCCTTAAATCTGGCTTTGACAAAAAAATTGAATAGTTCCCAACAGTGAAAACGGGGGAAAGTAATCGCCGATCTTCATTTCTTGGAAAGGGAGATCACAAATCTATAGGAAAATTTCCAAAAAGAACAAAGAAATCTTGCCACATTCTAAAACTTGCAACACCTCCAATTTCCTGCTAAAGAAAGATTCATTGGACCTGACCATGCATATTGGCAAGGTTCCTATAATCAGAGATAAGCCTGGTGTCAACATCCTAACACCTGCATGGGGCAAAGAGCCCCAATAAGCAATAGATTAATGGGAGGTGTTAGGAGGTGTACCCTTAGAGGTATACCCCAAGAGATCCCTTATTTTCCCTTTGGTTATGAGCCTCGAAGGCAAAGGGTTGGACTTACATGTCAAGGGAACATCAATTCTCTTACTGGCCTCCAGCAATTGCTTCTTTGAGTGATCATGTCTGACTGAGATTTGAATGATTCTGTAATCATGAGAATCTTGGATTTGGTTCTTGAGCGGCTGCAAATTATTCGTAGACCTCTGAGAAATCACATGTGTGCCTGCCCTAGCTAGATCGGTCAGAGGATTTGGAGTTTCTGTATTCTTTGGTTCTTTGGAGGAGAAGCCATTGGTAGTCCCTAACTCTGCCTGTGCCCTATCTAGTTGGATAGAGGACTCTATGTTGTCCTACACTTTCCCATTGTTTCCCTCGACAGGAGCATCATTGCCCAACCTAATTTTGTTGTAAAGAGAGCACCCATTAATCGCATGCTTCTGGATTCGATAGTGAATGCAATTTTTTTGATCTTCTATCTCAACTGACTAGGTCCATTGATGCGTTGAGATTGCTAGAGTGATTTCTTTTGGAATCTTTCTAATTGCCACAATTTGAATCCATGCATAGATGTAAGAGTCTTGATCCAGTAGATCGGAATCAATATCTACCAAAGTTCCCAAAGACCTGCCGATCTTTGCCAAGCATTCCTCTAACCAGTACTTGAGAAGTAAGTTATAAAGCCTGATCCATTGAGGGTTGTCATAGGGCTCAAATTGCACTGGGTTGAAGTTGGGAATCCAATTCTGTACATAGATAGGGTAGTTGTTGATTTTCCAGGTCTTTCCTTTTAGGATGCTGGATCAATCACTTTTAGACAAGAAGGCAACACAAAAGAAGCCCTTCGGGAGGAACTTAATGACCTTTGGTCTACCCCAGTTCTCCTCTATCCAAGACTAGAGTTGATCCCTTGTTAGTCTCAGGCCTATTAGTCTCCCAATTACGATGTAGTCTTGAAAAAGAAGGATATCCAAGTTGCATTCCTCAAAGATGTCTATAATCGCATCATGGGCTTGTTCTTGGGAAATTCCTTCGATCTTCACTTGTCCTTTCATCAGGAACTCAGCGTAGCTTGGTGGCACCATCATCGCTCCACCTTGACACTTCCATATTAATATATAATATTATAATATTATAATATTATATTATAAATATTATATTATATTATAAATATTATATTATATTATATTATTATATAATATAAATATTATATTATATTATAATATAATAAGTATATAATAGTATAATATAAATATTATATTATATTATAATATAATAATTATGTAATATTATAATATAATATTATATAATCATTCGATAAAGGGCTAGATCTTTAGGCAGACAGGAGAGGTCACATGGAGGGGTTAGGGATAACCCCTAGACATTTTATGCAAGCTGACACTGTTTTCTAACAATCGGAAGGTGTGATTGAAGGCCTCGGTAGATGTTGGCAAGGTGGCAAGTAATGATGTTTTTGGAAGGTCGGGGCTGGACAGTCACTTCCCCGAGGCCTACGGATCATTAATGGGCATGTTGTGCCATGGCTAGTGTGCTGAGATAGATTGAAGAGCCAAGGTAATCCAGCTCTGCTCGTGGAAAATGTCTGAGCTTTCTCTCCCTTTATTCCTTTGGTCTAAGCGGACATTTATTGCCTTGCCTTGTATTGTCTTTGAATTCATGGATTATGATCAAATTGGAAAGAAAAAAGAATAGAGAAGTACAATAGTCATTTATTTAGTCATTTTTATTTGTCTGACTAATTATTTAGTTGTATTTTTTTCCCGGTTACCAAATTAGTCATTTATTTAGTCATTTATTTGGTCATTTATTTAGTCATTTCAACCGATGACCAAATTAGTCATTTATAGTTGTGTTGCAAAAAATTTTGGTCACGTGACTAAAAGTTTGTCACCTAGTCATTTATTTGCCATATTTCTATTAGTGAGTGCAGAAACAACAAAGGCTATTTCGAAGATGCTGAAGAAGGGAGAAACTGTTTCATGGGGAGATGAAGCTATCAGATCTTTTCATGGTATCAAGGAAGCAATAAAAAGGGCTCCTATATTGTAGTCATGAGACTTTTCAAAGCCTTTTTAGTTGTTTTAATTTGCATCCTTTCATACCATAGCAGTAGTACTATTGCAAAAAAATAATGAAGGATATGAACAACCTATAACATTTTTTAGTAAATCTCTAAAGGCCGTAGAGATAAAATATAATATTATGGAAAAACAAGCTTATGCTCTAGTGAAGTTAGTTAAGAATTTCAGACCTTACAAGTAGTGGGAGCCTAGATAGTGGCTTATGTTCATCATGCTACAATTAAAGACATCTTCACACAATAGGAGGTTACTGGACGGAGATGTAGGTGGATAAATGAAATTCAGGAATTCAATATTGACATTCAAATCAAAAAATTAGTAAGAGGACAAGGATTAGCTAGGTTAATGGCACAATCTAATTTTGAAGTTGTTTAGGTAAATCAAATTCAAAAAGGGACATCTTCCCAGAAGTGCAATTTGCAAACTTCTCCTTGGTATAAGGCTATTGTTTATTATCTACAAACTCTAACATGTCCTAGTGAGATGAATGAGAATCAATAAAGAACTTTGAAACTTTAAGCAATAAAATATGTTATACTCCAAGAGGATTTGTATTAGAGAAAAGCAGATGGTGTTTTTATCAAATGTGTTGACAGTAGTCAAGCTTCTAAGATACTGGATGAATTCCATAGTGGAGTATGTGGAGTTCATTTTATGGAAAAGACTACTACACACAGGGTCCTTAGATCTAGTTATTGGTGGCCTACTCTTTTTACTGATGCTCAGAGACTGGTGAGAAATTGTGATGCATGCCAAAGATTTTCTGGAAAGTTGAAGTATTCTAGTGCTTTTGTCACTAAGAACCATGACTATAGAGGCACCTTTTAAACAATGGGGTATAGATTTCATTGGTGAAATTATAGAAAAATCTACTGGAGGATATAGTTGGATTCTTGTTGCTACTAACTATTTCACTAAGTGGATTGAAGCAATTCCTACCAGGAGGGCAACAAACAAAGTTGTTTCAGACTTTGTGATGGAGTACATTATTACTAGGTTTGGAGTACCACTCAAATTGATTACAGATAATGCCATGTGTTTCAAATCAGATGAATTTGTAGGGTTTTGCAATGAATTTGACATTACTTTATCTTACTCTTCACCTTATCACCCTCAAGGAAATGGACAGGTTGAGTCAAGTTATAAGAGTTTGATGAAAATTATAAAGAGAATGATAGGTAAGAACAAGAAATCATGGGATTCAAAACTTAGACTTGCACTATGGACTGATAGGGTTACAATTAGGAAACCCACTGGGAAATCCCCTTATGAATTGGTGTATGGAATGGATGCTACAATGCATGTTAAAAATATCTAGCCAGTATACTGTTGATAACTGAGAGGGGGGTTGAATCAGTTATCTTAATTATTTCAGCTTTCTGAACTTCCTTAACAATTAATGCAACATCAATTCAAATCAGCAAACATAATCATGAAATGGAAATAACATCAATACACATGACACAATGATTTTGACATGGAAAACCCTGTTAAGGGAAAAACCACAGGGTGATTAACCCAAGATTGTATTCTTTGTTAGAAGAATAAGATAGTACAAAATGGCACTTGCCAATTAGGGCTCACTGCCCGAGCTCACTGCTCACAAGAGGCTCACTGCCTACAAGAGACTCACTGTCTACAAGAAAAGAAGGTTATTAGAAACTTGAACTGATGAGAAGCATCCACACATGTTGAAGTTCAGTTCTGGTTAGGCTCAATATATTGATCTACTACACTTCATTCTACCTCTTCTTTGTTGTTGCTGTCCTGTCACATTCTGAACTTGTCTTACTATTTTCATACTGCCTTTCTGCCTTTCTTCACACTTGTCTACACACCCAACTAACCTTCACATCCAAATCCATCTGGTATATATATCTACACCAATGATTTCAACACCTTTCTAGTCGGCATCTGGAATAGTCAATATTTTCCTCAACTTTGAATTGTCAGCTGAATCTTTGCATACCAAGTAATGTGGATCAAAGAGATGCTTGTAGAAGTCATCAATCATGTCAGCCAATCATGAATGATACCTTAGGAAACTTAGTCACCATCAATAGCACATCTGGATTAAGGTCTGATGCTCTGCCAGTTAGGTCTTCCTCTATCTACTCTGCCAATCAGGAACCCATTTCTCAAGTGCTCATAACTCTTCACACTTCTATTACCGGAGGCTAAATCCTTGGAATATATCAATAAAGGTACTCCTCTTAACTTCCCCAAATCTGTACTTTACTGAGATACTTCCTCTGAGAGATCCAGACCTAACTGTCGGACCTTGTTACCTGCTCTATTCTTGCTTACTAGACCATAACACTTCTTCAATCTAACTTCTGGAAAAGACACACCATGTCCTACAGATGTGTGGGATGGACTTTGTTGCCATCAATGACAACACCAATGAAGCCACACAGTGTCTCTTGCCAACAATCTCCCCCTTTGGCATTGATGCCAACACTTAGGGAAAAATGACTAAGTGTTATACCACACTCCCCCTTGGTTGATGCTCTGTTCTATTGTACACTTTACCGGAGCTCCCCCTTAGCTGGAGTCCACATTTTTCACTACTCCTCACTCCCCCTTTGACATCAATGGCAAAGGGTAGGGTCCGCACACCAAAATTTTTCAAAAATAATCTATACATAGCCGCATAAGTATGTATACATGATATACTTACATATACTGAAGTATATCTGCAAAAGATGTCTTCAACTGGGCAAATTCTATTGCCCAACTATGCTTCATCCTGTCCAAAATTAATATGTGACCACTCAACAGGAATGCAAAATCTTATGCCCTCTTAAGATCTGTCGGATCAGTAGTTTGGGCTGTGGTCTGGGCATCAATTAGGGCCTCATGCATGGCCTCTAATTTAGGGATAATCATCCCTCTAAGTTCACCCATCCTGCTTAATATGTTCTTCCTCTCCTTCTCAAGCTTCTTAATCTCATTCATGACTATAATAGTTTGACATTCCTAGTTTATTATGGATATAGTGAGAGGATCAAAATTCTGAGAGAGGCTTGACAGTTTATCCTCTTGTTCTTTCACTTTCTTCTCAATGTCCTTTGTTACTTTAGTCTAGGATATACAAAATTTATATACTTCTCCTCCATCTTTAAGAGCATTTTCTAAGCTCTTTATCCATATATCCATGTTTCTCCTATCATTGGTTATTAGCCCTTGTACCTCTGATAATCTTTTTACCAAAAACTCCTTCCGGACCTTATCTTCTGCTGACTTCGCTAAGGAATCAAAATGTGTACTAACACTATTTGCTAGAGATTTAAGATTACTAGATGAGGAAGCTGAGGAATCCTTCTGAAAGGATGGCATGATCTTTTCAAGCACACCAGATGCAATTTATAATAGCTCACAGTCTTCCATGTGAGACTTTAGAAGTTTCTCTTTAGCCTTTTCTTGGGCAAAGGATGCTATCTTCATTATTTGAACTGGGGAGAGAGAGTCAAAGTCAAATGGTCCTTGAAGTAACTTTGGTTCATCAATCTCCATCATTTCTTTAGTCAAGAAATCCTTGATAGTTTTTGCAATGTCTCTTGCCAGAGACAGTTTTCTTTCCTTCTGTACTGTCACTTGTGTTGTTTTCAACTTGACCTTCTTCTCTTCCCTTCACTTCTTCTTTCTCCTCTACTTCTTGACTGGTCTTCTCTTGTACTCTTTCTTTTTCTTTGGATCCAGAGTCTGCAAGGGAAACCAGAAGAGAGATGTTTGCTTGATCATGGACCACCTCTTCTGGAGCAGAGGAATCTAAGTCCTTACCTTTTTCTTTACCTGTCTCCTTTACCTCTTCTGCCACTGTCTCAGTAGATTCTTCTTCAACATCTGTAGCTGAGGGATCATCACCTAAGTCCTCTATAATAGGAATGTTGAATCTTTTGTATGCATTCTAGAGGATCTCTTCTATCTCTTTTGCTACTTTGTTAGTTTCTCTGAGCATAAGCTGATTCATTCTAGCTTTGCTCCAGAACTCATCCTTGCAATCTTTGAAGATCAAATTCATTTGCTTCAAAGTGATTGAAGGAAAGAGTTGAATGGCTATCTGTTCACGGATCTCAAGATCCTTTGCCCTAGAATTATTCTTTCTTATCTCTAATTCCTTCTCTAGTCTTTTGGGAATGAGAGGTATGATTTCAATAAAAGCCTTATTGTATATGTTCAAGTACTTAATTGTGGCTTCCTCCAAGATCTTTCTATCTACATCATTATATGCATCATAGAATTCTGTTATTGGTTGCAGGTTCCCATCCATAGTAACTGCTTTAACTACATCATCTAAGGATAGAGTGGGCCTTTCAACAAATTTTTCTACCATCTCTTCCTTGTCTTGACTTGTAGAAGATTCACCGGATCCTTTCTTCTTCTTCTTCTTCTTCATTTTCTTTACCTCCTCATCTGACTCAGTTTCTTCATCATCCTTCTGACTGATGTAAGACCTTGTGGCCTTTGTCTTAGTTCTTTTCTCTACTTTACTGGATGATTTTGCTTCCAGTTTAGATGCCTTTGAGCTTTTAGTAGTTGTAGGTGCAGAGCTCTTAGAAGATCTGGTCTGGGAGGGGGCTTTTACCAGAGCACTTTCTTTTTCTACTTCTTCCTTTTCTTTTTCTGCTCTTTCCGTCTTTTCTCTGTGGGCATCAAGTGCCTCTTTTGAGATTCCATGCCTCTTGGCAACTTCTTCAACTTCCCTTCTCACTTTCCTCTTGATTTCAGGCTGTCTGAGTTCCACATGAACTTTTACACTCAGCTCTTGGAAGGTTCCAAACCTTTCTGCCTTGGGTCTCTGGGCTAGCTTAGTAGATGTTGGATATGCAGCTCTACAATTTTCTCATCTACTTCATATCCCATTGGAATGATCCAAACTATCCTTGGCTCCACTGCCTCCATTAGGCATTGATCAGTGTCTACCATGAAACACACTATGTCTTTATACTTCTCAACCAATGATTGGGGAATTCTTTCTCTAGTTTGCATCATATTTTGAAAATTATTGAAGTAACCCCACAGAGTTGTATTTGTTGCCTTAGCATCCCTAAGCCCATGCAAGTAATCTCTGATTTGAATTGCAACAGGTCTATCATTCTACCATACCCAACCACTAGATCCAGGAAGCTCATTCATAAAGTAGAAAAACAAACACAGTATCAGTCCACCATATTTAAAAGAGTTCTTTTTGTCCTTCTTTATCTTCTATAAGTTTTCCATTAGTTGGCTCAGAAGGAGTTCATAGATATCATAATCTACATTCTTTCTCAGCATCTCATAAGCAGTATACATAGCAGTTCCAGATACAGAGTTCTCCCTACTAGAGTGATATATCTTATAGCCAATTATCATAGATGCAAACTTGATATCCGGGTCAGTGATATCTTCTATGGTCATTGCTCTCTTATCAAATTTTGATTCGGTGGCCTCAATCATAGTTTGGTTTTTGACAGATTTGAGAACAGGTAACCATTCGAAAGAGTGTAAACTGGTTACTGCCCTAATTGCATCCTTGGTAATCTTGAATGGTCTGTTAAACCATAAGAAGTTATCATGCACTCTGCTCAACACATACCGGACCCACTCATCTTCTTCAAAATAGGGGAAATGGATGTACTGACCAAAATGTTTATCCCGGATGGTCTTATACTAAGGTTTTAGTTCAAATGAATCATCTATCAGTTCCTTGTGGTAGATGTCCATCATTTTGGATTCGCCAAAGTCTTCAATGTTTGCATGAATGTAAACCCTAACGTATTCTACATGCGAAACCCCATGTGGAATGTTGGAAAATGCCCCTAAGGGATCCACTTCTAAAGATTTGTAGGGATGTTTCTTAAATTTGGGGTGAGGCCTATCAGAGGTCTTTACAGCATTCGGAGTAGCCATCTTAAAGATTTAGAGAAATATTGATCAAGAGTGAAAAATACCTTTTTACGCTTCTAGGTTTCACGGGATGAGCTGAAAAGATCATTGGTTAACTTGAATTTTGTGGTTGATCCTTGGGAGGGATGAAGCAGGCTTGTTTGCAGAGCTCTTTTTGTCTTCTTCTTGAGTGCAAGTGTACAAATGACGAGAAAATGAATCCTTTTATCTCTGAACAAACCCTAATTTCATATTGCAATAAATGCGCAACTTAAGCTATTCTGGTAGCTCTATGCTCCTTGTCCTGAGAGATTTTTCTAGATCACTAAGATGCACTCAAAGCTAGTCTCGGTGGATATTAGCAATCTATCTACCTTTTACAATCATTCCATTTAGCCTCAGATCAAGATACCTCAAATTTGAATCATGCTGAATCTAACTGTGAAAATCCTGTTTTTACTAAATGAGTATTTGATCTGATCAAACTTGGAAGATTAACCTATTCAAAACTTCTTATGGATCTTTCATCTCTTTACCAAAGCTTAGTTAGATGTTCCTTTGTGAACCCTTTAATCCACAACTTTCCTTGTGCCAATTCTGGCACCAATTAACTAGCTGGGGAAAGATGTTTTTCCTTGTGTCTCCCCCTGAGCCAGAGCTCACTTTTTTAACACCAGATTCTGGTGCAGGTCCATCCCCTACATTCTCTGTACTTCTCTTCACCCAAATCTTGTTCATCTCACTTTTAACTTCATCCACATTCACCTTTTCTTTTCCTTTGTCTTGATTCTGATTATGGTGCACCGAACCCCTTTTGTCCTGATTCTTGCTTCTACAGAATTTGGCAATATGACCAGATCTATTGCAATTGTGGCAAACAACATTTCTTTGCATATTTGAATGATATCCTCTTGATCTACATTGATTAGCCATATGTCCCATTCTATTGCATGCAAAGCATCTACCATTGAATGAATTGTTCATTTGCATATTTCTGCATTCATGAGATTTGTGACCATACCTTTTGCAGTTGAAACACTGTCCAGAGAAGGATGTATTAGTCTGATTTATTCTCTTTCTGCACTGATTAGCTTTATGACCAAAGTTATTGTAGTTGTGGAAATATCCATTGAAGGATGGATATCTTTGAGCATTAGGTTGCCTTACCGGAGGTCTTCTAGGCTTGTTCCTTGGATTTCCTGATCCAAAATTCTTCTGACCAAATCCAGAGCTTTCACCTTTCTCATATCCCAAGCCATGCTTGTCATCTACCCTCTTTTGGCTTTCAAGAAGAACTTCAAGTTAAGCAGAGCTTATCTTGAATTTCTCTTTGTATTCATTTGTTGTTTGAAGATCCCTTTTAAGAGTGACAATCTGATTCTCAAGTTCATCTTCATTACCTCTTGCTTCTTCAAGGTTAGATTCTAGATGTCTGATTATTCTATCCATTTTATGGCAGTCTTCTGATTTCTCCTTGAGAGATTGTCTTAGATCATCTTCAGTTTTTCTTTTCTCTTCAATTTCTTGGGTGAATTTCATAACTCCTAATTCCATTTCATGTCTTACCATAATGATCTCTTTTGACAACTTTTCACATAGCTTGGTCTTCTCCTTCAGGTCTTCATTTGTATCATTTGCTTCACCTTGACTTGCCAGTTGTTGAAGTAGATCCTTTCTCTTTTTCATAGAGATACTCAGTTTCCCTTTTAATTCATTTATGAAGTCATCAGCATGTTTGAGTCTTTCCTTTAGTTCATTGACTTAAGAATTAGATTTCTCAAGATCATCTAGGGCAGACTGAAGTTGTTCCCTCATACCATACACATCCATTTGAATTCCCAGATCTTCCTCAAGATGTTAGGCTCTGTTTGGAGGAACTTAGCTCTAATACCAATTGTTGATAACTGAGAGGGGGGGTGAATCAGTTATCTTAATTATTTCAGCTTTCTAAACTTCCTTAACAATTAATGCAGCATCAATTCGAATAAGCAAACATAATCATGAAATGGAAATAACATCAATACACATGACACAGTGATTTTGATGTGGAAAACCCTATTAAGGGAAAAATCACGGGGTGATTAACCCAAGATTGTATTCTTTGTTAGAAGGATAAGATAGTACAAAATGGCACTTGCCAATTAGGGCTCACTGCCCGAGCTCACTGCTCACAAGAGGCTCACTGCCTACAAGAGACTCACTATCTACAAGAAAAGAAGGTTATTAGAAATTTGAACTGATGAGAAGCATCCACACATGTTGAAGTTCAGTTTTAGTTAGGCTCAATATACTGATCTACTGCACTTCATTCTACCTCTTCTTTACTGTTGCTGTCCTGTCACATTTTGGACCTGTCTTACTGTTTTCACACTACTTTTCTACTTTTCTTCACACTTCTCTACACACCCAACTAACCTTCACATCCAAATCCATCTGGTATATATATCCGCACCAATGATTTCAACACCTTTCTAGTCGGCATCTGGAATAGTCAATATTTTCCTCAACTTTGAACTGTCAGCTGAATCTTTGCATACCAAGTAATACGGATCAAAGAGATGCTTGTAGAAGTCATCAATCATGTTGGCCAATCATGAATGATACCTTAGGAAACTTAGTCACCATCAATATCACATCTGGATTAAGGTCTGATGCTCTGCCGGTTAGGTCTTCCTCTATCTACTCTACCAATCAGGAACCCATTGCTCAAGTGCTCATAAATCTTCACACTTCTATCACTGGAGGCTAAATCCTTGGAATACATCAGTAAAGGTACTCCTCTTGACTTCCCCAAATCTGCACTTTACTGAGATACTTCCTCTGAGAGATCTGGATCTGACTGTCAGACCTTGTTGCCTACTCTATTCTTGCTTATTGGACCATAACACTTCTTCAGTCTGACTTTCAGAAAAGACACACCATGTCCTGTAGATGTGTGGGATGGACTTTGTTTCCATCAATGACAACACCAATGAAGCCACACAGTGTCTCTTGCCAACATATACAAGTTTATATTGATGTATGACGATATATTGACAGAGTCGTGAATAATAGGATAAATGAGTTGGTTGAATTAGATGAGACAAGAAGGACAAGACAGAAAATGAACATTAATAAGTAGCAACAAGTCAAGTACCTATTTGATAAGAAAGCTTCAGATAGAAAATTTAGGATAGATGATATGGTCTTGATGTGGAATGCAAGGTGTCAGGAGAAAGGAAAACATGGCAAGTTTGATCCACTCTAGATTGGTCCTTATATGATTAGCAATACACATGGTGAGAATTCTTATTTCTTGTAGAGCTTGACTAGAGAACTTCAAGAAATGCTAGTGCATGGACAATTCTTGAAACCCTACTTTGTTTAAGTAGGTTATTTTCCATGCACATTTGTATATAGTGTATATGTTGTATAGTTGTTTGTTTGTTTTGTGTTTTTCCTTTTTTGGTCCGCTTCCTAGAGTTCTATGGTCCTCACCATGGTATGGTAAAGTCATATGTCCCCTACTAGAGCTACTAGTGGTATGTGTTAAAATTTTAGGGTTTTTTAATCCCTGGTTTGCTCTTAGGTTTTAGGGTCTATTGTGCTTTATAGACTATGTTTTAGGCCCTAAGGTTAAAAAACTTAAGTCACCTGATCATCCATGCCTTTTATGTTATGTTTTAATGTTGACCTTTTGGCCCCAATTTTTTATCGTTCAAGTTACAAATCAAGCCTTTATATGTCATACTTTACCAGCCCCTTCATCTTAGGATACCAGTTATCGTTGCCCATTAAAGATTAAAATATTTAATCCTTAAGTCTATAGTGCGGGAGGAAAATATGCTAATGACACTTGGTGGTTTAGTATGAGCCTATCAACCCACAAAGTATGTACCTTGTCAGGGTTGCACTGCTATGACTTGTTGTCATCTATCTAGTGGGCCCATAGTCTTGTTAAAGCCAACAATAAAGGAGGTCTAGATGTACACTTTTCAATTGGTCACACACTACCGCGAAGGATGAGCTATCAGAACTGAGTCACCCCCATGTTGTTTCCATTTGCCACCACATGTGCCTAGTCATCCAAATGCATACAAACATTGAAAGATAGTGTGTTCCACATGGATGCTTAGCGCAAGCCCACAGTGTCAGAAAATTGGGACCCGATGGGGAGCACCAGGCTATGAAATGTTGACACATGGCAAGTCTTAATGGTTGACATGGAAAGTAAGCCTATATGGATAAAATATGATTGGTTGAAGACCTTCAAAGTATGCAGTGGATTTTTCTAATCTATTAGACCATTTTGAGCCATTGATCTTATCGCAACAAGCCTTGCGTCAACGACTAATATAAAAAATTCAAATTTAACTATTGTGGACACTCTATTCAAGTGAATGGGTAGTAATGGTAGAAATGACTAATATCAGTAAATTGCAGGGTTACCCAATGCAAATAATAGTGTGTTGGAGTTGTAATGATCATCATTCCATGCAGTAGAAAGAGTTCTCTGGCGATGTACGCTCTTGGCATTTCTTTGGTGAAGATTAGGGTTTAAAGTAGATATCCAGGTTGGTGGAAAATTGAGCTTTACTCTGTTCAAATTGATATATTTTTTAAGTGTATTTTTGCTTGTGTAAAAGGAAAAGAGTCATAGAATTGAGAAATTATCATAAGCCCTAGTGTTATAGAAGCCCTAAAAACCTACAATTCGACAAAATGAGTCATTCAACGGGTTAGCCATCCATGTCAAATAGGACGCTTGATGAGGACTTAATGATATGATTGTCTGGGTCGACCATAAAGCCTTTCAATGTTTGTGGTCTAGGAGGGGTGAAAGATAGATTATTAGACAAAGCGCATGGTTGTAGAGATGCAGAAATTCCTGTAATAAGGTGGGCATTGTTTAATCACTGGTACAAGAAGAGATGTGCTAGTGCTCCCATATCACTTGCGTGGACATTAGACTTGGAAAAACTTGTAGTGCCAAATGTATTTCTTAAAGTTGATTTTGTCAAGGTGGTAGCCAGAATATATGACTCACACAGAAGAATGGTATTGTTTGGGAATGATGTGGGTATGATCAAAGTAACAAAGGATTATATTTCCAAAGTCTTTGGATTGAATCCTTCAACCAGTAATGGTATTGATTTAGAGGCTTTCAATGATAGATATAGAAAGAATAAGAATAGTTACAAAATTGTGTTGCTTCCAAGACACAGAGTAAAGGGAATATATAATAGGCCCATCAAGATTTTCCCAAATGAGAAAGGACCCTTAGCAATTGACGTTTTCTATGATTATTTCATTAAGACATATCATTCACTGTGTCAAGTCTTGGGACATGATGCAAAAGAGAATATGTCTGGTGCTCTCATGCTCATGGCAACTGACATTCAAGATTAGATGGTGAATATTGAGTATAATTATGCCACATATATTGCAAGCAAAATGGATGAGCAGTTAACAGCTATCAGGCAGAATGAAGACCAGATAGAGTTTAAGAGAGAATTCAGGTGGTACTCTTTGATGTGCCATATGTTTTTATATGTAGGAGACAAAGTATCACATGATGCCTTGCAGGTCAAATAGATCGATGATAAAGGCAATCCCCATCCTACTTAGTGTTGGACTCACATGCTGGATAAGGATTGTGATACCTCCAATTATGTGATTTTTGAGGAAAGACTTTTGAGTTATATGCAGCCACCATAGGACAAAATACCTAGATAAATCATGGACTCCCTGAGGCCAATGGATAGGACCCCTGAAATGGGAATTCAACATAATTGGGGTGATTGGTTCTTACACACAGAGACTACCACCATCAGAGTATATGGATGTCTAGTGAGCCCTCATGTGTTACCAAAATATGTCCCGAGGAGACTTGCGTATTTGGGACATGTGATGTGGCAATTGAACGAGTTAGATAAGACTCATTTGAGGGGACAAAAGAAGGGGTCCTTCTTCCCTACTTCTACCAAAATTGGTGGTTTTTGGGTGACAAATAAGGATGGTCTAGATTAGATCTATCTGCTTCTTTAGTCTTATAGAATGGGAAAGGAATCCTTAAGGGTTTTTGATCTAGAAGGATTTATCAATAGGATCAAACTGAGTATCAAGAGACCTGGATATGGACATAAGCTCCTGTTTAAAGAGAATGTAGTCATAAATTGTTTCTCTATGGAAGAAGTGAAAGATAAGAGAAGTAGATGGAAAAGAGTCATGGAGATAGAGGAACAAAAGAGTAGGATACATGTCAATTATCTTGGTGCTTTTGTTAAAGAAAAAGACCCAATTGTCCAAATACAGAGGATATTGGATCATGCTGAGATAATGATTAGGAAGGCTCCTACACTAGAAGAGAGGCCTCCACATGATAATAATGCTCTATATCAGCACTATGTTAGAGTGGAGAGTGAGTCCACCACCCTTGAGCAACCTCAGAGTGTTGATGTTCCTCTTCCATCTTCTTCTAAGAAGAGAAAATTGATTGGTCTTGAAGGTGGAGATACAGAAGTTGAAATGGTTAACTTAGAGGGCATTGCTAGAAAGTACACCTGGGGAAGAAGAAGAGGTAAATCAACCAATTGCATCACTTGTAAGGGTTGTAGTAAATCCTCCACTAAAGGATAGAATGGATGTGAGTCTTAGACAAGGGAAAGATGAGACAAATGACATACACACGTTAGCTTGTACACAATTCTTGTCTGATGATGAATTTGTTAAGTCTCTAGAGTTTAAGGTTTTGTCTTGAGATTGACGAGTGTTGAATTCTAGAAAATGCTAGAGGAGGCTAAAAGTAATGCACACCTTGACCAATATGAAGAAATTAATTAGAAGGTGTTGCAAGATTTAAGTCAGGATATTGGTCAGATCACTCTAGACGAAGAAAGGAAAATGGTTGAGAGTAGTGGCTTTTTGCTACTACCACATTGGGACATAGCTACTACACTTGCTCTTGATACAATAAGGAGATAGGATTAGGAAGTATGTTCTACAGAGGAGCAAGATGACCAATCTTTCTTTGGCTTAGGGTTTAACCCTAATTTTGAAACTTTGGCAATCTGGGCCATGGCCCCATATACACACAATCTAATAGTAGCTGATAGTATTCATGACTTTACAAGGAATGTTATTGTCAAAAGATTATTAGACACTCTTGCCCCTCAAGCTACATCCTTGACTGTGCATAAAACCCTATTTACTGAAGTTGCCATTGTGAAACTAAAGAAGGAATATGATCAGTTGAATGAAAAGTATACACATGCTATGGAAGAGTTGAATAATCACATGTCTCTTTAGCTTGGAACCCCTATTCCAATAATTTCTACTCCCTCCAGTTCTGTAGAACCTTTTTGATTAGATAGGAAGTCTTTTCTTTCATAAATAAAAGAGCTCAAAGATAAATTGGAAGGATGTATGCAAAATAAGATTGAAATAATTGGGAAGCTTGTAAATGATTTGATTAATCACAGAATTACCAAAGTAGTAGCTAAAGTTGATGTTGCATGGAAGGCCTATTTAGATTTAAGAACAACTTTTGATAAACATATGAAAGATAGGGTGAGTTTGAAAGGAATAGTTGATAAGTGGTTTCCTAAGATTGCTACAATAAGGCAAATTTGCATATGTGCTAAATTTGATCTTGAATCTCCTATTGAAGTTGCACCAACATATGATATGATTATAATGTTAGAAGATATTGTCGCATATCAATTGAGGTTTGACAAATATGTTGTAGATAAATTGCATTTGCTAGAGCAGATTGACAAGAAGATAATGCCAGAGATTCTGGATGAGAATAAATAGGTAATTTAACCTCTGGATAGTGGAAACAGTAATTTAAAATATTAGTGTCTGATCTTTCATCTTCCATATGTGCTAATGATGTATTTAGCATAGATCAATTGAATGGCAGGTTAGATGAGTTGTTTTCTTTAGAGGTGAGTCTTAACAATTTTAGCAAAGAGACAAGATCAATCTTGGATGCTAGGTACACAACCAATAATCATAAAATTGCAAAAGTTCTCCCATTCCAATGGCCTACAGAGAGGATGTGTGCTACATGGACTAAGAAATATAATGATTGAAATGCAAGATTGGAGTTCAAAGTGGTTGGATTTCTAATTTTAGCAAAGGTAATTCTAAAGGTTTTTCATCAACATCAGGATTGGTCTTCTCAATGGTTACAACTACTACAAGGAGCTATTTTTAGGGGATATATCTTGTTGTAAACTGAGCACATGTTCCTATGCCTCAATTCATTTAATGTAAAGGTCAAAATTGTTACTAACAATGTTGGGTTAGGTCTTAGTCTAACAAGCTTCTTGTCTCCTATATAAGAGCTTGCTTTATCATTGTAATTAATGACGTTGGATTTTGGAACACCAGAGTTGGGCGGATATACTTTGAAATACAATATTTTGGGTTGTAGATAAACTAATTCGCAAAGTAAAATCTCTTTATGGCATTTTTCAATTCAAAATGAATCATATGAAAAATGCATGTAGCATGTGTTTCTCATGTTTGTCTCCTTGAATGTATGCATTTCTTTTAAAATGAAGGAATCAAGGCTTTTTGAGTTCATCTATACACATTTGTTGTATTGAATATCTTATTTGTTGCTTCTATTCAAGTAATGGATTAAAATGCTTTGAATGAAATATAAGGAATTGTTCATTGGATTAAGAATTAGTAAGAAGACATGTGTGAAATACCCTTCTTTGGATGTGTCATTGTAAGGCAATGAAACAAGTTAATCCTCTGAAATTGAGAATTATATGTCAAAAAGAGGCACTTGCAGGAGATAGTTTAACTTTATACCCTAGATAGGCACCTATCATGAATTTTATCTAGCCCATGATCTAGAACTTTAATCTTAAAAGATAAATCATTTGAATTGTTTTGTTTTGTTTTAGCATTAGTTTAGGTTATTTTGGCATTTGTTCTCAAAGCCAGCAATGAATTTATTTCCAAGAACTTAGCCAATTTTTTGAATTAATCTCACAATCTTGGTGTATATGAATGATAACATTTCTATTTTTGCAATATCCTATGGTGATTAGGATTTGATCAATTGATATTGTTGTAAAGAGAATACCCCCTAGGTTTAGCAGAGCTTGAAGTGCAGGGAAGATCAATCTATTGATTCCTATTCGTTGGTCACTGATATGAGAATCTTAAGCATTAAAGATGGCTAATTTATAGAGATAATCAAGAAATCGGCTGGAAGAACCAATAGATTGGAGACTCTATTGGGGAGCAGAGAGAGTTATTCAGACCCCAGATCAAATTATTAAATCCCCAAAGAGTTTTTGGGTGGCGACTTTGATATCTCCAAATAGGCCAAATATAAGTATTAGGTCTTATTCTAAAATGAATGGAAGAAGATCTCAGTTTAAGAATAATCCTAAAAATAGGTTATTTGGGGATCAAACAAATGTAAGACCAAAGTGGAAAGTGAAGGGTACTGGTAAATCACATACTACTCCTTACAATCCCTTTCATCATGCAATGGATTCTAGTGGTGATGAAAGCCCCTCTAGGAATGTACCTGGTGTAAAGTATGTTAGCCTTGGGGTTCCTAAATTAATTATTGAGAATATTAGAAATAGAGATCTTTGGCAAAATTTAGAGTATCAAGCTAGAGTAGAAAAGGAGATTGATTTAATCCACCAAGCTAGCATTCAAACCTTACCTCAATCCCAGACATTTTCCAACCCTATATATACAGATTCTATTAATGCAATTACAGTAGCAAATACATAGAGTGTTCACATTTCCCCTAAAGCTTCAACCTCTACAAAAAGAGTGCAGACTAAGGATGGGTTATTACAAGAAGTCAATGATTTAAAGATTGAATTAGATATATTAGAAGCAAGGAGAGTTTGGGATGATATGAGAAGGAGAATTGATGCAATGAAGGCTTCCTATTCTTAAATTCCTGACATAAATAGGGTTTCACAAGGCTTGGTGGATTCAAGTCAAAGACTTCCTATCTAGTCAGTTTTGTGGAGCTAACTCAACACATATGGTTGAGTGTTGAAGTCAACTTCTGAGTCGACTCAACCTCTCTAACCTATATGTACACCTTCTTGTTCATAATCAAATACTCAGATTTGATGCTAGCATTCACTTATTCATTCCTAAATTATTATATATAGAACATCAACATCAATTGTGTTCATTTTCTATTTTTTGTGTCTCTTCTCATGTATGATACCCACTTTAGGATTAAAGTTGTCAACAACAAAATTTTGTATTCCTTTGTTTCTAAGAAACTTTTCACATGAAACTTGCATATTTATATGATCTAACTCATATAAAGAGTCTTCAAATTTTGGTACATTTTTTTGTATGTTGTCCAAACCTTGACTTGTTTTAGGCACATATACAAAATACTTATGATTTGGCTCATAAGATCAACTTGAAGAACATGAATTACTATAGTGCCTTACAATCACTTGTTTATGATAGGTGAACGCTTTTAAGCATGAGAGTTGAAGTGGTTCATTTGTCATAGCATAACTTTTGGAGGAGATCAGAGCAACAAATGGGTCAATTATGCTAGACAAGGTGGTTGGAATAGCTAGGACTTGTAATTACATAGAGATGTAATCGATTATTGCACATCAATTGAATTTCAATGAAATCATAACTAGGCACAAAATAGTTTCTTTATACTAGACTAAAACCTAAATCACCAATAGGAAGTCCAGATAACACTCATTATAATTTATAGTCATCCATCTTTGCAATAAAATGGTTGTCCTTATTTATAATGATGCGATGCTATTGCTTTTAGCTATTGTAATAGTTGAAATGTTGATATTCCTTGTATTGCTTATCTTAGTTGATAAAACCTCCCATTTTTTAGATTAGTCATATGCAGTGTATTAGTCTTGTGTTATTTGTTTGACATTCATTGAATCAATTCCCCAATTCTAAATTGATTGTCATGCAACAACTTATATGAAGTTGCCACTTTGAGGCAAGCATAGATATGAAACAAATTGGTGATTTTGTAGTACTATGGTCTTTTATGTCTTGTAAATTGAAATAGTTAGTAGCCCAATTGTAAAACTCATGTACTTGGTAGTTCAACTCTTCATTTTCTTCAAGTGTCATCCTATACACGATTTTATTCTGTTAACTTGCCCCTGGTATTAGATCCATGTGATGATTGACACTCCTTAGTGGTGGTAATCTATTTGGCATGTATTATTTGATATGATATCCTTATATACTCTATGTTACATCCCCTTTTTGGATTCAATATTACTATTTACTTTTTCTTGAATAGTACAGTTATGTGGATATGTTATTAACATCATAAGAACTGATGATGTAGATAGAGAAAGTTAATTTTATGAAATTATGGAATCTATTTGATTATGATCAATATGATGTTATGAATTGGAATGTCTTTTTTTTAATGAAAATGAAATGATTTGATATATTGTGCATTGATCAGAATATTGGTGCTTTGACCACAAAATTGTATGTGAGATTGTCATTGCAGGAATAAATGGATTATGTTTTCCAGGAAGAAAGAAGAAGAGAAAGTATCTTTGAGAAAGAGAGAATAGACTCTAGAATTAACCATGGGTACTTGACATTGAAAATGCATATCAGGTAGATAAACCTTGATGCCTTGAATTAAGCCTTGTATTTGGCTAAGTCAAATTTAGTCGACATATTGACGTCTAAAGTATAGGTCTTTCTCCTTTTGTAAGTCGTTGTTTAGAGTATGGGAAATAGACATTAGTGTCGTAATACTCTAAAAACATGTTGTTTAATAGGAATGACTGATATTTTGATTATATGTAAATATATGTATTTACTTATGGCTGAGTTGTAAGTCGCATCTTGTTGTCGATTGGTGCAAGAGTTGAATTTGTGCGTAAATCGATCTCAAGTCTTGTTATGCGGTTGCACCCAATCCGTCTTATTGTTGTAAAACTCTTCAAGCATGTGTTGTAAACTCCTTTTTGTGAAATTTGACAGATGTTGAATTAGAGACCGTGGTGTGTAATAATTTTGGTTGAATTATAAAGGAATATTCTAAACTATATAAGTAATATATAAGTAGTCGTTGAGGTATTCCTTTATTCTTGAATGATGTCAGTATTCAAATCGAAGCTCGATGAGGGACACATTTAAGTTCTTTTTATGATGTCATCCATTTTTCAATAAGTCTTTTGTCTTCTAGCTTAAGACCTCAAGTTGTCGTTAGTCTAACCTTTATTTTTTATGTTGGCAATTGTTTATTCTCATGATCAGTTTTGAGTTGAGGGATATTTTAATCATCTTAAGTCTGCCACCTTGCAAGAGTTAGAACTCCACTCTTCGGTGTACTTGTGAGTTATGTGGTATTGAAGCCTTCTTTATTGTGTAGTGGACGGGTTGTTACGTCTACCAACCGCCACATCACCTTGTGGAGCTCCATTTGGAGAGTGGTCGCATAAGGATAGGAGTCAAGTTTGCATGCCGAAAAGGATTCCCATCTTGATAGGCATGGTCAGCAGTATGGAGAGGCAGTTATTCCTTCGCCGTGGGAAGGCATTAGTAGGGAGTTGGAGTGAGTTTTGGGGAGGAAATTCGGAGGAGAAAAATATCGTGACTGTGGAAGGAGCTGTGAAGTGGATTAGCTGAGAAAATAGCTAGTATCTGGAACGTTTGACAACAAACACCTGAGACTATCAACAGGTTTTCATTCTCTGTCATTACGCAGTCTTAGTTTCTTATTTTGAGTCATACCATTACAAGCTTTTGAGATGGATCATTGTATGTAATTGAAAATGCAAAGTGTTATTTCATAACTGCAATCTGTGTGAAGTTTTATCTCATTAAAAATGTAAGCACTGTGTAATCTGCTATCCTGCACCATGCCACACAAAAGGTGCATAAATCATAGTTTTTATATATATTTGACATAGGTTGAGATGGTTTGAGAAGTCTTTAGTATTTATTTAGAAGGTTGTAGTGAATGTAGGGTGCAATCTATGTAAGAGTGGGATTTAAAAACGTCTCACAGCCATACAAGCTGTAACAGTATAACACTTGTCGACAGAGAATAAGATCTCTGTCGATAGTTAGCAAAACCGTGACTTTAGAGGTCAGTAAATAACAGAGTGAAAAGCTTGTTTTGTCAACCATCGACGAAGGATTGATACTTGTGAGAGCTGTAAGACTTAGCATGCAAGTCGATACAATCATCCTCTTTTTTAGAGATAAAAACTATTCATTTTGACCATGGCAAAATTGTTTACTAGTTGTGAGCAATAACAAGATTTAGTTTTTTTTATGCCTTGAAGGAAATACATATGCTATTGAAGCATTTTAACTATTGTTTTCTTTTCAAGAAAAGACCTTATTCTTAAACCAAATATTATTATGAAGTCTTTACAAACAAGTAATGTGCCTTTTTGTCAAGTCTCAAGTATAGACATACATTCAATCTATTTTGTTAGAAGAAACATTATGTCAAGGCTATCCAATGAATAGTTCAACAAGATTAAACTACGTCAATGATTTCGACACGTTGAAGTAGTATGTTGTGAGTTTTCAACGTAGGGTTTCGAACACTGTATTCTTGAATTGACTCATAGAGAAAACCTTTCCTAATGACAAAGTTGAAAATATGTTGAAGAATCGATAGTTAAAGAAGATTCCTTAGTATGTTTAATTTTAAACTCAAGGTCTTCTAATCTTTATGTTCTATAAATTGGTTTTTCATAGTCTCCTTCCGAAAACAACAAGTTGGGATTAGTGCCCACTCAAGAATGGATGAAATAAACAATGGGATAAATTTTGAGATTGTTATAACAATGTTTAGTGTTATTTGAAAAATTAATATGCTAGGAAGCCGTTCATATATCATGTAGACGGAGAGGTGTCCATGAGCTCAGAGATAGAGCAAACCTATATGCCATGCGCTAATGCATGATGAAATTCTAACACCTTGAGGTCATCAAGGTTGTTATGTAGAACTTATAAATAGGAAACTGTAGGATTGCGATTAATTCGAGTCGAGTGAGGTGGGTGAACTTAATTCATGTGTTGATACAATGCTAATTAAATTCAAATCCTTTGGCCAAGGTAATGCATGATCCTCAAGTGCATTGAATGTTCACTGTGACTGGTCATGCATGACTAGAGGGTATCTAGGGGATTGCATGATAACAAGTCACGTAGGTCACAACACCAAAGCTCAGATGGTAAACACCATTGGTTATCCTCTTGAGTAGGGTAGGGCCACTTTCGGTTAGGAAGGAGTGTAGGAGACCGATGGTCTGTGGTTGGAGGTTAAGCTCCTTGAAGATATTTTCTCTTCTTAATTCTTGAGGAATGCCGAGACTTGAATTTGGATGGTCGACAATCGAGATGCAGTGACATTGGTAAGTTCCTATTTTGGATTTGATTTAAGAAATTTTTAACAACATATTGTTTAAATGTTTTGGATGATTATTTCCTTTTGCTTTATGAATATATATACATGATTATTGTTAAGTCGATGGATGAATTAATTGTTCAGAGTAATTACTTTTCTGTTTTAAAATTTTAAAAAAAATATTACCTTTGGTAAAAACTTAATTTTTAGAGTAAAATCAGAACTGGGTGTTACATATGGTATCAGAGCTAACCAGGTTCAACACTAGGGCTGATGAGTCCACTAACCTGAATAGGAATCAACATTATGTGGGTAGCTAATGATTTGATTTACTGTGCCAGGATGGTACGTATGAAGAAAACCGCAAGGAAGTCCTTTGCTGGTAAGGAGCGTTATCTGCAAGCTAAGCAGAAACAACTTGCGATGATCAAGACTATTGAGAAAATGAACGATGAAAATGACATTTGGCTAGATGATGTGGAAACTTTTGCCAATGCTTTGTCATGACTTAAACGAATGAAAAGCGAACTCCTAGAGACAGCTAGGACAGTAGCTCGAATCATGGTCAATTGCTACCCTATTAGTGTATCTACTAGTGTACCTATGAGTGTACCTATTAGTGTACCAATGATCACTAGGGATCCCCGTATAGCACCTAGAGCTAAAATCATTGTACTATCATCTGATAGCGAGTCTGAGGGTTATACACCTTGTGATTATGTGTCAGACAATGAATCCGAAGGTTATACCCCACTTGTAAATACTGAGTGAAAACATGAGATATGTCTATCTTTAAAGAATGTATGAACAGTTTTGCAAAGTATAATAAAGACAAATTTTGGTTTGAGAACAATTATGATTATGAGAAATTGTTATGTTTTGATAATATACAAAATGATAAATCATAGAACTGATTAGTATTTGTATAATCAGGTGTGAAAACAAACAAATATGGATCAATTAGAGTTTAATGAGGGGGAAGATCAGGAAGGTCACAACTCTCAAGAAAACTCCACCAATAAGTTGGATAGAATTCTTAATATGCTTACTGAAACTAAGGAAAGGCTGGGCAAATTGGAAAAGAAAGTGAATGAAACCGGGAATACGGAGGGTGAAAACGAGAATTCTCATAATGCAAGTAAAAGTAAACAATAGGATCACGACACGTCAAGTGAAAACCAAAATGATAGTGAAGTTCAAAGGGAACTAAAGACAAACTTGCAATGGAACTATCTAAGGACATGAAAAAGATTATCCCTCCGAAATTTGATGGAACAAAAATTGGAGATGCAGCAGAAGCATGGTTAACAGAAATGGAGAAATACTTTGAAATTAAAAATTACTCTGAGATTATAGAGGCAGTGTGGGGAGCATATCAGTTATCTGGAGAAGCATCCACTTGGTGGATGAACAAGAAAATGGAACTAGAATTAAGTCCCTTGAAGGTGACATGGAATGAATTTGTGGAACTATTCCGAAAGAGGTGGTTACCACAACTATATTTTGATCAAAAGTTAACAGATTTCTAAAACCTCAGGCAAGGTGATCTATCTGTGGTTGAATATGCAGAAAAATTTACTAGATTGTTGAAGTATGTTCCTCAATACCAAAAGGATGAAAGATTTTAGATAAGAAAATTTATCATGGGACTCAATCCTCAGATTGGCGGTGCACGGTCCAAACACAATGGACTATGTGTATGAGAAAGCAATTAAGAAGGAATAGAAGATCAAATCTATTTCTGCTTACCATGAAAAGAAACGTAAGAAATTTGATAAGAACTAAAATGATCAGACGTATAAAAGAAAGAATGAAAAAGGATATGGAAACAGGAGGTTTGATAAAGGAAATTAGAAAAATAAAGGGGGATTTGGTAATGAATGTAGAAATGAAGATTATAAGAAAAATGATAATTTTAAAAAGAATGATGATGCTATGAGTGGGCCATCCGAGAAGAGAGGACCTATTGGAGGGTATTTTTCTTGTGGTGGAGATCATTATGCTAACCATTGTCCTAATAAAAAGCAGAATGGGCAGCCTAGGAATACGATACTTCCTTCGCAGCAGGAAGCGTTTCAACAAAGGATTCATGTCGCTCTTGACAATCGACAAGCTGAGTATCAGATTATTCCCATTGAGATGATAGGTACATTATTTGGAGTTCCTGTTTCTATTCTATTTGATACTAGTGCAATAGAAAATTTTGTGTCATCTAGAGACTTAAGTAAATTTTCTAGAAGAGTTGGTTTTATGTCAAAACCATGGACAGTTGAGTATGCAAATCACTCAAAGGCTCAGGTAGAGCAATGTTTGTTCGAAGCTAAGATTGATATTTCAAACTTCTCCACTGAGACAAATTTATACGTAGTACCTTTAGGGTCCTACGATGTCATCTTAGGAATGAATTGGTTGTGGAGACATAGGGCCAAGGTAGATTATTTTCATAAAACAATTGAGTGTCTGGATGATAAGGGAAATACAATAAATATTCAAGGTATTCAAAGGGAAATTTAAGGATCAGATCTATTTCTTCAAAACAATTAAAACGGGCTAGGCGAAAGGGATGTCAACTTTTTGCAGTCAAAATGGACCTAGTAGAGGAAGCCTTAGAGAAGCAAACATTTGAGGAAAAATATCCATATCTTTGCAATTTCAGTGATGTATTTCCTGAGGAACTGCCAAGCTTGCCTCCAAAAAGAACCTTTGATTTTGGCATAGATATTAAACCAGGATCTGAGCCAGTATCTAAAGCTCCATATCGTATGACCACCACTGAACTTATGGAATTGAAGGCTCAATTGCAGGAGCTATTGTCTAAGAATCTAATTAGGCCAAGTGTATCACCATGGGGAGCCCTAGTTATTTTCGTCAAGAAGAAGGATGGAACCCTTAGACTGTGTATAGATTATCAAATGCTTAATAAGGCAACAATAAAGAATAAGTATCCACTACCACGTATTGATGATTTAATTGACCAAATGTGTGGTGCATCAGTCTTTTCTAAGATAGATTTGAGATCTGGATACCATCAGTTAAGGTTGAAAGATGAAGATATTCACAAGACGGCATTTAGAACAAGATATGGTCATTATGAGTTTACTCTGTTGCCATTTGGATTAACCAATGCTCCTGCCGCTTTCATGAATCTTATGAATAGTGTTTTTAGAGATTGTCTTGATAAATTTGTCCTAGTTTTCATAGATGATATTCTGATTTGTTCCAAAAATGAAGAGGAGCATAGACATCATCTTGAAATTGTTTTGCAATGATTAAGAGAACACAAATTGTATGCGAAACTCTCGAAGTGCACTTTCTTTTAGAAAGAAGTGTAGTATTTGGGACATATAATATCAGCTAAAGGGATATCAGTTGGCCCAGCCAAAATTAAGGCTATTCTGGAATGGCCTGTACCTTCCAATGTTTCAAAGGTACAAAGTTTTAGGGGATTGGCTGGATATTACAAAAAATTTGTTTTGAATTTCTCAAGTATTGCTAGTCCAATTACTTCCTTGCAGAGAAAAGGAAAAAGGTTTGTTTGGACTAAAGAATGTCAAAAGGCTTTTGATTTGTTAAAGGAAAAGTTAACAACCGCACCAATCTTGAAAGTTCTTGATCCTGAAGGACATTTTGAGGTTATTACTGATGCCTTGGGAGAAGGGTTAGGAGGTGTGCTTATGCAAGATGGACGTGTAGTAGCCTATGAATCAAGAAAGTTGAAAAACTATGAGCAGAATTACGCTCCTCATGACTTAGAACTGGCAGCAGTGATTCACACCCTTTAGATGTGGTGACATTATTTGTTGGGAAAGACATTTATACTAAAATCATATCATCAAAGTCTTCACTACATATTTACACAACCTCATGTCTCAATGCAAGACAAAGGAGATGGTTAGAATTAATATCAGATTCTGACTTTGATATTTCTTATATCAAAGGTAAAGAAAACTGAGTAGCTGATGCTTTAAGCAGAAGAAGACACATAGCTTCAATAATCTCTATTCATGCTAATTTTAAAGATTTAGTATTGCAAAGTTTATCTGGAGATGAATATTATGAGCAGGTGAAACAAGCTCTGCAATTAAACCCTAAGGATCCAAGATATGATGGATTCTGTTTTGAATCAGATGGATTGATGAGATTTAAGGGAAGAATCTACATTCCTAATTCTATAGAACTTAGAGACCTTGTTTGGAAGGAAGTTCATTGTGAACCTTATTCCAGACACCCAGGGGTAACAAAACTTTTAGCTGATGTCAAGCGGCTATATTTCTGGAAAGGAATGAAGAGTGACACTGCAAGGTTTGTAGTAAGTTGTTTGGAGTGTCAGAGAGTGAAGGCAGAACACCAACATCCTGCTGGATTGTTATACCCGCATGATATTCCAGAATGGAAATGGCAGGTTGTTAGTATGGATTTTGTTTAGGGGTTACCAATGTCTAAGAATAGACATGATGCAATATTGGTTGTTGTAGATAAACTAACCAAGGTAGCACATTTCATACCAGGAAATTTGATAGATGGAGCTCATATTTTGGCTCAGAAATTTGTGCAAGAAATATTTAGATTGCATGGAGTACCTAAAAAGATTATATCTGATAGAGATGCTCGGATAACCTCTCGGTTTTGGCAAAATTTATTTTCTACATTAGGGACTAAACTCAATGTGAGCACCGCTTATCATCCTGAAACTGATGGACAAACAGAAAGGGTAAATCAGGTCTTACAAGATCTTTTAAGAATGTATTGCATGGATCAGCAATACAGATGGAAGGAATATTTACCTCTTGTTGAATTTGCCTATAACAATTCCTATCATTTTGCCATTAAGATGGCACCATTTGAAGCATTATATGGAAGGAAATGCAGAACTCCTATAGGCTAGGATAAGCTGGAAGATAGGATAAACATTGGACCTGAAATGCTTAAGGATATGAAATAAAAAGTGAAAATGATTAGGAAGACATTGGCAGAAGCCAATGACAGGCAAAAAAGTTATGCAGATTGCAAGCGGGTGCCTAGACATTTCTCTGTTGATGAGAAAGTTCTTTTGTGAGTGAAACCTCATAAAAGCTCAATCAATTTTGGTAAATCATCAAAGTTGGCTCCTCGCGATGTCAGACCTTTTGAAGTTCTTGAGATAATCAATCCAGTGGCCTACAAAGTTGCTCTACCTCCAGTCCTGTCCAAAATGCATAATGTTTTTCATGTTTCATACCTAAAGAAATATTTTGTAGGTAATGACCACATTCTTAAATAGAATTCTTTATAGATACAAGAACCAGGGGTGGTTGTGATCGAGCCACTCAAGGTGCTCAAAATGCGTCAACTTCGTTTACGTAATCGAGAGGTTTTGCAATGCAAAATTTAGTGGGACCAATATGGCGAGGATAGCGCCATTGGGAAGACTATAAAGATATCTACCAAAGATTTCCTAATCTTTTCAAAAACATTAATGTTAAACTACAAAAGTTTGTTTTATGTTCAAATTTTTCTTGGTAAACTCAATCATTAGGGATGATGATTCTATAGGGGAAGGATATGTTACATCCCCCTTTTGGATTCAATATTACTATTTACTTTTTCCTGAATAGTACAATTATGTGGATATGTTATTAACATCATAGGAACTGATGATGTAGATAGAGAAAGTTAATTTTATGAAATTATGGAATCTATTTGATTATGATCAATATGATGTTATGAATTGGAATGTCTTTTTTGTTATGAAAATGAAATGATTTGATATACTGTGCATTGATCAGAATATTGGTGCTTTGACCACAAATTGTATGTGAGATTTTCATTGCAGGAATAGATGGATTATGTTCGCCAGGAAGAAAGAAGAAGAGAAAGTATCTTTGAGAAAGAGAGAATAGACTCTGGAATTAACCATGAGTGCTTGCCCCAGAAAATGCATATCAGGCAGATAAACCTTGATGCCTTGAATTAAGCCTTGTATTCGGCTAAGTCAATTTTAGTCGAGATATTGATGTCTGAAGTATAGGTCTTTCTCCTTTTGTAAGTATCATTTAGAGTATGGAAAATTGACATTAGTGTCGTAATACTCTAAAAATGTGTCATTTAATAGGAATGATTGATATTTTGATATGTAAATATATGTATTTACTTATGGCTGAGTTGTAAGTCACGTCTTGTTGTCGATTGGCGCAAGAGTCAAATTTGTGCGTAAATCGATCTCAAGTCTTGTTCTGCGGTTGCACCCAATCCGTCATTATTGTCGTAAAATGCTTCGAGTGTATGTCGTAAACTCCTTTTTATGAAATTCGACGAATGTTGAATTAGAGACTGTGGTGTGTAATAATTTTGGTCAAATTATAAAGGAATATTCTAAACTATATAAGTAATATATAAGTAGTCGTTGAGGTATTCCTTTATTCTTGAATGATGTCAATATTCAAGTCGAAGCTCAATGAGGGACACATTTAAGTTCTTTTTATGATGTCATCCATTTTTTAATAAGTCTTTTGTCTTCTAGCTTAAGACCTCGAGTTGTCGTTAGTCTAACCTTTATTTTTTATGTTGGCAATTGTTTATTCTCATGATCAGTTTTGCATTGAGGGATATTTTAATCATCTTAAGTCTGCCACCTTGCAAGAGTTAGAACTCCACTCTTCGGTGTAGTTGCGAGTTATGTGGTATTGAAGCCTTCTTTCTTGTGTAGTGGATGGGTTGTTATGTCTACCAACTGCCACATCACCTTATGGAGCTCCATTTGGAGAGTGGTCGCATAAGGATAGGAGTCAAGTTTACATGCCGAAAAGGATTCCCATCTTGATAGGCATGGTTGGCAGTATGGAGAGCTGGTTATTCCTTCACCGTGGACAGGGATTAGTAGGGAGTTGGAGTCAGTATTGGGGAGGAAATTCAGAGGAGAAGAATATAGTGAATATGGAAGGAGCTACAAAGTGGATCGGCTGAGAAAATAGCTAGTATCTGGACTGTTTGACAGCAAACACCTGAGACTATCGACAGGTTTTCATTCTCTATCATTACGCAGTCCTAGTTTCTTGTTTTGAGATGGATCATTGTATGTAATTGAAAATGCAAAGTGTTATTTCATAACTGCAATCTGTGTGAAGTTTTGTCTCATTAAAAACGTAAGCACTATGTAATCTACTATCCTGCACCACGCCAAACAAAAGGTGCATAAATCACAATTTTTATATATATGTGACGTAGGTTGAGATGGTTTGAGAAGTCTTTAGTATTGCTTTAGAAGGTTGTAGTGAACATAGGGTGCAATCTATGTAAGAGTGGGATTTAAAAACATCTCACAGCCATACAAACTATAACCGTATAACACTTGTCGACAGAGAATAAGATCTCTGTTGACAGTCAACAAAACCATGACTTTAGAGGTCAGTAAATAACAGAGTGAAAAGCTTGTTTTGTCAACCATCGATAGAGGATTGATACTTGTGAGAGGTGTAAGACTTAACATGCAAGTCGATACAATCATCCTCTTTTTCAGAGATAAAAACTATTCGTTTTGACCATGGCAAAATTGTTTACTAGTTGTGAGCAATAACAAGATTTAGTTTTTTTTTATGCCTTAAATGTAATACATATGCTATTGAAGCATTTTAACTATTGTTTTCTTTTCAAGAAAAGACCTTATTCTTAAACCAAATATTATTATGAAGTCTTTACAAACAAGTAATGTGCCTTTTTGTCAAGTCTCAAGTATAGACATACATTCAATCTATTTTGTTAGAAAAAACATTATGTCAAGGCTATCCAATGAATAGTTCAACAAGATTAAACTACGTCAATGATTTCGACACATCGAAGTAGTATGTTTAGAGTTTTCAACGTAGGGTTTCGAACACTATATTCTTGAATTGACTCATAGAGAAAACCCTTCCTAACGACAAAGTTGAAAATATGTCAAAAAATTAACAGTTGAAGAATCAACAGTCGAAGAAGATTCCTTAGTATGTTTAATTTTAAACTCAAGGTCTTCTAATCTTTATGTTCTATAAATTGGTTTTTCATAGTCTCCTTCTGAAAACAACAAGTTGGGATTAGTGCCCATTCAAGAATGGATGAAATAAACAATGGGATAAATTTTGAGATTGTTATAACAACGTTTAGCGTTATTTGAAAAATTGATATGCTAGGAAGCCGTTCATTTATCATGTAGATGGAGAGGTGTCCATGAGCTCAGAGATAGAGCAAACCTATATGCCATGCGCTAATGCATGATGAAATTCTAACACCTTGAGGTCATCAAGGTTGTTATGTAGAACTTATAAATAGGAAACTGTAGGATTGCGATTAATTCGAGTCGAGTAGGGTGGGGGAACTTAATTCATGCGTTGATACAACACTAATTAAATTAAAATCCTTTGGCCATGGTAATGCATGATCCTCAAGTGCATTGAATGTTCACTGTGACTAGATGGTGTAGCTTGTGGAGTGGTCATGCACGAGTAGAGGGTATCTAGGGGATTGCATGATAACAAGTCACATAGGTCACAACACCAGATCTCAGATGGCAAACACCATTGGTTATCCTCTTGAGTAGGGTAGAGCCACTTTCGGTTAGGAAGGTGTGCGGGAGACCGACTGTCTGTGGTTGGAGGTTAAGCTCCTTGAAGATACTTTCTCTTCTTAATTCTTGAGGAATGCCGAGACTTAAATTTGGATGGTCAACAATCGAGATGCAGTGACATTGGTAAGTTCCTATTTTGGATTTGATTTAAGAAATTTTTAACAACATATTGTTTAAATGTTTTGGATGATTATTTCCTTTTTCTTTACAAATATATATACATGATTATTGTTAAGTCGATGGATGAATTACTTGTTTAGAGTAATTACTTTTCTATTTTAAAATTTAAAAAAAATATTACCTTTGGTAAAAACTTAGTTTTTAGAGTAAAATCAAAATTGGGTGTTACACTCTATTAGTAGTAAAATTTCCTTTTGTGATATCTTCTCTTCATCTATGATGGTGTTTGTTGTGCTTGTGGTGCCCCTCAGAATTAATTTGCAAAACACATATTCTCATGTCTTAGACCATCTAGAAACTTCTTCCCATCCACTAAACAAATTATGGCATTACCACACACTTGACTATCTTTCTCCTTCAAACATGTATTAAAGTATGTCTCCTATCATCTTTTGTTACAATATAAGCATTCTTTCTCCCATCATGTATAGCTTTCCTATCATATTGTCATGGTCTACCCAACAACATATGGCATACATCCATTGGCATAATATTACACAAAACTTCATAATAGTATGTACCTATCTTAAATTTCACCAAACATTATTTACTTACCAGTACCTTGTGTTCATCTTGCGAACAAGAAAAATTGTATGAACTAGGGTGTTCTAACCTCTTCAACTTCAACTTGTCAACCATTTCTTCTAAAACCAAATTTTGTCTATACTATCACTATCAATAATAACCTTACAACACTTACCTCCAAATTTACATACCACTCTAAACAAAATTTTCCTCTGTAGTAGTTGTTGAGTCTTCATCATCCATAGTATTTGTTCTTAGCAAAGCTCTCCTCATGACTAATGATTCATGCTTCTCTAGTTTGTCAATTGGACTTTGTGATCTTTTAGATTCATCTTCCACATATACGATTCTTGGGCTATCCCATTATCTAGTGCTTGTGTGCAATGTAGACTACTTGATCTACTAGACATTATTAAAAGCTTTCATTCATTCATTCAATGGCATGCCACCACATTCAACTTACACACCACCACATTTACTAAATTGACTTGCATACTTGCCTACATCAATATGGTTGGGATATGTAATCTTTGTGCTCTAAATAAGGGAGGAGGAGACTCGTAGTATATGAACATTCCTGGTGATCAAAAGCTTATGTGGTGAAGAATAAGTACCAGGACAAAGCGTAGCTCATCTATAAGGGAATGAAGAGTCATGGAACTGTCACATCAATAGGAAGGGTCATGGAACTGCCATTTCCATAATGTTTACCCAAAGTCCAAGATATTTTGTTATTAGTTGATTTGCATATTCTTTGTGTAGCAAACCCTGTATCCTAACATGTGAATTTAGGAGTGAGTCTAATTAGGTTGAAAGCCTTCCCTATGTGAGCATCACATGTTGAATTATATAGAAGAAGGGCCTAGATTAAAAAGACTACCATGAAACCAATCTTGTCCATTGATTGTTTTTCAAAATGTCATAAATGATAAAAAAACAAAAAAGTTCCCTTTACCTTATCACTTTGACAATTGATAAATTGTTAATTTTTTATTTTATTTTTCTACAAAATGTCATAAATGATAAAAAAACAAAAAAATCCCTTTACCTTTATCACTTGATAAATTGTTAATTTTTTATTTTATTTTTCTACAAAATGTTATAAATGATTAAAAAAAAAAACTCCCTTTACCTTTGTCACTTTGACAATTGATAAAGTGTTAATTTTTTATTTTATTTTTCTCTAGTATTATTGCAATGATTTTTTATTTATCTAGTGATTACCAATCAAAACAAAGTATTTTTTACATGAGAAATTTTTTGGGAAATATTATTTTGAATAAAACAAACACACTAAAATCAAGTAAAAAAATAAGACAGGAATTTAGTTATTCAACAAATAATATTTATTTTAATGTTAAACAAATAATATTTTTTCTTTAAATCTATGCAAATATTATAACAAAATTGTAATATTCATATTAATGTGATTATTTAATTTTGATTGATTGTATATATATTATTTATAAATTTGATATTTTAAATATTAATGAAATAATATAATTAATAATAATAGAATGTATATTAAATTATTGATTATACAAATTAGTAGAATTAATGTGATAGATATTATAAAAGTTCATATATCAAATACATACTTATAAAAATGATTATGAGCCATGGTAGTATGTATTTAATAGTTATGCATTATGTGCATAATATTAGATATAAGTTGTAGAACATAAATCTATTGCACCCTCACATAATTATTTTTAAATTAATTATATGATTAAATATGCATTTGTTTTTATATAAAAATCAATAAGAGATTCAATTAATTTAGTACATTTACGCAACTATGTTTGTTCAAACAAATTCTATAACTTCCTCAAAAAGTTTTGAGCCTGCCCATTGAACCTATGGGTCCAATTGCTAGTACAAATAGTTTAGTGTTGGCAAGCACTTGGTCTGTAGTATTGCAGCAACTCATTACAAACTAGGTGACATATTCAACAAGCAATAAAGACTCAAGATGCAAACTACAAATATAAATATTTCTGTAATTGTTGTTGAATCTTAGTCAAGAATGGGCACAAATAAAAAATAGTAAATATATTTTGAGCAACTTCAAATACATCAAGTTACGATTCATATAATATAGTTATGTTTATGAATACAATTTTATAAGTAATATTTTGTAAGACATTATTTATCTTTATTTAGAAAAATTATGGTCTATTTGAATTTAATATGTTTATAGTCACTTCTACATCTATTTGAAAAGTTTGTCTAATAAATTGTGTATTCTAATGATGGTCAGTCAAAGTACAAATTTTTTTACTTCAAAGATGTGGTCCCTGAATTAAATGCATCTACAAAGACATCCATTGAAAGACATCCATTGAAGGGCATTAAATAAATATAAAACACAAGTCAAGGAACCGTTTTTTCTTTAAAAAGTAAGAAATGTGAAAGATAAAGTGGTGGGGGTGGCGTGACATTCATTGATGGTGTCTTTATTCAATAATGAAACCAATGGTTAATGATTATGTATGGTGATTTGCATGTTATGATGTCGTAGGCATGCTGTTTTGTCGGAGAATAGCCATTGGTCCATTGAAGGGCATTAAATAAATATAAAACGCATGTCAAGGAACTGTTCTGGTTTTCTTCTGTAAAAAGTAAGAAATTTGAAAGATAAAATGGTAGGGGTGGCCTGACATTTATTGATGGTGTCTTTACCCAATAATCAAACCAATGATTAATGATTATGTATGGTGATTTGTATGTTATAATGTTTTAGGCATGTCATTTTGTCCAGGGAATAGCCACTAATTCATTAAAAGGCATTAAATATAAAACGCAGGTCAAGAAACTGTTCTGATTTTTTCCTTTAAAAAATCAGAAAGGGGTGGCGTAACATTTATTGATGGTGTCTCCACCCAATCATCAAACCGATATATGTCTGTCTTTTCATGAATAATGAGAAAGGCAAAGGCGTTTATATGTCAAGTGAAGTTGCGCTTTCATTCTTCGTTGAATTTGAAGGTTTCACTTTTTACAATAGCACATAGGTTAATTTTTTTGTTTGTTTGTAACATGGTCAAAACTATTTTAATATTTTTTTCTTTCTCGCCCACTTCACGTGCTATTTGACTGGTGAAACCCCTTTCCAAATATGAGGATAACTACAAACTTAGTTCCAACGAGAGCTGGGGCATGGCCCCCACTGCTCAATCCTTGGGAAGCAATCCACCATATTCTATGCCTAAGGCTTACATGAGAACACACTCTACAAAAAGTTACTATGCTCACACTCTACAAAAAGTTACTAGGGCATTTTCAAGTTTTGTCACATAAGGATGGAATTCAAAAAAATGAAGTATAGATAAATAGAATTTTTATTGAAGTCAATGTTTGAAAATGAAAAACTAGAATAAATTTGAAAGATTTATATTCAATCAAACACTGAAATAGCATGTTTTTATTGCCTAAAGGAAGTGGGAAACAAAGCAAAAGCAGCACCCAAGTTAGGATATGGGCCCAAGTGAAAGATGGACATCAAATAAAGTGCCCATTTCATTTTAAAACAAATGAAATTATAGATGGAACAACTGATTCCCAACTCAAAAAACAATAAAAAGAATTAGTAAGACAATTTGACAAAGGTTGGTGGACCATTCTAGAAAAGTTTATAACACTTGTGGAGCACACAATAAAGGTTGCCATCTAATAAGTAACCAAATAAGTTGATGCTACAAACAAATTCACATAAAAAGGAAATTGAAAGGTACAATAATTATTCCTTTCATGTAAACATTCTTACAAATCAAAAACAAGATATGACTTCAACTAATTGTTTTTTCCATTACTATGTAGTGATTTCAAATAAAGTTACAATATTGCTTCATTTCATGTAAACATTCTTACAAATCAAAAACAAAATATGACTTAAACTAATTGTTGTTTTTCCATTACTACGTAGTGACTTCAAATAAAGTTACAATATTGCTTCATTCTTGTCATCATCAAAATATTATGTACACAAATAAAACATTATGTACTTTAAAGTATTAAATTTTGCTACTGAGATTTTAATTCAATTTATTTATTCAATCTAACTATTTCATTTATTATCAAATAATTTAAATATTTTTAAAATACTACAATCACTTAAAAAAACACCACCTCACAATCAAAAAATAATATTACAAAATACATACTAACCACTATATACAGTTTTTTCTATAAAAACATTGCAAAAGAAAAGAATATTACCTTAAATATTCGTTTATTCACTTGATCTTGTGAGAGATTTGTAAATACACTTTTCAGAATTCATAGGCGTTAGAGAGCCCCTCTTTTCCATTAAGAAAAATAAAGCTTTTACGTTGTTAGCACTCCCTTTGCATAAAGGTGATGAAGTCAAAGTTAAATGTTGAAAACGATTTAATCTCTGTGTGGGCCCCACCACATTTTAGGCTTAGTCTTTGTAGAGCCTGATGGGCATGGGTTCTTAGCAAATATAGGTGTCATATTAATGGCAAAGCCACTAGACCTAGTGGCAATAGACTCTTCTTGCTTCTAAAAAAACATGATTCTTAAGATTGTGAATGTTTGAAATACACTAAGTAAGCTAATAATTATTGTAAGTTCCATTGAAAATTAGTTTCAAAGAAATCTCCTACTAGCAATCGCACGGTAGTGTGTAATGGGTACGCCGATGAATGTTGAAGGGAGTTTAAAATTGCATGGTTAGGAAAATTCGTAATGAACATATAAATTATCAACAACGGTAAAATTAAAGTGTAGCACTCCTTTGGGGCATAGCATGTACGACATAAAAAGCAAAAGTCCAATCATTGAAAGTGAGATACTAATTTTATAACCCATTGTAATATGAGGAGCTCTGTAATTTTATGTGGAGGTATAAAGGAACATTCTGTATCATAATACAACTCAGAGTGGGACCAATGATCTTAATAACATGAGTTTCTTTATTTCCACCCTTTGAATAGAGATAAAAGAAGTTTCAAATTATAAATGTAAGCACACTTATGTAATTAGGTATATACTAGAAACTAATTTAATTTGGCCCACGTAATTTCTTTTTTTCTATGTCTAGCAGTTCTTATTTGTTAAAATAAATATCATATCAAGAATTTCTCCTGAAATTTTGGCCAGTACCGTTGTGTATAGAATAGTACTTGAACTAAATTTATCTCTATAAAAGTGACATTGTTGATTAACAAACATATCATCAATTACTATTGATCACCAAATAAAAGAGGAATGTGTACTATTTTGGGAACAAAAATACAAAAATCATATGTCCTAAACAAAATCTGAAGAAATGGACACCATTTTGAAAGCAAAGAGGTCTTAGATTCATTGTCTCTCTTTTATGTCCTTTATATCCCTTTATACTAATGTGCAAGCATAAGTAAAAAAGGTCACTGTGCAACCACTAGTCAAAAAGAAGGTCGCAGGAATAAATAACATGGGAATACTCTTCTTCTCTTGACCTATATGAATGTTGCAATACACACCAAGTGCATTCACTGTGTGAAACACATCCATTGCAAGGAGCCAAAGTAGACTACAATAAACCCCATCTTCATCTTCATCACCCATGCAGAGAAATAGTGTGTAGCATGGTGAGAACCATTACAAGAATCCATGATGTTGCATGGCATATAAGAAGGTTACATAGCCATCTTCAAACATGGAACTGTGGAAAAGCCATAAAAAAGGATGGCACAATCATTAGAAGTCTAGATGCAACATCAAATAAAGCTTGTGTTCCCACAGGAATTATGCAAGGCACAAATTAGAGTGTGAGAAATGATCTAACATAGAATTATTATGCAGCCATTAAAAGAACATGGTGTAGCATCAACCTCCTCAAAATAGTATGGCAGGTCTATTATGCAGACTAATTACAAGTAAATGCATATCTAGCATAGTATTTGAGCATAGAGAGAAACCAAAAAAATGGAAACAAATGGTGAAGTTTCATTTTATTGGAACAAGAAAACTTTTAGAGGTCACAATAGGCTAGGAATGTGAGTGAAATAACTCGATTTCTCCATGTCACCTCTCATCATATAGTGAACACATAATTTCAAATTTGACAGTAATGGTTTTTTTAGAAGATCACAAGGTAATTTTAAAATGTATTAAAAGAATCATTTTATTTGAATTTGAAATAAATAAAAACCATTTATTATTAAAAAAGTAATTTAATAGAAACTGAAAACATATATTTGTGGAAATTGATATGGATTAAAAGCATCTAAAGTTGGGAATTAGAATTTGTGGAAGAAACATGCCTAGATTTGGTCATTGCATGAATTTTTTTTTGTATTGCCTAATATGAAAAAGTGAAATAGAAAATGACAAGCCATAAATGTTTGACAATTTCAGTAAACAGGTATATTGATGGTTTTAAAATGATGTATATGATATGATATGATATGAATGAAAAGAAAATATATATACAAAATGTAAATATATTTTTAACCACTATGGCAGGTCCATTAGGCACAGTAATTACAAGTAGATTCATATCTAGCATAGTTTTTGAGCATAGAGAGAAACTGAGAAAATGGAAACAAATGGTCAAGTTTCACGCTATTACAACAAGAAAAATTTCAAAAGTAATAGCGAGCTAGGAGTGTGAGCGAAATCACTCCATTTCTCCATGTCACCTCTCATACTATGGTGAACACATCATTTCAAATTTGCCAGTAATGTTTTTTTAGAACATTGCAAGGTAATTTTAAAATGTAATAAAAGAAACATTTTTTTTTTTCAATTTAACTATTAAGTAAAACTATTTATTATAAAAATAGTAAAATAGAAACTGAAAACATATATTTGTGGAAATTGATATGGATTAAAAGTGATTAGATATTTGTGGAAGAAACATCCTTGGAGTTGGTCATTCCTATTTTTTTTATTGCCTAATATGAAAAACTGAAATAGAAAATGGCAAAGTCATAAATGATTGACAATTCCAGCAAACCAATATATTGATGGTTACAGATGCATGGTGAAAAATAGTAATGCAAATTCCACGAGTATGGATCAATATGATATGATATGAATGAAAAGAAAATATATATACAAAATGTAAGTGTATGTTCATGTAGTCAAGAGTTTGCATGTGAGAGCATTGTCAAGTGTTCATCTTCTTGTTTGTGAAGAGCAACATATGGGTTTTGTTGCATACATGCATATCTTTGGAATGTGAAGGTAGGGCAAACTCAAAGACAAACAAGTTTGAAAACTCAAAAAATAGTTGTGAATGTCAAACCCCAATGATCAATGTTGTCAATGTCGATTGTTGCCCTTTGCAGTGTAAGGCCTTGCAATTTGTGTATTGTTAAGGCCCGTGCCATTTTTTCAGTGGGATTTGGTGATGGCCACCATGGCTTAGCAATGTAGTAGGAACATTTCTTACATTATTGTGATCCCAAACTGGGCCTATGTAATGTTTAAATTAAACAACAACAAACAAGGGAAGTTGAGGTGGTTTCGAAGCATCAGGTTGTATACAATTGCTCTGACTTGTCCTAGTGCACCATTCACAAGGCCATCTTGCATCCACAAATTAGAACATAGCATAACTTCTTGGCCAATACTCAAGAGAATCTTAGCTTCAATTTGTTCATCGTCTGGATTTGGGCATGTTGCCCCTTTTAGCTACTCCACATTGGACAAAACAATTGGAATTTCTAAAGATTGTAGCAAGTGTTTATTATGTATTGAAACCAACTCATTTATTGCAAATAAATGTATGGAGGATAGAAAAGGTGCCCGCTTAGCAAAGGTGAGTGAAGAACTTGAGTGCAAAATTACAACATGCCAATCCTCAACTATAGGCTCTGCATTCCTTATATTTGAGAGAAGTGAATGGAAGGCAACTTGTATAGGCTCCTCACTGATTTGCTAAAATATTTTGGTCAATGTAATTACTATGGTGAAGCTTCACCATAGTGTTCTTCCAGAGGAATTTGAAGCATACATGGGGATGTCCTTGTTTGGTGGTAGTTGGCCAAGGCGAGCATGATTGAGCATCCCCTAAATGGGATATGATTATGGGCCATGGAATGCCTCAAGCAACCTGCTATCAATTCTTTGTAGCAACTTTGGGCCAAAGAAGCTCATTTCATCTAAATAAATGTAATAAATGAAATGCATGCTCTCTTGGAATGTAGCAAGTGTTTTCCCTTGTAGGGGTTCATTTCTCTTATTGGTATCTAGAGGGCAGAATGAACTATAGATGGTTGAATGTTGAAAGTTGCAACACCAGTTGCAGCAAGAAATATGAATGGTGATTGGCCATGTGGGGCCATCCTCATGAGTGTGGATTTGATGCTTGAGATCAAATGTGACTTTCCAGTTCTTATAATTCCTTGAACAATGATTTTTAGTGGTGGTTGCAAACCAATGGAAGAGAGATGCAACACAATAATATCATATGCTTTTTGTTGCTAGATAGAAAGGTTGCTTTGTGCTTCTTGACTAAGAACGTGTTGGACTTGAAATATTGGGCAGCTAAAGTCAATGAAATCAATAGCTATCACTTTTAGTAGTGGATTGAAGGCTAGAGCTACTCAATCATGGTTTAGTTCAATGCCATGTCGACCAAGCATGTCAAGGTTATCTAACTGAAATGATATGTTTGGATGCAGGCTTGACAAGACTTTCCATTCATTGAGATTATTATTGTTAGGATTAAGGTGCCATCAACCTTGTAAATCCTATGTAATTAATTACTCCTAATATTGTTTGTAAATCACCCACAAGGGATGATAGGTTTCACCAGTAACGATCTTGTTTTAGTGGCATGTTTATATCAGTCCTTGACGCTAACTCATCCACGACAAAGGGTCACACGGGGGTTTCCCCCTATGAGGGGTCTGGGGGGATCATCCCCCAGCGGGGGGTCTGGGGGCAGTGCGCCCCAGTGGGGGTTCGAGGGTAGCACTCTTGAAACCACATTTTATTTATATTTTATCATTGTAAATCTAGACTATTCATAATTAGGTCACAAATCTAATGGTTGATATTATGTTGGTTTTCTTTCCCTAGAAGGAAACCCCCTTTTATAAGGATATTTGTACTATGCTTTTATTAGAGTTGAGAGTAACAGGCGTTGCTGGATTGAAGACTAGAGAAGAGGAGGAAGTGCATGTATTGTAATCTCATATTTGAAGATAATATAACTTGGAGCCTTTTTTCTTGGTGGAGTTTTTTACCTAAAAGGGTTTTCTGCATGTTACATATTGTGTTATGTGTTTAGTTCTTGATGCATATTATTTTTGTGTAGTGGGTTTTATTTCTATTGCAATCTTCATTGATTCTATATTGTTTAAAGCACATAAATAAGGTTTGAATCATATTTTCATTGTGTGATTTGCTCCTTCATTTCTAACAATTATCTTACATGTCATAACCATTATCTGAAGGACTGTCATCACCAGTGTATGATCATAGTGGATCTTGTGGTGTGCGATGCACATGCCATGGATGGAAGTTGCATGAGAATCTTTTCCAATTTGCTATAATATATAGTTCTTATATGCCAATAGCATTATGAATGCTATAGAATGGATGGTAAAGCAGTAGTTCACTCTAGCAGAACTCCTCAAAACACTTGTGATCTTTTGTTGGGATGGTCATGGAGTGTGGAGAGACCCAAACAATCGTTGGTGTTGATCGCTTTCTCCATTTATTGTTCTTTCATGATGCTTTGATGGTCTATTTTTGTGTCATTTCAATGAGTGGCATTGCATCTAGTTGTATAGGTTGTGTCATGTATAAGTCAATGAAGGTAGGGGAGGGGGTGTTGGATGTGTTTGAGACTACAACATGCTAGAAATGTTTTTGGCTAACATTTAAACAAACAAATTATCTGCTAGATATTGAGAGGGGTAGTTTTAACAAAAGGTGGCAAATCTCCTAGGTACCAATATCATGATCTATGAGTCTCTAAATAAGCATTTTGTGAAAACCAACTAGTACTGGTCTATCAGAGTTAGAATTTGTTGAAATGTGAGTCATCATAGTGTGGTATGTTTCAGACTTTTGCTCAGGTTTTGCTGCATATTTTGCAATATATTTAAACACTGCATTGGTTAAAATAATAGGCTGGCAATCTACATTGGCTCTCCATATAGAAAGGATAAATAGGTTGTGAAGATTCAAGGGACCATCATTGTAGGCAGGGATGTGTTTATCTTGGCCATTCTCAGCAATTGAAAGACTTGATTCTCTCGTGAGATCGAAGGGGCTTTATAACGACAAGCAAGAGATGCCCCTATTCTCCTCAAGCATGTTGGCTGGGTACATTTTGTATGGTGTTGTACATGATTGACCAACTCATTGTAATCAATGGAAGTGTTGATTGCTATTATCATTCTTGTGTCCATCAAGCAAGGGTCATCTAGGATATTTCAATGGAAATTTTGGTTTCTCAATTTAAGATTTCGTGGGTTCCAGGAAGAGACATCTATCAATATAGTCAACTATTCTTTGTATAGATTGAAGGTTGTTCCATTGCAATTTTCTAATTCTAGGTGCCTCCTAGAGCCAAAGGAAACCATGAATATGTGTAGAGCCTTTGTGTTGTCATTCATACCTAGTTAAAGAGATTGCCAACATCTAATAAGGAAAAAAGCAAGTAAAAGATTGTCTGTGTTCCCTTTGGCATGTGAATTCATGGCTCGGCAGATCGATGGCTAACAGGACATTCGGACGCATACAAGATGATTGAAATCTCATCATCTGTTTGATTTTAGTCACCATTTTTTCTTTTTGCATGTTTTTCCCTTCTTCCATCCAACTAAAAAGTCCATAGGATTTTTTTGGTTTACCATTTTTGTTATCTCCGGTGGATTCATTTCATATGGTGGGAAAGGGCATAAATAAACCTGATGAATTTTATGGCCTATACATCATGGTGTTGGTCGCCGTATCATCTTAGTGATAAATGGTTGATGAATTTGATTATTTTTTCATGTTTAAAATTACTAAACCAATTATTCATTTGTTTAAATGGTCATACGATCACCAAGGGATTATTATTGCTAATTTGCTAGCCTTGATTAAGGGAGCAAGTTTCCTATATGGAGTTTGATTACATATATAATCTTAATATTTTTAATATATCATTTAGTTAATATAATCTTACTATTTTTAATATATCATTGAGTTAATTTTTGCAAACATGCAAGTTGATCACTAGGGTCCATGTTGTTCCATTTTGAAAAGTGGTGGGCATTGTTTCTTCTAATATGCATCTCTAACAGGTAGGGATTCCATTTGATTGCCTAGTTTTAATTCTTGTGATATATTTCCATGCAAACTAAGTGTGTTGACATTTGTGAGAGGGTATACAATTTTGAATGGAAATTTTCTAGCAATGCAATAATTTTCTAGGAAACCTAGAGGAGGATAAATCTAGGTAGATGGGGTGGGGTGCATGACATAGGTTTTTGAAGGTGGGGGGGTGATAGAAGGAGAGAGTGTAGATGTGGAGGCTTCATTTTCAAGGATTTGTTGGTTTTGTCATCTTCTTTTGTTGATATTATTTTTCTTTGCATGGTATTGTATTAGCCAGGACTCATATCCTTTTGCATTGTTTGTTTCTTGATTCTAGGTATAGATTGAAAAAATGTATAATATTCCTCTACTTCTTAAGAATGCATAATTGCTCTCTAAAATGATATTTATTAAAAAATATTTAAATCTTTGAGTGAGATCTTATTTATCCCACATGACATTTAATAATGTTAGTTTTTAACAATGAAGTTTCAGAATGTAGGATTTGTGTGGTTTTGATTAATTTAATTTTAAAAAATTTGACCTTTAAATTAGAATTTATTTTTATAGGAAAAAAACTTTTAATAACAATATCAAAAATGTATTTAATGAATTTTTATAATAATATATGTGTATTGAATATTTATTTAAAAATTAAAAACAATTCTGAAAAGTATAATTTGTTTAGTCACACACATATGTAGTTACCCTCTTCGTCATAGGAATTAAATAAGTATGTTGCTAGATATATATTAATATATTTATAATTAATTAACATAATAATTAAGATTATGTTGTAGCTAAAAATATATATAAATACTATAGCCTCTTAAATATTTATGTTAATAATTATCCTATTAAGTATACTATTTGATCTAATAGTATATTCAAAGTATATTATTAGTTATATTAGTTGTAATATGCAACCAACTAAACTATATCGAGGGAAACCTTATATTATATTTGGTGTCTTCTTCTACCCCTGTGTTTTTGGTTTCTTTGGGGATAGCTACTTTGTCATAATAACTGAAAATTATTTCGGTGATAAGAATTTATTTATCAATGTCCCACAATTTTTACTAACAAATTTTACTCTTATATAAATTGATAGGACATTTAAATATCATAACTATATTATATTTTATTAAATATTAATTGTATGTGTTTTTTATTTCTTTGGGGATAACTACTTTGTCATAATAACTACACAGATAAGAATTTATTTACCAATGTCCCACAATTTTTACTAATGAATTTTACTCTTATATAAATTGATAGGACATTTAAATATCATAACTATATTATATTTTATTAAATATTAAATGTATGTGTTGAAAGCCCGAGAAATAATATCACAAGTTTCAAATGCTTGAGCATAAAGAAAACAAAAGGAATCATTTTCAAAATATTAAATCACCACAGTGACAAGTAAGACCATACTTATTACAATTTGCCATGAAAAGTTTCCATGCGTTCAATCGTTTTGCATCCTTTTGCAGAACTCTCAACCCTTGATTTTCATTTCTACAGGCTTGTTTTACTTGCATCGTTTCATCTTCTACTTCCATTATAAGGTATGTTGAACATTGTAAGGTATATATCACATTTTGAAGCATGAGAATTGAAGATATTAAAGTATTTGCAAGTAATATTTTATTGTGGCAATTTGCATTAATGTGCAAAGATATAAACAACTAACAAGAAAGTAAAAAATATAATGGTAGTTGAGCTTTTTTGAAAAGAAATTATATTTTTAAATATAAAACAACATTATATTATATTATATTATAGATGATAAATAATATATTAATAATATGAATATAATAAAATAATGTATATACTATATATGAGTTATAATATTATATAAGTGATTTAAATAAAAGATATATTATAATATTTTAATAAAAAGGTATTGAATTTTTTTTATGTAGAAAAAAAAAATTATAATAAATTGCATGTTTTATATATATGTGGTCTAAAATGGTCAATTATTTTAAATTGAATTAATAAACATTTGTCCCCATCTTTTATACATAGATAACTTATTAACATTTTACATTGGATAGGTGGTATTAGAACCCTATTTTCTCTACAAGAGTTTTTTAGAGTTTTTAGCTATAACCCTACAGAAAAACACAAGGTGAGTAAAGATATCTTAAAAAATATTTCAATACCCAACATGTCAAAATGAAGACATACACTACTAAACAATAGCCTAATTAACCAATAGCCTGGATTTTTCTTATGTCATTCTGAAGAGAGATATACAAATGCCTATTTTTAGAAAATCTAACTCATTTTGGAGGGGCCTATTTTTTTTTCAGGATTTCACATAGATTTTCTAAATATAAATATGTTAGTATAGACATCTTAAATATATCTATCTAGATTATTTTATTTACTTAAAATTTATTTTATTTTACATTAAAACTATTTAAGAATTATTTTATTTTTATTTGTACTTAAGAGTTATTCTATAATTTTTATTTTTTAAATAGATGTGTGAAGTAATTTATTTTTTATTTTTTGGTTAAGCTCCAAAATTTTATAATGTTGTGAAGATTAATAATGTAAGTGCTTTAGAAGCGTGTCCCCTATATTTAAGAGGAGAACACTACAACGGGTCAACTAATTGACAAATAAGAGTCATTCCAAGCACTTTGGAATGAACCTAACTCTCTATGTTCTAGTTGTAGAGCCAACTTGAGTTTTCTATAGTGGCATCATAGTTTGGTCATGTATAGTACTATATATAATATATTGTTTAATTAGGATGTTTTTTAGTAGTGTATGTCTTCATTTTGGCCTTTGGACATTAAAATATTTTTTAGGATATCTTTATATCTTTACTCACCTAGTATTTTTCTTGTAGGGTTATAGCTAAAAACTCTAAGAAACTCTTGTAAAGAAAATAGGGTTCTAATAGCATTTATTCAATGTAAAATGTGAATAAGTTCTAATTAAATCTATATATAGATAAGATGGTGACAAATATTTATTAATTCAATTTCAAATAATTGACCATTTTAAAACACACATATAAAACATGCAATTTATTAAAAAAAAAAATTTCCTATATGAAAATGAATTCAATACTTTTTTATTAAAATATTATAATATATTTTTTATTTAAATCACTTATATATATATTTTATTTATGATATGGATATTTATTAATATATTATAAATCACTGCTAAACAATATACATTTAAACTTAAACTTTAAAATGTAGACAGATCCACTATCAACAGATCATTATTAAATATACATAGCTAAATATAATAGAACTGATTGACATTTTTCACACGGCAAATAATAGGGTTACAGCTTTTTGTTTATGCCAGGGTAATAACAAAAAAAGAAGGCGACGGACTAGGGAAAAACGGCAACGGCAACAGGAAAAACGGGCGGTGTAAAAATCCGCTGTTAATTACAAGTTTGCATACACGAAATCAGAGTTAGATCTCTGTGCAATATTTTATTTTGTCTGCATCGACCCACTAATGGATTCAAAAACCGGCCAAAATACTGCTGACAAACCACGGAAAACTTTTCTCTTTTAGGTTTATTGTTCTCTTTTCTATTAGTGGATGCTGCAAAGCAGCTTTTATTATTTTCTTTCCTACTCAACTGTGATTATTTCACCCTTCATTGACTTTTGAAATATCGAGTAGTTTAATATTAAGAGTAGGCCATTGATGCAAATTACACATGAAACAATCCATCCTACAAGATTATTTTGTGCTTATACAAAACAAGTTACACAATTTATATGGTAGTTGTTCTAGTTCCTGGAATTACTTATCAAGTAGAATGCAATATTATTCCTTGTAACTATATATTGTTTACTATTTTTAGTTTTTGTTTTGAGGCAATAAGGTGATTTTTACTTCAATTCTAGTTGTCTAGAACCCTAGATGATATTTAAACTATTTTCATAAAACTATTTTGAAAAAGTTAAGTGTGTAGAGAATTTGTCAAATACATAACAAATTGATTTAGTTTGTAAGAAAGAGAATTATCAAGATGTTAAACCTTTCCTAATAATTCTATTAATGTTGACAAATGACCAAAAAATAGAATCCAAAACATACAACAAACAATGTAAATATAACGACCTCTAATGTAGTTATATTTGGAGGCAATGATAGTGTTAATTTGGTTATATAAATTGTGCTTAGATATATTTTTGCAAGGATATTGTTATTGGCATGCGATTAGTTTTTATTTTTTGAACATGGAACAAAATGTATAGGAATTTAGATGTAGTTATGGATATCAGAAAGAGCAATACAATTGCAATTAACAAGTCATGGTAGATTTGATCATGATTCTAGTAGTTATTAAAAAAAAACTTAGTAGCTTTGGAAGAGTCATTATGTGAGCATATAATTGTACATTCATTGCAAAAGTTATCTTCATTAATTGTGTATAATGTAATTAATTCTGAGTTACAATTGCTAACTTTCTTTTTACTTTGTGCACTAGTAGCTCCTTTGATTAGAGATGGATTGACCTAGACAAGAAAGTATTGATTGAAGTGTTTACATAGTAGAGTTTTTTTAGGATATTGTTATAATTATTTGCCAAAGTGTTAGCCCATTGTATTCAATTGTTCATTTTCATTCCAATTTAGCATTGTAATCTAGAACTTTTCTTGAAGTAATATTCCTTGTGAATCAGAACTAGTGTCTAACACTCCTGCTTCAAGAGCTATGAAATCACTATCAATATCAGGTGCATAGAACATCAACATCAATTGTGTTTATTTTCTAGTTTGTGTGTCTCTTCTCATGTATGATACCCACTTCAGGATTAAAGTTGTCAATAACAAAATTTTGTATTCCTTTGTTTCTAAGAAACTTTTCACATGAAACTTGCATATTTATATGCTCTAACTCATATAAAGAGTCTTCAACTTTTGGTACAATTTTTTGTAAGTTGTCCAAACCTTGACTTGTTTTAGGCACATATAAAAAATACTTATGATTTGGCTCATAAGATCAACTTGAAGAACATGAATTACTATAGTGCCTTACAATCATTATTTTATTCAATAGGCTAATACTTTTAAGCATGAGAGTTTAAATGGTTCATTTGTCATAGCATAACTTTTGGAGGAGATCAGAGGAAAAAATGGGTAGATTATGCTAGACAAGGTGGTTGGAATAGCTAGAACTTGTAATTACATAGAGGTGCAATTGATTATTTCACATTAATTGAATTTCAGTGAAATCATAACTAAGCACAAAATATTTTCTTTATAGTGGACTAAAACTTAAATCACCAATAGGAAGTCCATATAACACTCATTATAATTTATAGTCATCCATATTTGCAATAAAATGGTTGTTTTTATTTATAATGACACGATGCTATTGCGGTTAGCTATTGTAATATTTGAAATGTTGATATTCCTTGTATTGCTCATCTTAGTTGATAAAACCTCCCATTTTTCATATTGGCCATATGTAGTGTATTAGTCTTATGTTATTTGTTCAACATTCATTGAATCAATTCCCCAATTCCAAATTGATAGTCATGCAACAATTTATATTAAGTTGCCACTTTGAGGCAAGCATAGATATGAAACAATTTTTTGTTGATTTTGTAGCACTATGGTGTTTTATGTCTTGCAAATTGAAATAGTTAGGAGCTCAATTACAAAGCTCATGTACTTGTTAGTTCAACTCTTCATTTTTTTCTAGTGTCATCCTATGCACCATTTTATTTTGTTAACTTGCCCCTAGTATTAGATCCATGTGATGATTAACACTCTTTAGTGGTGGTAATCTATCCGGGATGTATTATCTGATATGATATCCTTAAACTCTATTAGTAGTTCTAAAATTTCCTTTTGTGATATCTTTTCTTCATCTATGATGGTGTTTGTTGTGCTTGTAGTGCCACACATCCTTAGAATTAATGTAAAACACATATTCTCGTGTCTTAGACCATCTAGAAACTTCTTCCCATCCACTAAACAAATCATGGCATTACCACACACTTGACTATCTTTCTCCTTCAAATATGTATTAAAGTATGTCTCCTATCATCCTTTGTTACAATATAAGTATTCTTTCTCCCATCATGTATATCTTTCCTATCATATTGTCATGGTCTACACAACAATAGATGACATACATCCATTGGCATAATATTACACAAAACTTCATAATGAAATGTACCTATCTTAAATTTCACTAAACATTGTTCACTTACCAATACCTTGTGTTCATCTTGCAACCAAGAAAAATTGTATGGACTAGGGTGTTCTAACCTCTTCAACTTCAACTTGTCAACCATTTCTTCTAAAACCAAATCGTTTGTATTACAACTATCAATAATCACCTTACAACACTTACTTCCAGATTTACATGTCACTCTGAACAAAATTTTCCTTTGTACTAGTTCTTGAGTCTTCATCTTCCATAGTATTTATTCTTAGCAAAGCTCTCCTCATGACTAATGATTCACACTTCTCTGGTTTGTCAATTGGACTTTGTGATCTTTTAGATTCATCTTCAACATACACAATTCTTGGGCTACCCCATTAGCTAGTGCTTGTGTGCAATGTAGACTACTTGATCTACTAGACATTATTAAAAGCTTTCATCATTCATTCAATGACATGCCACCACATTCAACTCACACACCACCACATTTACTAAATTGACTTGCATACTTGCCTACATCAATATGGTTGGGATGTGTAATCTTTGTGCTCTAAATAAGGGAGGAGGAGACTCATAGTATATGAACATTCCTGGTGATCAAAAGCTTATATGGTGAAGAATTAAGTACCAGGATAAAGCGTAGCTCATCTATAAGGGAACGAAGAGTCATGGAACTGTCACATCAATAGGAAGGGTTATGGAACTGCCATTTCCATAATGTTTACCCAAAGTCCAAGCTATTTTGTTATTAGTTGATTTGCACATTCTTTGTGCAGCAAACCCTGTATCCTAACATGTGAATTTAGGAGTTGGCAAGCACTTGGTCTGTAGTATTGCAGCAACTCATTACAAACTAGGTGACATATTCAAGAAGCAATAAAGACTCAAGATACAAACTACAGATATAAATGTTTCTGTAATTTTTGTTGAATCTTAGTCAAGAACAGTCACAAATAAAAAAATAGTAATTATGTCGAGAGTGTTCTACAATCACAGCAGGGGTGGAGTTGAAGAGCTGAAATATTCCAAGATTCCCTATAATTTTATAAGATTTCAATCTAAAAAACAAAAAAAAAAGATTTATATGCATGAGATTATTAAGATAGAGGATCATAATGAAACGTCACAATAAATAAGCCACTAAACCTCACTCTCAAAGATGCTTTTGCTATTTTAAACCAAAATGCAAATTTATAAATGCCAAGAATAAGAAATATATTTAATAGTTTATAAAAAATAAAAACCAAAAAGAAAAAAACAAATTGGAAGATATCTCTCACCCACTATAAATATATTTTTTAAATATAAATATACTAATATATTTTGAGCAACTTCAAATGCCTCAAGTTAAGATTCATATAATATAATTAGCGGATTGGCTATTTGTGGGAGAATCTTCTACCAGAATTAAGATAACCCAAAAACCAGAATTAAGATAATCGGACAGTCAGTTTATCAATAAAACTCAGTGCACCTTCCATAAACTCCTACACAGCCATTCTGCACCTCCAACTCATACATTATATTAACAATAGCGCATCAGCAAAGCTTGTGGGAAAATTCAAGAAATTAGAGGAGTGATATTCGCCCGAGCATGAAAGCTGTTAGAAGTTATATTTGACCCTGCCAACACCAAATATTTAAAAGTCCAGATTGTATTATAAAAAATATAATATATATTTAACCGCTGGCCTGGTCGTCGAGCGTCGGGAATCTCTGTGAAGCTCCGGTTATGCCGGTTCGGTTCGTCAGACTTTTTAAATTGTTATTATTTTTTATATTAAAAATTAACAATATTATTTTTTAACAATACCCTTTTTACATTCAGCTATTAAAATTAAATAGCAATAAAAACAATGTGCCGAAAAAACAATTCCTCCTAAATGCATATCAGAAAAACATTAACTAAATTCAAATTTAACACATCTACAATATTTAAATTGGACTTTTAAATTTATTTATATTTTAACATTTTAAAATTTATTATAATATATTTAAATTTAATATCTTTAATAATTTTTTTATGTTTACAATATTAAAAATTTATAATTAAATCTATTATAAATATTAAATATTAAAAGTCAAATTAACGTGGGCCTAAATTTAATGGATAACTTGTTTGTCCAGTATTTTTTTTCTCAACTTGCCTTTCAAATATTAGAACCTACCTTATTTTAAGAAAAATATATAAATTAAAAATATATAAGAATAATTAATTATTTTATTTTTTTAATCTTCACTTTGAGTGATAAGCCTTCCAAAAAAAATGAATTGTATTTAGTAACTAAAATGACTAAATACAACCATACAACCATCCGATCAAGGTGATTCATGAGAAATGGCAGGAACCTAATCATTTATCTTTTCAGGTAATAACTTTTTTAACTTCATTATTCTAATTATACTATTTATTATTACACTTCCTATATTAAAATATAACAATACATTAATTTACATAAAAGGTAGCACCCAAAAGCCAATGTAAAAATAACAATACACTAATTTATATAAAAGGTAGCACCCAAAAGCCAATGTAAAAATAATATCTAGGCATTCAGCTGTGTTTTAGTTATTTTAAAGAAGCAAGTTGTGATGATGACATGCTTTGTTGCAGCTTGGGTGAAGTCTATGGTGTAGAGATTATTGAAAAGTAAAAGCTTTATAATTTGGTGGAGTTGGTTTCTGGTTGATACAAAGTTTTATGGAATATCAGTTTGGATTCAATCCCACTTTTATCCATAAAACCAGATCTTGCTTCAAGGCTTGGTTTTAGCTTCAATAAAATGGGAAGGGAAGGCCATATGCAAACTGTATGTTAAGCATTTTAAGAAATTCCACCATTTTAATTATTGGCAAACATTTCAAGAATTTGTAACTGTACCTTCATTTATTGAATGTGTAAAGAAATGAACTAAAAAATCTTATAGGGTGTTGTTTGATTTCTAATGATTTATTATCAAACTAAAATGTAACTTGTCTATGTTTTGATTGATTTCTCCAACAATCTCAATGTAACTTGTGTGGTTAATCATGTACTTGCTCTCTCAATGAATTACCGTTGCTAGGGAGTCACGGATATATGCAAGAATGTTCTTAGTCACAGGAATAGTCTTTGGAATTTTGATAAGTTTTCTTCACCATCAATCTATACGTTTTTTAAAACCATTAGTGAATTGGTTTCGTATGCAACTATTCTGTTGAGTGTTGAGTGTTGTTATCAAGTTTTTAATTTATCGTTCTCTTGTATCTCTAGGAACATAATGCAAAGCTTAACCCCTCCAAAATTTACTTGTTAATCTTGTACTTGCTCTCTGAGTGAACTTCGTTGCTAGGGAGTCACAGATATACGCAAGAACGTTCTCAGTCACAGGAATAGTCTTTGGAATTTCAATCAGTTTTCTTCACCATCAATCTGTACGTTTTTTAAAACCATTAGTGAATTGGTTTTTTATGCAACTATTCTATTGAGTGTTAGTGTTGTTATCAAGTGTTTAATTTATCGTTCTCTTATATCTCTAGGAACATAATGCAAAGCTCAACCCCTCCAAAAGATATGTCAACTGTTGAACTCAAAAATTGAAAGAAAAAAGAAGCAAACCACTTGTACTATATCCGCCATAAGGAACAAGCACGGAAAAATCAGTCGTGCTAACATCTAATGAAGTAATCATGATTGCATGATTCAGAGAACCCAATGAATAAACCACACATAGGAAATTCTTCAAACTCCACATTCAACATAGAAGAAACAATAGTTGATAGTAGTTCGCGTTACTTACCTAATGAAAGTACAATGCAAACAGAACCAACGTAAAACTTGATAGATGGGGAAAATAGTGACATAAATTCCTTACAAGATATGCAGTGTTCCAGTATCAAAAAACAAAAAAAAGGAGCAAACCGCTTGTATTACATTCGACGTAAGGAACAAATATTAGCTCGTGGTAACGCCCAACATTTCCAACAATCATTGTGAGACTTGATGGTGTCAGGTTGTCATTGATGTCAAAAAGGTGTCCTCAGTTTGTTTGATGTCATCAGGACTTGGTTGATCAGGTTTGGTCTTCAATGTGTCTTCTTATGTTTTTTGTGCATATTACTTTGATCTACAGAGTTCATGTTACTTGGTGTTGAGTTACTCAGGAGTTGAGTTGTTACTTCATGGTGTTGAGTTACTCAGTTAAGAGGTTACTTCATGTCATGACAATGTTCACATTCAGTGATAGTGTCTTGAAGATGTTGGGTTGTTGGTATGATATTATGGTCTGCATGGTCTGCATTCTTCATCATGGTTCAAGTGTAATGCAAGAGCAATACAGATCAAGTATTCATGTTAGTATTCTTCATATCTCACTTAAAGAAGCTCATGTGTTAGGAGATTGTTCAAAATGTTCATATGATCTCAGTTGATCAGGATCATACAATGATGACAAGAAGGATGCCTTATTGCAAGCTTCATTGATCATTGATTACGTTGATGTTTGGTAACGAGTTATAAAGTTATGGTATCTTCACAGTTGCATGGTTTACAAGGCTTGCATGTAAATTCATTTTATAAAGTGATGTTGACTTAGTGTTTACAAGGTTAAATGTTCAACTTCGACTGCCAAAAACATGTGAAGGTTTTATTTGTATTAGAAGAGCTTCGGACACTTTAAGGAGAGCATAAAGCATTAAATATGCTTTAGTGAAGAAAGCACATATATATGTAATTTAGAGGAGCTTGGCATAACAATGTGTTATTTAACATATTGATCATTAAGTTCTCTTAATTATCAATGATTTAAATCCTATTTTGCCCAGCAATGACAGTTGCACTTTATGTTTTAAACATTTGGTGACTTGGGGTAGCGGGTTTACAACTTAAACTTCACCGCTTGAAGGGTCTTCAAACCATGGTGGTAACCGGCCCTTCCTCCAGTGCTACCGGCTCTGTCGGTCTGTTCAAAATTCATCGAGCGCCAAAAGGTGAATCAACGAGCTTATTTGAAATGTCAATGGGCGCGAATTCTAAGATCGATGGATAGAGTTTAAAATCAAAAATTAGACTACGTGACTAAACTTTGAAGTTCATTTGGCGTCAAGACTGCAGACAATATGCCTTTTTAAGCTATTTTTAGTTATTAGTGGCAGTTTCTGTTGGAGAATTCCAAAGCAATTTTAAAAACAAAGGATTCTATTCTAATCTTTCGTGGCAGAGGAAATTAAGGAGGAAGTTTGAGAGATTTTTTTTAATGGATTTATTTCTAATCTTTTTTATGTCGTGGCAGAATGTCCAAAAAGGAAAGAGTTTTCTTTGTGTCTTCATTGGGAGATTTATTTTTTTAAATGGACATAAAGTTTTTTTTGTGCAAAGGCAATATGTTTTGGAGAGATTTTTTTTTACAGTAATAATGAGATAAATAAGGATCAAATGAAAGTTTTTTTTAATGATTTCTTTTGGAGATGATTAATGGTTTAATGGATTTAAATCCATGGAAGTTTTTGCAGAGACAAGAATGAGGGCAGATATGAAAGATGAACAGATTTCTTTGATGAAGAGAAAATAAATAGTGGAAATTATTCATGATTTCTTGTAGGAGAATGATGGAATTTGAAAGGTCTTTTGAAGATAAAATTGCACACAGAAGAATATCAAAGTTGATCATTGATTTTGAAAGAATTTTTTTTTTAAGGTTTTCTTTTGCAGAGAAGATGAATCTTTGAAAGGGACAAAATGTTTTTGATTATTTATTTTGTGAATAAGATTCTCTTCTTGCAGATGGATTGGTGTTTGGATTTCTTGATGCTTTTTATTATTGAAAATGAAAGGGTTTTGATGCAGATGAAGGTGAATGGTTTACAAGATAGATTTATTGCAGAGTAAGAGGAAGATGAATGGTCATCTGATATTTATTGTGCTTACAGGTGCTTTGATAAGTATGATGAAGAGCAGAGCATCATACAGCTATGAAGATAACCTTATGGATATTCTTTTAAGAAGAAAACATAGAAGAATGTATGCATGAGCAAATTTGCAGTGGAAAATGTTCTTGATGCAGGATCAGGTGTTTTCCAAAATGATATGTAGAGGAAGATATTGATATTGAATTGTAGAGATAAGAGTGTTAGAATTTTGTTCACAGGAGCTTGTTTTCAGAGAGGTGTGTAAAAGGAATTATTTGTATGGTCTTGACTTGAAAATCAAACAGGAGAAATTAGGGTGTATGATGAAACACAGAGAGTAAATGGTGCAAATCAGATTGAATAGCAATCACTTCTTGCACATGAGTTTTATTTTGATTAATTGAGAAAAGCCAGTGAGGCACAGTATGCCAGTGAGGTTTATGGTCAGTGAGAAGTTAATAATTGTCAGTGAGACACAAATTGTAGCCAGTGAGGCATGCTTTCCAGTTAAGCCAGTGAGGTAGTTCTGAGTGGTTTTTCTACCCAGAGAGGGTTTTCCACTCCAGTAATTCTTGTGTTAATGATATGCTTATATGTGTGTTTTTTGCTTCTATGTTAAGATTTATCTCTATGTGGTCCTGCTCATAATTTTCATTATCAAACTTGTACATATGTATGTAATAGTTCATTGATGACTTTCTCTTTCTGAGTCTTGTAAATTAAAAGTTATAATAAGTTCCAAAAATCTACACAACACTGATTCACCCCCCCTCTCAGTGTTGTCCGGACTCCTACAAGACCCAATTACCCAACCATCAATGTCAAACTTGATAGATGAGGAAATCAATGCTGCCAATTCCTTAGAAGCAATCAACGCTTTCACAAAAGAATAGATGCACTATCAAACTTAAGGACATGCATGATATGTAAGGAATGCTACCCTGGTATACAAATCCATTCATCTAATACTGATTCTATTTGTAATAGATGTTTCGAGGAGAAAGGAGTCCATCGATTCTCTCCATCTAACAATTTACATCCAAGCGAACAACCCACTGTCCCTAAGGTGCTCACTCAAGTGGAGGAGATGCTTATAGAAAGAGTGAGCCCGATACTACAAGTTACACATGCTCGTGGAGGGCAATACAAATACAATGGCCACACAATAAGTTTTCCCCAAGTTATTACATCGATAGCAAGATCCCTCCCACGTAGACTTGAGGACCTAGATCTTCTGATAGTTAGATGATCACACACTGAAGGAAATCATTATGACTGTTATGTAAGTAGATCCCATGTCATGAATGCCTTTGAATACAAGATAAGAAATGATCCATACTACAAGGATGTTGAAATGGATATTGACTCACTGGCCTTGTTGCCTGAAACTAGCACCAATGTTTTAGATATGTTGTGAAGTTTTAAAATAGATAATGAAGAAATGATGGTGCTAGAAGTAGAAACTCATACCCAAGAGTATGAGCCATATACTGAATTTGAGTATTCATCATCATTTATTCCAAGATTACCAAAGAGACGACGAGAGCTAGAAGCCATAAAAGAAACCTTGCAACCACATCCTAACAATGATAGCATCATCTCCTGACCCAAAATTAGAACTTCCTTGATAAATGAGTACAATACTAAGGGGCTATTAGACATGGCTTTTCCAACACTTTTCCCAAATGGAGTTGCACTACCCCTACAAGCCAGAATAAGGGAAGTGCAAATGCATGAATATGATTTACACCTTATGAGATATCATGACAACAGATTTGGAAGACACGTAAGATTTCGCTACTTCCTCTACAATCTCATAATGTGTTATCGTAGCCAACAAGCTGCTTCAGTTTTTGTCAAAAAAAAGTGGAAGACAACATACCAACTATTATACAAGACCTCTGCCAAAACTTGCACAATGTCGCTGACAGTCAATTGGCTGAGCAACTTATGCATTTTGGCACTTCCCTATGAGGCACCCAATCATATTGGAGAGAGTGTCATTCTGAACTAACAAATATGATCAACCAACTAGGATCTCCCACAATATTCTTCACGCTGAGCTCTACTGATACAAAATGGCCTGACCTCCATGTATTGTTTAGAAGTGATAATTTGGCACCAATATCTTACTTGAGAAAATAGTTCACAGAAAATGTAATTCAAAACCCACACACAACATCCTTATACCTGCACCAACGATTTACGATATTCCGTGAAGAAGTCATAGAGAAATTGTTGAAGGCAAAAGATTATTGGTACAGATATGAGTGACAACATTGAGGATCTACTCATGTACATACGTTCTTGTGGTTACCAAATGCACCGGAAATGGACAAACTTGATTGGAACAATGGCGTTGAACTAGAGAGAGCTAGAAAATTCTTTGACAGATATGTTAGTGCAAAGATTATTTTAAGTGTGATAAAATACAACATCCTAGCAATAAAATAGAATTTAAGAACAATGACAGCCTTGGTTTGATTGAATTTTTATAAGCACCTCAGGGTAAAAACAAACTCCTTTGAAAGCTTTAAAATCTCTTCATTTTGGTGATCTCTCTTTACATCTTTAAATCGGACCAAAAGTAGAGTTAAGAAAGAGAGGAGAGTGAAGAAGGCAAAGAAGCAAAGATTATCAGAGATTATCACAGAAAAACTCAATAAAGATGCATCTTCATTAAAGAAAGGTCACATAATGGGGGTCCAAGACAATGCCCCGAAAGGCATAAGGATGAGATCTCTAGGCAAAAGGCCAATTGTTCACATGCAAGGTGGGATTGAATCTATTCCCGCGGTGGTTGGCAGGGACGGCAAGAAGGTTTTGCTGCAAGGGGAATGCTCTCACCTCCCTATAGAGAGGGGAAAGTGCCCAACAATGGAAGTGTAGTGGGAGTCAGTCACGACAGGAGCAAATCAAATGGAAGAAGTTGTTCAGACACCTAAAGCAATGATCGCAAGGCCTATGGGGGAGGTAGAGGCAAAATAAATGCCAAAAGAAGAAGAGCAGGATCCGCTTAAGGAAGTAGAACCAAAGGAAGGAGAGGTGCCCACCCTAGGAGAAATAGAAGTGGAAGGTTTGGATCCCCTGTTGGAAGTTGGGAATGAACTGTTAGATCTGGTGTGGAGTGAAGGTGGAGGCAGAAAGATGATGGAAGGGGTTGAAGTAGAAATGGGGGTAGGGGAAGATGGGGAAGAAGATGTGGAAGAGTTACTGAGACATGTGGATATGGATGGCTTGGTGGAAGAGGAGTAAGGAGAGTGGAAGTCAGCATAGGAAGGCAAAGAAGCAAAGGCCTATGAAGGGGCAAGGGATGTTTAGAAACTTGGCATAAAGATGAGGAATGCTTAAAGGAAGTCTCCAGATTGTGGTAAAGGTAGGAAAGTGGGCAGGAAAACCAATCAAGAAATTAACCATGATGGAGAAGAGGAGGGCCAACATAAATTAACCATGATGCTAAGATCTAGGAAGGGTGTCACCCTTCCCGAGGAACAATGAGGGTAATATCGTGGAATGTTAGGGGCTTAAACGCCCCTAAAAAAAAGCTTGATTAGGCATTTATTGGAGGTAAATCAGCCAAACGTGTTGTAAGTTCAAGAATCTAAATTATCTCAAATAGAAGCAGATGCAATGAAAAATAGGTTAAAACTTTGGAATGTAGAGTGGGTAGGTTCGAAAGGTGCCTCTGGGGGTTTAGGAGTGCTTTGGAACCCTCAGTCAATTTATGTGGAGAAAGTAGGTGTTGACAAGCACTGGTTAGAGTGCAAGGTAAGAAGTTTGGTGTCAAATTTATGTTTTCTACCGGTAAATGTCTATGGCCCTTCTTCATGTGTAGACAAGAGGCTAGTATGGGGTTAGATTGAGAGGCAGTCCAATAACTCCCATGTGGAGTTTTGGATCCTGTGCGGGGATTTCAGTGCTATTCTGCGCCAACTAGACAAAAGGGGTGGGGTTAGTAGGAAGATGCAACCTCAAAGGGATTTTGAGGAATGGCAAGAAAGGGTAGACTGTTGAATGTCGTTATAAAGCTCCGTGGACTGAACTCATGGATTCAACCTTAATATGCGATGAAGGCGGTAAAAAGACTTACGAACCAGCTAGAAATGATGATAGGTTAAACATCCACTCCCTAAGATGCTTCAAATATGGCGAGCTAACATAGACTGTCAACTTGTAATTTCACGGAAACTTGTTCTCAAGTATATCGCCAAATATGCATCAAAAGATGAGAGGAAGTTAGAAAGTTGTGTTGAGATGTTGAAAAGAATTTCAAATGTTAGAAAGAGTGAAGATGGATCTTTGATAGCATATCACAAATTCATGGCTAAGATTATTGTAGATCGTGATATAGGAGCACAAGAAACATGCCATATGTTGCAAAAATTACCTCTTGTCACTTGCAGTTGTACATTCGTATCATTAAATGTTGGGAGGAAAGTACTACAACGTATAACAAGAAGTGTGGATGAATCTGAATTGCCAACTAATTACATAAACTTCTACACAAAAAGACTTGTTGAATTAGAGAGAGTTTCCCTGATAGAATTAGCACAAATGTTCTCATTCTCATCGCAAAGGAAGCAAGTGGCAGAAGAGGAAACAAAATGCAATTGTCAATGTATCCCCTTGCTTCTATAGTATTCCAATGGAAGACTCAGAGCATTTTGAAACCTTTTACATTGGAGTGAGCTCCTTTTATACAAGCCTTTCCGAAACATAGAGACAAACATAGGTATTTCAAAACAAGAAATCATAGCAAATTGGAGACAAATGGATGCAAACAAATACTATCCTTAGCATGTTGACTGCATAACACAATTGGAGGATGTCAATGAAGAAAATGAAAGTGATGTTGATGGGACATTGGCCAAAGAAACCACCATCCTTTATGAGTGGGAGTTACTATCACAAATGGGTCTAACATCTACTATCAACATAAATGAGCTAGAAATGCTTGGTAGATGAGACTTTGACAACAACAATGCGTGGAATGAACACAATGTGCCTTGGAATTTACATGATAATGCCCTTCAATTCATAACCACAAACAAGTCATGCATGCAACATACCTATTCATCCTCGTCATTCACTAAACCAAACTACTAACTAGCACCAAAGCAAGAACTTGCACTGAACACCATTGTGCAACACTATAGGGATCCATGCTTAAAGCAACCTTTACGTATGATCATTCAAGGAACAACAGGCACTAGAAAATCATACTTAATCAATTGCATCAAGGACACTTTGAACAAATTGAATCCGAACAAGCAAAATCCACTACTCACACTTGCCCCTAAAAGAGTGGCTACTTACAACATACATGCCACCACAATCCATGTAGGTCTTAGAATTCCAATAAGAGAAATGTGGCCATTACAAGGAAAGGCTCTTACACTATTCCAAGAAGAGATGCGTAACATTAAATACATCCTCATAGATGAGATGAGCTTCATAGGCTTAAAGTTGTTCTTAAAAATAGATAATCATCTTGTGAGGCATTTCCCCACCAGCAACACCAATTATCCTTGTTGGTGTATCAATTATCCTTGTTGGTGACCTTGCACAACTACCACCTATAATGGATAAACCAATTTATGCATCTCACTCAACTGCAAGGATGTTATGGGAGACATTTACCACAATCGTCACATTGGAAACAATATTCCGTCAAGGAGGTGATAGCTAGGCCCAAAATGAATTCTGTGTCATGTTCCAAAACATACGTGAAGCAAAACCAATGCAACATGACTGGGAAACACTAATGAGCCGCACAAATAAATCACTAACTCAAATAGAACAAGAAGAATTTAATCTCTCCATGCATTTATTTGCGACCAATAACTTTGTCATGCTACATAATAGAAAGATGTTGAAGCTACTAAATCTTCCTGCGGCACTTAGTGTAGCACAAAACACACATCATTTAAATTAGACAATGATATTGATGATGACCATCTACAACAAGAGGTGCTCCTATGCATAGGTGAAAGGGTGATGCTAACAACAAACTTATGGATTGAAGTAGGACTTGTAAATGGATTATTGGGAGAAGTCAAAGCTATTGTTTATGATATCAACTCAAAACCCCCAGACTTGCCAATGTATGTCGTGGTTCAATTTGATACCTACAATGGCCCAGCATGGGACATGGAAAGACCAAAGAACATACCTTTGATACCTATAACGCGTGGTGGTCGTAGATAAATACCCCTGACCATGGCTTGGGCAATATCCATCCATAAATTCCAAGGCCTCACATTGAACAAGGCTACAATAAGCATAGGTGAAATTGAAAGACAAGGTCTGACATTTATAGCTATATCTAGAGTCAAATCCATATAAAGTCTTCGCATAGAACTTGCGTTTAGTTTTGAACGATACTCTAAAATGCAGAGTAACCCTTACACATTCTGGTACATGCATTTTCTTTTGTTTTACTTAAAAAATCAATTTAACATCCTCACTACACTGTTACCTACACTCTTATTTTTTTATGTAGGAATACAAAAAAGACAATGCAAGCACCATTTGGAAAGCGTTACTCTACACTAAGGACAAGTTTTATTGTACTTTCAAAGAAATAAAAGCCTCACCTACAACTACTATCCTCTTAACACATTCAGGTAGTACACATTTGTTTTTGTTTTCTTTATAAATTCAATTATACTTCGTCAATCTTCTATTGTTAATTACATAATAGAGACAAAGCACCATTTGGAACCCAAGGCTCTACACTTGGAAAGCAAGACTCTATTAAATTTCTGAATCTAATGAAAATTAAGCACTATTTGTGATATTGTATAGAGATGGCACACTCTTGGCGTGTAGCAGTCATTACTTAGGCAACTATTTGTCTCTCTGTTTCCTATGATTTTTCCAATTTCAAGCATTATCAAAGCCATGGAAGTTCCAACTGTTATGAGGGATTTGGAAGCTGGGAATGATTATGATGGAGCCGAGTATCACTGCAGTCAATATTTTGCACACTTACCAAGAATTTTAACCACCTAATTCTTGATTTTCAGTTCACTGAAAAGGGTAGGAAATTGAAGGTGGATGCTTGGTTTGGATCCAGGAAAACAATGGCAGCCATTAGGACTGCATTGAGCCATGTCCAGAATTGCATTTAAGTTTTTGAGACCTTGAAGGACACACAGTAATTGGGATTTCTATGCTTCTTTTACTTTACATCCATTTATATATACAAGTAACAGTAATAATCTTTCTGTCACAATGTAAAATTTGTAAGGAATGCAAAAAGTAGTTGTAGTCAAGATTGGGGTTCTTACGCATTGTATTTGTTGTTTCAAGCTTTTGTTTCTTTGAAGTTTCCGGCTACTATTTTAGGCTCTTGTTCCTTTGAAATTATTATGTTCTTCTTCTGCTTTGGTTATGTTAACTGGAGATGAACTAGGCATTCCCATTGTGTACTTTTACAGGTATGTGCTTCTCTTTAGTCACATTACCCATTCTTGGTAACCTGAAGATATAAATATCCAAATTATCCAAATCAAATAAAATTAAAAAATTTAATTGCTCTGAACCTGATTATTATATTCCTTGATTAATGAAGACTATTTTTTAAAAAGTTGATTTTGAATATGGGGAGTTGTGTTCAGGATTTATATTGGCCATTTAATATTTATTCACTCCCTTTAGCTTCTGGTGCTTATCATCTGAAATTATGCAACTTGCAAATAAAGGCAACTGCATTGGAGTAAGGTGTTTAGTTTGTTGTAATTCTTGCTTACAAATATTTATACTTTGTGCAATGCACAATGGCTTGTTTCATTACATATACAGCTATAATCTGAATAGAGTTTCCAGGAAATTATAAAATCTTTAGATGCAAATTTGTAGTCATTTTTGAGCAGCCAAGAAAATGGAAGGGCTAAAAGTAATATATTCTTAATAAGAAAATTTAGACTGACTTCAATATTTTATCCGCAAATTCGTTGCACAAATTTCGTGCAACTGCTAGTTTAAAATCATTTATCATAAGTAAGATTTATAATGTCATGGAGAAATGGTGGGCATGTGAGATGATGTAAAAAATGTGAGTTTATATACATATTCATCAAAACTCACCAAAATAAAGTCATGGAAAAATAAAGTAATATTATTTATGGAGAAAAGTTTATCATAAGCTATTTGTGGGAGAATCGTTCGGAATTAAGACCGCCGGAATTAAGATAATCCGGCAGTCAGACCACCGTTCGTCGGAATTAAGATCGCCGTTTTCACCAGAAATAAGATGCAGGAAGTCAGATCACCGTTTCGCCTTTCAGTTATAAAGAACTCAGATCACCGTTTTACATTGTGATTCAACATCCCACTGTGAAATTCAAACTTGCCCTTCACGTCATCGAACCATGAGGAACAAATTTCTGGGTCCGCTACTGGTAGGTGCCACTCTTTTACAACCTGTTTTTAACACTTTTTGGCCATTGTTAACTTCTTCCACAAATGAGTAGATGAAAAAGAGATAGAGAATCTGTCCAAAACTTCAATCTACTTCTTCCTGCCTCGTATTATTATCTTCAACTATGTAAAAATCCGACTCTCATTTCACCTGCAAAAATCAAGTATCAAATATCTCAGTCATCACTTAACCTTGTTGATAAACACGTATGATGTTTCACTCTTAAGGGTCAAAAACTGTGGATGGCCACTTCATTTCTGTACCATGTTTCTTCCAATCCAAATGATGTTTCCTGTCCCAAAGGGTATCGCTTTGTATTGACTGACTTTATGCAATTGGCATCAAGCATCTCTTAAAATACAGAAAGCTGCTTTTTGGGCCTTGTATCATAATGGATGCTTCAGTTGAGTTTCCATTATCTTTTATTTTAATGTTATCTTTGTGCATTTTCTTTTTTTAAATATTAACTTCCCCATTCAAGTGCTTGTGATCATAATATCATGTGTCCTTCAAGATGTCTGATGAGAGAAATATTTAGTCTGGACATGTTAGGGAAGGATGGGAAGAATATTATTGCCGAACAAAATTTTACTACAGCAAAATATGACTAATGTGGACAGTTTCAAAATTAGAGACATCATATAGATGATAATAATAGTCACAATTAGAGAAAGTTCACAAGGGATGATACCGAGATATCGAAGAGAGAGGCAAGCAAGAGGATGCCTTTTTAAAATTGAAGATGGATGGAAGGGAAATACACATCCAAAGTGTGCAATAGGTTATGGTGTTATATGTCGTCAAATGTGCAAACAAATGAATCTTTGAAGAATCACTTGATGCTTTGCAACTAACACGGTAACACCTTATCTTTTCATATGATTCTTTATTCTGTTTTGGGTTGTAGGGTATACAATTTATCTCTGTCAATATCAGGAAGACCATGTGATACACTTTATAATTGGGTTTTTTTAAATCAGAATTTAATGTTGTTTCTGTTATATTCCTCACTGTCAGCTGGTAAAGTTTTGGGTCAAAAGCATGCTACTTTCTTTGCTTTGCCTTCCTCATTTCATTCTGTATATTTTAGTGTTATGTTTTCTTACATCAGAAGTAACTAATAGTGAACATTCAATATCAACATAGTAGATTCATTTTATTTGGAAAACTTTTTCCTAAACAATTTTCATTGGAAAATTCATGTGATGGTCTCCCCAACTATCATTTTGGTCTTTATCTAGAAAAATACTTTGTTACACAGAACTTGTTGCATCATTAATCATCTAACATGCCTCTTGTTTACATTGTACAGTAACAATCATTTTGTTTCATAAAACCCAAACATGTTGGAAATTGTTTGAATTAAATCACCAGCTTAGCATGTTCATCATGACGCTCAATTATCCTACATTAATTATCATTTTTTTTTATTTGTTCCGATAGACATTTTATAACTAATTGATAATAGAGATTTATAAATTAATTAATTATGGGACAATTATGGCATGTTATTTAATTTGAATGTATGGATTATCCTTATTATAAGGACTACTCATTTTACTTGTATGCTTTCAACAAGAAAGAATAGAAGCCCCCCTGAGAAAAAGAAAAAAACCCTTACCGCTGTGAAAGCACAAGTTAATCCAACTAAAAAGCTGATGCAAAGCGTAAAAAAGGCCAGGAGAATAAGATTTATTGGGTGCTTGTGCAAGTGAAATTACATGGGACATAACACTGCAAACAAAGAATAATAAAAAGATTAAAAAAACTAAAAAAACAAAACATTGGGTAATGCAGTAGATTACAAAATAATGGTTGACTTACAGATGAGGGGGAAAATCATTAGAAATATGTATAATCCAAGACCTGTTGGAGTGGAGACAAAGAAATGAGCAAATGGGTGAACAAAGACAATGACAACGGCTTTGGTTTATTCCGCTGAACTATTTCATGCAATTTAAAAAAAAATGTTTGATTATCGCATTTTTCCTTCAAAATATTTTAACTATCGGCAATTCCTTGCACAAATTTCGTGCAACTCCTAGTTATGTTTATGAATACAATTTAAGAAGTACTATTTTGTAAGACATTAATTATCTTTATCTAAAAGTGTGTCTAATAAGTTGTGTATTCTAACGATGGCCAATCAAAGTACTAAACTTTTGGCTTGAAAGACGTGGTCCCTGAATTAAATGCATCTACAAAGACATCCATAGGGGAGAGGACCCAGTGGTGGTGCACCCTAACTTCACGCCTCTGCTTATAACTAAGGTTTTAGGGCCACATCGTCAAATATGATGCCACATCAGCGTGTTTTTTGTTGAGGTGTCAAATAGTTCCCCCAAAAAAAGGGTGGACCAATAGGTGTGCATTAAGACATCTTCTGTTGGTGCGCTGATGTGGCATCACATGATTGGTTGCTTTTTAAATTTAAAGGGCACACTTCATTCAATTATTAGTACTTATAATAACAGTTACAACCTTAAAGTCACAACTACTAGTACTAAATTTTAAAAATATTGGACCTTAAATGCACATATACTATCTGAGCCATTGGAACTATCCCACCTATTGGGTCATTTCCCCTAGAAGGACATTAAATAAATATAAAACACATGTCAAGGCACTGTTTTTCCTTTAAAAAGTCAGAAATCTCACCCAAAAAAAAAAAAAAAAAAAATGGTGTGGGTGGCTTATTAAAAAGTCAGAAATTATGGTCTATTTGAATATAATATGTTTATGGTCACTTCTACATCTATTTGAAAAGTTTGTCTAATAAATTGCGTATTCTAATGGTCAGTCAAAAGTACAAATTTTTTTACTTGAAAGAAGTGGTCCCAGAATTAAACGCATCTTCACATCCCTTGAAGGGCATTAAATAAATATAAAACACATGTCACGGAACTGTTTTTTACTTAAGAAGTATGAAATCTCAGAGATAAGGGCATGACTTTACCCAATCATCAAATCAATACTTATCATGAATATGACGTTCATGTCTTGGAAGGTGAAGTGAAGCTGCGCTTTCATTCTTCGTTGAATTTGAAAGAATCGTGTATAGGTATTAAGTTTTCACTTTTTACAATAGCACATAGGTTAATTTTTTTGTTTGGTTGTAACATGGTCAAAACTATTTTAATATTTTTTTCTTTCTCGCCCACTTCATACTTAGTTGAATTTAAGGAGTCGTGTATGCAAAGGTTACTTTTCTGTTTGGCTGTAGACACTGAATTTTAAAGTAATTTCAAACACGGTCAAAACTATTTTAATGACTTTTTCTCTTCATTAAAAAAAAACAAAGACAATCAATTTAAAAAACACCTCTTCACAATCAAAAAAATAATATTAAAAAATACATACTAACCACTATATACACTTTTTTCTATAAAAACATTGCAAAAGACAAGAAAATTACCTGAAATATTCGTTTATTCATTTGATCTTGTGAGAGATTTGTAATAACATTTTTCACAAAACATATATAACCTTAGAGGGCCCCTCTTTTCTTTAAAAAAGATTAAAATTTTACGTTGTTAGCACTCCCTTTGCATCAATTAGTTTCATCTATCAATTTGAACTTTAATTTGAAAAGTTAATATTCAAATAATCTCATTTTAATAATCTCATCTGTTTATTCATAATCTGGCATCTAATGAGTTTTCTGTTGACCTCATGGTGTAAATGGATATATGGTTTCTTTGACTGCCTACCCCTCTCGGTCGGGTTGGAAATGGAAGAGAAATCTGTCCATATATTCTACCCAAAACATGCCTTGTCAAGCTGAACTTTGAAGACACAACAATCATTCATTTCATTCGTTGCAAGAAGACGCGACGAAAGATGAATTCTTACAATGATCAAAAAAACAGTTTTTACAATAATCAACAAAACAGTTTTTACAATAAACAACAAAATAATACTTTCAATCTACAAGCCCCTGCACAAGGTATTTCTCATTCTCAAATTTCTGGGTTGTGTTCAATCTTTTCCATTGTCATTTGGGTTCTTTTAAACATTCAATGATCGAGAGTGTCTGGTTTTCTAATGATTTTTTTTAAAGATTTATCCAATTCTATTTTTTTATACCGATTTTGTTCCAGCCTGAGTAGTTTTAGGGTTCTTTGCTTTTTTATACGAACAGGGTTTCCTCCATCTGGGTATCTACAGACTTATCCTCCAGCACCACAGGGCCCTTATGCAGCTGGGTATCCTCCAGCACCACAGGGCCCTTATGCACCACAGGGCCCTTATGCAGCTGGTTATCCTCCAGCACCACAGGGCCCTTATGCACCACAGGACCCTTATGCAGCTGGAGGTGCACCACAGGACCCTTATGCAGCTGGTTATCCTCCAGCACCACAGGGCCCTTATGCAGTTGGGTATCCACAACAGGTTAACCCTAACCCTACCCAAGAAGGCGGCTTTCGTGGATGGTGAGTTTTATATACATTATTTGATGTTTTTTTTGAATTTTTTTGGGTTAGGTTTGTTGGAGTGCTTTACCCTTTGTTAGATGGGATTTGGCCATTTTTTTCTTAAATTGTTTGTGGATATAAAGTTTCTCCAGTGTTTGTTATTAACCATTCCTGTAATAAGTGTGTGGAGTTTCTCTTCTTCTATAATAGATCTGCTATGGGTATGAATGATTCTGTTATGGGTATGAATGATTCTCTTGGTTTTCTTTTTTTAAATTTGTATATAAAATTGGGCATGGTTTAAATTAGGTGCATATCCTTTACACTAGCTATTGCTAAATCAAACATCCAAAGAATGTTTATATGAATAGTTTTTGAATCTAGGAAAAAGAATTTAACTAATTAGTTAATTGTAATTTCATAGAAATGAATTCATAATTATTAGATATAATTATTCTTAAATATTAAAGGATTTAATAGTTAAAAGTGGATTTTAACCAATAAAATTAGAACTACTATTTACCACTTTTACATATAAATAAAATTAAAATTATTTATATGTAAAATTACCATTAATAAATTGTTATTACTCTATTATTAAATTTAACAATAATTTTTAGTTCTCTTAAAATAACCTGGATTAATTGTTGTATTGTTAACTTTAATAATAATTTGTTTATATGGAACTATTTATCTAAATATTTTTGTTAATAGAAGAATATCAGGAATATAGTTCACCGTTTTGGAATTTTATCTTCTAACCCCTCTTCCTGTAGCCAAAGAACATCTAATTCACTGCTTGTCAAAAACAGATCATCAAAGGAATGATTGGAGTAAGAAATACCTTATTTTACCATATTTACTGCATATGTGAGTAAATATTTTCTATGTTATTTTTATGCAGTTGTGCTGCCCTGTTCTGCTGCTGCTGCTGCTGTTTTTAGGGACATTCATTTGCAAGGCCTGTGGGTCTAATAAGATGGGATAATTGATTATGAGAGTATGCTGCTTTGATTGAGGTTTGTACAGGACTTTATTAATTTGTTTATTATTACTACAGTTACAAATGTCAAACTTCTGTACTTATTTTTACACTTTCACATGGAATTGATATGAAAATCCATTGATTTCTATGATTTTATAGTCATCTCAAACAAAATTTGGCAAATATTTGCAATATATCTATAAAATATAAAATATATACCCAGTGTAAAAAGATTTGTTTTATTGACATTTCCCTTTTCTTAAGAACATAGCAAAGTATCAATATTCTGGCCTTGGTGAGAACTTTTTCAGAACAACTGGTATCTAGGCTTGGATTTTAAGATTTCACACATAAACTTTATAGGGTAATATAATTTGTTCCAACTAGAAACACAAACTGCAGACTCCATGGCGTCTGCAGACTCCATCGCCCACCATGGCAGTCATCCCTTCCCTTTACCTCTTCAATAAATCTCAGCTATGAATGTTGGAAATATAAATTCAATTTATCTCTAAATATTTATCAGCTATGAATGTTAAAATAATTTGAAGTTTGGCGACTTTTCCTTAGAGATTGAATACTTAAGTTATAGCAGTGTAGTAAGATTCTGCCATACATCCTTGGAGATAGCAGGAGATGTTACCAAATGTCTAATGGAGTCTGCAGTCTTAGACCATGTTTAACTTTGTCACAGCACCACGGCTCACGAGTTTGAAGTTCCCAATTTTGTTTTAAGTTGAGAGTTAATCAATATTTATTGTAATCGGGTCTGCTATTGATATCAGAGGGGATTTGTCTATCACAAGTTTTCCAACATCTATTTTCATGGATTGTGGAAACAACGTACAAACAAACAATAGAAGAGAATGCTATACAAAAGAAAGGAATGAGAAATATTAGGTTTATTATTCTCTTTTCTATTAGTGGATGCTTTTACTTTTTATCATTTTCTTCGTTTTCTTTCCTACTCAATTGTGATTATTTCACTATCCATTTGCTTTTGAAAGATTGAGTAGTTGGAGTCACAATTTAGTACTAAGAGTAGGTTATTCAAGTAAATTAAACATGAAACAATCAATCATGCAAGATTACTGTGTGTTTATACAAAACAAGTTACACAATTTATATGGTAGTTGTTATAGTTCATGATAGGAGGCTCGTGTCTTAGGTTGTATGCATTGGAGCAGTAAAATAAAGTAAGCATCAACAGGTTATATGGTAGTTGTCTTAGATAACATTTGCGAACTACTTATAAAGTAGAATGCATATTATTTCTTGTAACTATATATTGTTTACTATCTTTAGATTTCAGGGAATAAGGCAACCTTTTACTTCAATTCTAGTTGTCTAGAACCCTAGAAAAGATTTAAACTATTTTTATAAAACTATTTTGAAAAAGTGAAGTGTGTAGAGAATTTGTCAAATACATAGCAAATTGATTTAGTTTCCAAGAAAGAGAATTATCAAGATGTTACATACACTAAACCCTTCCAAATAATTCTATTAATGTCGACAAATGACCAAAAAATAGAAATCAAAACATACAATGAACAAATATATCAATGAAAAAGAAAGGAATTGCAAATAAATGATCTCTAATATAGTTAGATTTGGAAGCAATCATAGTGTTAATTTGGTTATATAAATTGTGCTTAGTTATAATTTTGCAAGGACATTGGTATTGGCATGCAATTAGTTTTTATTTTTTGGAACATGGAACAAAATGTACAAGAATAGATGTAGTTATGGATATCAAAAGGAGCAATACAATTGTAATGCACAAGTCATGTTAGATTTTATCATGATTCTAATAGCAATTAAATCAAAACTTAGTGGCTTTGGAAGAGTCATTGTGTGAGCATGTAATTGTACATCTCATTGCAAAAGAATCTTCATTAATTGTGTAGAATGTAATTAATTCTCAAGTTACAATTGATCTTTTTTTAAACTCTTGGACTACTAGCTCCTTTGGTTATAGATGGATTGACCTAGAGAAGAAAGTATCGAATGAAGTGTTTAGATCGTAGAGTTTTTTAGGATATTGTTATAATTCTTTGCCATAGTGTTAGTCTATTGTATTCAATTGTGCATTTTTCATTCCAATTTAGCATTGGAATCTATAACTTTTCTTGAAGTAATATCCCTTCTTGTGAATCAAAACCAGTGTCAACACTCCTACTTTAGGAGAGAAGTATCTATGAAACCACTAACCAATATTAGGCGCATAGAACATCAACATTGTGTTCATTTTCTAGTTTGTGTGTCTCTTCTCATGTATGATACCCACTTCAGGATTAAAGTTGTCAATAAAAAAATTGTATTCCTTTGTTTCTAATAAACTTTTCACATGAAACTTGCATATTTATATGCTCTAACTCGTATCAAGAGTCTTCAATTTTTGGTACAATTTTGTGTAAGTTCTTTAAATCTTGCCTTGTATTAGGCACACATACAAAATACTTATGATTTAGCTCATAAGATCAAATTGAAGATCATGAATTACTATAGTGTCTTACAATCTGATGAGAGGGTTAATCCTAGAACACACAACAACACAAATTGCACACAGAAAATAAGAATGTTCTTTTATTGAACTAAAAGCACATTACATTACAAAAACTAGAATCAAATCATAGGATGAATCCTCAACAGGCTACAATACATACAACTTCATTCCTCTATCATCTAGAATCTTCTGCCTTCTGTAGCCTCAAATATGTTAGGATTTCTATTTTCCCTTATTTTCCTGACTACCCACTTTCCCCCCTTTCTCTACTTCTTCAAAATATTCCCAAAAATGATCATAAATAACCCTTTTTGGCACATTCTAGCCAAAATTTCAAAATTTGTAACTCCCTCTAAAATAGGTCAACTTTCGGGAGCCATAACTTTTGATCTGAGTATCTGATTGATGAACTGTTTGATGTATTGAAAAGCTCGTGAAGTGCTCTACGCCCTTAGAATTTGTTCTACCAATTCTACCTATTTTCAGGGTCGTACAAGGCCTCTAAGTGCCTCATATTAGACTTAGACACTTTTTTAGGGGTTTTTAAAGAAACAAAAACTTTAATATCTTTCAGTCCACAAGTGATCTTTGGCCAATTCCTTCACCAAAGGTTATATTTTTCAATTCAGAATCTTTGAGTAAATTTCCGCTTCCATATGTGGTCAAATGTAAACTTTTTAAAAATAGCACTTTGCTATTTTAGTAGGTTGGAAAAATTGAAGGTTTCACATCATTATTCAAGCAATTGGGTATCCGAAAATACCAAAATTGAAAAAAGTAGAAAACAAAACTATTCATTTTTTGGGTGATGCAAGATTGCCCTTACACCACTAAATACTTCTGCATCAAACACCCAGGGTAATTTGAGAAGTGACTGTAACTAAAGAATTTAGACAAAACGAAAGATAAAACAATTAAATGCAATACCTTTGACCAAACCTTTTGAATACCTTAGATGCCTTGAAAGATTGATGCATGCATGTTTGATCGATGAAGATTGTGTTGATTGCTCACGTTCACAGCATAAGGATTGGATGAAGATTAATGGAAGAAGAAGATTATAAGATTGGAAGAATATTTTGGCAAAGTAAGGATATTAAACTTAATGCATGCCAAATGGCTTGTGAGAGGTCATATTTATAGACTTTCAAGGATGAAGGGAAGAAGATGTGATAAGATTTGATTTTTGATAAAAGAGGAGATAAAACAAGATAAGATAGAAAAATGATATAAAGATTAGCTTTTAGTTTTAAATCCCCAAAAAAGATAGGAGGATGATAGATGAATTATGTAATTAAATAATTAATTAGATACACATTTTGATTTTTCTATTTTATGGACAAGGGGGCCCACTTACACGATTTTAGAAGAAAATGATAAAGATAAAAGTGGATGAAATATAAATTAAATAAATAAAATTTATTTAATTTATGTGCATGATGAATAAATAAATAAAATATTTAACTTTATTTATTTTTAGAAAGATATAATAATTATTATTTGGAAAGTGGAAATAAAATTTATTTAATTGATTACAAAGATGAGGAAGAAATTGAGATTTTTTATTATGAGTGTGTTAGACAAAATGAAGGTATGCGATACAATATGAGTTTCATGCATACATAATGAAATGGGACAATTTTGGGTGTTTACATTTGGCCCCTTTGAGATGATGAAATTTGTGTCGAGTAACATTATTTCAAAGAAGCTAAGGTACGTATGGAGAAAAAGGGGGGATGATAGAAAGATAGGATGAGGATGCCCCCTCGAGAGGATAGGCGGGTTGAACAAACACGGGTATGCTCTCTAAATGGGATGAAATGATAAAGGAGGGATAAGATGAATGATGCAAGATAGGAAGTGGAGGAAAGAGATGAAAGATGTGTTATGCTGCAATGAAATACACAATCATATGTTTGATTTAGCACTAAATGTTATGTACCAGGGTATGATGACCAAGGTGATGATGTGTCTCGTGCCCTAGCATAATACAACCTTGTCTAGGTACAAGATATGAATCTTAGCTAAGAGTGATTTGGATTTGATGCAAATGCAAAATAAAAATGATAACACACACAAGTAAGCAAGCATACATAAATGATACAAAAACAAACAAGGTATTGCCCCTGTCAAGCTCTAAACCGTTGATTAATTGATGATTGATGATGATGATGATAGTGTTGTCATTGTGGGGAACAATATGTCCCTAAATCAACACAAGGATGATGATAATTGATTGATTGGGTTTACAACAAGATTAGGATCAAGACCATTGATGCAATTTGGCTAATTTGACAAGCTTGATTGACTTGATTGGTATGGATAAATGATGACTTGCATTTGAGTTTATTGGATGGATGATTGGATAAAGAAGTGATTAAAGATTTGATTAGAATGATTGATTGGAAGAATTAATTTTGAAAGATTGATGAATTGATGAAGGTAGATGATAGAAGAAGATGAGAGATGTAAGAAAGAGGAATATCGCCTTGTACCTGAATCTGGGTACTTCCTTCGTATCCCAGACTGTCTACATACCATGTATCCACAGGATCAAGGTACTTAACGATAGAGATGAGATGTAGTTCTGATTTGTGATGGTGATGAAGGTGGATAGATTGGTCGGGTTAGGGATTGATTGGGATTGATTGGATGTTTGTTATTGATGGGATTTGATTTGATTTGATTTTGATGGATTGATTTGAGTTTGATGATTGATTTGCTGATTGGATTTTTTTTAATATTTATTTTTTTTTATATTTTGAGGTGTTTTAATTTTTTTGGATTTTGAAATATTTTATTTTTTTGTATTTTTTTCAAGACTTTTTATGATTTTTTTTTAGAATTTTTGATATGTTTTGGGATGTTAATGGATTTACAATTTGTGCCTTTATTCTAGATACCAATGACAAAGGAGGACCAAGTCTAGGTGCAAGGAAGTAGGTAGGCTGGATAAAAGATGGTTGATAGGATGGAAAGTTTATGATAGATAGATGGGTAAAAGGATATGCTATAGTGGATGGATGTATCATAAGGGAGCTAGGATGTGATCTCCAAGACTATGTCGCATAGGAATAACATGCCCCATTTCAGGTGAGATGTTTAAGATTTTTCATGACAACACTTATGACAATATGATGATGGAAAGATGGCTAATGACAAGAGAATAATGATAGGATGATAGGATGGATTGGAAGGGATGAGGTATATCAAGAGCTTTTCCAAAGCTTGTTTCAACATTTTTTTGCCCCCAATCTTTATCAAGATCAAAAGGAGGAAAGGGAGGATGAATGGATGCAATGGGATAGGTGTGTGTATGTGGATGGATAAGAATGGTAGGATGGTATGACAATATAGGTTGAAAATGATATGGTGGATGAGACAAGGTGCCCCCAAGTGTAGGTGACATAGAAGATCAATTTACACATGACGCTTGTTTGCCAGGTTTTCATCATGGTACTTATCCAAGGCACTTGTTTACCAAGTTTTCACCATTGGACGAAGGGATTTCTCTCTACTTTTTTTTATTTTTTTTTTACTTTTTTGGGATTGAATAGGTGGATATGGAAAGAAAGGACTCAAGTGTCTAGTTCCATGAAAGTGATAGTCCTACTAGAGATGGATGTCATCGCATGGACCTTGTCGAGTGTGCTCATAGATGTTGGTAGGGGATTGCATGGAAGATGGATTAGGTCGATGGTGGATTATGATATGGATTATGGATGGAAGGATAGTGGATTATGGAAGGTTCATGTAAGGATGGATGAAAGGTTTATGTAAAAGCATGGACCATAGGGATAGGATGGTGGAGATATGTAGGATAATAGTTGAATGATGGAGTGATGGAAGTGTGAAAAGGAATCATGACCAATAGTTGCACACACCATGATAAACGTTGAAGCTTTTGGTTGGATGGTGGTGTAGGAAGTAATGGAGATTGTTGCTTAGGAGATGGGTGATGAAGTGCTTTAGGTACCCACATAGACTTAGCATTTTGCTGGTTCTTGCTTGACTTGTGGGATGGAGGAATTGGATATGTTTGAATGGAATGGATGGAAGAGGAGAAAGTGGATGGTTAGGTACCCACATATAGAGAGAGGGGGGGGAGAGGGAGTGATTGAGAGAGAGAGATAGAGAGAGATAGAGACAGAGAGAGAATTAGAGAGGGGGAGATTAAGAGATTAAATAGATAGATAAAGAGAGTAGATAGAGATATAGAGAGGGGGCAAGTGCACCAAGTTGGTATACAAAAAGTAGCCAAACAAGTAATTTTAGCAATAACGTGCTCGTGTTATGTTTAAATGGCCATAACACATTTAGGCTTGGTGAATACCAAGCCAAAACGCGAGCACATTTTGTAGTCCACAGAATGCGAGCGCATTTTGTTGTCACAAACTTTCATCCTTTCAAACATGGATAGTGTGGACTATAGTCAATTTGTTTCCCATTATAGATATTGTCTTTCATCTTTCCTACGCTCTATAGATGATCCCTCCAAATCTATGAAAACCTAGAACATGTGTCAAGACATAATATTATTTGTTTTTCTCATAAGAAAATCATCATAGTAGATAGATGTAAAATGGAAACTAAAAAAATTGCTAGATTTTAATATCATATAGATAAATAATATATATATGCATCTCATACATAGCATAGCATATCATAGCACATCATAGACAAACACATATGCATAAATAAAAACTAAACATAATATGAGTCGCATTGAGTAAACATTAGAGTCAATCAAATCTAATATATGTATAAATCATTTCAAATTTTGTATACAATGAGCAAAATGTGTACAAGGCTCAATATAGTCCAAAACTAGGGGCATAGAGATACTAAATCTACTCTATCCTAATGCATAGAGCTACGATTTTTAAGTTGCTATGGACTTTTTCTCCTCTCCTTCCTATGGCTAGGACCTAAAAAGGGTTTTTAACCAGCATACAACTTTACATTATAGTGATGACCTTACTTGTCCTCCCCCATTGATGATGGTGTTATAAAGGAGGAATTGGTTGGCTCTAGAGTTAGTGATGAATTCCAAATGTATGTTGTTTTTTTCTATCTTACTCTGTGAAATGTAATGGAATGAACAAAAAACTTGTTAAAGAAGGAAAATAATTATTATTTACAATTAGAACTAAATAGATCTACATAGACACATCCACTAAAGGGAATTAAATAAATATAAAACACATGTGAAGGAACTGTTTTTTCTTTTAAAAAGTAAGAAATTTGAAAGATAGTTATTGATGGTGTCTTTCCAAGAGCAATCATCAACCAAAATATATGTCTTGTCTTTTCATGAATAATGAGAAAGGCAATGACGTTCATATGTCTTGGAAAGTTCATTGATTGTGTCTTTCCAAGAGCAATCATCAACCAAAATATATGTCTTTGTCTTTTCATGAATAATGAGAAAGGCAATGACGTCCATATGTCTTGGAAAGTGAAGTGAAGCTGCGCTTTCATAATTCGTCGAATTTGAATGAATTCATCTGTTTGGCTGTTGACACTGAGTTTTAAAGTAATTTCAAACACGGTGGAAAATATTTTAAGATTTTTTTTTTCTTGTCGACTTCACGTGGTCTTTGACTCGTGAAACCCCTTTCCAAAATACCTATCAGGATAACTACAACTTCTTTTTGGTTTTATGAGTTTCTTTTTGTTTTTAGCTTCCATATCTTTTTGCTTTGCTTGGTCATTCATTATATTTGGTTTTACTTCCCTATAACGGTTGGCAATTCATACAAGAATGTTTTGGTGTCTAAAGTGAACTTTATTGTTCTAGAAGGGGCTACTTTTGTCCGAGATGGAAGAGGTCAGCAAAGAGATAATGGTCAATGTAAACTCCATGTTTCTTCCTTAAAAATCATGTTGAACAATGAAATGATTAATGCCATCGAAATTGAGGAACAAAGGCTTAAGAATGTGGGCCCTCTTTTGTTTGCCTTAGTAAGGATTTTATGCCTTCACGAATTTTTTTGATGACTTGTCTTGTTTGTTTAGAGTGATAAATTAGGGTTGTATATGAATATGTGTAGAATGGTAAATAAAGGTTTGTTCTTCGGTTGTTTCAAAAGTAATGGGATGCAAAAGAGTGCCATTGTTAAAAAATTTTAGAATGTGAGTACAAATCAGTTTTTAGAGCCCTTTCATTGGATCTTGTAGTACAACTAGATGTTATTTTTATTCCTCTCGAAGGTGGATAGAGGTTGTTGCTATTCCCTTAAATGTTTGGTTTCTTCTTCCTTAACTTTTAAAGACTTTGGAGAAAGTGGTGAAAATTGACAGTACTAAATCATCTCTGCCTCACATGAATGCAAGGATGCCTATATCCTTGGATGTATCGAAGGAGTGCCCTAATAATATTTACCTTTCCATTGCATGGTAAAGAGGTTTGTTGTAAAATAAATGGGTTGGAGGTCTCGACTCTTCCTTCCTTGTAAAATAGATGGACATGTTAGAATGAATTGTCCTAACCTTCAAAGATGGAGAAACCATTTTAGAGAAGGAAACAATGTCAATAAAGTGGTTTGACACAAACAATATTGATTTCTGAGCAGCGATGGTTCCTATTAATGAGTGTGATAGTTTTAAGGCCACCCGTTAGGCTATGATATCATTTCAATCTAATAATAATCTTGAGTGCATCCCTAACAATAATTGAGGCAACTGTGGTTTGATCTTAGTGTTGGTAGATGAATCATCAAAAGGAAAATTTCTCTTCACCCTTCCATTGCGGACTTATGCCAAAATGCCCCTAAGTTGATTGATAAGGTTTCCAAATAGCCTTCTACTAAAAGGCCTAGACATTTTGTTTATGATTTAGGTGGGGAAAAGTCCGATCCAATGATTTGTAAAGATGAGATTCCTAATGAATTCTCATTCATTATATGGTCCTAAAAAGAAGGTTAAACTTCCCCCCTAGGTTTGAAAAATTATGTGTCTAGGAAAGGGGGTCTCCCCATTCAATAATAACCTTTTGTCTAATGGTTTCAATGAAAGTGGTCAGTTGGAATGTGAAAAGCATGGAGGCTTACGAGAGGAGATTCGCCATTAGATCCTTTTGTAAATCTATTAAGGATTTAGATGTTTTGTGTCTACAAGAAGTCAAGTCAACTGCTTTCCTGTTGTGGGTAACTAATACATTTTCAATTGGTGATCGGCTCAGGTACAGAGGTCTTTGAGTTCACTGCGTGCCTTCATTTCCACGAAGCTACTTGGGTAAATCAGACGAGACTTTTCCACAACAATCATTCATTTCATTTCCACGAAGCTTTTCCACAACAATCATTCATTTCTTCTTCAGGAAGCTACTTAAATCAGACGAAGCTTTTCCACAACAACCATTCATTTCATTTCATTTCGTTGCGAGAAGACGCGTATTGTTTGCAGCCTTTGTTTCCTGTTTCTTGTTTCTTTGGTTTACAGCGAATAAGTTATTACAGTAATCAAGTAAACACGAGTTTTTACAATAATCAACAAAACAGTTCTTACAATAATCAACAAAACAGTACTTTCAATCTACAAGCCCCTAATGCAGCTCCTCCTGCACAAGGTATTTCTCATTCTTAAATTTCTGGGTTGTGTTCAATCTTTTCCGTTGTCATTTGGGTTCTTTTAAACATTCAATGTTTGGGAGTGTCTGGTTTTCTAATGATTTTTGATAATATTTATCCAATTTTACTTTTTTTATACTGATTTTGTTCTAGCCTTAGTAGTTTGATAATATTTATCCAGTTCTACTTTTTTTATACTGATTTTGTTCTAGCCTTAGTAGTTTTATGGTTATTTGTAATGTCCCCTTTTAGGAGGAACAAAATTTCTTAACCTTGTACACAATTTTACTTCTTGTATGATTGATTGCTCTTAGTAATGCTTGTTGATATAATACCTTGTGTTGATCTAATACTTGTATTTGATTTAAGACCAATCTATTGTTTGCTGATTTATATTACTATATGATCTTTTTTTACTTCACACTTCCTTTTCATATCTTCAATGGTGTATGGTTGTAACTATTGCCAAGAGGGGCAACACTTCATAAAGAGAATTATTCCCTTTTAATATATTTCCTTCCTTTAACTCAAGGCATATATATTATATCTCAGATATATTTGATGTTCTTATAAGGCTGCTAGTTTACATAAGTATCTGTAAAATGGTATATTACAACTCAAAATATATTATTCCTTATATATTGTATATTTAAATCTGCCATGAATATATTTACCATTTCCAAAAATTCTATATTATATCCTTCTTGTTGATATATTTATAAATCAGAATTATACTGTTTATGTATTCTTTTCTATTTTCCTTACCCTCTCTAGATATATATTTTTCTTATTCTTTTATTTATCCCCTTTATGTTATCTTCTTCCCATCTTTATATCCTCCTTTAATGAAGGGATGTGTCTTATTGAAAATAACCTTTAATTAATATATACCTCTTTTATTTACTAATAATCTAACTCGCTTCCTCTAACATAATCGTGCATTTATCTTTGTTTTAATAAACTTTTTCTTTTAATAAACTTGGTATCTAACTCGCTTCCTCTAACATAATCGTGCATTTATCTTTGTTTTAATAAACTTTGTCTTTTAATAAACTTGGTCTATCTCTATTCTACGAATCATAGCCCTTTATTGATATCTTCCAAGGATATTAGTTAATATTAATTTATATATATTTATAATGGTCATACTTTATACGAATATTTGATTTAATATTTACATTGATAATTATCATTATATTATAATAATAATAATAATAATAATAATAATAATAATAATAATAATAATATTTATATTTATATTTATTATATTATAATAATAAATGATTATAATAATATTTCTTATTTATATTTATATATTATAAGACATTTGTCTTATATATATTATATGATAATTATATTATAATAACATTTATTTATATTTATATTAATATTAATATATATATTTATATTTATATAATATACATATATATATCATATAATATTATTTAATAATATTATATATGTTTATTAAATATTATTATATACATAATTATCGTCCAATTTGATGATGACAAATAATGTCTTAATGTTGGGACATGACAGCGCTCCCCACTTGAAATTGCTTTTCCTCAAGCAATCACATTGAGTTCTTTCATTACTTTACGCTACCTTCCGATGTGTTGAGACAAAATCATAGTTTTAATTCAGAATGAACATGCTTTAGTGAAGAGAAAATGATTGTGATTCATGAAAGAGAATTTGCGACCAAAGAATACTTGAAATGTTTAATGAAGACAAATGTTCAGGTAAGCATTTGTTTGATGTTTTGAATAATAATGTGATGCAAGTATCATAGATGAAGATGTGCTTTTAGGCAATGAAAATATTTTTAATGCTAAAGAAGATTATAGGAGCATTGAGATTCCAAGATTCCAATGAATGATGAAGATATCTTGATCTTTGATTACAAGATTCGGTCTTATACTTGTCATATGTTATTGACCTCAAAATTGAGAAGAGTCATATTCTTGAGGAGTAATTGATTATATGATGTCATGGGGAGAAATTTTATGATCAAAGATTTGGTAAGATTTTATTTAAATAGTGATGTGCTTGATGAAATATAAGTGTTATAGATGAAGAATGATCCTTGGAGTTTGTGGGTTATGGGCCCACAATAGAAGTATTAATTTTATGTTACTTAAATCAATAGAAGAATTCAAAGAGATTCGTGGAAGAATTGGTCCAATATAGAAATGAATTTGATTCGTGTGTTTTTGTGATTAATGAAATTAGCTTTTTATGTTCTATACTTCCCTAATGTCTCTTTGAAGGATATACTATTTTTTTCTTAGGTCTCAGGGTGGATAAACTATCCCTCCCTAGTCTCCATGTGGCACATGCCATTCATATGGAGTGTCATAGTCCTTATGTGGCGCATGCCATTCATATAAGGTCCTTTCGATCTAATGTGGCACATGCCATTTATAATAGATCACCATTTATTCTTACCTTATGTGGCGCATGCCATTCATATAAGGTAACTTCGATCTAACGTGGCGCATGCCATTCATGATAGATCGCCTCAGACTCATGTGGCGCATGCCATTCATATGAAGTCTGCCATTTGTTCTTACCTTATGTGGCGCATGCCATTCATATAAGGTACCTTTGATCTAACGTGGTGCATGCCATTCATGATAGATCACCTCAGACTCATGTGGCACATGCCATTCATATGAAGTCCGCCATTTGTTCTTACCTTATGTGGCACATGCCATTCATATAAGGTACCTTCGATCTAACATGGCGCATGCCATTCATGATAGATCACCTCGGACTCATGTGGCGCATGCCATTCATATGTACTCCGTTATTCTCATGATTGCCCTCTCTACATATGCCATGCTAGGAGAGTGAGATTACTAAGGTGTCCTGGTAGCCACTCCCTAAGCCCAGAGGCAATACCCTTCATACTAAAGGCAGAACCCCTCTGGCCCATGTGGGCTCATTACGTCCCCCCCGGGTGGCATACCTAGAAGAGGGCCCTCGCACTGTTTCCTTCGTTTCTTCTTCTCCATCATAGCAAAGGTATATGTAGAATAGTGTAATCAAAATCACATCATTATTTACTTACAAATATAGGTAACATATTATACTCCCATATGAGTATCATCTCTCTTATTTGTTATTATGCTTCCCTCGATATTTTTTTTTTTGGGTGCTTGGTCCTTGAATCAATTTTCTTTCCTTCTTTTACTTGCACTTATTCCATTCTCCTCTTGTATGTCTTTGTTGGATATGACTTCTATAATCTGTGCTTGAGTTATTTTTTGACATTTATGCCCCAGCTTACATTTTTGGTTGCATCAAGTTCTTTCACAGGATGGCAGGTTGATAGCTCTGATACCACTTGTAATGTCCCCTTTTAGGAGGAACAAAATTTCTTAACCTTGTACACAATTTTACTTCTTGTATGATTGATTGCTCTTAGTAATGCTTGTTGATATAATACCTTGTGTTGATCTAATACTTGTATTTGATTTAAGACCAATCTATTGTTTGCTGATTTATATTACTATATGATCTTTTTTTACTTCACACTTCCTTTTTATATCTTCAATGGTGTATGGTTGTAACTATTGCCAAGAGGGGCAACACTTCATAAAGAGAATTATTCCCTTTTAATATATTTCCTTCCTTTAACTCAAGGCATATATATTATATCTCAGATATATTTGATGTTCTTATAAGGCTGCTAGTGTACATAAGTATCTGTAAAATGGTATATTACAACTCAAAATATATTATTCCTTATATATTGTATATTTAAATCTACCATGAATATATTTACCATTTCCAAAAATTCTATATTATATCCTTCTTGTTGATATATTTATAAATCAGAATTATACTGCTTATGTATTCTTTTCTATTTTCCTTACCCTCTCTAGATATATATTTTTCTTATTCTTTTATTTATCCCCTTTATGTTATCTTCTTCCCATCTTTATATCCTCCTTTAATGAAGGGATGTGTCTTATTGAAAATAACCTTTAATTAATATATACCTCTTTTATTTACTAATAATCTAACTCGCTTCCTCTAACATAATCGTGCATTTATCTTTGTTTTAATAAACTTTTTCTTTTAATAAACTTGGTATCTAACTCGCTTCCTCTAACATAATTGTGCATTTATCTTTGTTTTAATAAACTTTGTCTTTTAATAAACTTGGTCTATCTCTATTCTACGAATCATAGCCCTTTATTGATATCTTCCAAGGATATTAGTTAATATTAATTTATATATATTTATAATATTATATTTATAATGATCATACTTTATACGAATATTTGATTTAATATTTACATTGATAATTATCATTATTATATAATAATAATAATAATAATAATAATAATAATAATAATATTTATATTTATATTTATTATATTATAATAATAAATGATTATAATAATATTTCTTATTTATATTTATATATTATAAGACATTTGTCTTATATATATTATATGATAATTATATTATAATAACATTTATTTATATTTATATTAATATTAATATACATATTTATATTTATATAATATACATATATATATCATATAATATTATTTAATAATATTATATATGTTTATTAAATATTATTATATACATAATTATCGTCCAATTTGATGATGACAAATAATGTCTTAATGTTGGGACATGACATTATTTGCTTTTTTATATGAACAGGGTTTCTTTCATCTGAGTATAATGTTGGGATGTTGGGGTGTTTTACCTTTTGTTAGTTGGGGTTTGGCCTTTTTCTCTTAAATTGCTTTGTGGGTATAATGTTTCTCCAGTATTTGTCCAATGTTTGTTATTAATTATTCCTGCAATAACTTATGTGTGTGGAGTTTCTCTTCTTCTATAATAGATCTGTTATAGGTATGAAATGATTCTCTTGATTTTCATGTTTTTTTTCCTCTTAAATTTCTTTGTGGGTATAATGTTTCTCCAGTATTTGTCCCATGTTTGTTATTAACTATTCCTGCAATAACTTATGTGTGTGGAGTTTCTCTATATCTATTATGGCTATGAAATTATTCTCTTGATTTTTTTTTATTTTAAAATTTGTATATAAAATTGGGCATGATTGGAATTGGCTGCATGTCCTTTACATTCACTATTGCTAAATCAAACATCCAAAAAATGTTTATATAAAAAAATTTTGAATCTAGGAAAAAGAATTTAACTAAATAATTAGTTGTAATTTCATAGAAATGAATTCATGATTATTAGATATAATTATTCTTATATATTAAAGGGTTTAATAGTTAAAAGTGGCTTCTAGCCAATAAAAATAGAACTGTTATTTACCATTTTTACATATAAATAAAATTATTTATATGTAAAATTATCATTAATAAGTTATTATTACACCATTATTAAATTTAACAATAATTTTAATTATTTTAAAATAACTTCAATTAATTGTTATATTGTTAACTTATATAATAATTTATTTATATGATACTATTTGTCTAAATATTTTTGTTAATAGAAGAATATCAAGAATATAGACTATAGTTCACTGTTTTGGAATTTTATCTTCTAACCCCCTCTTCCTATTGCAAAAAAGCATGCAATTCACTCTTGTGAGAAATAGATAATTAAAGGAATGATTGGAGTAAGAAATACATTGTTTTACGATATTTACTACAGATGTGAGTAATTATTTTCTATGTTATTTTTATGCAGTTGTCCTCTCCTATGCTGCCGCTGCTGGTGGTAATAAGATGGGATAATTGAATTTGGTGGTGTACTGCTTTGCTTCGGGTTTATACTAAATTCTATTAATTTGTTTATTATTGCTATAGTGGGGTTTCTACTAGATTCTATTAATTTGTTTATTATTGTTACAGTGGGGTTTGGGATTCTATTAATTTGTTTATTATTGCTGCAGTCCAGTTCTATGGGATTTTATTAACTTGTTTATTATTGCTACAGTTACAAATGTGAGACTTTTTTACCTTGTTTTTACACTTTCACATAAATTGATGTGAAAATTTATTGCATCATTGACTTCTATGATATTATAATCATTGTATACACAGAGTTTGCTAAATATTTACAATATATCTATAGAATATATACCCAGTGTAAAAGGATTTGTTTTATTGTTATTTCCCTTTACTTTCATAACTAAAAAAGGGGTAAAAATTTATTCAAACCAGAAGTACAAAGTAAGGGCATTATATAGCCCTATCAAGCTCCACTAAGTGGTCCAACTTTTGAGACAGATCCAAGGGTAATTGACCCCAAGCCACAATATTCCAATTTTGCATGTGATTAGAGGCCCACTTGGCCAAACAATCCGCAACTCCATTCCATTCTCTAGGAATATGATTGAAAGTAACCGAATCCGAAGAATCACACAGTTTAAGAATCTGTTTAACAACCAAAGCTAAATGCCAACTAACATCATCTAAATGCTATTTATTCAACAAATTCACCACCACCTGGAATGATCCTTCTCCATCCAAGATGACAACCGCGTTCCACAGCATATAAAATGGCAAGAGCCTCCATCAAATTGTTAGAATGAAGACCCTTATAAACAGAAAAAATAAACTGCACAAAACCAAAACTATCCCAACCAACTCCACCAATACCAGCATGACCAAGGTTTTCCCGAGAAGAACCAGCCGTGTTGAGTTTCAAAACTCCCTGAGGAGGAGGAGTCCAAAGCCCCTCCCTATTTATCTTTCGAAAAGGGTGCCGACATTTATTTCTCATGAATCAACCATGACCTTGTTGAGGAGGACTATGAAGACGACTGTAGCAAGCAACATCTTGAGGATCCACTCTTCCGCCAAATCACAATTTGCCGAAATAATTTCTCCTAAATAATGAAGAATTTTCCACCACAAATGATGGGCCACCAACATCACATCTTGAAAAATACATCGATTCCTCTCCAACCAGATATGCCAAATAATAAAAGAAGGGCCAAGAGCCCAAGTAACTTGAAGAACATACCAAAGTATTAATATTTCGGCCTTGGTGAGAGCTTTGTCAGATCTATTGGTATCTAGGCTTGGATTTTAAGATTTCACACATAATTTTTATAGGTAATATAATGTCTAAACTGCAGATACCATGGAATCTAAAGAGCCCTCCATGCTGGTAGCTATCCCCACATCTGCTACGTCTAATGTTGGAGCATCATTAGTTCCATTACCCACCATGCCAGTCATCCCTCCCACTTTCCCTCTCCAATAATTAATTGTTGGAGTCTATAGTCTTAGGCCATGTTTAACTTTGTCATGGGCTCACAAGTTCAAAGTTCCCAATTTTGTTTAAAATTTAGAGTTAATCCATTATTATTGTAAATGGTTTGGTGTTGATATTAGAGGGGATTTGTCTATCACAAGTTTTCCAAAAACATCTTGTATTTCATGGACTTTGGAAGCTTAAACCTTTCCAAATCACTATCAATTAAGTGTGTAGGGAATTTGTCAAATACATATCAAATTGATTTAGTTTGCAGGAAAGAGAATTGTCAAGATGTTACATACGTTAAACCCTTCCAAATAATTCTATTAATGTTGACAAATGACCAAAGAATAGAATTCAAAACATACAATGAACAAATATATCAATGGAAAAAGAAAGGAATTGCAAATAAATAACCTCTAATGTAGTTCTAGATTGGAGGCAATGATAGTGTTCATTTGGTTATATAAATTGTGCTTAGCTATATATTTGCAAGGACATTGTTAAATTGGCATGCAATTACTTGTTACTTTTGAAACATGGAACAAAATGTACGAGAATAGATGTAGTTATGGATATCAAAAGGAGCAATACAATTGCAATTAACAAGTCATGGTAGATATTATCATGACTCTAGTATCTATTAAATCAAAACTCAGTGGCTTTGGAAGAGTCATTGTGTGAGCATATTATTGTACATTTCACTGCAAAAGCTATCTTCATTAATTGTGTAGAATGTAATTAATTCTTGAGGTACAATTGATAACTTTTTTTTTACTTTGTGCACTAGTAGCTCTTTTGATCAGAGATGGATTGACCTCTAGAAGAAAGTATCGATTGAAGTGTCTAGATTGTATAGTATTTTTAGTATAGTGTTATAATTCTTTGCCAAAGTGTTAGCCTGTTGTATTCAATTGTGCATTTTTCATTCCAATTTAGCATTGGAATTTAGAACTTTTCTTGAAGTAATATCCCTTCTTGTGAATTAGAACCAGTGTCAATACTCATGCTTCAGGAGAGAAGTATCTAAGAAATCACTAATCAATATCAGGTGCATAGAACATCAACATCAATTGTGTTCATTTTCTAGTTTTTGTGTCTCTTCTCATGTATGATACCCACTTCATGATTAAAGTTTTCACTAACAAAATTTTGTATTCCTTTGTTTCTAATAGACAAGTTTAACATGAAACTTGCATATTTATATGCTCTAACTTGTATCAAGAGTCTTCAATTTTTGGTACAATTTTGTTTAAGTTGTCCAAACCTTGACTTGTCTTAGGCACATATACAAACTACTTATGTTTTAGCTTAGAAGATCAACTTGAAGATCATGAATTACTACAGTGCCTTACAATCACTCTTTTATGATAGGCTAATGCTTTTAAGCATGAGTGTATAAATGGTTCATTTGTCATAGCATATCTTTTGGCAGAGATCAGAGCAACAAATGGATAGATTATACAGAACAAGGTGGATGAAATAGCTAGGACTTGTAATTACAGAGAGATAATTTCAGTGAAATCATAACTAGGCACAAAATAGTTTCTTTATACTGGACTAAAACTTAAATCACCAATAGGAAGTCCATATAACATGCATTATAATTTCTATAGTCATCCATCTTTGCAATAAAATGGTTGTCCTTATTTATAATGATGTGATGGTATTGCGGTTAGCTATTGTAATAGTTGAAATGTTGATACTGCTTATATTGCTCATCTTAGTCGATAAAACTTCCCATTTTCATAGTTTCCATATGCAGTGTATCATTCTTTTGCTATTTTTTCGACATTCATTGAATCAATTCCCCAATTCCAAAGTGATAGTCATGCAACAACTAATATGAAGTTGCCACTTTGAGGCAAGCATAGATATGAAATAAATTTTTGCTTATTGTGTAGTACTATGGTGTTTCATGTCTTGCAAATTGAAATAGTTAGTAGCCCAATTGCAAAGCTCATGTACTTGTCAGTTCAACTCTTCATTTTCTTCTAGTGTCATCCTATGTGCCATTTTATTTTGTTAACTTGCCCCTGGCATTAGATCCATGTGATGATTGACACTCCTTAATGGTGGTAATCTATCTGGCTCTGATATGATATCCTTATACTCTATCGGTAGTTCTAAAATTTTCTTTTGTGATATCTTATCTTCATCTATGATGGTGTTTGTTGTGCTTGTGGTGCCACATATTCTCATGTCTTAGATCATCTAGAAACTTCTTCCCATCCACAAAACAAATTGTGGCATTACTACACACTTGACTATCCTTCTCCTTCAAACATGTATTAAATATGTCTCCTATCATCCTTTGTTACAAGATAAGTATTCTTTCTCCCATCATGTATAGCTTTCCTATCATATTGTCATGGTCTACCCAACAACATATGGCATACATCCATTGGCATAATATCACACAAAACCTCATAATGGTATGTACCTATCTTAAATTTCACAAAACATTGTTCACTTACCAGTACCTTGTATTCATCTTGCAACCAAGCAATTTTGTATGGAATGGGGTGTTCTAACCTCTTTAACTTCAACTTGTCAATCATTTCTTCTAAAACCAAATTGTTTGTACTACTGCTATCAATAATAACCTTGCAACACTTAACTCCATATTTACATGCCATTCGAAACAAAAATTTCCTTTGTAATAGTTATTGAGTCTTTGTCATCCATAGTATTTGTTCTAAGCAAAGCTCTCCTCATGACTAATGATTCATCCTTCTCTAGTTTGTCAATTGGACTTTATGATCCTTTAGATTCATCTTCCACATATGCAATTCATTGAAAACCCCATTACGTGGTGCTTGTATGCAATGTATCATAGTTTCTATCATGTGGTCCCATAGACTCTTGGTCTACTAGACATTATTAAAATCTCATTCATTCATTCAATGGCATACCACCACATTCAACTCACACACCACCACATTTACTAAATTGACCTACATACTTGCCTACATCAATAGGGTTGGGATATGTAATCTTTGTGCTCTAAATAATGCAGTATAGAACATTAAACATTACACAAAGGTCCAATAACCACTGTAATTTCCTTAAATTATAATGCATATGCAATCATAGGCTATTCATTTGTGTTCTGGTTTTTTCAGTCTAAACTTGTAGAGCCAATCATTGAGGAAGAAGGGTTTTGATAATCCTTACTAGCATGCAACTTTGCATTATGGTGATTACCTTACTTGTCCTCCCCCATTGATGATGGTGTTATAAAGGAGTATTTGGTTGGTTCTAGAGTTAGTGATGAAGGGCTACTCTACCCAACACTCAGACACGAAACAACAATAGAGATTCCCACCAAAAATGTGAGGAATGAAATCAAGAACGTTTTATTTCTTTAGTAAAATGGAGTACAAAATCCAGTATTACATGTTACAAGAACATGGACTATTTCACAACAGAGAAAATCCTACTCTATCAGAGATTTCTAAAATCCAAAGCCATAATTGCACATATGGGACTGTCCTTCGTAACCTTTCTATTTCCCCTTTTTATTTGGCACCAATAACTTCCACACCACTTCTCCACTACCTTCCTGAATGTTCTAGAAAGTGTAACTCCCCTTTTTGGGTGCCAAGTCTAGTTGTCCATTTTCCCACCCAAGAAATTGGAGATTTAAAATTTTTTAAGTTTTTAAAATTTTGTAACACAACTTCCGGGGGCCATAACTTTTGAACTGGGCATCCGATTGATAAACAGAACTAGGCGTTGGAAAGCTCATGAAGAGATCCCCAACGAGGCTTCTCAAGGCCTCAAATTCAAATCTGAAATTCATCAAGAGTAATTTTTCAAGACGAAAACTTTAATATCTCTCAAACTATAAATGATATTCAAAAGATTTCTTCACCATTTTCTTATTTTTACAATTCTGCTTCTTGGGGTAAATTTTCATGTCCATACGTACCCAAATAGACCAACTTACTAAAAAATAGTAGGTTACTATTTTTAGGCTTTTTGAACTTCTGACAATCCTAAACAACTGAAGTGTCAACATGGACTCCAACACAACTAAAGAAACCTAGAAAAATAAAGAAATTCAAAACAACTTCAAATATTTTTGGGTGATGCAAGATTGCACTTACACCACTGGATGCTCCTGCATCAATTAGTAATGAACAACAAATGTATGTTGTTTTTTCTTGTTTTACTCTGTGAAATACAATAGAATGAACAAGAAACTTGTTAAAGAAGAAAAATAAAAATTATTTATAATTAGTACTAAATTTTTAAAGGAGGAGAACCATAGTATATGAACAATCCTGGTGATCAAAAGCTTATGTGGTGAAGAATTAAGTACCAAGACAAAGCGTAGCTAATGTATAATGGAATGAAGAGTCATGGAACTGTCACAACAATAGGAAGGGTCATGGAACTACTATTTCCATAATGTTTACCCAATTCTAAGCTATTTTGTTATTAGTTGATTTGCAAATTTTTTGTGCAACAAAGCGTGTATCCTAACATGTGAATTTAGGATTGAGTCTAATACATACTATCTGTTAAACCCTACAAAATCTTGCATTTTCTCCTGTGTTTTGGGTTTCCCCTAATTTCTCCTCACGTTACACCCCATCCCGTATAGTACTCCTACCAGTTAATTTACACAACTAAAAGCAATTCTGCAAAAATATGCTTAGGCTTTGGTTTTCTATGTTGTTTCGAAATTCTTTCTTTTTCATTGCTTTAGTTTTTTTTTAGGATATTTGATTAATATTTTTAATGTTTAATCATATGTTTGTGGCTTTTTTACTTTTCGTCATGTTTTTCTTCGTTTCTACTCGTCTTTTTTCCCCCATTTTCTGTTGCATCGCAATCTTTTTTCATCCATCGTTTATTTCCTATTCATGTGATGTTTATCGCCATAGCCACGAAAAAGAGTTTGTACCATATTTATTGAAAGGAAGATTCATAGAGATTCTTTGAAAATTAATAACAAAGTCGTTTCCTTCATGTAAAGTACTAAAAGCTTAAAAATAAGTGGAACATTTTTATTATTAAATATTTATTTCTTTTTAAAAGTTTAAAAATAATTTTCCGCCCTTTACAAGATTCCTTTTATGCATGCTTAGTTTGAAATTTTATGTCCCCAAAACTTCCTTTATTATTGATATTCATGCGAAACAAACTTATATATAATGTTTTTAGTTATTATAATATTGTTTATTTAAATTAAATACTATATATTATATATTATATATGTTAGTTATATTTAATTTATATATAACATATATCATATAATTAAATTTATTATTATATACAATATTTCCATAATATAAATTATTATTTATATTCCTAACATAATATTATAAAATATTATATATTTAATGTTTATATATATTTCTTATTTAATTATAAATTTGTTTTATAAATAAATTATATATTATAATTATATTTATTATATATTTGTTGTTGAAGAGGCTTGGATCGAAACGAAATTGGGCCATAGAGACAATGAGATTCACACCGTTCACAGAATCTGGAAGTTAGAAACATGTCCAACTAAGATTACCTTGATCGTCTCAAATCGTTCTACGACAATGTCAATTGTTGATACCGAAAGCACTCTCTCCCTCTCTCTCTCTCTCACTTCATCTCTCTATATTTCCCTCTCCTTTCTTTCTTCCTCTCTCTTCCTCTCTCACTCTATATCTCTCTTTTAAAATACCCACATTAAACACCTAATATGTGAAAGAGATGTAAGGGTAAATGCTTAAAGAGAGATACACATCATCTCTTCAAAAGAAAGGTGGCTTGTATCTCCATGTGACACACCCACGTGACAAAATAAATTTAAGAAAGGAAAATACAATGTGTAACATTAAAAGAGTGACATTTTCCACATTTCACTATTTCAAGGAACTAAATGAAAGTAAAGGGAAGGACCATGCTATCCCAAACACCTTTCAAGGAAGCAAACAAACAAGCATAAGGGAGATAGTCAATCTCTAACTAACATGCTAAATAGGATAAGTAGCACCATACACCTATTTAACCTTCATCCTTTAGAAAAAAAAATTAGAGTATGTTTAAATTTTTTCAAAATAATTTGTTTAATTATTATTAAATACCCTATAAAATTGATTTGAACTTAATATTTTTAAATGTTTTTTAATAAGATAAATTTTATTAAAAGAATTTGGTAAAAAGATTGGAGGAAGATCAAATTTTGTAAAACAAATTTGTGAAGAGAAGTTGATCTAGAAAGAATAACAAGGAGACCAAAATGAAGAACTTTGGTTGCAAGGTGAATCTTGAACAAATCAAAAAATTTGAAAGGTATGTGTATACAAGATCCATTTCTCGAATGCAACCTCTGAATACCCTGTTTCCTATCATGTTCCTGATGTCATTGCAGTTTCTATTTCACATTTCTAGTAACATAGCTTCCAATATGTGTTGCAAAGTATTGTCACTGTTAAGGAATCCGATGAGAAATCTATCAAAGATGAGTTTCTACGAAAGTTGCATCATTGGATTAATGTGGACATATACAAGCACATGAATCAGTAGTGCATGGGGCTACACTATTTTATTGTTGACAAGTCAAAGTAGATCAAGCCCTTACCTCGTTCTACTCCCCTACCTTGATTTTACCTTGTTTTAACAAAGAAAGCAAGTGGTCAAGTTGGCCTTTGGTAGTTTTGATGAGCTCTACAAATCCCTGACAACAATGTGTATAGTGCAGGCATGGGTTTGATTGAAGAAAGAAGAAGCCAAGACAAAAGCCCTATTTGCTTCCATCATGACTAATGTGAAGAACCTACTTCTTTTCATGTATAGTTAAATCATTCAAGGATCTTGTTAGGTGTGGAGAGATAGTAACCTTGCAAGTTTCTAGGTAAAAAGTACAAAACCTCTCCACCTCTACCAAATTCAAAAAGCATCCACCAATACCTATGATGGGTGAAGACAAAGATATTGTGATTATAGGAGTGGATGTTGCAGGGCTAGCCACTACACTTTCCCTCCATACTTGTAAGTAGTGCTACAATTTTTGTATTCTCCATTTAATTAAATGATTCAATATCTTTATTCTCATAGTACCAATGTAGGGTGGGATTGAAGAGCTTGGTACTTGAGCACATTGATTACCTTGGAACTATAGATGTTATCTTCAATATGTGGTGTAATGCCTAGAACAAACTTAATGCTCTTGACATAGTGGATACCCTTCACCCATTTTACCCTTAACTTGATGGGTGATTCAGTTTCATTATATAATTCTCATTATGTGTGATTCAAAATATTGATAAAAAAACATGCACAGTTATTTTTAGAAAATAACCTTTTTATGAACTAAAAATCTTATGCTCATCATATTATCCCTTTCATGGGACCTGAGTAATACAGAGATTCACTTCCAAGATGTGGTTATGCAGGATTCGAGGCTTCTCAAATTGTGCTAGAATTTGCAAGAATGTATGTTTAAAAATTGGAGGCAAAGGGTAAGGAAAATGACCATCACTTGAAACAAGTGAATATAATCATTTTTCTCCCTCTATAAGGTGAACTAGCTATATTTTTTGTTCTAGGAAAAAGTCATATGATGTCACTTTATCACAACATAGAAAGGATAAAATATTTATGGGACATTTTAAATTAAGCTAAGTTGTAATTATCACATCTTAAATAACCTATGGGTTGTGGTCAACATAAGCATACCAAATTTTATATGGGGAGAGTGTCCCACTCATATTGATTCAAGGAGTAGTCTAAAAAATACTCATGCATGAACAAAATTAGGGGCATGGTCATATATATAGAAGGTCACAATTTTGAAAAGCTCATGGTATAGGTCTAGGGCAAAGGATTGAATCTACAAGGTTTGTCACTTACACTATTACATTCCTTTTTATTTACACTAAATAGCTTACTTTAAAATACTTAAAATTTTGCATGTGATGGTTTAAAAAAACTAAGTTGAACATTATTATGGACAATGAAAGATATTATGATGAATATATTATTGGTTTTATTTTATGGGTACTAACATGGACTAATGTTTTAATGTTGTGTCCATGAGTGCGACAGACAAAGTCAACACAGCCTCAAGAAGGAGAGCATCATCGGAGAGAGGGAGGCTAGCACTTTGAAAGTGAATGGCTATGATGGGATGCACACACTATCACTTAGAAACAAATAATATCTATTTAATCTTTGCTTATTTGTGTGTGTATGTGTGTGTCGTAAATCCTTGTGTTTTCACGACCATCCCAGTAAAAGATGACAAGTGTTTTGAGGCGTTATGTTGGAGTGAACTATTGTTCTATCACCCATTCCATAACATTCATGATGATATTGGCATATCAAAACTACAAATTATAGCAAATTGGGAAAGATTCTCATGCAACTTCCATCCATGGCATGTACATCGCACACCACCAAATCTACTATCAGACACTAATGATGATAGTCCTTTAGCCAATGGATATGACATGCAAGATAATAGTCTTGATGAATGGCAAGTCTTGTCAAGCCTACATCCAAGCATATCATTTTAGTTAGACAACCTTGACATGCTTGGCTGATGTGGCATTAACCTAAACTATGATTAGGCAGCTCTAACCTTCAATCCACTACTAAAATTGACATCTATTGATTTCATTGACTCCAATTGCCCAACATTTCAAGTCCAACATGTTCTTAATCAAAAAGCACAAAGAAACCTATATATCCAGCAACAACAAGCATATGATATTAATGTGTCGTATCTCTCTTTCATTGGTTTGTAACCACCACTAAAAACCATCATTCAAGTAACTGTAGGAACTAGAAAGTCACATTTGATCTCAAGCATAAAAAATCCACACTCATGAGGATGGACCCGCATGGCCAATCACCATTGCTACTTCTTGCACTGGAATTGGTGTTGCGACTTTCAACATTCAAGCATCTACAATTCATTCCTCCCTCCGGATACTATACGCTCAAAATCGTGACTCTGGTTGCCTGGGGTTGTCAGGTCAGATTTTGGCATGCACATGGACCCCTCCCCCCTTTCCACAGGGTGATCTGCCATGTCACTCTCGCTCACGTGGAAGTAGCCAGTTGAGAGGAGGTGAGACATGGCGGGGGTCTAGCTTGTTCCAGAGTTGGACTTCGTGGAGAAGGGTGGGCAAGTACTGCGGCCTTTGTTGTTGTGTGCTAAGTTGAATGATTCGTTTGATTGAAGTCGTAGTTGAGATAAGGGTGTGTGCAAGAAGTTGAGTCCACTTTTTAGCCAAAAACTAGAAGTGTTTTCCCTGATTTTTAGAATTTGTCACATTTGACCTAAAAATTTGAAGCACTTAAAGGTGGAATCTTGAAAAAAGTTAGTAAATATGAAATGTAGTACTCAGAGTCTAGTTTCAAAATATGTAATTTTTTTTAATATCCAGATGATAGAAATTGATTTTCAATAGGCATTTCTAAAAACCACTGTTTAAAAGTCACTTTTTTTACTTTACCATGCATGTGTACGTCATCCATATTTTGACCTAAATAATCATATTTTTCTAAATCCTTTTGGGAAAAGATTTGTAACTCACTGAAGCACGTTTTCCATTTTTTTTGTAATTTTTTATTGAATATTTTTTTTGTTAAATTTTTATTGGCCAAATTTAGTGTTTTAAAAAATCGTCGTGTACGTCACGCATAAGATGACCTAAACTTAACATTTTTTGAATTTTTTTGAAATTGAAAAGAATTGTCTAAAGTATGTTTTCGTACAATTTTTTTACAAAAAAATATTTTTATAAAAATTTATTAAAATACTAAAAAACCCTGATAATTCAAGTTTACGGACCTGTTTCATCAGGAATTAATTGAAAAATAGAAAAAATAATCCAATTGTAAAAAAAATTATATATTTGGAATCTACATTGTCTCATCTATAATGGGTTTTAATTTCATCAAAAAATTCTATAAAAAAGGCCATCAGACATATGTCCAAAGTCACTATTTTGTTGTGACATTGACATGACCTTCAAGTTACAGGTCAAACCAGGTCCAGAGGTTAGGTTCAGGTCCCCAAAATTTTTCTTAAATCAGGTTACAAACTAAAAACACGAGCCTAAAATTCAAATTTTAAATAATGAGATCCCGTTTCTTACTCTATCAGTACAGAACAAAACAGGATCCCATTTACTATTTGACCATTTTTTTAATAAGACTGTCACTGTCGACCTTGCAACTTGTTCTGTATGGCCGATAGCGACATTTGCAACATTCTCTACCATCTTTTGTCTTTTTCAGGTCCATCAACTTGGGATTTTGTTTGAATTTTGAAAGGAGCCATCATTGAGACACTATTTGTGTGAAACTTTGTTGAGTTGCTACTTGTTTGAAGGACCTGAAAAAAGAAGGAAGGCTTTCAAGTTTTGACATTCATGTTTGTACATACTTCAAAATTTTTTAATCATGGGATCACAAAGTCGTAATAAGAGGAAAGATGGGAAGCTATTGACCCCTGAAGAAATTGAAGCAAACAAAGAGGAGGCAAAAAGACAAAGATATAGAAGAGTAAAGATTCGATCAATGAATAATGCTAAAGCATCCAATTCCACAACTATTGAAGATAAAGACATTAAGGAGACCATGGATGTAGATGATGCAAATTTGCAAGAGGTGAATGTGGAAACTAATACGATTATACAAACTACTCCTGGTATGTCTTCAAATCCCCCTTTCAATGCTATGGAGAATGTTTCAATAGGCACAAATCTAGGCACGTCTTCAAATCCACTTTTGAATGAAATGGAAACAGAGTTGATAGGAGATTTAAAAGAAGTTGGATATAACAATGTTGAGATCGATAATATTTGTAGAGATCAAGATTTGAGACAAAATGGTGTTGAAAATGAAAATAAAAATCTTTTGTTGAAAATGAAAATGAAAACGGTTTTGTTGTTGAAAATAAAAATTAAAATCTTTTTGTTGAATGTGAAAATGAAAACTATTTTGTTGTTGAAAATGAAAATGAAAATCTTTTTTGTTGAAAATGAAAATGAAAACAGTTTTGTTGTTGAAAATGAAAATCGTTTTGAAGTTGAAAATGAAAATGAAAATCCAGGATGTGATGTTGAAAATGAGATTTTTAAAAAAAAATTGAAAGAGATGTTTTGGATAATCTTCCTGGTAAGATTTCTTGGAGACAAATAAGAACACATGCCAATAGATTATACAAAGAATTTTTTTATCGTAAAAAACTATCATTTCAATGTCAAATAATGATGTAATTAATGAGAATGTGGAAAATGAGAAAAGTAATCAAAATGTTAAGTATTTTGTTAAACCAAGAAGAAAAGATCAATCACTAAAACATGCTGTCTACTTTTGCTAGTGCCATTGAGTCTATTGGAAAGAATAGTCAATCTAAAGATAAGAAAGTAGCAAGACGAGCTATAACAACTACTATAGTTAATAAAGCAACTTTGAATAGAAGAATGGTAAGCAATATTAGTGGAATTCTAAAAATACATCCTAAAACATTGGTAAGAGTAGCAAAAAGAAGATAAAGTATAGAACATGATCCAATCAACCAATGTTGGAGTTTTAGTGGTCGACTCCCGAGATCTGACATGAAACTGAATGTTGAAATCAAATCTTTGATTGAAAAATATTGGCATGATAATACTAGGGTGTCATCTAATGCTAGAGATGTTTTTAAATTAAGAGTGGAGTCCAAAGTTCACGATCCTCATCCAAAACACCTATTAGATACAATCCAAACTAAATTTTATAGACAATTTTTTGGTGAATTAGTTTTACCTGGTAATATTAGAATAAGTCAAAGATCTTTTGAAAAATGAAAACCATGGTATGTAAAGATTAATAAGCAACAAATATCTTGTTGTTGTAAAACACATGTTCAATTTCCTTATTATTATGATGTGTTTCAATATATACGTTGTACTTTACATACTAACATGATTATATAGGAATGTGATATTAATATGCCACCTGAAACAATAAAAGAGTTTGGAGGAACTTAGCTCTGATACCAATTGTTGATAACTGAGAGGGGGGGTGAATTAGTTATCTTAATTATTTCAGCTTTTTGAACTTCCTTAACAATTAATGCAGCATCAATTCAAATAAGCAAACATAATCATGAAATGGAAATAACAGCAATACACATGACACAGTGATTTTGACGTGGAAAACCCTGTTAAGGAAAAAATAGTGGGGTGATTAACCCAAGATTGTATTCTCTGTTAGAAGAATAAGATAGTACAAAATGGCACTTGCCAATTAGGGCTCACTGCCCGAGCTCACTGCTCACAAGAGGCTCACTGCCTACAAGAGACTCACTGTCTACAAGAAAAGAAGCTTATTAGAAACTTGAACTGATGAGAAGCATCCACACATGTTGAAGTTTAGTTTCGGTTAGGCTCAATCTACTGATCTACTGCACTTCATTCTACCTCTTCTTTGTTGTTGCTGTCCTGTCACATTTCAGACCTGTCTTACTATTTTCACACTGCTTTTCTACTTTTCTTCGCACTTGTCTACACACCCAACTAACCTTCACATCCAAATCCATCTGGTATATATATCCACACCAATGATTTCAACACCTTTTTAGTCGGCATCCAGAATAGTCAATATTTTCCTCAACTCTGAACTGTCGGCTGAATCTTTGCATACCAAGTAATACAGATAAAAGAGATGCTTGTAGAAGTCATCAATCATGTCGGCCAATCATGAATGATACCTTAGGAAACTTAGTCACCATCAATATCACATCTGGATTAAGGTCTGATGCTCTGCCGGTTAGGTCTTCCTCTGTCTACTCTACCAATCAGGAACCCATTGCTCAAGTGCTCATAAATCTTCACACTTCTATAATTGGAGGCTAAATCCTTGGAATATATCAGTAAAGGTACTCCTCTTGACTTCCCCAAATCCACACTTTACTGAGATACTTCCTTTGAGAGATCTGGACCTGACTATCAGACCTTGTTGCCTGCTCTATTCTTACTTACCGGACCATAACACTTCTTCAGTCTGACTTCCGGAAAAGACACACCATGTCCTGTAGATGTGTGGGATGGACTTTGTTGCCATCAATGACAACACCAATGAAGCCACACAGTGTCTCTTGCCAACATATACAAGTTTTTATTGATGTATGACGATATATTGACAGAGTCGTGAATAATAGGATAAATGAGTTAGTTGAATTGGATGAGACAAGAAGGACAAGATAGAAAATGAACATTAATAAGTAGCAACAAGTCAAGTACCTATTTGATAAGAAAGCTTCAGATAGAAAATTCAGGATAGATGATATGGTCTTGATGTGGAATGCAAGGTGTCAGGAGAAAGGAAAACATGGCAAGTTTGATCCACTCAAGATTGGTCCTTATATGATTAGCAATACACATGGTGAGAATTCTTATTTCTTGCAGAGCTTGACTAGAGAACTTCAAGAAATGCCAGTGCATGGACAATTCTTGAAACCCTACTTTGTTTAAGTAGGTTATTTTCCATGCACATTTGTATATAGTGTATATGTTGTATAGTCATTTGTTTGTTTTGTGTTTTTCCTTTTTTGGTCCACTTCCTAGAGTTCTATGGTCCTCACCATGGTTTCGTAAAGTCATGTGTCCCCAACTAGAGCTACTAGTGGTATGTGCTAAAATTTTAGGGTTTTTTAATCCCTGGTTTGCTCTTAGGTTTTAGGGTCTATTGTGCTCTATAGACTACGTTTTAGGCCCTAAGGTCAAAAAACTTAAGTCCCCTGATCATCCATGCCTTTTACGTTATGTTTTAATGTTGACCTTTTGGCCCCAATTTTTTATTGTTCAAGTTACAAATCAAGCCTTTATATGTCATACTTTACCAACCCCTTCATCTTAGGATACCAGTTATCATTGCCCGTTAAAGATTAAAATATTTAATCCTTAAGTCTATAGTGCGGGAGGCAAATATGCTAATGACACTTGGTGGTTTAGTATGAGCCTATAAGCCCACAAAGTATGTACCTTGTCAGGGTTGCGCTGCTATGACTTGTTGTCATCTGTCTAGTAGGCCCATAGTCTTGTTAAAGCCAACGATAAAGGAGGTCTAGATGTACGCTTTTCAATTGGTCGCACACTATCGTGAAGGATGAGCTATCAGAACTGAGTCACCCCCATGTTGTTGCCATTTGCCACCATATGTGCCTAGTCATCCAAATGCATACAAAGATTGAAAGATAGTGTGTTCCACATGGATGCTTAGTGCAAGCCCATAGTGTTAGAAAATTGGGACCCGATGGGGAGCACCGGGCTATGAAATGTTGACACATGGCAAGTCCTGATGGTTAACATGGAAAGTAAGCCTATATGGATAAAATATGATTGATTGAAGACCTTCAAAGTATGCAGTGGATTTTTCTAATCTATCAGACCATTCTGAGCCATTGATCTTGTCGCAACAGGCCTTGCATCAACGACTAATATTCAAAAATTCAAATTTAACTATTGTGGACACTCTATTCAAGTGAATGGGTAGTAATGGTAGAAATGACTAATATCGATAAATTGCAGGGTTACCCAATGCAAATAATAGTGTGTTGGAGTTGTAATGATCATCATTCCATGTAGTAGAAAGAGTTCTCTGGCGATGTGCACTCTTGGCATTTCTTTGGTGAAGATTAGGGTTTCAAGCAGATATCCAAGTTGCTGGAAAATTGAGCTTTACTCTGTTCAAATTGATATATTTTTTAAGTGTATTTTTGCTTGTGTAAAAGGAAAAGAGTCATAGAATTGAGAAATTATCATAAGCCCTAGTGTTATAGAAGCCCTAAAAACCTACAATTCGACAAAATGAGTCATTCAACTGGGCAGCCATCCATGTCAAATAGGACACTTGATGAGGACTTAATGATATGATTGCCTGGGTCGACCATAAAGCCTTTCAATGTTTGTGGTCTAGGAGGGGTGAAAGATAGATTATTAGACAAAGCGCATGGTTGTAGAGATGCAGAAATTCCTGTAATAAGATGGGCATTGTTTAATCACTAGTACAAGAAGAGATGTGCTAGTGCTCCCATATCACTTGCATGGACATTAGACTTGGAAAAACTTGTAGTGCCAAATGTATTTCTTAAAGTTGATTTTGTCAAGGTGGTAGCCAGAATATATGACTCGCACAGAAGAATGGTATTGTTTGGGAATGATGTGGGTATGATCAAAGTAACAAAGGATTATATTTCCAAAGTCTTTGGATTGAATCCTTCAACCAGTAATGGTATTGATTTAGAGGCTTTCAATGATAGATATAGAAAGAATAAGAATAGTTACAAAATTGTGTTGCTTCCAAGACACAGAGTAAAGGGAATATATAATAGGCCCATCAAGATTTTCCCAAATGAGAAAGGACCCTTGGCAATTGACATTTTATGTGATTATTTCATTAAGACATATCATTCACTGTGTCAAGTATTGGGACATGATGCAAAAGAGAATATGTCTGGTGCTCTCATGCTCATGGCAACTGGCATTCAAGATCAGATGGTGAATATTGAGTATGATTATGCCACATATATTGCAAGCAAAATGGATGAGCAGTTAACAGCTATCAGGCAGAATGAAGACAAGATAGAGTTTAAGAGAGAATTCAAGTGGTACTCTTTGATGTGCCATATGTTTTTATATGTAGGAGACAAAGTATCACATGATGCCTTGCAAGTCAGATAGGTCGATGATAAAGGCAATCCCCATCCTACTTAGTGTTGGACTCACATGCTGGATAAGGATTGTGACACCTCCAATTATGTGATTTTTGAGGAAAGACTTTTGAGTTATATGCAGCCACCATAGGACAAAATACCTAGATAAATCATGGACTTCCTGAGGCCAATAGATAGGACCCCTGAAATGGGAATTCAACATAATTGGGGTGATTGGTTCTTACACAGAGAGACTACCACCATCGGAGTATATGGATGTCTAGTGAGCCCTCATGTGTTACCAAAATATGTCCCGAGGAGACTTGCGTATTTGGGACATGTGATGTGGCAATTGAACGAGTCAGATAAGACTCATTTGAGGGGACAAAAGAAGGGGTCCTTCTTCCCTACTTCTACCAAAATTGGTGGTTTTTGGGTGACAAATAAGGATGGTCTGGATTAGATCTATCTGCTTTTTTAGTCTTATAGAATGGGAAAGGAATCCTTAAGGGTTTTTGATCTAGAAGGATTTATCAATAGGATCAGACTGAGTATCAAGAGACCTGGATATGGACATAAGCTCCTGTTTGAAGAGAATGTAGTCATAAATTCTCTCTCTATGGAAGAAGTGAAAGATAAGAGAAGTAGTTGGAAAAGGGTCATGGAGATAGAGGAACAAAAGAGTAGGATACATGTCAATTATCTTGGTGCTTTTGCTAAAGAAAAAGACCCAATTGTCCAAATATAGAGGATATTGGATCATGCTGAGATAATGATTAGGAAGGCTCCTGCACTAGAAGAGAGGCCTCCACATGATAATAATGCTCTATATCAGCACTATGTTAGAGTGGAGAGTGAGTCCACCACCCTTGAGCAACCTCAGAGTGTTGATGTTCCTCTTCCATCTTCTTCTAAGAAGAGAAAATTGATTGGTCTTGAAGGTGGAGATACAGAAGTTGAAATGGTTAACTTAGAGGGCATTGTTAGAAAGTACACCTGGGGAAGAAGAAGAGGTAAATCAACCAATTGCATCACTTGTAAGGGTTGTAGTAAATCCTCCACTAAAGGATAGAATGGATGTGAGTCTTAGACAAGGGAAAGATGAGACAAATGACATACACACGTTAGCTTGTACACAATTCTTGTCTGATGATGAATTTGTTAAGTCTCCAGAGTTTAAAGGTTTTGTCTTGAGATTGACGAGTGCTGAATTCTAGAAAATGCTAGAGGAGGCTAAAAGTAATGCACACCTTGACCAATATGAAGAAATTAATCAGAAGGTGTTGCAAGATTTAAGTCAGGATATTGGTCAGATCACTCTAGACGAAGAAAGGAAAATGGTTGAGAGTAGTGGCTTTTTGCTACTACCACATTGGGATATAGCTACTGCACTTGTTCTTGATACAATAAGTAGATAGGATTAGGAAGTATTTTCTATAGAGAAGCAAGATGACCAATCTTTCTTTGGCTTAGGGTTTAACCCTAATTTTGAAACTTTGGCAATCTGGGTCATGGCCCCATATACACACAATCTAAAAGTAGCTGATAGTGTTCATGACTTGACAAGGAATGTTATTGTCAAAAGATTATTAGACACACTTGCCCCTCAAGCTACATCCTTGACTGTGCATAAAACCCTATTTACTGAAGTTGCCATTGTGAAACTAAAGAAGGAATATATGATCAGTTGAATGAAAAGTATACACACGCTATGGAAGAGTTGAATAATCACATGTCTCTTCAGCTTGGAACCCCTATTCCAATAATTTCTACTCCCTCCAGTTCTGTAGAACCTTTTCGATTAGATAGGAAGTCTTTTCTTTCATAAATAAAAGAGCTCAAAGATAAATTGGAAGGATCTATGCAAAATAAGATTGAAATAATTGGGAAGCTTGTAAATGATTTGATTAATCACAGAATTACCAAAGTAGTAGCTAAAGTTGATGTTGCATGGAAGGCCTATTTAGATTTAAGAACAACTTTTGATAAACATATGAAAGATAGGGTGAGTTTGAAAGGAATAGTTGATAAGTGGTTTCCTAAGATTGCTACAATAAGGCAAATTCGCATATGTGCTAAATTTGATCTTGAATCTCCTATTGAAGTTGCACCAACATATGATATGATTATAATGTTAGAAGATATTGTCGCATATCAATTGAGGTTTGACAAATATGTTGCAGATAAATTGCATTTGCTAGAGCAGATTGACAAGAAGATAATGCCAGAGATTCTGGATGAGAATAAACAGGTAATTTAACCTCTGGATCAATGGAAAGAGTAATTTAAAATATTAGTGTCTGATCTTTCATCTTCCATATGTGCTAATGATGTATTTAGCATAGATCAATTGAATGGCAGGTTAAATGAGTTGTTTTCTTTAGAGGTGAGTCTTAACAATTTTAGCAAAGAGACAAGATCAATCTTGGACGCTAGGTACACAACCAATAATGATAAAATTGCAAAAGTTCTCCCATTCCAATGGCCTACAGAGAGGATGTGTGCTACATGGACTGAGAAATATAATGATTGAAATGCAGGATTGGAGTTCAAAGTGGTTGGAATTCTAATTTTAGCAAAGGTAATTCTAAAGGTTTTTCATCAACATCAGGATTGGTCTTCTCAATGGTTACAACTACTACAAGGAGCTATTTTTAGGGGATATATCTTGTTGTAAGCTGAGCACATGTTCCTATGCCTCAATTCATTTAATTTAAAGGTCAAAATTGTAACTAACAATGTTGGGTTAGGTCTTAGTCTAACAAGCTTCTTGTCTCCTATATAAGAGCTTGCTTTATCATTGTATTTAATGACGTTGGATTTTGGAACACCAGAGTTGGGCAGATATACTTTGAAATACAATATTTTGGGTTGTAGATAAACTAATTCACAAAGTAAAATCTCTTTATGGCATTTTTCAATTCAGAATGAATCATATGAAAAATGCATGTAGCATGTGTTTCTCATGTTTGTCTCCTTGAATGTATGCATTTCTTTTAAAATGAAGGAATCAAGGGTTTTTGAGTTCATCTATACACATTTGTTGTATTGAATATCTTATTTGTTGCTTCTATTCAAGTAATGGATTAAAATGCTTTGAATGAAATATAAGCAATTGTTCATTGGATTAAGAATTAGTAAGAAGATATGTGTGAAATACGCTTCTTTGGATGTGTCATTGTAAGGCAATGAAACAAGTTAATCCTCTGAAATTGAGAATTATATGTCAAAAAGAGGCACTTGCAGGAGATAGTTTGACTCTGTACCCTGGATAGGCACCTATCATGAATTTTATCTAGCCCATGATCTAGAACTTTAATCTTAAAAGATAAATCATTTGAATTGTTTTGTTTTGTTTTAGCATTAGTTTAGGTTATTTTGGCATTTGTTCTCAAAGCCAGCAATGAATTTATTTCCAAGAACTTAGCCAATTTTTTGAATTAATCTCATAGTCTTGGTGTATATGAATGATAACATTTCTATTTTTACAATATCCTATGGTGATTAGGATTTGATCAATCAATATTGTTGTAAAGGGAATACCCCCTAGGTTTAGCAGAGCTTGAAGTGCATGGTCAGTAGTATGGAGAGCTAGTTATTCCTTCACCGTGGGAAGGCATTAGTAGGGAGTTGGAGTCAGTTTTGGGGAGGAAATTCAGAGGAGAAAAATATCGTGACTGTGGAAGGAGCTGCGAAGTGGATCGGCCGAGAAAATAGCTAGTATCTGGACCGTTTGACAGCAAACACCTGAGACTATCGACAGGTTTTCATTCTCTGTCATTACGCAGTCTTAGTTTCTTGTTTTGAGTCATACCATTACAAGCTTTTGAGATGGATCATTGTATGTAATTGAAAATGCAAAGTGTTATTTCATAACTGCAATCTATGTGAAGTTTTGTCTCATTAAAAATGTAAGCACTGTGTAATCTGCTATCCTGCACCATGCCACACAAAAGGTGCATAAATCACAATTTTTATATATATTTGACATAGGTTGAGATGGTTTGAGAAGTCTGTAGTATTTCTTTAGAAGGTTGTAGTGAACGTAGGGTACAATCTGTGTAAGAGTGGGATTTAAAAACGTCTCACAGCCATACAAACTGTAACAGTATAACACTTGTCGATAGAGAATAAGATCTCTATCGACAGTCAGCAAAACCGTGACTTTAGAGGTCAGTAAATAACAGAGTGAAAAGCTTGTTTTGTCAACCATCGATGGAGGATTGATACTTGTGAGAGGTGTAAGACTTAACATGCAAGTCGATACAATCATCCTATTTTTTAGAGATAAAAACTATTCGTTTTGACCATGGCAAAACTGTTTACTAGTTGTGAGCAATAACAAGATTTAGTTTTTTTTTATGCCTTGAAGGTAATACATATGCTATTGAAGCATTTTAACTATTGTTTTCTTTTCAAGAAAAGACCTTATTCTTAAACCGAATATTATTATGAAGTCTTTACAAACAAGTAATGTGCCTTTTTGTCAAGTCTCAAGTATAGACATACATTCAATCTATTTTGTTAGAAGAAACATTATGTCAAGGCTATCCAATGAATAGTTCAATAAGATTAAACTACGTCAATGATTTCGACACGTCGAAGTAGTATGTTGTGAGTTTTCAACGTAGGGTTTCGAACACTGTATTCTTGAATTGATTCATAGAGAAAACCCTTCCTAATGACAAAGTTGAAAATATGTTGAAGAATCGACAGTTGAGGAAGATTCCTTAGTATGTTTAATTTTAAACTCAAGGTCGTCTAATCTTTATGTTCTATAAATTGGTTTTTCGTAGTCTCCTTCCGAAAACAACAAGTTGGGATTAGTGCACACTCAAGAATGGATGAAATAAACAATGGGATAAATTTTGAGATTGTTATAACAATGTTTAGTGTTATTTGAAAAATTGATATGCTAGGAAGCTGTTCATATATCATGTAGATGGAGAGGTGTCCATGAGCTCAGAGATAGAGCAAACCTATATGCCATGCGCTAATGCATGATGAAATTCTAACACCTTGAGGTCATCAAGATTGTTATGTAGAACTTATAAATAGGAAACTGTAGGATTGCGATTAATTCGAGTTGAGGGGGGTGGGTGAACTTAATTCTTGCGTTGATACAACGCTAATTCAATTGAAATCCTTTGGCCAAGGTAATGCATGATCCTCAAGTGCATTGAATGTTCACTGTGACTGGATGGCGTAGCTTGTGGAGTGGTCATGCATGACTAGAGGGTATCTAGGGGATTGCATGATTACAAGTCACGTAGGTCACAACACCAGAGCTCAGATGGTAAACATCATTGGTTATCCTCTTGAGTAGGGTAGGGCCACTTTCGGTTAGGAAGGAGTGCGGGAGACCGACGGTCTATGGTTGGAGGTTAAGCTTCTTGAAGATACTTTCTCTTCTTAATTCTTGAGGAATGCCGAGACTTGAATTTGGATGGTCGACAATCGAGATGCAGTGACATTGGTAAGTTCCTATTTTGGATTTGATTTAAGAAATTTTTAACAACATATTGTTTAAATGTTTTGGATGATTATTTCCTTTTGCTTTACGAATATATATACATGATTATTGTTAAGTTGATGGATGAATTACTTGTTTAGAGTAATTACTTTTCTGTTTTAAAATTTTTAAAAAAATATTACCTTTGGTAAAAACTTAGTTTTTAGAGTAAAATCAAAACTGGGTGTTACATATGGTATTAGAGCTAACCAGGTTCAGCACTAGGGTTGATGAGTCCACTAACCTGATTAGGAATCAACATTATGCGGGTGGCTAATGATTTGATTTACTGTGCCAGGATGGTACGTATGAAGAAAACTGCAAGGAAGTCGTTTGCTGGTAAGGAGCGTTATCTACAAGCTAAGCAAAAATAACTTGCGATGATCAAGACTATTGAGAAAATGCATGATGAAAATGACATTTGGCTAGATGATGTGGAAACTTTTGCCAATGCTTTGTCATGACTTAAACGAATGAAAAGCGAACTCCTAGAGACAGCTTGGACGGCAGCTCGAATCATGGTCAATTGCTACCCTATTAGTGTATCTACTAGTGTACCTATGAGTGTACCTATTAGTGTACCAATGATCACTAGGGATCCCCATATAGCACCTAGAGCTGAAATCATTATACTATCATCTGATAGCGAGTCTGAGGGTTATACACCTTGTGATTATGTGTCAGACAATGAATCCGAAGGTTACACCCCACTTGTAAATACTGAGTGAAAACATGAGATATGTCTATCTTTAAAGAATGTTTGAACAGTTTTGCAAAGTATAATAAAGACAAATTTTGGTTTGAGAACAATTATGATTATGAGAAATTGTTATGTTTTGATAATATACAAAATGATAAATCATAGAACTGATTAGTATTTGTATAATCAGGTGTGAAAACAAACAAATATGGATCAATCAGAGTTTAATGAGGGGGAAGATCGGGAAGGTCACAACTCTCAAGAAAACTCCACTAATAAGTTGGATAGAATTCTTAATATGCTTACTGAAACTAAGGAAAGGCTGGGCAAATTGGAAAAGAAAGTGAATGAAACCGGGAATACGGAGGGTGAAAACGAGAATTCTCATAATGCAAGTAAAAGTAAACAACAGGATCACGACACGTCAAGTGAAAACCAAGATGATAGTGAAGTTCAAAGGGAACTAAAGACAAACTTGCAATGGAACTATCTAAGGATATGAAAAAGATTATCCCTCCCAAATTTGATGGAATAAAAACTGGAGATGCAGCAGAAGCATGGTTAACAGAAATGGAGAAATACTTTGAAATCAGAAATTACTCTGAGATTACAAAGGCAGTGTGAGGAGCATATCAGTTATCTGGAGAAGCATCCACTTGGTGGATGAACAAGAAAATGGAACTAGAATTAAGTCCCTTGAAGGTGACATGGAATGAATTTGTGGAACTATTCCGAAAGAGGTGGTTACCACAACTATATTTTGATCAAAAGTTAACAGATTTCCAAAACCTCAGGCAAGGTGATCTATCTGTGGTTGAATATGCAGAAAAATTTACTAAATTGTTGAAGTATGTTCCTCAATACCAAAAGGATGAAAGATTTCAGATAAGAAAATTTATCATGGGACTCAATCCTCAGATTGCCTGTGCACGATCCAAACACAATGGAGCAGGTGTATGAGAAAGCAATTAAGAAGGAACAGAAGATCAAATCTATTTCTGCTTACCGTGAAAAGAAATGTAAGAAATTTGATAAGAACTACAATGATCAGACGTATAAAAGAAATAATGAAAAAGTATATCGAAACAGGAGGTTTGATAAAGGAAATCAGAAAAATAAAGAGGGATTTGGTAATGAACGTAGAAATGAAGATTATAAGAAAAATGACAATTTTAAAAAGAATGATGATGCTATGAGTGGGCCATCCGAGAAGAGAGGACCTATTGGAGGGTATTTTCTTGTGGTGGAGATCATTATGCTAACCGTTGTCCTAATAAAAGTAGAACGGACAGCCTAGGAATATAGTACTTCTTCGCAGCAGGAAGCGTTTCAACAAAGGATTCATGCCACTCTTGACAATCCACAAGCTGAGTATCAAATTACTCCCATTGAGATGACAGGTACATTATTTGGAGTTCCTATTTCTATTCTATTTGATACTGGTGCAATAGAAAATTTTGTGTCATCTAGAGTCTTAAGTAAATTTTCTAGAAGAGCTAGTTTTATGTCAAAACCGTGGACAATTGAGTATGCAAATCACTCAAAGGCTCAGGTAGAGCAATGTTTGTTCGAAGCTAAGATTGATATTTCAAACTTCTCCACTGAGGCAAATTTATACATAGTACCTTTAGGGTCCTACGATGTCATCTTAGGAATGAATTGGTTGTGGAGACATAGGGCCAAGGTAGATTGTTTTCATAAAACAATTGAGTGTCTGGATGATAAGGGAAATATAGTAAATATTCAAGGTATTCAAAGGAAAATAAGGATCAAATCTATTTCTTCAAAACAATTAAAACGGGCTAGGCAAAAGGGATGTCAACTTTTTGCAGTCAAAATGAACCTAGTAGAGGAAGCCTTAGAGAAGCAAACATTTGAGGAAAAATATCCATATCTTTGCAATTTCAGTGATGTATTTCCTGAGGAACTGCCAAGCTTGCCTCCAAAAAGAACCTTTGATTTTAGCATAGATATTAAACCAGGATCTGAGCCAGTATCTAAAGCTCCATATCGTATGACCACCACTGAACTTATGGAATTGAAGGCTCAATTGCAGGAGCTATTGTCTAAGAATCTAATTAGGCCAAGTGTATCACCATGGGGAGCCCCGGTTATTTTCGTCAAGAAGAAGGATGGAACCCTTAGACTGTGTATAGATTATCAGATGCTTAATAAGGCAACAATAAAGAATAAGTATCCACTACCATGTATTGATGATTTAATTGACCAAATGTGTGGTGCATCAGTCTTTTCTAAGATAGATTTGAGATCTGGATACCATCAGTTAAGGTTGAAAGATGAAGATATTCACAAGATGGCATTTAGAACAAGATATGGTCATTATGAGTTTACTCTGTTGCCATTTGGATTAACCAATGCTCCTACCGCTTTCATGAATCTTATGAATAGTGTTTTTAGAGATTGTCTTGATAAATTTGTCCTAGTTTTCATAGATGATATTCTGATTTATTCCAAAAATGAAGAGGAGCATAGACATCATCTTGAAATTGTTTTGCAACGATTAAGAGAACACAAATTGTATGTGAAACTCTCGAAGTGCACTTTCTTTTAGAAAGAAGTGCAGTATTTGGGACATATAATATCAGATGAAGGGATATCAGTTGACCCAGCCAAAATTAAGGCTATTATGGAATGGCTTGTACCTTCCAATGTTTCAAAGGTACAAAGTTTTATGGGATTGGCTGGATATTACAGAAAATTTGTTTTGAATTTCTCAAGTATTGCTAGTCCAATTACTTTCTTGCAAAGAAAAGGAAAATGGTTTGTTTGGACTGAAGAATGTCAAAAGGCTTTTGATTTGTTAAAGGAAAAGTTAACAAACACACCAATCTTGAAAGTTCCTAATCTTGAAGGACATTTTGAGGTTATTACTGATGCCTCGAGAGAAGGATTAGGAGGTGTGCTTATGCAAGATGGACGTGTAGTAGCCTATGAATCAAGAAAGTTGAAAAACTATGAGCAGAATTACGCTCCTCATGACTTAGAACTGGCAGCAGCGATTCACGCCCTATAGATGTGGTGACATTATTTGTTGGGAAAGACATTTATACTAAAATCAGATCATCAAAGTCTTCACTACATATTTACACAACCTCATGTCTCAATGCAAGACAAAGGAGATGGTTAGAATTAATATCAAATTATTACTTTGAGATTTCTTATATCAAAGGTAAAGAAAACTAAGTAGCTGATGCTTTAAGCAGAAGAAGACACATAGCTTCAATAATCTCTATTCATGCTAATTTTAAAGATTTAGTATTGCAAAGTTTATCTGGAGATGAATATTATGAGCAGGTGAAACAAGCTCTGCAATTAAACCCTAAGGATCCAAGATATGACAGATTTTGTTTTGAATCAGATGGATTGATGAGATTTAAGGGAAGAATCTATGTTCCTAATTCTGTAGAACTTAGAGACCTCGTTTGGAAGGAAGTTCATTGTGCACCTTATTCCCAACACCTAGGGGTAACAAAACTTTTAGCTGATGTCAAGTGGCTATATTTCTGGAAAGGAATGAAAAGTGACGCTGCAAGGTTTGTAGCAAGTTGTTTGGAGTATCAGAGAGTGAAGGCAGAACACCAACATCCTGTTGGATTGTTATACCCGCATGATATTCCAGAATGGAAATGGCAGGTTGTTAGTATGGATTTTGTTTAGGGGTTACCAATGTCTAAGAATAGACATGATGCAATATTGGTTGTTGTAGATAAACTAACCAAGGTAGCACATTTCATACCGGGAAATTTGATAGATGGAGCTCATATTTTGGCTCAGAAATTTGTGCCAGAAATATTTAGATTGCATGGAGTACCTGAAAAGATTATATCTAATAGAGATGCTCGGATAACCTCTCAGTTTTGGCAAACTTTATTTTCTACATTAGGGACTAAACTCAATGTGAGCACCGCTTATCATCCTGAAACTGATGGATAAACAGAAAGGGTAAATTAGGTCTTACAAGATCTTTTAAGAATGTATTGCATGGATCAGCAATACAGATGGGAGGAATATTTACCTCTTGTTGAATTTGCCTATAACAATTCCTATCATTTTGCCATTAAGATGGCACCATTTGAAGCATTATATCGAAGGAAATGTAGAACTCCTATAGGCTAGGATAAGATGGAAGATAGGATAAACATTGGACCTGAAATGCTTAAGGATATGGAAGAAAAAGTGAAAATGATTAGGAAGACGTTGGCAGAAGCCAATGACAGGCAAAAAAGTTATGCAGATCACAAACGGGTGCCTAGACATTTCTCTATTGGTGAGAAAGTTCTTTTGTGAGTGAAACCTCATAAAAGCTCAATCAATTTTGGTAAATCATCAAAGTTGGCTCCTCGATATGTCATACCTTTTGAAGTTCTTGAGATAATCAATCTAGTGGCCTACAAAGTTGCTCTACCTCCAGTCCTGTCCAAAATGCATAATATTTTTCATGTTTCATACCTAAAGAAATATTTTGTAGGTAATGACCACATTCTTAAATGGAATTCTTTATAGATACAAGAACCAGGGGTGGTTGTGATCGAGCCACTCAAGGTGCTCGAAATGCGTCAACTTTGTTTACATAATCGAGAGGTTTTGCAATGCAAAATTTAGTGGGACCAATATGGCGAGGATAGCACCATTGGGAAAACTATAAAGATATCTACCAAAGATTTCCTAATCTTTTCAAAAACATTAATGTTAAACTATAAAAGTTTGTTTTATGTTCAAATTTTGCTTGGTAAACTTAATCATCAGGGATGATGATTCTATAGGGGAAGGATATGTTACATCCCCTTTTTGGATTCAATATTACTATTTACTTTTTCCTGAATAGTACAATTATGTGGATATGTTATTAACATCATAGGAACTGATGATGTAGATAGAGAAAGTTAATTTTATGAAATTATGGAATCTATTTGATTATGATCAATATTGTTATGAATTGGAATGTCTTTTTTGTTATGAAAATGAAATGATTTGATATACTATGCATTGATCAGAATATTGGTGCTTTGACCACAAATTGTATGTGAGATTTTCATTGCAAGAATAAATGGATTATGTTCGCCAGGAAGAAAGAAGAAGAGAAAGTATCTTTGAGAAAGAGAGAATAGACTCTGGAATTAACCATGAGTGCTTGCCACTAAAAATGCATATCAGGTAGATAAACCTTGATGCCTTGAATTAAGCCTTGTATTCGGCTGAGTCAATTTTAGTTGAGATATCGATGTCTGAAGTATAGGTCTTTCTCCTTTCATAAGTCATCATTTAGAGTATGGAAAATCGACATTAGTGTCGTAATACTCTAAAAATGTGTCGTTTAATAGGAATGACTGATATTTTGATTATATGTAAATATATGTATTTACTTATGGCTGAGTTGTAAGTCTCGTCTTGTTGTCGATTCGCGCAAGAGTCAAATTTGTGCATAAATCGATCTCAAGTCTTGTTCTGTGGTTGCGCCCAATCCGTCGTTATTATCGTAAAATGCTTCGAGCATATGTCATAAACTCCTTTTTACGAAATTCGACGGATGTTGAATTAGAGACTGTGGTGTGTAATAATTTTGGTCAAATTATAAAGGAATATTCTAAACTATATAAGTAATATATAAGTAGTCGTTGAGGTATTCCTTTATTCTTGAATGATGTTGATATTCAAGTCAAAGCTCGATGAGGGACACATTTAAGTTCTTTTTATGATGTCATCCATTTTTGAATAAGTCTTTTGTCTTCTAGCTTAAGACAAAGACCTCGAGTTGTCGTTAGTCTAACCTTTATTTTTTTATGTTGGCAATTGTTTATTCTCATGATCAGTTTTGAGTTGAGGGATATTTTAATCATCTTAAGTCTGTCACCTTGCAAGAGTTAGAACTCCACTCTTCGGTGTAGTTGCGAGTTATGTGGTATTGAAGCCTTCTTTCTTGTGTAGTGGACGAGTTGTTACGTCTACCAACCACCACATCACCTTATGGAGCTCCATTTGGAGATTGGTCGCATAAGGATAGGAGTCAAGTTTGCATGCCGAAAAGGATTCCCATCTTGATAGGCATGGTCAGCAGTATGGAGAGCTGGTTATTCCTTCGCCGTGGACAGGGATTAGTAGGGAGTTGGAGTCAGTTTTGGGGAGGAAATTTAGAGGAGAAGAATATAGTGAATGTGGAAGGAGCTGCGAAGTGGATCAGCTGAGAAAATAGCTAATATCTGGACCGTTTGACAGCAAACACCTGAGACTATCGACAGGTTTTCATTCTCTATCATTACGCAGTCTTGGTTTCTTGTTTTGAGATGGATCACTGTATGTAATTGAAAATGCAAAGTGTTATTTCATAACTGCAATCTGTGTGAAGTTTTGTCTCATTAAAAACGTAAGCACTATGTAATCTGCTATCCTGCACCACGCCAAACAAAAGGTGCATAAATTACAATTTATATATATATGTGACGTAGGTTGAGATGGTTTGAGAAGTCTTTAGTATTGCTTTAGAAGGTTGTAGTGAACGTAGGGTGCAATCTATGTAAGAGTGGGATTTAAAAACATCTCACAGCCATACAAACTGTAACAGTATAACACTTGTTGACAGAGAATAAGATCTCTGTTGATAGTCAACAAAACCATGACTTTAGAGGTCAGTAAATAACAGAGTGAAAAGCTTGTTTTGTCAACCATCGACGGAGGATTGATACTTGTGAGAGGTGTAAGACTTAACATGCAAGTTGATACAATCATCCTCTTTTTCAGAGATAAAACCTATTCGTTTTGACCATGGCAAAATTGTTTACTAGTTGTGAGCAATAACAAGATTTAGTTTTTTTTATGCCTTGAAGGTAATACATATGCTATTGAAGCATTTTAACTATTGTTTTCTTTTCAAGAAAAGACCTTATTCTTAAACCGAATATTATTATGAAGTCTTTACAAACAAGTAATGTGCCTTTTTGTCAAGTCTCAAGTATAGACATACATTCAATCTATTTTGTTAGAAAAAACATTATGTCAAGGCTATCCAATGAATAGTTCAACAAGATTAAACTACGTCAATGATTTCGACACATCGAAGTAGTATGTTGTGAGTTTTCAACATAGGGTTTCGAACACTATATTCTTGAATTGACTCATAGAGAAAACCCTTCCTAACGACAAAGTTGAAAATATGTCGAAGAATCGACAGTCGAAGAAGATTCCTTAGTATGTTTAATTTTAAACTCAAGGTCTTCTAATCTTTATGTTCTATAAATTGGTTTTTCGTAGTCTCCTTCCGAAAACAACAAGTTGGGATTAGTGCCCACTCAAGAATGGATGAAATAAACAATGGGATAAATTTTGAGATTGTTATAACAACGTTTAGCGTTATTTGAAAAATTGATATGCTAGGAAGCCGTTCATTTATCATGTAGATGGAGAGGTGTCCATGAGCTCAGAGATAGAGCAAACCTATATGCCATGCGCTAATGCATGATGAAATTATAACACCTTGAGGTCATCAAGGTTGTTATGTAGAACTTATAAATAGGAAAGTGTAGGATTGCGATTAATTCGAGTCGAGTAGGGTGGGGGAACTTAATTCATGCATTGATACAACGCTAATTAAATTCAAATCCTTTGGCCATGGTAATGCATGATCCTCAAGTGCATTGAATGTTCACTGTGACTGGATGGCGTAGCTTGTGGAGTGGTCATGCATGACTAGAGGGTATCTAGGGGATTGCATGATAACAAGTCATGTAGGTTACAACACCAGATCTCAGATGGCAAACACCATTGGTTATCCTCTTGAGTAGGGTAGAGCCACTTCCGGTTAGGAAGGAGTGCGGGAGATCGACTGTCTGTGGTTGGAGGTTAAGCTCCTTGAAGATACTTTCTCTTCTTAATTCTTGAGGAATGCCGAGACTTAAATTTGGATGGTCGACAATCGAGATGCAGTGACATTGGTAAGTTCCTATTTTGGATTTGATTTAAGAAATTTTTAACAACATATTGTTTAAATGTTTTGGATGATTATTTCCTTTTTCTTTACGAATATATATACATGATTATTGTTAATTCGATGGATGAATTACTTGTTTAGAGTAATTACTTTTCTATTTTAAAATTTAAAAAAAATATTACCTTTGGTAAAAACTTAGTTTTTAGAGTAAAATCAAAATTGGGTGTTACACTCTATTAGTAGTAAAGTTTCCTTTTGTGATATCTTCTCTTCATCTATGATGGTGTTTGTTGTGCTTGTGGTGCCCCTCAGAATTAATTTGCAAAACACATATTCTTGTGTCTTAGACCATCTAGAAACTTCTTCCCATCCACTAAACAAATCATGGCATTACCACACACTTGACTATCTTTCTCCTTCAAACATGTATTAAAGTATGTCTCCTATCATCTTTTGTTACAATATAAGCATTCTTTCTCCCATCATGTATAGCTTTCCTATCATATTGTCATGGTCTACCCAACAACATATGGCATACATCCATTGGCATAATATTACACAAAACATCATAATAGTATGTACCTATCTTAAATTTCACCAAACATTGTTCACTTACCAATACCTTGTGTTCATCTTGCAAACAAGAAAAATTGTATGAACTAGGGTGTTCTAACCTCTTCAACTTCAACTTGTCAACCATTTCTTCTAAAACCAAAATTTGTCTATACTATCACTATCAATAATAACCTTACAACACTTACCTCCAAATTTACATACCACTCTGAACAAAATTTTCCTCTGTAGTAGTTGTTGAGTCTTCATCATCCATAGTATTTGTTCTTAGCAAAGCTCTCCTCACGACTAATGATTCACGCTTCTCTAGTTTGTCAATTGGACTTTGTGATCTTTTAGATTCATCTTCCACATATGCAATTCTTGGGCTATCCCATTAGCTAGTGATTGTGTGCAATGTAGACTACTTGATCTACTAGACATTATTAAAAGCTTTCATTCATTCATTCAATGGCATGCCACCACATTCAACTTACAAACCACCACATTTACTAAATTGACTTGCATACTTGCCTACATCAATATGGTTGGGATATGTAATCTTTGTGCTCTAAATAAGGGAGGAGGAGACTCATAGTATATGAACATTCCTAGTGATCAAAAGCTTATGTGGTGAAAAATAAGTACCAGGACAAAGCGTAGCTCATCTATAAGGGAACGAAGAGTCATGGAACTGTCACATCAATAGGAAGGGTCATGGAACTGCCATTTCCATAATGTTTACCCAAAGTCCAAGCTATTTTGTTATTAGTTGATTTGCATATTCTTTGTGTAGCAAACCCTGTATCCTAACATGTGAATTTAGGAGTGAGTCTAATTAGGTTGAAAGCCTTCCCTATATGAGCATCACATGTTGAATTATAAAGGAAGAAGGGCCTAGATTAAAAAGACTACCATGAAACCAATCTTGTCCATTGATTGTTTTTCAAAATGTCATAAATGATAAAAAAAACAAAAAAAAGTTCCCTTTACCTTATCACTTTGACAATTGATAAATTGTTAATTTTTTATTTTATTTTTCTACAAAATGTCATAATAAAAAACAAAAAAATCCCTTTACCTTTATCACTTGATAAATTGTTAATTTTTTATTTTATTTTTCTACAAAATGTTATAAATGATTAAAAAAAAAAAAACTCCCTTTACCTTTGTCACTTTGACAATTGATAAAGTGTTAATTTTTTATTTTATTTTTCTCTAGTATTATTGCAATGATTTTTTATTTATCTAGTGATTACAAATCAAAACAAAGTATTATTTTACATGAGAAATTTTTTGGGAAATATTATTTTGAATAAAACAAACACACTAAAATCAAGTAAAAAAATAAGACAGGAATTTAGTTATTCAACAAATAATATTTATTTTAATGTTAAACAAATAATATTTTTTCTTTAAATCTATGCAAATATTATAACAAAATTGTAATATTCATATTAATGTGATTATTTAATTTTGATTGATTATATATATATATATTATTTGTAAATTTGATATTTTAAATATTAATGAAATAATATAATTAATAATAATAGAATGTATATTAAATTATTGATTATACAAATTAGTAGAATTAATGTGATAGATATTATAAAAGTTCATATATCAAATACATACTTATAAAAATGATTATGAGCCATGGTAGTATGTATTTAATAGTTATGCATTATGTGCATAATATTAGATATAAGTTGTAAAGCATAACTCTATTGTACCCTCACATAATTATTTTTAAATTAATTATATGATTAAATATGCATTTGTTTTTATATAAAAATCAATAAGAGATTCAATTAATTTACTACATTTACGCAACTATGTTTGTTCAAACAAATTCTATAACTTCCTCAAAAAGTTTTGAGCCTACCCATTGAACCTATGGGTCCAATTGCTAGTACAAATAGTTTAGTGTTGGCAAGCACTTGGTCTGTAGTATTGCAGCAACTCATTACAAACTAGGTGACATATTCAAGAAGCAATAAAGACTCAAGATGCAAACTACAAATATAAATATTTCTGTAATTGTTGTTGAATCTTAGTCAAGAACGGGCACAAATAAAAAATAGTAATATATTTTGAGCAACTTCAAATGCATCAAGTTACGATTCATATAATATAGTTATGTTTATGAATACAATTTTATAAGTACTATTTTGTAAGACATTATTTATCTTTATTTAGAGAAATTATGGTCTATTTGAATTTAATATGTTTATAGTCACTTCTACATCTATTTGAAAAGTTTGTCTAATAAATTGTGTATTCTAATGATGGTCAGTCAAAGTACAAATTTTTTTACTTCAAAGATGTGGTCCCTGAATTAAATGCATCTACAAAGACATCCATTGAAGGGCATTAAATAAATATAAAACACAAGTCAAGGAACCGTTTTTTCTTTAAAAAGTAAGAAATGTGAAAGATAAAGTGGCGGGGGTGGCGTGACATTCATTGATGGTGTCTTTATTCAATAATGAAACCAATGGTTAATGATTATGTATGGTGATTTGCATGTTATGATTTCTTAGGCATGCTGTTTTGTCGGGAGAATAGCCATTGGTCCATTAAAGGGCATTAAATAAATATAAAATGCATGTCAAGGAACTGTTCTGGTTTTCTACTGTAAAAAGTAAGAAATCTGAAAGATAAAATGGTAGGGGTGGCCTGACATTCATTGATGGTGTCTTTACCCAATAATCAAACCAATGATTAATGATTATGTATGGTGATTTGTATGTTATGATGTTTTAGGCATGTCATTTTGTCCGAGGAATAACCACTAATCCATTAAAAGGCATTAAATAAATATAAAACGCAGGTCAAGGAACTGTTCTGATTTTTTCCTTTAAAAAATCAGATAGGGGTGGCGTGACATTTATTGATGGTGCCTCCACCCAATCATCAAACCAATATATGTCTGTCTTTTCATGAATAATGAGAAATGCAACGGCGTTTATATGTCAAGTGAAGTTGCGCTTTCATTCTTCGTTGAATTTGAAGGAATAGTGTATAGGTATTAAGTTTTCACTTTTTACAATAGCACATAGGTTAATTTTTTTGTTTGGTTGTAACATGGGCAAAACTATTTTAATATTTTTTTCTTTCTCGCCCACTTCACGTGCTATTTGACTGGTGAAACCCCTTTCCAAATATGAGGATAACTACAAACTTAGTTCCAACGAGAGCTGGGGCATGGCCCCCACCGCTCAATCCTTGGGAAGCAATCCACCATATTCTATGCCTAAGGCTTATATGAGAACACACTCTACAAAAAGTTACTATGCTCAATCTTTGGAAAGCATTCCACCATATTCTATGCCTAAGGCTTACATGAGAACACACTCTACAAAAAGCTACTAGGGCATTTTCAAGTTTTGTCACATAAGGATGGAATTCAAAAAAATGAAGTATAGATAAATAGAATTTTTATTGAAGTCAATGTTTGAAAATGAAAAACTGGAATAAATTGAAAGATTTATATTCAATCAAACACTAAAATAGCATGTTTTTATTGCCTAAAGGAAGTGGGAAACAAAGCAAAAGCAGCACCCAAGTTAGGATATGGGCCCAGCCGCCCAAGTGAAAGATGGACATCAAATAAAGTGCCCATTTCATTTTAAAACAAATGAAATTACAGATGGAACAACTGGTTCCCAACTCAAAAAACAATAAAAAGAATTAGTAAGACAATTTGACAAAGGTTGGTGGACCATTCTAGAAAAGTTTATAACACTTGTGGAGCACACAATAAAGGTTGCCATCTAATAAGTAACCAAATAAGTTGATGCTACAAACAAATTCACATAAAAAGGAAATTGAAAGGTACAATAATTATTTCTTTCATGTAAACATTCTTACAAATCAAAAACAAGATATGACTTAAACTAATTGTTGTTTTTCCATTACTATGTAGTGATTTCAAATAAAGTTACAATATTGCTTCATTCTTGTCATCATCAAAATATTATGTACACAAATAAAACATTATGTACTTTAAAGTATTAAATTTTGCTACTGAAATTTTAATTCAATTTATTTATTCAATCTAACTATTTCATTTATTATCAAATAATTTAAATATTTTTAAAATACTACAATCAATTAAAAAAACACCCCCTCACAATCAAAAAATAATATTACAAAATACATACTAACCACTATATACAGTTTTTTCTATAAGAACATTGCAAAAGAAAAGAATATTACCTTAAATATTCGTTTATTCACTTGATCTTGTGAGAGATTTGTAAATACACTTTTCAGAATTCATAGGCGTTAGAGAGCCCCTCTTTTCCATTAAGAAAAATAAAGTTTTTACGTTGTTAGCACTCCCTTTGCATAAAGGTGATGAAGTCAAAGTTAAATGTTGAAAACGAATTAATCTCTGTGTGGGCCCCACCACATTTTAGGCTTAGTCTTTGTAGAACCTGATGGGCATGGGTTCTTAGCAAATATAGATGTCATATTAATGGCAAAGCCACTAGACCTAGTGGCAATAGACTCTTCTTGCTTCTAAAAAACATGATTCTTAAGATTGTGAATGTTTGAAATACATTAAGTAAGCTAATAATTATTGTAAGTTCCATTGAAAATTAGTTTCAAAGAAATCTCCTACTAGCAATCGCACGGTAGTGTACAATGGGTATGCCGATGAATGTTGAAGGGAGTTTAAAATTGCATGGTTAGGAAAATCCGTAATGAACATATAAATTATCAACAATGGTAAAATTAAAATGTAGCACTCCTTTGGGGCATAGCATGTACGACATAAAAAGCAAAAGTCCAATCATTGAAAGTGAGATACTAATTTTATAACCCGTTGTAATATGAGGAGCTCTGTAATTTTATGTGGAGGTATAAAGGAACATTCTGTATCATAATACAACTCAAAGTGGGACCAATGATCTTAATGACATGTTTTTCTTTATTTCCACCCTTTGAATAGAGATAAAAGAAGTTTCAAATTATAAATGTAAGCACACTTATGTAATTAGGTATATACTAGAAACTAATTTAATTTGTCCCACATAATTTCTTTTTTTCTATGTCTAGTAGTTCTTATTTGTTAAAATAAATATCATATCAAGAATTTCTCCTAAAATTTTGGCCAGTACCGTTGTGTATAGAATAGTACTTGAACTAAATTTATCTCTATAAAAGTGACATTGTTGATTAACAAACATATCATCAATTACTATTGATCACCAGATAAAAGATCATATGTCCTAAACAAAATCTGAAGAAATAGACACCATTTTGAAAGCAAAGAGGTCTTAGATTCATTGTCTCTCTTTTATGCCCTTTATATCCCGTTATACTAATGTGCAAGCATAAGAAAAAAGGTCACTGTGCAACCACTAGTCAAAAAGAAGGTCGCGGGAATAAATAACATGGGAATACTCTTCTTCTCTTGACCTATATGAATGTTGCAATACACACCAAGTGCATTCGATGTGTGAAACACATCCATTGCAAGGAGCCAAAGTAGACTACAATAAACCCCACTCTTTAACTGCAAGAACCTTTGCCATTAAATATGTTTTGCCACTATTTGTGGGCCCGTAGTGATACACGATCTTCGTCTTCATCACCCATGCAGAAAAATAGTGTGTAGCATGGTGAGAACCATTACAAGAATCCATGATGTTGCATGGCATATAAGAAGGTTACATAGCCATCTTCAAACATGGGACTGTGGAAAAGCCATAAAAAAGGATGGCACAATCATTAGAAGTCTAGATGCAACATGAAATAAAGCTTGTGTTCCCACAGGAATTATGCAAGGCACAAATTAGAGTGTGAGAAATGATCTAACATAGAATTATTATGCAGCCATTAAAAGAACATGGTGTAGCATCAACCTCCTCAAAATAGTATGGCAGGTCTATTATGCAAACTAATTACAAGTAAATGCATATCTAGCATAGTATTTGAGCATAGAGAGAAACCGAAAAAATGGAAACAAATGGTGAAGTTTCATTTTATTGCAACAAGAAAACTTTTAGAGGTCACAATAGGCTAGGAATGTGAGTGAAATAACTCGATTTCTCCATGTCACCTCTCATCGTATAGTGAATACATAATTTCAAATTTGACAGTAATGATTTTTTTAGAAGATTACAAGGTAATTTTAAAATGTATTAAAAGAATCATTTTATTTTAATTTAAAATAAATAAAAACCATTTATTATTAAAAAAGTAATTTAATAGAAACTGAAAACATATATTTGTGGAAATTGATATGGATTAAAAGCATCTAAAGTTGGGAATTAGAATTTGTGGAAGAAACATGCCTAGATTTGGTCATTGCATGAATTTTTTTTTGTATTGCCTAATACAAAAAAGTGAAATAGAAAATGACAAGCCATAAATGTTTGACAATTTCAGGTAAACAGGTATATTGATGGTTTAAAAATGATGTATATGATATGATATGAATGAAAAGAAAATATATATACAAAATGTAAATATATTTTTAACCACTATGGCAGGTCCATTAGGCACAGTAATTACAAGTAGATTCATATCTAGCATAGTTTTTGAGCATTGAGAGAAACTGAGAAAATGGAAACAAATGGTAATAGCGAGCTAGGAGTGTGAGCAGAATCACTCCATTTCTCCATGTCACCTCTCATACTATGGTGAACACATCATTTCAAATTTGCCAGTAATGTTTTTTTAGAACATTGCAAGGTAATTTTAAAATGTAATAAAAGAAACATTTTTTTTCAATTTAACTATTAAGTAAAATTATTTATTATAAAAATAGTAAAATAGAAACTGAAAACATATATTTGTGGAAATTGATATGGATTAAAAGTGATTAGATATTTGTGGAAGAAACATCCTTGGAGTTGGTCGTTCCTATTTTTTTTATTGCCTAATATGAAAAACTAAAATAGAAAATGGCAAAGTCATAAATGATTGACAATTCCAGCAAACCAATATATCGATGGTTACAGATGCATGGTGAAAAATAGTAATGCAAATTCCACGAGTATGGATCAATATGATATTATATGAATGAAAAGAAAATATATATACAAAATGTAAGTGTATGTTCATGTAGTCAAGAGTTTGCATGTGAGAGCATTGTCAAGTGTTCATCTTCTTGTTTGCGAAGAGCAACATATGGGTTTTGTTGCATACATGCATATGTTTGGAATATGAAGGTAGGGCAAACTCAAAGACAAACAAGTTTGCAAACTCAAAAAATAGTTGTGAATGTCAAACCCCAATGATCAATGTTGTCAATGTCGATTGTTGCCCTTTGCAGTGTAAGGCCTTGCAATTTGTGTATTGTTAAGGCCCGTGCCATTTTCAGTGGGATTTGGTGATGGCCACCATGGCTTAGCAATGTAGTAGGAACATTTCTTACATTATTGTGATCCCAAACTGGGCCTATGTAATGTTTAAATTAAACAACAACAAACAAGGGAAGTTGAGGTGCTTTCGAAGGATCGGGTTGTATACAATTGCTTTGACTTGTCCTAGTGCACCATTCACAAGGCCATCTTGCATCCACAAATTAGAACATAGCATAACTTCTTGGCCAATACCCAAGAGAATCTTAGCTTCAAGTTGTTCATCGTCTGGATTTGGGCATGTTGCCCCTTTTAGCTACTCCACATTGGACAAAACAATTGGAATTTCTAAAGATTGTAGCAAGTGTTTATTATGTATTGAAACCAACTCATTTATTGCAAATAAATGTATGGAGGATAGAAAAGGTGCCCGCTTAGCAAAGGTGAGTGAAGAACTTGAGTGCAAAATTACAACATGCCAATCCTCAAATATAGGCTCTGCATTCCTTATATTTGAGAGAAGTGAATGGAAGGCAACTTGTATAGGCTCCTCACCGATTTGCTGAAATATTTTGGTCAATGTAATTACTATGGTGAAGCTTCACCATAGTGTTCTTCCAGAGGAATTTGAAGCATACATGGGGATGTCCTTGTTTGGTGGTAGTTGGCCAAGGCGAGCATGATTGAGCATCCCCTAAATGGGATATGATTATGGGCCATGGAATGCCTCAAGCAACCTACTGTCAATTCTTTGTAGCAACTTTGGGCCAAAGAAGCTCATTTCATCTAAATGAATGTAATGAATGAAATGCATGCTCTCTTGGAATGTAGCAAGTGTTTTCCCTTGTAGGGGTTCATTTCTCTTATTGGTATCCAGAGGGCAGAATGAACTATAGATGCTTGAATGTTGAAAGTTGCAACACCAGTTGCAGCGAGAAATAGGAATGGTGATTGGCCATGTGGGGCCATCCTCATGAGTGTGGATTTGATGCTTGAGATCAAATGTGACTTTCCAGTTCTTATAATTCCTTGAACAATGATTTTTAGTGGTGGTTGCAAACCAATGGAAGAGAGATGCGACACAATAATATCATATGCTTTTTGTTGCTAGATAGAAAGGTTGCTTTGTGCTTCTTGACTAAGAACGTGTTGGACTTGAAATGTTGGGCAGCTGAAGTCAATGAAATCAATAGCTATCACTTTTAGTAGTGGATTGAAGGCTAGAGCTACTCTATCATGGTTTAGTTCAATGTCACGTCGACCAAGCATGTCAAGGTTGTCTAACTAAAATGATATGCTTGGATGTAGGCTTGACAAGACTTTCCATTCATTGAGATTATTATTGTTAGGATTAAGGTGCCATCAACCTTGTAAATCCTATGTAATTAATTACTCCTAATATTGTTTGTAAATCACCCACAAGGGATGATAGGTTTCACTAGGAACGATCTTGTTTTAGTGGCATGTTTATATCAATCCTTGATGCTAACTCATCCGCAATGAAGGGTCGCACGGGGGTTTCCCCCTGTGAGGGGTCCGGGGGGATCATTCCCCAGTGGGGGGTCCGGGGGCAGTGCGCCCCAGTGGGGGTTCGAGGGCAGCGCTCCTGAAACCATATTTTATTTATATTTTATCATTGTAAATCTAGACTATTCATCATTAGGTCACAAATCTGATGGTTGATATTATGTTGGTTTTCTTTCCCTAGAAGGAAACCCCCTTTTATAAGGATATTTGTACTATGTTTTTATTAGAGTTGAGAGTAATAGGCGCTGTTGGATTGAAGACTGGAGAAGAAGAGGAAGTGCATGTATTGTAATCTCATATTTAAAGATAATATAACTTGGAGCCTTTTTCTTGGTGGATTTTTTTACCTGAAAGGGTTTTCTCCATGTTACATATTGTGTTATGTGTTTAGTTCTTAATGCATGTTATTTATGTGTAGTGGGTTTTATTTCTATTGCAATCTTCATTGATTCTATATTGTTTAAAGCACATAAATAAGGTTTGAATCATATTTTCATTGTGTGGTTTGCTCCTTCATTTCTAACAATTATCTTACATGTCATAACCGTTATCTGAAGGACTGTCATCACCAGTGTATGATCATAGTGGATCTGGTGGTGTGCGATGCACATGCCATGGATGGAAGTTGCATGAGAATCTTTTCCAATTTGCTATAATATATAGTTCTTATATGCCAATATCATTATGAATGCTATAGAATGGATGGTAAAGCAGTAGTTCACTCTAGCAGAAAACACTTGTGATCTTTTGTTGGGATGGTCATGAAGTGTGGAGAGACCCAAACAATCGTTGGTGTTGATCGCTTTCTCCATTTATTGTTCTTTCATGATGCTTTGATGGTCTATTTTTGTGTCATTTCAATGAGTGGCATTGCATCTAGTTGTATAGGTTGTGTCATGTATAAGTCAATGAAGGTAGGGGAGGGGGTGTTGGATGTGTTTGAGACTACAACATGCTAGAAATGTTTTTGGCTAACATTTAAACAAACAAATTGTCTGCTAGATATTGAGAGAGGTAGTTTTAACAAAAGGTGGCAAGTCTCCTAGGTACCAATATCATGATCTATGAGTCTCTCAATAAGCATTTTGTGAAAAGCAACTAGTACTGGCCTATCAGAGTTAGAATTGGTTGAAATGTGAGTCATCATAGTGTGGTATGTTTCAGACTTTTGCTCAGGTTTTGCTGCATATTTTGCAATATATTTGAACACTGCATTGGTTAAAATAATAGGCTGGCAATCTACATTGGTTCTCCATATAGAAAGGATAAATAGGTTGTGAAGATTCAAGGGACCATCATTGTAGGCAGGGATGTGTTTATCTTGGCCATTCTCAACAATTGAAAGACTTGATTCTCTCGTAAGATCGAAGGGGCTTTATAACGACAAGCAAGAGCTGCCCCTATTCTCCTCAAGCATGTTGGCTGGGTACATTTTGTATGGTGTTGCACATGATTGACCAACTCATTATAATCAATGGAAGTGTTGATTGCTATTATCATTCTTGTGTCCATCAAGCAAGGGTCATCTAGGATATTTCAATGGAAATTTTGGTTTCTCAATTTAAGATTTCGTGGGTTCCAGGAAGAGACATCTATCAATATAGTCAACTATTCTTTGTACAGATTGAAGGTTGTTCCATTGCAATTTTCTAATTCTAGGTGCTTCCTAGAGCCAAAGGAAACCATGAATATGTGTAGAGCCTTTGTGTTGTCATTCATACCTAGTTAAAGAGATTGCCAACATCCAATAAGGAAAAAAGCAAGTAAAAGATTGTCTGCGTTCCCTTTGGCATGTGAATTCATGGCTCGGCGGATCGATGGCTGACAAGACATTTAGACGCATGCAAGACGATTGAAATCTTGTCATCCGTTTGATTTTAGTCACCATTTTTTCTTTTTGCATGTTTTTCCCTTCTTCCGTCCAATTAAAAAGTCCATAGGATTTTTTTGGTTTACCATTTTTGTTATCTTCGGCGGATTCATTTCATATGGTGGGAAAGGGCATAAATAAACCTGATGAATTTTATGGCCTATACATCATGGTGTTGGTCGCCATATCATCTTAGTGATAAATGGTTGATGAATTTGATTATTTTTTCACATTTAAAATTACTAAACCAATTATTCATTTGTTTAAATGGTCATACGATCACCAAGGGATTATTATTGCTAATTTGCTAGCCTTGATTAAGGGAGCAAGTTTCCTATGTGGAGTTTGATTACATATATAATCTTAATATTTTTAATATATCATTTAGTTAATATAATCTTACTATTTTTAATATATCATTGAGTTAATTTTTGCAAACATGCAGGTTGATCACTAGGGTCCATGTTGTTCCATTTTGAAAAGTGGTGGGCATTGTTTCTTCTAATATGCATCTATAACAGGTAGGGATTCTATTTGATTGCCTAGTTTTAATTCTTGTGATATATTTCCATGCAAACTAAGTGTGTTGACATTTGTGAGAGGGTATACAATTTTGAATGGAAATTTTTAATTCTTGTGATATATTTCCATGCAAACTAAGTGTGTTGACATTTGTGAGAGGGTATACAATTTTGAATGGAATTTTTTCTAGCAATGCAATAATTTTCTAGGAAACCTAGAGGAGGATAAATCTAGGTAGATGGGGTGGGGTGCATGATGTAGGTTTTTGAAGGTGGGGGGGTGATAGAAGGAGAGAGTGTAGATGTGGAGGCTTCATTTTCAAGGATTTGTTGGTTTTGTCGTCTTCTTTTGTTGATATTATTTTTCTTTGCATGGTATTGTATTAGCCAGGACTCATATCCTTTTGCATTGTTTGTTTCTTGATTTTAGGTATAGATTGAAAAAATGTATAATATTCTTCTACTTCTTAAGAATGCATAATTGCTCTCTAAAATGATATTTATTAAAAAATATTTAAATCTTTGAGTGAGATCTTATTTATCCCACATGACATTTAATAATGTTAGTTTTTAACAATGAAGTTTCAGAATGTAGGATTTGTGTGGTTTTGATTAATTTAATTTAAAAAAATTTGACCTTTAAATTAGAATTTATTTTTATAGGAAAAAAACTTTTAATAACAATATCAAAAATGTATTTAATGACTTTTTATAATAATATATGTGTATTGAATATTTATTTAAAAATTAAAAACAATTTTGAAAAGTATAATTTGTTTAGTCACACACATATGTAGTTACCCTCTTCATCATAGCAATTAAATAAGTATGTTGCTAGATATATATTAATATATTTATAATTAATTAACATAATAATTAAGATTATGTTGTAGCTAAAAATATATATAAATACTATAGCCTCTTAAATATTTATGTTAATAATTATCCTATTAAGTATACTATTTGATCTAATAGTATATTCAAAGTGTATTATTAGTTATATTAGTTGTAATATGCAACCAACTAAACTTAGTATAACCTTAATAGACATCCTTAATATAGAATGCCCCATGATATATCGTGAGCCAGTTTACTATTTAATTGAGATTAAAAAAAACCACTAATATACCACGTAAGCCTTAGTATATATAGTGAGCCACTTTACTATATCGAGGGAAACCTTATATTATATTTGGTGTCTTCTTCTACCCCTGTGTTTTTGGTTTCTTTGGGGATAACTACTTTGTCATAATAACTAAAAATTATTTCGGGGATAAGAATTTATTTATCAATGTCCCACAATTTTTACTAACAAATTTTACTCTTATATAAATTGATAGGACATTTAAATATCATAACTATATTATATTTTATTAAATATTAATTGTATGTGTTTTTTATTTATTTGGGGATAACTACTTTGTCATAATAACTAAGCAGATAAGAATTTATTTACCAATGTCCCACAATTTTTACTAATGAATTTTACTCTTATATAAATTGATAGGACGTTTAAATATCATAACTATATTATATTTTATTAAATATTAAATGTATGTGTTGAAAGCCCGAGAAATAATATCACAAGTTTCAAATGCTTGAGCGTAAAGAAAACAAAAGGAATGGCCCGCCTTGAACACCTTAAAGAAACACACACTTATGCTAAATAAAACAGGAATTTTTTTTTTAAAAGATGTTTAAGATAACAAGTAACGTTAACATAAGCGTATTCTTAAAGATTCAAGGCTACATTACTTAACAAATCAACTAACATAACTTGACATTCATCAGTAACTGATCAAAACTAATACACAATTAAGTAACTGTTTCATATTCATTACATATCGTCAAATAATACAATCTACATGATCAAATACATAACTAAATTGCTTTCATTACACATAGATACATCATTACATCATTACATCATGAATGACCTATTGCACAAATTAGGTACAAGATTATACACATACATTCTCATTAACTGATGCGAGTACAAAAGTATGCAAACTGGAATAAATCTTTTCTGCACATGAATTTCGACGAGAGTAACCAATGGATAATAAAGCTCTTCCACCCAACCATGTGGAACCCTAAGGTCCACCCCCCGAGCTAGGAGTTAACATGAGGTCCCAAACAGTGACAGTCAGGTAGACAAAGACTAACATGAACAAATGACGACCAAACACCAATACAACACATGGTAATAACAACACAACACATCTTAACTTAACTTCCAGAGGCAACACTTAACATATGTGGAGAGACCAAACAAGGAATACTAGGTTGTAGTAGGGAGAGTGTCATCGCACGGTCCTAGCATGGGTTATCCTGATAGCCTCTCACTAGGCGCTGGCCCCCATCTATGGTTATCCTGACAGCCTCTCACTAGGCGCCGGCCCCATAGGGTGACACATGCGAAATCGACCTTCCTTTCATGAGGACAAGGAAGTCAATCATGCCGACCAAGCCTTCTCTACCCATCCTTAGTCTAAACAAGCACTACAGGCCATGGGAGAGGAATCCATTATCTTGTTAAATGTGAAAACTACCCTTAACCCCCTAGTTCTTTTTAGGTTATCACTTGATTAATCTACTTTCAACAGGTTATCCTGACTGCCACTTTGGGCGCCGGCCCCACGTTGAAAGCCACTCTCCTTCCTAACACCTAGTAAACCCTAACCATCACACAATGCATTATAACATTACACATACATGATCGCTGCAAGGTATAAGTCCTCTTGCATTACAACAGAATCAACACTCGTTGTAATCCATTTCCTATAACATTACAACACTTTACTCTTTTACAGATTCTAGGTCTCTCCATATAACCATTACAACAAAACGGGTACAAGACAGTCACAACTTAATAAATATCTTATCCGGGGATATTACATCCACATAAAGCATTAACAACTTTCAACAAATATACTCAATTAGAGTCACATGTTATAAAACACCACAACACTTAGAGCAACTATCCACATGTTGGTTGCACTTAAAATACGACATACAAAGCCTCTGGGATTTTGACCGCTAGCCATTTAACACAATACGACAACAAGAATTCTTAAATTCATACAGTTTGGATTTAATTTCCATAGATAAATCACTAAAACTTCTTCCTAGTGCAATGTGACCGACTTTGTGATAAATCAACATTAGATAACATCACCTCTTCTAATCAACCAGATTGATTTAAACTAATTGTAACAACATAGTAATACATTACAACTAATTTATCTAATAATACTGCATTTTGTTTCCAAAAGATAATTTACTAAATAATTTACACCATTTCCTTCGTCACTCTTAATATCAATACGATCCTTGTCATCCACCCTTCAAACTTGTCCAATAACTTAACTCTCTCAAGAAATGAAAAGAATAAGAACGCTACGTTGGTACCATATAACTAAACAACAATTATAACGAGGGACAATCGTCAACGGCGAACATTATTGTTTTATTTTCCTCAAGACTCCGCCTTCAAACAGTTGCCCAATAAGATAGTTTAATACACTTGTATGTCTTCATTGTAATGATGACTCATAAATGTTTTAATCAAAATGCTTGAAATCTGTCTAAATAAAAGATCGGAATGGCCATACATATGCCGTTACGCTTGATAGATGCAATAACTATGTTTATTTCCATGGCGTTCCGCTTTTCATGTAGATGCTTCTGTTGTTTCTTTTACCGCTGCTATAGACTATTGTCTTACAATCATAATTTGTAGAGGAGGTGGTAACTTGTTATTGACTGTTTGACCATTGAAATGGATGACAATGCTTCAATTGATAGCATCAAACTTTAACCAGTTTATTTCTGACAGACATTGACATCACAACACTCTGTAGATTTCAACAGTTGAACGCTATATGTGCTCAGTTAAATTCCTTGCTGCACTGATCTTCAGAGGGAGCGCCAACTCTATCAGTAAGATATCTATTAAGTCTGTGTGGTTATGTGGACTGTTTTGCAGTTTGTTAAACTCATGCGGAGGTGTGATCTGGAGGAAGGAACCTCTCAGACGTCTTAGCAGTACATAGATTCATTGCAATTTACCAGCAATGAGAATACAAATACGGTGAGTTTCCAATGGCAAACCAAGGTCGCTGGTTTTGGCTAATAAAAGAGGTGGAACTTATAAGGTGCATCTAATGACAGGACAGCGATCTACATACCTTGAGATGCTTACGAAAATTGAAATGGATCAGCTCCCAAGGCAGCGTCCAGAATAATTAAAATTTTTTTTTTAGAAGTGCGCCAGCCTAAAAGGTGATCTACATATAAATTGACTAAATTTTAGATTTTCACCTCCAGCAACTATAGAAAACAAAAGCTTTTAAGACATTACTCCAGCTAGATACGTTGTGAGTGTGGTTAGAAATTGATACATGATGAATATACTAATTAACTTCGATAATGAATTTGTTTAGACACTATAGCCTCCATCGACTTCCAAGGACGATTATGTTCGCTCAGCTTGATGGTACTTAATTGTTGGAAGGCCAGCGAGATCACGATAGCCCATACCATAAGGTAGGCTGGTCAAAAGGAAGCATCACCTCATAATTTTGGATGAATGACGAAGACCCCCAAAAGGATATGTTAAACAGGCTTCAGAAACTTTCGATCAAAAGCGAAGGACAAGGCAAAGATGGTAGCGAAACTACCTAAATATTCTCCTCCATATCACACCCTAATATTACAAATACTTAGCGATACATGTTATTTACTAGTGAATAATGCAAAGATAGATGAATAGGTTCTCAGACAGAATTGCTGACGAGGGTTTTAAACAAACGATTGGACAATAACTCTGTGCAGGTTGTATGGTGTTTTCCCTTGGGATAGACAAATACCAGTTCAAGAGTGATGCAGCGCTGCTGCTCCTAGATTAAAAACCCTAAACACAATGCACTTCCTTTGTGCCACTCTTAGACAACTAAACTACAAGGACGAAACACAGTTTTAATAGTTTGACCGCAGACAAAGAGAATATGGTATAAACGTTACCAATTTCCCTACGGCCTCAAGGATCTGACATCTGGAACATTTCCAAGGAGGACGTCCCCCAGAGTGAAATGCTTGTAGGATTCGAACAAAGGAAATTGCTGTAAAGTCTATAAAATCATAGTATGTGAAGCTTACGCTTTGCTATTAGACCGATTCACCATAATCTCAATTCTAAAATGTATTTTCCATTTCCATATCTTCCGGCCTACTCATAACACCTATGCAGCAATGGCGGGAGCGGCCCAATGATTGAACCGGTATGGAGGGGTTAAAATGATCCCTGAGCATAATAGGTTTAATGGTCTTAAAATGGTATGCGCTAGACAAAGAGAAGATAGTTCATACCCAAGGACAAAAGGGGTTTTCTTTACACAGCTGACGGAAAGCAACTTTGCATCAATGGTCACAGGAAACTAAGCACTGGCGAAGGAAAATTATGATCATAGAAAATACAAAATGGACTTAATCCCACATCAGACATTCAACAAAACATTCATCACATGCAGATTTAGGGATTGAGATAATTTGTGGAACCTGGAATCCCACGCTTGCCGATGGAAGATTGCAATTCAATCAGCTACCTCCTCTCTGTCCTGGAACCTGCAATTTTCTCCTCCTCAATCCTTCTTTTCTCCTGCCAAATTCCCCCTCTTTGCCTCTACAAGCTTTCTTTTTATAACACAGACCCTTCCTTCCTCCAAGGAGCTCGGCACGCTATTCGGTGCCTCTCCTTTCTCGAGAATATTTTATTTAATTTTTTGATCCCAAAAGATTATTATTTTTTAAATATTAGCACATAGTTCTAACAAAATTCAATTACCTTATGGCCGACCAACTAAATAATTATTAATAAAATTGTAATATTACAACTATCAATAATTTTATAATTATATTTTAATTTATTTTATTAATTAAGTTGTAAATCACAATTTACAACATAACTACAACTATTTAATTTATTTAAATATTTATTATAAATAATATTATATTAAATAATACAAAATTTCTTACAATTTTTATTTAACAACAATACTACTAATAAAATAATAATTTATTTACAACAATAATTAACAACTATCGACATTGAGCCCAAATATCGACTTTTATAAATGTATTTAATTATCAACATTATAATTTTTGTAAAAAGATTCTATTTGATGCACAATGATACCTAACACATTTAGACACCTTCAGACCTAATCAGACTTCAAGGTGCAATATTACCTGACCGCAAGCCATGATCGAATGACAAACAACAACCACAAGGGTAACTGACAACCAGACAACACTGACTAGGGACCTCACGTTAACTCCAATCAACTAATCCATTGGCGAAGGCACGCTCAGACCTGGTAATCAGGTGGAGTCGGTGCCTAGTACCTGCATCCTGCAGCAACGCACGGTTAAACATAACAAGATATATATATATCCACATGCAGTCCTATAGTGAATGGAAATCGCAGTGGGGTAGGGTACTCGAGAACGAGTAATACGACACCGTTCCATTCACGTTTATGAATAAACAATTAACTATATTGAACAAGATTTCTGTTTACTAGTCAAGAACATAAAATAATCAACTATCTCTCAATCCATATAGTGAATAACATCAAAGCATCTATAACATCTAGTTCATTTATCAAATTGTAAAACATCAACATCTGTTATCACAACAATTAGGTCCATAATGAATTAACAACATAACAAGAGATCCATCATCAATCTATCTAAGGTAATTTTATAATGTCCAAAAACTACTAAGCAAACATCAGTCTATCAAATGACTAGTTGAGGGGCACTACAAGGAATCATTTTAAAAATATTAAATCACAACAGTGACAAATAAGACCATACTTATTGCAATTTGCCATGAAAAGTTTCCATGCGTTCAATCGTTTTGCATCCTTCTGCAGGACTCTCAACCCTTGATTTTCATTTCTACAGGCTTGTTTTACTTGCATCATTTCATCTTCTACTTCCATTATAAGGTATGTTGAAGATTGTAAGGTATATATCACATTTTGAAGCATGAGAATTGAAGACATTAAAGTATTTGCAAGTAATATTTTATTGTGGCAATTTGCATTAATGTGCAAATATATAAACAACTAACAAGAAAGTAAAAAATATAATGGTAGTTGAGCTTTTTTGAAAAGAAATTATATTTTTAAATATAAAACAACATTATATTATAGACGATAAATAATATATTATTAATATGAATATAATAAAACAATGTATATACTATATATGAGTTATAATATTATATAAGTGATTTAAATAAAAGATATATTATAATATTTTAATAAAAAGGTATTGAATTTTTTTATGTAGTAAAAAAAAATTATAATAAATTGCATGTTTTATATGTGGTCTAAAATGGTCAATTATTTTAAATTGAATTAATAAACATTTGTCCCCATCTTTTATATATATATAGAACTTATTAACATTTTACATTGGATAGGTGGTATTAGAACCCTATTTTCTCTACAAGAGTTTTTTAGAGTTTTTAGCTATAACCCTACAGAAAAACACAAGGTGAGTAAAGATATCTTTAAAAATATTTCAATACCCAACATGCCAAAATGAAGACATACACTACTAAACAATAGCCTAATTAACCAATAGCCTAGATTTTTCTTATGTCATTCTGAAGAGAGATATACAAATGCCTATTTTTAGAAAATCTAACTCATTTTGGAGGGGCCTATTTTTTTTTTCAGGATTTCACATAGATTTTCTAAATATAAATATGTTAGTATAGACATCTTAAATATATCTATCTAAAAACCATAGATTATTTTATTTACTTAAAATTTATTTTATTTTACATTAAAACTATTTAAGAATTATTTTATTTTTATTTGTACTTAAGAGTTATTCTATAATTTTTATTTTTTAAATAGATGTGTGAAGTAATTTATTTTTTATTTTTTGGTTAAGCTCCAAAATTTTATAATGTTGTGAAGATTAATAATGTAAGTGCTTTAGAAGCGTGTCCCCTATATTTAAGAGGAGAACACTACAACGGGTCAACTAATTGACAAATAAGAGTCATTCCAAGCACATTGGAATGAACCTAACTATCTATGTTCTAGTTATAGAGCCAACTTGAGTTTTCTATAGTGGCATCATAGTTTGGTCATGTATAGTACTATATATAATATATTCTTTAATTAGGATGTTTTTTAGTAGTGTATGTCTTCATTTTGGCCTTTGGACATTAAAATATTTTTTAGGATATCTTTATATCTTTACTCACCTAGTATTTTTCTTGTAGGGTTATAGCTAAAAACTCTAAGAAACTCTTGTAAAGAAAATAGGGTTCTAATAGCATTTATTCAATGTAAAATGTGAATAAGTTCTAATTAAATCTATATATAGATAAGATGGTGACAAATATTTATTAATTCAATTTAAAATAATTGACCATTTTAAAACACACATATAAAACATACAATTTATTAAAAAAAAAAAATTTCCTATATAAAAATAAATTCAATACTTTTTTATTAAAATATTATAATATATTTTTTATTTAAATCACTTATATATATATATTATTTATGATATGAATATTTATTAATATATTATAAATCACTGCTAAACAATATACATTTAAACTTAAACTTTAAAATGTAGAGAGATCCACTATCAACCGATCATTATTAAATATACATAGCTAAATATAATAGAACTGATTGACATTTTTCACACGGCAAATAATAGGGTTGCAGCTTTTTGTTTATGCCAGGGTAATAACAAATAAAGAAGGCAACGGACTAGGGAAAAACGGCAACGGCAACAGGAAAAACGGGCGGTGTAGAAATCCGCTGTTAATTACAAGTTGGCATACACGAAATCAGAGTTAGATCTCTGTGCAATATTTTATTTTGTCTGCATCGACCCACTAATGGATTCAAAAACCGGCCAAAATACTGCTGACAAACCACGGAAAACTGCGCTTAGAAATCAAGGGACGCTGCAATCGTCTTGCACGTCTCTGCACCAATGAAAACCGTTGATCCTTAAAGTCAGCTCTTTGTCTAACAAAGGGAATGCCTTTGGCGTAATAATGATATTCAGGTGAGGTATCTTATTATATCAAAGTTTAATTTATAAAGACAAAATTGTCTAATTTATAAAGAAAAAATTACGTAACATAGTACTAAAGTCAAGAATAGTGTGACAAAAAATCATTTTTTTAATGTATTTTTTATATAAATATGGGTACGGCAAAAAGAGAAATGCTTAAGATAGTAGCATGTCAATGTAGAGACTTGGTGCAATGTGATAAGGTTAATGAGCTACCTTTTCAGTCAACTTGCAATATTCACAAATTACAATCATATTTATATTTGACGTAAAGAATAATAGTAGTAACAAGTGGAAAAATATAGACTTTCCCTACCCATTTAATTCATCACACAAATCAGGAATGGAAATGTCATGAATTTGATAGCTATAATGCTTAAAATAGTAACACATGGCCACTTCTTGGATAACCACTCCCACATATTAAACTACAAACTCTCGATAATCATTAACAATTTGTTGATATTTTCTCAACCATAACCACCATCTATCAACAATTTCTACTATTTGTGATTTTCTCATTCTCCACGGTGACATACAAGTTAAAATTCAATATTTTTCATATTGTGTTTTAATTGTTGTTGGTTGTTTTATTTTTTCCTCTAAGCTTGTTGTCTATTTTGGAGGAGTAAATATTCTCTATTAGCTGCTAACAGCTGCTACAGTCACATTTTGGAGCTGCATGACCCAAAATCTTGTTGTCTACATAATTCCTTTAGTGATAGAAGTCTAAACATTCCTGATTATGAATTAAGGTTTATCGAATGTTGAGGAGAGAAGGCATTTGACTCTCTCTTAAATGTGTTCCAGTAATGGATTGGATTTGTATTATTAATATAGGTTGTCTTCAACTCTATCTTTAACACAAGGGATAAAATCATAAGGGTTTAGAGTTATCAAGACTTAATTTCTTCATACTATATATTTTCACATAAAAATAATAATTGATTTGACATAAACATAATATAGAGTTACTATTGAGATTTAAATTTAGATTTTTTTATAATCAAATTTGAAACATTTTTTCTGAAAATAATAATTTCTAATAATCAAATTTAAAACATTTTTTTCTGAAAATAATCATTTCTAATAAAAAAGTATCTGAATTGCACTTAATAATTCATTTCCATGTCTTCAATCACTTCCTTCTGATCTCCAAAATTGCACCCTCCAATTACAACCATGCTCCTTCATATGGCAGTGTCTCTTCATTTTAACAATATCCAATTCATTCTCCAAAAAAAATTGGCCACATATGCCTCTAAAATTTCTGGTTACTATTCAACTTCAACCTATGTAGCAAAAATACAATAAATACTTAACAGTACTCTACAAGCCCTAAACTTCAACAAAAATGATATTATTTGGGAGTTAAAAAAAAAAAAAGGGTGGATAGAATCTAAACCTGAGGGATTTGGCTATGTGGAAATAACTTAGCCTCAGCTAATAAATCTGAACCCCCAGATAAATTTGGGGAAGATTCTTGTGATTTTTCCAGTGATTTGTCTTTCATAGAGGAGCTTATAACCTAAGTAAAAAGGGAAAATTAGTATTTTAGACAAAAATCTTGAGGAAGCTTGATTAAGATATGGAAATAATTCGCAATATTCCAAGCAAATACTACAATGGATTAATTTTGTATCGATGTAATCACTTGGGATCCATTCAAAATCCAATGTCTCTATTGTCAGATATGATAAGCTTTGTTGTTCATCATGATAATAATACAATGAAGAAGCAGGAATGTAGTTTAAATAGCCAACCACAAGCACTCAGAGGTAATAACCAAGGTGTGGCATATGGCGAGTGAGCACTCTAGAGGATGCCTACACTTTTATTAGTTGTTTTCTTGACATGAGGTACCCCACCTGTTAATGTTTTATATTCCCAAATGGTCCATAGTGAATTTTTTCTACCAAAGTAGACAGCTAAAAATATATTATAAATCTTTAAAAATGTTGTTAAATCTTTATATTTATATGGAGTAAAATACATGTAAAAGTTTTCTTTGAACAATAAATCAATAGATTTTATTTTATTTGAATAATAAAATAGTAGATTCTAGAGAGGAAGGAGAGAGTTGGTGCTTGGTGTAAGAAAGTTAAGGTAATGGAACAACTTCCTACACTAATTTTGAGAGTAGGGTTATGCACAAAATTTTAGATCTTTACAACAGTTACATAAATTATACAGAAATAAACATAAATAGCAATCATACAAAGTGATGAAAATGACATGGTCAATTTTAAGTGTCGACAATGACAAACTTGCAGTGCTAGCAACACGAAGAGAAGGCTTGAACACCAGAACAATTCAAGTGAGAATCATTCCACATTTCACTTCTCAAATCAACACATAGTCCGCCTCTAGGAGCTTCTTCCTTGTGAAGTAAGTGAACCTATTGTCACAACCTCCATTGCACACAACCATGTCGATGTGATCCACAAGATCCTCTTGCCAAGAGAAGAGAGATCCATTGTATTTCCCTCTACTTAACTAGATTTTTCTGGAGGAGTAGAATTAATTCAATCCATGCAATTTACCAAGGTGCATGTGCTGTTCTGAATCCACTTTATTCACTTTTTGTGGTAAGTGGATTTAGACCAGAGTAAATCCTTTTGCAAGCTTTTCTCTTGTCCTTCTTTCTTCCATCCATCTTTTTCTCTCTTGTTATCCCATTTATTCTATGGTACCTATGGTACCCCTGAATATAGGTGTAATAGGTGTAAAATTGCTATTGACTATTTAACTAGTAAAATAGATTATGTTTAAGTAGAGTGGGGACAGAAAATGAAATTAGAACAAAATCACCCAACGGTGCCCAACCCACCAATCATTTAATAGGTACATTCCCATTGATCCCTTATCACCTATCTCAAATAGATATAACTACAAGATTTGGTGGACAACAGACCTCATAACTTCATCACTTTTGATAACCTAATTTAGAACCAAGATATTGTGCTTGAAGTGAGTCTGAACCAGACCTAGAACAAAGTAGAGCACGCCGAATGAATGTCCGATGAGAAGTCCATCAACATGGTCATCTTATTTCAGGATACAACACGAGAGGTTATCCACATAGCTGAAGACCGCCAAGAAGCACCGGAAAGTTTCCTTGAAGAAAGGAATAATGGGGCCACTCAAAATGAGCAAAACCCACCTCATGACAGAGACATACAAAACATGGCAGAAGCTACCCAGGCTGCATCTCTCATACAAAACGTAACGAAACTGTTTCTGATTTTGACGTTAATGGCTCTATAATTTCTATGACCGTCAACAACTGTACGCGGATTTCACCGCGTGCGTTCATTCATTTCATTTCCACGAAGCTTTTCCACAACAACTATTCATTGCATTTCGTTGCGAGAAGAAGACGCGTATTGTTTGCAAACTTTGTTTCCTGTTTCTAACTTTGTTTCCTGTTTCTTCTTTCTTTGGTTTACAGCGAGTAAGTTATTAGAGTAATCAAGTAATCATGAGTTCTTACAACAATCAATTTAACAGTTCTTACAATAATCAACAAAACAGTTCTTACAACAATCAATTTAACAGTTCTTACAATAATCAACAAAACAGTTCTTACAATAATCAACAAAACAGTACTTTCAATCAACAAGCCTCTAATGGAGCTCCTCCTGCACAAGGTATTTCTCATTCTCAAATTTCTGGGTTGTGTTCAATCTTTTCCATTGTCATTTAGGTTCTTTTAAAAATTCAATGATTGGGAGTGTCTGGTTTTCTAATGATTTTTTAATAATATTTATCCAATTTTACTTTTTTATACTGATTTTGTTCAGCCTTAGTAGTTTTATGGTTATTTTCTTTTTTATATGAACAGGTTTTCCTTCATCTGGGTATCCACAGACTTATCCTCCACCCCCGCAGGGCGCTCCTGCAGCTGGGTATCCACAGCAGGGTAACCTTACCCCAGAAAACAAGGGCTTCTGCCGATTGTGAGTTATAATATTAATTAATCATTCATTAATGATTTTTTTGGAAAAAGATTGGAGTATGTTAAATGAACTAGTTAGTTAGTGTTATGACTTATTTGTTTATTATGACTGGGATGTTGTGGTGCTTTACCCTTTGTTAGCTGGGGTTTGTTTTGTTTTTTTTAAATTGTTTGTGGGTACAAAGTTTTTCCAGTATTTCTCCAGTGTTTGTTATTAACCTCTCTTACAATAAGATATGTGTCAAGAGTTTCTCTTTTTCTTTAATAGATCTGTTATAGGTATGAATGATTCTCTTGGTTTTCATTTTTTTTAATTGTTTGTGATAAAAGTTTTTCCAGTATTTGTCCAGTGTTTGTTATTAACCATTCCTGCAATAAGATATGTGTCAGGAGTTTCTCTTCTTATATAATAGATCTGTTATAGGTATGAATGATTCTCTTGGTTTTCATCTTTTTTAATTGTTTGTGGTAAAAGATTTTCCAGTATTTGTCCAGTGTTTGTTATTAACCATTCCTGCAATAAGATATGTGTCAGGAGTTTCTCTTCTTATATAATAGATCTGTTATAGGTATGAATGATTCTCTTTGTTTTCATCTTTTTTAATTGTTTGTGGTAAAAGATTTTCCAGTATTTGTCCAGTGTTTGTTATTAACCATTCCTGCAATAAGATGTGGCAGGATTTTCTCTTCTTCTATAATAGATCTGTTATAGGTATGAATGATTCTCTTGGTTTTCATCCTTTTTAATTGTTTGTGGTAAAAGATTTTCCTGTATTTGTCCAGTGTTTGTTATTAACCATTCCTGCAATAAGATATGTGTCAGGTGTTTCTCTTCTTATATAATAGATCTGTTATAGGTATGAATGATTCTCTTGGTTTTCATCATTTTTAATTATTTGTGGTAAAAGATTTTCCAGTATTTGTCCAGTGTTTGTTATTAACCATTCCTGCAATAAGATGTGTCAGGATTTTCTCTTCTTCTATAATAGATCTGTTATAGGTATGAATGATTCTCTTGGTTTTCATCCTTTTTAATTGTTTGTGGTAAAAGATTTTCCTATATTTGTCCACTGTTTGTTATTAACCATTCCTGCAATAAGATATGTGTCAGGTGTTTCTCTTCTTATATAATAGATCTGTTATAGGTATGAATGATTCTCTTGGTTTTCATCTTTTTTAATTGTATATAAAATTAGACCTGATCTGAATTGGGTACATGTCTTTTACATTCACTACTGCTAAATATGGAAGTATTTGTCTAAATAATTTATTTATATGGAAACATTTGTCTAAATATTTTTGTTAATAGAAGAATATCAAGAATATATAATTCACTATTTTAGAATTTTATCTTCTAACCCCCTCTTCCTATTGCCAAAGAACATCCAATTTACTGCTCATTGGAAATGGATCATTAAAGGAATGATTGAAGTAAGAAATACCTTGTTTTACCATATTTACTGGAGATGCGACTAATTATTTTCTCTGTTCTTTTTATGCAGTTTTGCTACCCTGTGCTGCTGCTGCTTTTAAGGATGGTCATTTGCAAGGCTTGTGGGTCTAATAAGATGGGATAATTGAATTCGAGGGTGTAGTCGCAGGGCTCAAAGAGTGGGTTTAATAAGATGGGATGATTGAATTTAAGGACGTAGTTGCAGGGTTCAAAATTTATTCTTAGTATTGTTTTGATTTAGGCTTATACTGAATTCTATTAATTTTTTTATTATTGTTACACATACAAAATTTATTTTTATTTTTACACTTTCACATGAATTGAAAAAATTTATTGTATCCTTGACTTTTATGATACTATAATCATTTGGCAGAAGAAAGTTTGACAAGTTTGTGCAATATATCTATAAAATATATACCCAGTGTAAAAAGATTTGTTCTATTCTCATTTCCCTTTATTTAAGAACATAGCAAAGTATCAATATTCCGGCTATGGTGAGAGCTTTTCCAGAACTGCTGGTATCTAGACTTGGATTTTAAGATTTCACACATAATCTTTATAGGGTAATATAATGTCTGTTCCAACTAGAAACACAATTTGCAGATTAGTTCCATCACCCATCATGGCAGTCATCCCTCCCGCTTTACCTCTCCAATAAATCTCAGCTATGAAATAACCCAGTTTAAACCAAGCGAGTCTGCAGTTGAAAAGTTAAAAGGACTAGGCCAAGTGTCTCTCTGGGCCCTTAAAATAATGGCATCATCGGAGGTAAAGTTGATAACAAAGTTCTCAGATCTAAGCTCTCTTTAGAATTTAGTTAAAACGATTTGAAGTTTGAGGACTTTTCCTTAGAGATTGAATGCCTTAGTTATTCGGGAGCAGTGTTGTAAGATTCTACCGTGCATCCATGGAGATAGCAGGAGATGTTACCAAGTGTCTAATGGAGTCTGCAGCCTTAGGCCATGTTTAACTTTGTCATGGGCTCACAAGCTTGAAGTTCCCAATTTTGTTTTTAGTTTAGAATTAATCGATTTGTATGGTAAACGGGTTTGGTGTTGATATCAGTGGGGATTTTGTCTATCACAAGTTTTCCAGAAACCTGTGGAAGCTTGAAAACTCACCAAAATAAAGTGTTTGCCAGGTTTTTCAACTCCAGAAAAAGACCAACTTACAAACAATATTAGAAAATGTTATACAGAAGATCAACAAAGGAACGAGAAATATTTGGTTTATTGTTCTCTTTTCTATTAGTGGATGCTGCAAAGCAGCTTTTATTATTTTCTTTCCTACTCAACTGTGATTATTTCTCTCTTCATTGACTTTTGAAATATCGAGTAGTTTAATATTAAGAGTAGGCCATTGATGCAAATTACACATGAAACAATCCATCCTACAAGATTATTTTGTGCTTATACAGAACAAGTTACACAATTTATATGGTAGTTGTTCTAGTTCCTAGAATTACTTATCAAGTAGAATGCATATTATTCCTTGTAACTATATATTGTTTACTATTTTTAGTTTTAGTTTTGAGGCAATAAGGCGATTTTTACTTCAATTCTAGTTGTCTAGAACCCTAGATGATATTTAAACTATTTTCATAAAATTATTTTGAAAAAGTTAAGTGTGTAGAGAATTTGTCAAATACATAGCAAATTGATTTAGTTTGTAAGAAAGAGAATTATCAAGATGTTAAACCTTTCCTAATAATTCTATTAATGTTGACAAATGACCAAAAAATAGAATCCAAAACATACAACAAACAATGTAGATATAACGACCTCTAATGTAGTTAGATTTGGAGGGAATGATAGTGTTAATTTGGTTATATAAATTGTGCTTAGATATATTTTTGCAAGGATATTGTTATTGGCATGCGATTAGTTTTTATTTTTGGAACATGGAACAAAATGTATAGGAATTTAGATGTAGTTATGGATATCAGAAGGAGCAATACAATTGCAATTAACAAGTCATGTTAGATTTGATCATGATTCTAGTAGCTATAAAAAAAAAACTTAGTGGCTTTGGAAGAGTCATTATGTGAGCATATAATTGTACATTTCATTGCAAAAGTTATCTTCATTAATTGTGTATAATGTAATTAATTCTGAGTTACAATTGCTAACTTTCTTTTTACTTTGTGCACTAGTAGCTCCTTTGATTAGAGATGGATTGACCTGGACAAGAAAGTATTGATTGAAGTGTTTACATCGTAGAGTTTTTTTAGGATATTGTTATAATTA